>OY997268.1:483156245-483868132 GCA_963921465.1 Triticum timopheevii | reverse complement strand
CTACAGCATGGAAGGTGGGACCTCGCAAGCCAGTGAAGGAAAGAAGGAAAAGAGGAAACGACGCCCAAATGAGCTCGGCACTGGAAGACTGGTGGTCACGGTGGTGCACCCTAGCGAGTTCGAGCCAATAGAGCTGCAGGAAGTGGCAGCGTGTTACGGCAACCAACTAGCATGCATCCTACGGGATACAGCTAACATCAACACCACGAAAATATGGAAGAATGAAAATTTGAAGAAGCTGCTCCTAACTAGGTTGCACACAAGATTCCTGTTCCCAAGTCGGAATGACGATGTTGACCCATGGGATGATGATGTTGTTGGGGAACGTAGTAATTTCAAAAAAAATCCTACGCACACGCAAGATCATGGTGATGGCATAGCAACGAGAGGGGAGAGTGTTCGTCCATGTACCCTCATAGACCGTAAGCAGAAGCGTTAGCACAACGCAGTTGATGTAGTCGTACGTCTTCACGATCTGACCGATCCAAGCACCGAACGTACGACACCTCCGAGTTCAGCACACGTTCAGCTCGATGACGATCTCCAGGCTCCGATCCAGCAAAGCTCCGGAGATGAGTTCCGTCAGCACGACGGCGTGGTGATGATGATGCTGTTCTACCAGCGCAGGGCTTCGCCTAAACTCCGCGACGATATGACCGAGGTGGAATATGGTGGAGGGGGGCACCGCACACGGTTAAGGAATGATCCGTAGATCAACTTGTGTGTTTGGGGTGCTCCCCCCCCCCCCCCCCCGCCCCCGTATATAAAGGAGCCAGGGGGAGGAGGCGGCCAGCCAAGGAGGGCGCGCCAAGGGGGGAGTCCTACTCTCACCGGGAGTAGGACTCCCTTCTTTCCAAGTTGGAGTAGGAGAAGGGGGGAAGGAGGAGGAAGAGGGAAAGGAAAGGGGGGGCGCCGCCCCCCTTCCCTTGTCCTATTTGGACTAGGAAGGGGAGGGGCGCGCGGCCCCCTCCTGCCTCCTTCCCTCTTCTCCCTCGAGGCCCATGTAGGCCCAATAACCCCCCGGGGGGTTCCGGTAACCTCCCGGTACTCCGGTAAAATGCCGATTTCACCCGGAACGGTTCCGATGTCCAAATATAGGCTTCCAATATATCGATTTTTATGTCTCGACCATTTAGAGACTCCTCGTCATGTCCGTGATCACATCCGGGACTCCGAACAAACTTCGGTACATCAAAACTTATAAACTCATAATAAAACTGTCATCGTAACGTTAAGCGTGCGGACCCTACGGGTTCGAGAACTATGTAGACATGACCTAGAACTATTCTCGATCAATAAACCAATAGCGGGACCTGGATGCCCATATTGGTTCCTACATATTCTACGAAGATCTTTATCGATCAAACCGCATAACAACATACGTTGTTCCCTTTGTCATCGGTATGTTACTTGTCCGAGATTCGATCGTCGGTATCCAATACCTAGTACAATCTCGTTACCGGCAAGTCTCTTCACTCGTTACGTAATGCATCATCTCATAACCAACTCATTGGTCACATTGCTTGCAAGTCTTATAGTGATGTGCATTACCGAGAGGGCCCAGAGATACCTCTCCGACAATCGGAGTGACAAAACCCAATCTCGAAATACGCCAACTCAACATGTACCTTCGGAGACACCTGTAGTACTCCTTTATAATCACCCAGTTACGTTGTGACGTTTGGTAGTACCCAAAGTGTTCCTTCGGTAAACGGGAGTTGCATAATTCTCATAGTTACAGGAACATGTATAAGTCATGAACAAAGCAATAGCAGTATACTAAACGATCAAGTGCTAGGCTAACAGAATGGGTCATGTCAATCACATCATTCTTCTAATGATGTGATCCCACTAATCAAATGACAACACATGTCAATGGTTAGGAAACATAACCATCTTTGATTAATGAGCTAATCAAGTAGAGGCATACTAGTGACTATATGTTTGTCTATGTATTCACACATGTATTATGTTTCCGGTTAATACAATTCTAGCATGAATAATAAACATTTATCATGATATGAGGAAATAAATAATAACTTTATTATTGCCTCTAGGGCATATTTCCTTCAGTCTCCCACTTGCACTAGAGTCAATAATCTAGATTACATAGTAATGATTCTAACACCCATGGAGTCTTGGCGCTGATCATGTTTTGCTCGTGAGAGAGGCTTAGTCAACGGGTCTGCAACATTCAGATCCGTATGTATCTTGCAAATCTCTATGTCTCCCACTTGGACTTGGTCCCTAATGGAATTGAAGCGTCTCTTGATGTGCTTGGTCCTCTTGTGAAATCTGGATTCCTTTGCCAAGGCAATTGCACCAGTATTGTCACAGAAGATCTTCATTGGTCCCGATGCACTAGGTATGACACCTAGATCGGAAATGAACTCCTTCATCTAGACTCCTTCATTTGCTGCTTCAGAAGCAGCTATGTACTCCGCTTCACATGTAGATCCCACCACGACGCTTTGTTTAGAACTGCACCAACTTACAGCTCCACTGTTTAATAAAAACACGTATCCGGTTTGTGATTTAGAATCGTCCGGATCAGTGTCAAAGCTTGCATCGACGTAACCATTTACGACTAGCTCTTTGTCACCTCCATATACGAGAAACATATCCTTAGTCCTTTTCAGGTATTTCAGGATGTTCTTGACCGCTGTCCAATGATCCACTCCTGGATTACTTTGGTACCTTCCTGCCAAGCTTATTGCTAAGCATACGTCAGGTCTGGTACACAGCATTGCATACATGGTAGAGCCTATGGCTGAAGCATAGCGAACATCTTTCATTTTCTCTCTATCTTCTGTTGTGGTCGGGCATTGAGTTTGACTCAACTTCACACCTTGTAGCACAGGCAAGAACCCTTTCTTTGCCTGATCCATTTTGAACTTTTTCAAAATTTTGTCAAGGTATGTGCTTTGTGAAAGTCCTATCAAGCGTCTTGATCTATCTCTATAGATCTTGATGCCCAATATGTAAGCAGCTTCACCGAGGTATTTCATTGAAAAACTTTTATTCAAGTATCCCTTTATGCTATCCAGAAATTCTATATCATTTCCAATTAATAATATGTCATCTACATATAATATCAGAAATGCTACAGAGCTCCCACTCACTTTCTTGTAAATACAGGCTTCTCCAAAAGTCTGTATAAAACCATATGCTTTGATCACACTATCAAAACGTTTATTCCAACTCCGAGATGCTTGCACCAGTCCATAAATGGATCGCTGGAGCTTGCACACTTTGTTAGCACCTTTTGGATCAACAAAACCTTCTGGTTGCATCATATACAACTCTTCTTCTAGAAATCCATTCAAGAATGCAGTTTTGACATCCATTTGCCAAATTTCATAATCATGAAATGCAACAATAGCTAACATGATTCGGACAGACTTAAGCATCGCTACGGGTGAGAAAGTCTCATCGTAGTCAACCCCTTGAACTTGTCGAAAACCTTTCGCAACAAGTCAAGCTTTATAGACAGTTACATTACCATCAGCATCAATCTTCTTCTTAAAGATCCATTTATTCTCAATGGCTTGCCGATCATCGGGCAAGTCAACCAAAATCCATACTTTGTTTTCATACATGGATCCCATCTCAGATTTCATGGCTTCTAGCCATTTTGCGGAATCTGGGCTCATCATCGCTTCCTCATAGTTCGTAGGTTCATCATGGTCAAGTAACATGACTTCCAGAATAGGATTACCGTACCACTCTGGTGCGGATCTTACTCTGGTAGACCTACGAGGTTTAGTAAAAACTTGATCTGAAGTTTCATGATCAATATCATTAGCTTCCTCACTAATTGGTGTAGTTGTCACAGGAACCGGTTCTTGTGATGAACTACTTTCCAATAAGGGAGTAGATACAGTTATCTCATCAAGTTCTACTTTCCTCCCACTCACTTCTTTCGAGAGAAACTCCTTCTCTAGAAAGGATCCGATTTTAGCAACGAAAATCTTGCCCTCAGATCTGTGATAGAAGGTGTACCCAATAGTCTCTTTTGGGTATCCTATGAAGACACATTTCTCCGATTTGGGTTCGAGCTTATCTGGTTGAAGTTTCTTCACATAAGCATCGCAGCCCCAAACTTTAAGAAACGACAACTTTGGTTTCTTGCCAAACCACAGTTCATAAGGTGTCGTCTTAACGGATTTTGATGGTACCCTATTTAACGTGAATGCGGCCGTCTCTAAAGCATAACCCCAAAACGATAGCGGTAAATCAGTAAGAGACATCATAGATTGCACCATATCAAGTAAAGTACGATTACGACATTCGGACACACCATTTCGTTGTGGTGTTCCTGGTGGCGTGAGTTGCGAAACTATTCCGCATTGTTTCAAGTGTAGACCAAACTCGTAACTCAAATATTCTCCTCCACGATCAGATCGTAGAAACTTTATTTTCTTGTTACGATGATTTTCCACTTCACTCTGAAATTCTTTGAACTTTTCAAATGTTTCATACTTGTGTTTCATCAAGTAGATATACCCATATCTGCTCAAATCATCTGTGAAGGTGAGAAAATAACGATACCCACCGCGAGCCTCAACATTCATTGGACCACAAACATCAGTATGTATGATTTCCAACAAATCAGTTGCTCGCTCCATAGTTCCGAAGAACGGCGTTTTAGTCATCTTGCCCATGAGGCACGGTTCGCAAGTACCAAGTGATTCATAATAAAGTGATTCCAAAAGCCCATGAGTATGGAGTTTCTTCATGCGCTTTACACCGATATGACCTAAACGGCAGTGCCACAAATAAGTTGCACTATCGTTATCAACTCTGCATCTTTTGGTTTCAACACTATGAATATGTGTATCACTACTATCGAGATTCAATAAAAATAGACCATTCTTCAAGGGTGCATGACCATAAAAGATATTACTCATATAAATAGAACAACCATTATTCTCTGATTTAAATGAATAACCGTCTCGCATCAAACAAGATCCAGAGATAATGTTCATGCTCAACGCTGGCACCAAATAACAATTATTTAGGTCTAAAACTAATCCCGATGGTAGATGTAGAGGTAGCGTGCCGACCGCGATCACATTGACTTTGGAACCGTTTCCCACACGCATCGTCACCTCGTCCTTAGCTAATCTTCGCTTAATCTGTAGTCCCTGTTTCGTGTTGCAAATATTAGCAACAGAACCAGTATCAAATACCCAGGTGCTACTGCGAGCATTAGTAAGGTACACATCAATAACATGTATATCACATATACCTTTGTTCACTTTGCCATCCTTCTTATCCGCCAAATACTTGGGGCAATTCCGCTTCTAGTGTCCAGTCTGCTTGCAGTAGAAGCACTCAGTTTCAGGCTTAGGTCCAGACTTGGGTTTCTTCTCTTGAGCAGCAACTTGCTTGCCGTTCTTTTTGAAGTTCCCCTTCTTCTTCCCTTTGCCCTTCTTCTTGAAACTGGTGGTCTTGTTAACCATCAACACTTGATGCTCCTTCTTGATTTCTACCTCCGCAGCTTTTAGCATTGCGAAGAGCTCGGGAATAGTCTTGTTCATCCCTTGCATATTATAGTTCATCACGAAGCTCTTGTAGCTTGGTGGCAGTGATTGGAGAATTCTGTCAATGACACTATCATCAGGAAGATTAACTCCCAGTTGAATCAAGTGATTATTATACCCAGACATTTTGAGTATGTGTTCACTGACAGAACTATTCTCCTCCATCTTGCAGCTGTAGAACTTATTGGAGACTTCATATCTCTCAATCCGGGCATTTGCTTGAAATATTAACTTCAACTCCTGGAACATCTCATATGCTCCATGACGTTCAAAACATCGTTGAAGACCTGGTTCTAAGCCGTAAAGCATGGCACACTGAACTATCAAGTAGTCATCAGCTTTGCTCTGCCAGACGTTCTTAACGTCGTCAGTTGCATCAGCAGCAGGCCTGGCACCCAGCGGTGCTTCCAGGACGTAACTTTTCTGTGCAGCAATGAGGATAATCCTCAGGTTACGGACCCAGTCCGTGTAATTGCTACCATCATCTTTCAACTTTGCTTTCTCAAGGAACGCATTAAAATTCAACGGAACAACAGCACGAGCCATCTATCTACAAACAAACATAGACAAGCAAAATACTATCAGGTACTAAGTTCATGATAAATTTAAGTTCAATTAATCATATTACTTAAGAACTCCCACTTAGACAGACATCTCTCTAGTCATCTAAGTGATCACGTGATCCAAATCAACCAAACCATGTCCGATCATCACGTGAGATGGAGTAGTTTCAATGGTGAACATCACTATGTTGATCATATCTACTATATGATTCACGTTCGACCTTTCGGTCTCCGTGTTCCGAGGCCATATCTGTATATGCTAGGCTAGTCAAGTATGACCTGAGTATTCCGCGTGTGCAACTATTTTGCACCCGTTGTATTTGAACGTAGAGCCTATCACACCCGATCATCATGTGGTGTCTCAGCACAAAGAACTTTCACAACGGTGCATACTCAGGGAGAACACTTCTTGATTATTAAGTGAGAGATCATCTTAAAATGCTACCGTCAATCAAAGCAAGATAAGATGCATAAAGGATAAACATCACATGCAATCAATATAAGTGATATGATATGGCCATCATCTTCTTGTGCTTGTGATCTCCATCTCCGAAGCACCGTCGTGATCACCATCGTCACCGACGCGACACCTTGATCTCCATCGTAGCATCGTTGTCGTTACGCCATCTATTGCTTCTACGACTATCGCTACCGCTTAGTGATAAAGTAAAGCAATTACAGGGCATTTCCATTTCATACAATAAAGCGACAACCATATGGCTCCTGCCAGTTGCCGATAACTTCGGTTACAAAACATGATCATCTCATACAATAAAATATAGCATCACGTCTTGACCATATCACATCACAACATGCCCTGCAAAAACAAGTTAGACGTCCTCTACTTTGTTGTTGCAAATTTTACGTGGCTGCTACGGGCTTAGCAAGAACCGTTCTTACCTACGCATCAAAACCACAATGATAGTTTGTCAAGTTGGTGTTGTTTTAACCTTCGCAAGGATCGGGCGTAGCCACACTCAGTTCAACTAAAGTTGGAGAAACTGACACCCGCCAGCCACCTGTGTGCAAAGCACGTCGGTAGAACCAGTCTCGCGTAAGCGTACGCGTAATGTCGGTCCGAGCCGCTTCATCCAACAATACCGCCGAACCAAAGTATGACATGCTGGTAAGCAGTATGACTTATATCGCCCACAACTCACTTGTGTTCTACTCGTGCATATAACATCAACGCATAAAACCTAGGCTCGGATGCCACTGTTGGGGAACGTAGTAATTTCAAAAAAGTTCCTACGCACACGCAAGATCATGGTGATGGCATAGCAACGAGAGGGGAGAGTGTTCGTCCACGTACCCTCGTAGACCGTAAGCAGAAGGGTTAGCACAACGCGGTTGATGTAGTCGTACGTCTTCACGATCTGACCGATCCAAGCACCGAACGTACGACACCTCCGAGTTCAGCACACGTTCAGCTCGATGACGATCTCCAGGCTCCGACCCAGCAAAGCTCCGGAGATGAGTTCCGTTAGCACGACGGCGTGGTGACGATGAAGATGTTCTACCAGCGCAGGGCTTCTCTTAAACTCCACGACGATATGACCGAGGTGGAATATGGTGGAGGGGGCACCGTACACGGCTAAGGAACGATCCGTAGATCAACTTGTGTGTTTGGGGTGCCCTCCCCCCCCCCCCCCCGCCCCCGTATATAAAGGAGCCAGGGGGGAGGAGGCGGCCGGCCAAGGAGGGCGCGCCAAGGGGGGAGTCCTACTCTCACCGGGAGTAGGACTCCCTTCTTTCCAAGTTGGAGTAGGAGAAGGGGGGAAGGAGGAGGAAGAGGGAAAGGAAAGGGGGGGCGCCGCCCCCCTTCCCTTGTCCTATTTGGACTAGGAAGGGGAGGGGCGCGCGGCCCCCTCCTGCCTCCTTCCCTCTTCTCCCTCGAGGCCCATGTAGGCCCAATAACCCCCCGGGGGGTTCCGGTAACCTCCCGGTACTCCGGTAAAATGCCGATTTCACCCAGAACGGTTCCGATGTCCAAATATAGGCTTCTAATATATCGATCTTTATGTCTCGACCATTTCGAGACTCCTCGTCATGTCCGTGATCACATCCGGGACTCCGAACAAACTTCGGTACATCAAAACTTATAAACTCATAATAAAACTGTCATCGTAACGTTAAGCATGCGGACCCTACGGGTTCGAGAACTATGTTGACATGACCTAGAACTATTCTCGGTCAATAACCAATAGCGGGACCTGGATGCCCATATTAGTTCCTACATATTCTACGAAGATCTTTATCGGTCAAAACGCATAACAACATACATTGTTCCCTTTGTCATCGATATGTACTTGTCCGAGATTCGATCGTCGGTATCCAATACCTAGTTCAATCTCGTTACCAGCAAGTCTCTTTACTCGTTACGTAATGCATCATCCCGTAACCAACTCATTGATCACATTACTTGCAAGGCTTATAGTGATGTGCATTACCGAGAGGGCCCAGACATACCTCTCCGACAATCGGAGTGACAAAACCTAATCTCGAAATACGCCAACTCAACATGTACCTTCGGAGACACCTGTAGTACTCCTTTATAATCACCCAGTTACGTTGTGACGTTTGGTAGTACCCAAAGTGTTCCTCCGGTAAACGGGAGTTGCATAATTCTCATAGTTACAGGAACATGCATAAGTCATGAAGAAAGCAATAGCAGTATACTAAACGATCAAGTGCTAGGCTAACGGAATGGGTCATGTCAATCACATCATTCTTCTAATGATGTGATCCCACTAATCAAATGACAACACATGTCAATGGTTAGGAAACATAACCATCTTTGATTAATGAGCTAGTCAAGTAGAGGCATACTAGTGACTATATGTTTGTCTATGTATTCACACATGTATTATGTTTCCGGTTAATACAATTCTAGCATGAATAATAAACATTTATCATGATATGAGGAAATAAATAATAACTTTTTATTGCCTCTAGGGCATATTTCCTTCAGATGCCATGAAAAAAATGAACAACAAATCCCTAGGGAAGTTCAGCAACGCATTGAGCGCTTAGAAAACTAGGGTGAAAAAGGCGATTGAAGAAGACCATGAAACCTACGCTGAGATTGCTGCAGATAATCCAAAAATTACGATAGAGGACTTTGAAAAGTTCAAGGAGACTTGCAATGAAGAAGTTGCCAAGGCCAGGTTGGAGAGAGGCAAGCAGCTATAGGCAAAGAACATGGGGAACCACCGCCTTGGAAGTCGTGGTTACATGGGAAAGAGGCCCGTGTGGGCTAAGGAGGACGAAGAACATGAATGTCAGGGGATCCCGGACCCATTGGCTGAGTTCACCGACCAGCAGGAGCACGACTTCATCAGGGCCCGATTCTCGTGGGACCCCCAAAAAGAATTTTTTTTCACCGACGGGCCGACTAGGAAATTCATGAGAGATTACTGTTAATTATCCTTTTACCACCTTACATATTAGCTTCTCATCAATGAAGTCTACTAAATTCTAGTCGCATATGCAAATGATTCGCAGTCCATTTTGCAGAGAGAGCAACACAAGCTTGCAGCCGAAAGCGACTCGTCGACTCAGTTGACTCAGTCGTCGATGAAGTACAAGTGGGACACTCCTTTCAACCGGGCCATGAACATAATGATGGGACATCCACCGGGCCAGCGGCCGCAATATGGACGTGTGCACGGCGCCAGGGACGGCGTCACGTCGAAGTACTATTATAACGAGGACCCCGAGGCTAAATGACAGAGAAAGAAGTTCAGTCAAGTGACTATCGACGAGAAGGTGGCGCGGGCGATGGAGAAAACAAAAGCTGAGACCAAAGCTGAGGCAATCTGGGAAGCGGTAGCCGCCTATAGACATGATATGGTGGCTGCCTTTACAAGCTTGATTCCAACTGTGGTCACCTGGGTGCAACAAAATCCAAACGCGCCACCAACTGATTTTCCCATGCCCAGCTTCACCGGGAGCAACTCAATGAACACCGCACCCATACCCGTACCTAGTATGGCAACCACACCCGCACCTACTCCAGCACCTGCTCCTGCACCCAGCTCTCACAGCAGCCCTGGCTCCGTCTCTGGCTTGAATGTCGGACCGTCGACATTGGCTGAGCTCGATGCCCTCACGGTAAATACGCGTCATACCCTCATCAACTCAACTAATTAATTAATCTTCAGTTGCCATTCTTTTTGGATCTCTAACGCCGCACGTATATATCTTTGTAGGCCGACTCCACTCTGTGCACCCTCCTTTACCACACGAAGGGCGGGTTGGTGGATGTGGGGAAGGGTACTATAGTGAAGCCCATGGATCGGTTGTTCCACCGCTGGCATATGCCTGATAAAGCCTTAAGGGTCTCTGTGGTGAGTGTGAAAGCGGGCTAGGAGGGTTTCCCTCGTCCGATACAAACCGATGGAGAGGATGACGAGACCCCACGCAGCTTGGCCAATGCAAAAATTGGCCGATCCTATGGCCGAAAAATCTTCTTCGTGTCGAGGTGACCGGGAGCACACCAACAGGACCTCAGGAAGGTATGACCACAACCCCACCTACACAAGTACAACCATCTTCTGTGCTGCTTGCTGAGATCGAGAGACACGAGGAAGGAGGGCCAACCATTCCGGCAGATGCCCCATGGAAGAGGATATGGATCATGACATGGAGGAGGCCGATGACCCTCTCCAGTATTTCAATACCGGCTATGACAACGAAGTAACAATGAGTCAACCATATGAATATGAAATGCATGTACCAGAGTCAGAACATCCTAGGGAGTGCAAGAAGTCTTTGTTCTGCAATCCTCGCAGGACACGCCTCCAGATGTCGGTTCCACCCAAGCTCAACTAATTAGCCAGAGTCGTCCAATGCTGAGCCTAACAACACTAGGGGTGGTGCTCAGGGAGGGTCTGACAGACCCACCAGCACCTGAGCCCACCAAGAAGAAGCAGAGGAAGAGACCGACGGCGAAAAATCCAATAAAGCTGGCAATGTTGGTTCTAGCAGCCAGCCACCTTCGACCAAGGATGATAGTGTACCTATGAGACATGTGCCATTAATCCATGTCGCGGGAGAGACAATTGTACCGGCGAATGCACTAGCTGCCATAACAGGGGATCTCAGGAGACTCCATGACCATGTGCTTTCGACAGAGAGAAGCCTCCTAGCCTCGGATGATCCAGGATACCCACTTTATACGGTTCATGTGCTGAGCAGTTGCAAGATGTACGTCCACACATGCCCCACAGACCTCTTCTTCCTGCGGTTTGATTACATCTTCTAGATGTTTCAAATGAGGACACTCGATTTTATGTTCGACCGCCTGTATGTGCTGCACATGAACTACATCGTTAGGAGAGAGCAAGTCACTGGTCTTGTGGTTGCGGACCCATACTACATGCATGATGGCTTCTTGTCAATCAACGACACCAACCGTTAATATGCGAGTCAGTACATTGAAGAATTCTTGGTCAGCAATAAGGACAAAGAAACGATTCTCCTACCTTATCATCCCGGGTAAGTCATCCGTGGATAGCACTATAACACATACATCCTTTCATGCATTTCAATAATTACTTTGCATGCATGGAGGCTAACTTGATCGTGTATTTTGCGCAGCGGGGGTGTCGTGCCGTTCTCATTGTTCTTTACCCGCGTTACTCCTGCGCTCTATATTTGGACCCGTCGAAGAACATACAGAAGAAAGATTACACGCACATAAAATATGTTCTGGATAGAGCTATGCTGGGCTTCAGCATGCGGGATGGCTACATCCAATGCAAAAAAACAAATAAGGTCGGGCTTTGTTTCGGCCACAAGACTGACTTCTGTTGCATCCAGCAACCGACAAGTGAGAACGATGGATTCTACGTCATCCATCTAATGATGGAGTACAAAAGGGATGTGCAATCACTTTGCATGAAATCTTCATCCGATACCCATATCCAGAGATGGGCCGAAGCCTTTGGAGCCGTGCCGGATAATCGACTTCAAAATGATTTTTACCGGATCCAGTAGGAAATTGCGTCCATCATCATGAAAGATGTCCTTGAAGAGAATGGGATGTTCTATGGCGGCCCAATATCGCGAGCTGACGTCCGAACCCGCATTACCCTACAGCATTAGGACATGACGCCTTTCACTAAGCTTGGGTCCATCCTCCCGGATATGGACAGATGGGAAGAGTGCACTACTTAAAAACAATGTGTCTGTTTAGTTACTTGTTACTTTCTGTATGACAAAACTTCGAATGTCTCAATACGACGAAACTATTAGATGCATGTATGGTGCCGTGCTCTAGTTAATTACTTCTGGTACGATGAAATTTGTTAACTATGTTTACTATATATGTTGCTTCTATTTCATAACTGTTTCATTGAATTCGCTTCATGATATTATATATATATATATATATGTGTGTGTGTGTGTGTGTGTGTGTGTGTGTGTGTGTGTGTGTGTGTGTGCATGTGTGTGCATCTTTGATAGGTATATAGATCAACGATGGCGAGGAAGTGGTGTGTCGTGTATGTAGGGCATGTTCCGGGTGTGTACGATGAGTGACCAGAGTGTCAGGCCCAAGTCTCTGGATTCTCGGGCGGAAGACAGAAAGGATTTGATAGTAGAGCGGAAGCCGAAGCTAGTTACTTGAGATTCATAGCACAACAGGGGATTCAGAACCAGTGCCGCAAAAACTACCACATACTACCTCTTTTGATCATCGTGACCGCTCTTATCTTCTATGCGGTCATATCATAGTCTACATAGATGCTGAAACATGAGTATGTGACCATGTAGTTGCATGTATTGGGAACTTGTAATGACTTGTAACGCTATTTCGAGACATGTGTTCGACCATGATGGATGATGATGAGATACTTGAGACATGTCGAGACTTCTAATAACTTTGGCTCATCGATGACTCACTTGCATTTAAATGAATATGCATGTTATTGTATAAATGGTGGATCTGTTTAAATGTGTATAGAGCTAAAACACACAAAAACTAAAAAAGTTAGCGGTGGCGTGGGGGTAAAGATTACCAGTAGCACTCAAATAACAGTAGCGTTGGCTAGCTACACGCGCTATAGATAATTATCAGTAGCGCTGGAGGGAAGAGCGCTATAGCTAGCTTCAGCTACCAGTAGCGCTGGGTCAAACAAGCGCTACTGCTAAAAAGTAGATGTAGCTGTTGGAGATATGCCCTAGAGGCAATAATGTATGATGATATTTCCTATGTGTTTATGTATAAAGATAGTCCTTGGATGTAATCAATGATGCTTGTTGGCAAGTACATGACTTGTCTGTGAGATCTTGTGTTGTATGATACATCCTAGATTGTCCCTAGTCGCAAGTGATGTGTGGGCACACGTCAGACTAGACTAGCATATGACCGGTCGATGGCTTGGTCTCACTAGCCATGGAGCACTGGATGCTAACCGGATAATATGGACTCAGAAGGATCTTGTCAGATTTTGGGTTCCGGCAAAACCCTTGAGGTTCGAACACTGGGGTGCGCACGAAGATTCCCCCTACCGAATCTTGCTCTCAGCCTCGCCGCGATCCCTAAGCTTAGCTCGACAAACTCTTAATGCAAGAGACACAAGATTTATACAGGTTCGGGCCACCATTGTGGTGTAATACCCTACTCCTATGTGGTGGTGGTGGATTGCCTCTTGGGCTGATGATGAATAGTACAAGGGAAGGACAGCCTCCTGAGGAGAGGTGTTCTTGTGCTTGGTGGGTTGCTCGGGGAGGAATCGATCTGTCCCTTTCTACTGTGGTGGCTAGTCCTATTTATAGAGGCCCTGGTCCTCTCCCCAAATAATGAGTGGGAAGGGATCCAACAACGGCCAATTTAAAGGCGGACAACTAGTACAAGCTATCATGACTAAAGGTGGTCTTCGCCTGTCAAAGGCGCTAGTGATGACGCCGTCTTGGGCTCCACGATGACCTTCGTCCTGTCATCCTGTTGGTCTTGGTCTTGTTGCATCGATATGGAAACCATTGCCGGATGCCTCGGTACTCCGCGCCTGCACTTGCCCCCTTAGCACCAAAGGGGAAACAAGGACACTGCGCGCGCTGGCGCCTGCCTGGCGCCGGCCTGGCCTTGGTCGTCATGGCTTGCGTCACGGGAACCTCGCGAGGTACCCCTTGCCTTGATCTCTCCGCCCCCTTGCGAGCCTGCCTGGTGAGGCCGCTCCTGAGGAGGCCTTGTGTCGCCCGCCTCACGAGGCTTGGCCCCCCGCGAGGGCCTTGAGTGCTGGTTGACGAAGATGGGACGTACTGGGTCGCTGGTGGAGCCATGCCGCGGGCCGCAGGAAGGCAAGTCTGGGGACCCCCGTTTCCAGAACATCGACAATAGCCCCCGGGCCCAAGGCGCGCTCGGACTTGGCTTAGTGGCAAAGCCAAAGGGCAAGTGCGGAGCGCCGCGGGCCCCCACAGCCTGCGGCCTTGGTCGACGCATGGCGACTGATTGGACGTGGGCGTCTCCGCTTCCTCACGCTGCCTTGGCAACTGCCCGACTTGACGAGTCCCTACTGCATGCAAAAAGGGTTATCATTACCTGCGATCGCGAAGGTCGGTCGTTGGCCTCCTTTGGGCTATAAATGAGAAGGGGGGAAAGCCCCCGTCGCCCATCTCTTCCCATTCCGCTCGCTTCTCCTTCCTCGCTTCATTGCTTGTAGCGTCCCCATGGTGCCTGCGAAGAGGTTTTCGGCTGCGGAGAAGGGGAAGGCTCGCCAGGAAGGGCCTGGCTCTCCTCCGCATAAGCGCGGACGCGGTCGCCCTCGCAAGCACTCCGTGATCCCCGCTGCGGCTCCCCACGGCCGCGGCGGTGGCCCTTCACGTGGTGGGGGTCGCCCATGCCGAGGCAGCCCAGTTGGTGGAGGAAGGCGCACTGTGGTCGCGCAGCCTCCCCGGCCGCACTTCCACTCACTGGAGGTGCTGCCGGAATTTGTCGTGTGGTCGGAAAACTCGGCCGGCAGCTGGCTTCAGCTCCCGCGCTTCTTCATCGGCGAGCTTCCGGCCACTGGCCCAGGCGGGCTCTGGTTGCAGGCGGACGGCTGCTGCAGCAGGGCCTCCTGGGTCGCGCCTCTGGAGGTCTCCGTCGCCGGCAACGCAGCCTTGGCCTGAGGCTGGCAGACGTTTGCCCGCGCGCGCGGTCTAGGCAGGCCGTGCACCGTCCACTTCAGGTACGATGGCGACGCGACCCTCTACGTGAGGGTGTTCGGAGGGGGTGGCCGCCGTGTTGGGTGTTGCCCTGAAGATAGCGACAGCGACATGGTGCCCGGTCCTGGCAACGGTCGTGACGAGGGTGAAGGCGAACCCGCTCCCGGCGGCGATCGCGGCTCGTCAAGCTACGGCAGCTCCTCCTCCGGTGACAGCTCCTCCAGTGCGGCTACGATCAACCACCACGCCGCCGTGTCCACCTCGAGGGCGGCAGCGGGGCATCGCGTCGCTGCGCTTCGGTGAAGCACGAGGTGGGGTCTAGCTGAGCTCAGGAGGTCGCCGTAGATCCCTCCTCGCGAACTGCTGCAAGGCGCGTGCTGCTTTTATTTTGTTTTCCTTCCTTCCTGCATCGAGAGAGACAAGTATGGGGCCCCGTGGGGGTGTGCAACAAACTATGATTTCCTAGTTAACATGCTGCATTTATTATTCATGTGTTGTGTCATGGCGTTGTTGTTGTACGTTGGCGTGTAGGAACAACTTAGCCCGGTACGTTTGAAGTAGTTTCCACCGTGTGAGGCGCCCGATTCAGGCCTTGCCGGGCGCCTTAGGAGCTGCAAAAAAACTCATTAAGAGACTGTCATTTTCTGAACCCTGGTCGCAAGGGCTGCCGACCGTGGCCCGGCGCTTCGTGTCGCGGTACCCGAGGGGCACGGACTGGGAGGGGTGCTCCCGCTGCAAAATCGAACGAGAGAGCCTCGCGAAAATCAGAAGAGAAAGGGCTCATGAGGGCACCCGCACAGCCCCCTCACGAGGCTTGCGAGAGAGAGCAAGCCAGACAAAGAGCTGAAAATAGAAAACGGAGGCAGAAGACGATGGAACAGAACCGGCAAAGAACACCAGAAGCAACTTTAATCAAGGTTCAAACAAGGAAGAGCGAGCCAACTGCAGAAAGCAAATGAAAAGTCACGTCCGGCACCTAGTCTAGTGTTCAAGTCTTCTCACCAGCGCGGAGCTAAATGCTGCCACTGGGCGTGGGAGGGAGCCCCCGAGGCCCAAGGATGGTACTCCTGAGACTCCGAGGCGTGTACAGCCCCACTCATTATTACGTGAGAGTGTCACGGGCGGCGAGCTTGATAGGCACTGGGCCTTCTTCATAGGCACCGAGCCTTTCTTCGGGCAGCGAGCTTCACAGGCACTGGGCCTTCTTCATTGGCACTGGGCCTTTCTTCAGGGGTAAAACTTCCGAAGGTGTTGGATGCTCCAGGCGTTCGGGATGGGTACCTTGTCCTGGGTCTCCAGGCACGCAGCGCCAGACCTGTAGATGTGGACGACCTTGAACAGGCCCTCCCACATGGGTGAGAGCTTTTGCAGCCCTTCCCTGGAGAGCACCTGCCTCAGGACGAGGTCACCCACCTCGAGCGTCCTTGGGCGAATGCTGCGACAGTGATACCACCATAGCGCCTGCTGGTATCTTGCCGCCCGTAGCGTGGCTTCACGGCGGCGTTCCTCCCCCAGCACGAGGTCCATCCCCCGCATGGCGTCTTGCTACGCCTCATCAAACGCCAGGACCCGCGCGGAGTGACGCCTGACCTCGTGAGGGAGAACCGCTTCTGCTCCGTAGACGAGGAAGAACGGGGTCTCGCCCGTTGGCTTGGTGGCGGTAGTGGAGATGGACCACAGCACGGACTGGAGCTCGTTGTGCCAGCCCCTGCCGCAGGCCTCTAGCTTCTTCTTGAAGGTCCTGGTCTTGAGGCCCCTCAGGACCTCCGCGTTGGCGCGTTCGGCCTGGCTGTTGCTCCGGGGGTGCGCCACCGAAGCATAGCAGATCTGCATTCCAAGGTTAGCACAATACGTTTTGAAGAGATTGCTAGTGAATTGCGAGCCGTTGTCGGTGATGATGCGGTTAGGGACTCCAAACTGGCTCACAAGGCCCTTGATGAACTGATCGTGGAGCCGGCTGGGATCGTGCGAACGGCTTCCACCTCTGCCCACTTCGTGAACTTGTCGATGGCGATGTAGAGGTAGCGGTAGCCCCCAGGCGCTAGAGGAAATGGGCCCAGGATATCCATCCCCCAGACCGCGAACGGCCACGTGAGCGGGATGGTCTGTAGGCCCTGAGCTGGCTGATGGATCTGCTTGGCATGGAATGGCAGGCCTCGCAGGACTTCACCAGCTCGGTCGCGCCATTGATTGCCGTAGGCCAGTAGAATCCGCTGCAAAATGCCTTGCTGACGAGGGTCTGTGACAACGAGTGGTGTCCGCAATCTCTGCCGTGTATGTCGGCCAGCAGCTCTTTCCCCTGTTCCCTGGAGATGCAACGTAGGGAAACGTCATTCGGCCGCTTCTGGTATAACTCACCGTCTTGGATGCAGTAGGCCGTGGCCTATCGGGCCACGCGCTCCACGTCCTCCTCCTTCTCCGGTAGCGTCCCTCGCGTCAGATATTCCTTGAATTCCTTGGTCTAGCATCCCTCTTGAGGCTCCAGCGCCAGGAGTAGGCGCGCTCCTGAGGTCGGGCCACAGGCCGGGGTTCCTGTGGCCGGTGGCTGAGGGAGTTCTTCCCGAGGTTGTGCCGTTCTTGAAAGTGGTGGTGCCGCCGACGGCTTGAAGAGTCATTCCTCGAAAATGCCGGGCTCCTGGGGCAGTCGTTTGGACGCCCCCTGTCGATGTCATCAGCCTCTTGGTTGGTGTCGCGGGGCACATGCTGCAACTCCAGCCCCCAAAACTGCTTCTCCATCTTGCATACTTCCGCGAGATATGCTTCCATGTGCTTGTCCTTCGGCTCGTACACCTTGTTGGAGAAGTTGACGAGGAGTTGTGAATCGCCCTTGATGACAAGGCGCTTCACTCCCAGTACTGCTGCAGCTTTCAGGCCTGCTATGAGGCCCTCGTATTCTACTATTTTGTTGGAGACCTTCTCGCCCTGCTGGAAATAGAGTTGTACGGCGTAGTAGAGCTTGTCCTGAGTGGGTGATATAGGCACTGCACCAGCCCCCGTGCCCTGCCGTGAGAAGGCACCATCTAAATACATGACCCAACCATCTAGTGCCTCACTTCCTGGGGAGAGAGACCGGTCCTCACCCACCTTGAGCTCTGGTGTGTCCGTCCACTCAGCCACGAAATCGTCAAGGGCGGCCCCTTTGATGACCCTGGTTGTGCTGAACTCCAACTGAAATGCCTGCAGCTCAATGTTCCATTCGGCGACTCTCCCAACGGAGTTGGGGCTCCTGAGTACCCTTTCCAACGGGTAGGCCGAGACGACCTTGATGGGGTGACCTTGAAAGTAGTGCCGCAGCTTACGCGAGGCCACCAAGAGCGTGAGTAAGAGCTTCTGAGGCATGGGGTACCGTGCCCTTGAATCCCGCAACACCGTGCTGACGAAGTACACCGGATGCTTGACGAGGGTGGGTGCGCTGATGTGGCCTGCGTCTTCCGAAGGTTACGGAGCTTCCTGAGATAATGGAGCCCCCATCGCCTGGTTGCTTGGTGGGGCCTCTTCAGCCCCGGGGCATCTTCCTGCCGAGCTTGGTCCCCTGTTGCTGTTGTCGTGGCCCTCGCAAGGCTTTCCTGGTCTTGTGTCGCCCCGGCTGAGGCCGTGGTTGGGCGGGACGCGGCCTTAGCCTGGCGCTCCTCCCGAACCACAACCAGGGCTGCGCTGGCGGAGTAGGGAGTGGCGGCAAGGTAGATCACCAGGGGCTCAAGAGGGCACGGCGCCACCATCACGGGAGGGCTGGTCAGGTATTTCTTGAGGTCTTGAAACGCTTGGTCGGCCTCCTGTGTCCACTCAAATGGGCCCTTTTTCCGCATCAACTTGAAGAACGGTAGGGCGCGCTCCCCCAGCTTGGAGATGAAGCGTCTTAACGCAGTCAAACAACCGGCGAGCTTCTGTATTTCTCTGAGGATTTGCGGCGGACTTATGTCTTCGATTGCCTTGACCTTCTCCGGGTTGGCCTCGATCCCCCTGTGGGACATGAGGAAGCCCAGCAGCTTGCCTGAAGGGACGCCGAACACGCACTTCTCCGGGTTGAGTCACAGGTCTACCTGGCGAAGGCTCGCGAAGGTCTCCTCCAAGTCCTGGATCAAGGTCCTTGCCTCCCGAGATTTCACCACAATGTCGTCGATGTAAGCCTCGGCGTTTTTCCTGAGCTGCCGGCCCAAGGCAATGTGCATCAGCCGTTGGAAGGTCGCGCCCGCGTTGTGCAACCCGAACGGCATGCAAGTGTAGCAGTATACCCCACATGGGGTCAGGAAGGCTGTCCTCTCTGCGTCTTTCAAAGCTAGCTTGATCTGGTGATAACCCGAAAACACATCCAGAAAACATAGCAGATCGCACTCGGCAGTGGAGTCGACAATCTGGTCGATGCGGGGAAGCGGGAACGGATCTTGGGGGCAGGCCTTGTTGAGGTTGGTGAAGTCGACACACATGCGCTCCTTTCCCCCCTTTTTTGGCACAACAACGGGGTTCGCCAGCCATTCGGGGTAGCGAACCTCGCGAATAACACCTGCTGCCTCCAACTTGCCGGTTTCTTGGACGATGAAGGCCTGCTTCTCCGTGGACTGCCGCCTTGATTTCTGCTTCACAGGGCGTACATTGGGGCAGACATTCAGGTGATGCTCAATCAGCTCCCTTGGGACCCCCACTAGCTGCTTGGGTTCCCATGCGAACACCTCCTTGTTCGAACACAAGAATTTCACCAGCGCCTTCTCGTGGTCGGGGTCGAGGTCGGCACCTATGGTGAAGGTGGCTCCCGAGGACCTGTCTTCCTCAACTGGCACCTGCTTGGTCTCCGCCTTATCCTGAGTGAACAACTGCTTCTTTTTGGTTGGTGCAGCTTCCTTGGCCTTGGAGGCGTCCGCGTCGGCGGGCTGCGCTGTCGCAACAGCCTTGAGGGCCAGCTTGAGCGCCATAAGAGCCTCCTTGGTATCTCCAGCTATGGTGAGGACGCCCTAGCTCCCAGGCATCTTCATGAGGTTGTAAGCCGGATGGGTTGCTGCCATGAACTAAGCCAGGGTAGGGTATCCGAGGATGGCATTGTACGGGAGGCCGATGTGAGCAATGTCGAAGTCGACCAGCTCCGTGCGGTAGTTGTCGCGGGTGCCGAAGGTCACGGGAAGGTGGATCTGCCCCAGGGGACTTGAGGAACCGCCTCCGACGCCTGAGAAGGGCTTGATGGGTCGGAGCCGCTCCAACGGTACGTGGAGGAGGCTGAAGGCCTCCACCGAGAGCACGTTGAGGCCGGCACCACCGTCGATGAGGGTTTTGCTAGCCACTTGGCAGATGGTAGGCGTGTGGAGCATCGGGAGCGAACCCGAGCAGGTGGTGGTGACGGGGTGATCTTTCGTGTCGAAGGTCAGGTCGGCCTTGGGCGCCACCCAACCCGGGGGAGCTCCTTGCCGCGCGAGGGCGGTGCTGATCTGGTGAAAGAACGGCTTGGCGTGGCGGTCTGAGGGTGGCGCCTGCGAGCCGCCCATGAGAGCTGCGACGACTGGGGGCGCCGGCGCCGTGTAGTGGGCGAGGAAGAGGTCGAGCAGCTCCTCCCAGGAGGCCACAGAAGATGCTGTCAGGTTGAGAAACCATGCGCGTGGGACGCCAGTAAGGGCCATGGGAAACCAGTTGGCCATGACCTTGTCATCGCCCCCGGCCTTGAGGACGGCCTCCTCGTACGCCAGCAGGAAAACCGCCGGGTCCGTTGCGCCGTCGTAGCGCGGCGGCATCTTTGGCTTGAACTTGGGCGGCCACTGCACCTGTCGTAAGGCGGGGGCCAAGGCTCGGAGCCCCCTGGCCCCAGCGCTGGCACCGGTCGCCAAAGCCGGAAGCCCGATGTCCGCCATGAGGGCAAAGCGCGGTGTTGGCGGAGGGCGGGTCGACGGAAGGAAAAGCTCCGGCGCACCCCTACCTGGCGCGCCAAATGTCGGATTTCGGGTTCCGGCAAAACCCTTGAGGTTCGAACACTGGGGTGCGCACGAAGATTTCCCCCTACCAAATCTCGCTCTCAGCCTCGCTGCAATCCCTAAGCTTAGCTCGACGAACTCTCAATGCAAGAGACACAAGATTTATACAGGTTCGGGCCACCATTGTGGTGTAATACCCTACTCCTATGTGGTGGTGGTGGATTGCCTCTTGGGCTCATGATGAACAGTACAAGGGAAGGACAGCCTCCTAAGGAGAGGTGTTCTTGTGCTTGGTGGGTTGCTCGGGGAGGAATAGATCTGTCCCCTTCTACTGTGGTGGCTAGTCCTATTTATAGAGGCCCTAGTCCTCTCCCCAAATATTGAGCGGGAAGGGATCCAACAACGAGCAATTTAAAGGGGGGCAGCTAGTACAAGCTATCCTGACTAAAGTTGGTCTTCATCTGTCAAAGGCGCTGGTGATGACATCGTCTTGGGCTCCACGATGACCTCCGTCCTGCCATCCTGCTGGTCTTGGTCTTGTTGCACCGATATGGAAACCTTTCCCTGATGCCTCGGTACTCCGCGCCTGCACTTGCCCCCTTTGCACCAAAGGGGAAACGATGACACTGCGCGCACTGGCGCCCGCCTGGCACCTGCCTGGCGCCAGCCTGGCCATGGTCGTCATGGCTTGCATCATGGGAACCTCGCGAGGTACCCATTGCCTTGTTCTCTCCGCCCCCTCGCGAGCCTGCCTGGTGAGGCCGCTCCTGAGGAGGCCTTGTGTCGTCCGCCTCGCGAGGCTTGGCCCCCCGCGAGGGTCTTGAGTGCTGGTTGACGAAGACGGGCCGTACTGGGCTGCTGGTGGAGCCACGCTGCGGGCCACAGGCAGGCAAGTCTGGGGACCCCCATTCCCAGAACACCGACAAATATGATCGGATTCGACGTAGTCGAATCCGAGTCGAGATAAGGTCTGAGTCGGACATGCCCAACTATGAGATGCAACAATATGTCATGTGTGAGTCTCTAGTACAACATACATTCTATGTCCTAAGACCTGAGCTGACACATGTACTCGGGATGGTGAGAGACTTGCTTTGGGCTGACCAAATGCTACTCCGTGACTGGGTAGTTACAAAGGTAGGTTTCGGGTTTGTCCAGTCCCATGCTGCGAGACATGGTCGAGCAAGATGGGATTTGCCCCTCCGATCAGGAGAGATATACTCCGGGCCCCTTGTGTGATCCGACCAGGATAAGCATGGTCATGCGACAAGGATTATGAAATAATCCAGTTTGTGGTCGGTATCACTGGAACGAGAAAGAGGTCGAGCTAGCACAAGGATGACAGTCTCGCCTTGAGCCCGACAACATATATCGTGCGGCAAAGGGAACAGAAGTGTGACACGTTGTACAGGTTCGCCTAACCAGCTTCATAGTTTGCTTGGTGGTCGGCACGCCTTGCTATAGGTCGCTACCAACCGTGCAGGTCGGAGGTGATTCGAACTATTACCAAGCCGACTTGAACCTAAGGGGTCGTGCACATAAGGGAAGGAACCTACGAGGTCGGTTCAGAGGACACTGGCCGGATGTGATCCGAGCTGGACTTGGGACGCGACCGAGTAGACTTTGGGCTTTAGGGTCCGTGCAAGGCCCAAGTGTTGAGCCCGTGACGGATGCCTATAAATAGTGGAGGTGCGGCACACTTATTCAGTTGATCACTTCGACGCTGTCACTAGGGTTTGCATGTGTTGCGAATAGCCACCTCCACTCGTCGCCGATTGTGTGATCGAACCTAGCAGTCCGCCGCATGGTGTTCCTCCTGCACGCGCGGATACTGTTAGAGGCGGTGCACTTGCGCCGCTCCGGCGAACTTGTATGTGGGATCGGACGACCAGCTATTCGAGGGAGATCGGACAAGGAGGAGACGATCCACGCGAAGGATTTGGTTTCATATCGTATGCATATTAGATATGTGGAGTTAGCAGATGAGATCTGTTGTCCTTGATGAGATCGGCTATGTGCACAGTTGATGTGATCAATTGCACATGGGGATTGAAGAGGATATGTTTTCTGATGATCGAAGTCGATGAGGTCGTGACACAACCTACCCCTACAAGTCGGTATCCGCCATTGGGGTTAACAGTGAAAGGTAAACCCGAATCGGGACCGCCGTGTGCGTAGCACCGTGTAATTCGTACCCGACACACAAACCGGTAGAATGCAATTCTATGCATAACTTTGTTTGCAGGTTTGATGTGAATAGTATGGCTCATGTGTATGTGATGCATGTGTGTAATTTATACATGGCCTGCGTGTCATGTTTGTCAGCCGGTAGGAGCCAAAGTGTTGTCATTATATTGTATAATGACCTGCGTGTCGACTTGTGACTCTATGTAAAATTTATTACTAGTTGTAGTAGTTGGATAACAGAGATCAGGTTGGTGGCTTGGCGTCCCAGCATGACAAACAAGGTGGAGTTCGTAGATGGTCATCGGAGTCGGAGCCGACCTGGAAGAACGTCCATGAAGGAGCCATACTATTTCACAATATGTGTTTATTTGTGAGTATTATGCTTCTTTATTTATATTCATGTTAGAATGGTAGAATGATCCCTCATGAATATCAAGTGAATTGCCATCCCCGATGTTGCACCTTCGCACATCAAGTACGTCTAGTAGTGGGCTCATAAAATTTGGGTGTTGCTGGGTGTCCTTGAACTGAAGGGTTCGTGTCAAACACGGACATGCACTGCGTCAGGTTAACTTGACAAGGCTAACAAAACGGTTTTTCGGCCTTGTGGCAAAGAAGGTTGGGAGCCGAGGTATGAGATACCTTCCCGACCGACAGGAGTCGTATAGAGATACGATTAGCAAGGAGTTGCTTACCGAATAGGTATGTTGGCTATAAGTGATGCTAAAGCTCACTAGTCGCATGCGCTAGTCGGATCCTGAATCACTGAGAGTTTGTGGAGGGATGCTGACTTCAGTGGGAGTATTTCTATTTAGGCTTGAATTACTCTACATAAACACATTTATTAGTGATTGCATATTTTCTGTTGTAGATCAATGGCACCACCTGCTCAACCCAACTTTGCATTGAAATCAATTCTGGAAAAGGATAAACTGAATGGAACAAACTTTACCACCTGGTATAGAAATCTGAGAATTGTTCTCAAGCATGATAAAAAGGAACATGTTCTAGAGGATCCACTTCCAGAGGAACCTACCAATAATGCTAATACCACAACCAGGAATGCCTACAAGAAACTCGTTGATGAATCAAACGAGATCAGCTGCCTCATGCCGGCTTATATGGAGCCCGATTTGCAGCAGCATTTCGAAGATGTTGGGGCTTTCGATATGATCGAGAGTCTCAAGAGCATGTTTCAGGTGCAGGCTAGGACCGAAAGGTTCAACGTCTGGCGATCCTTGATGGATTGTAAGCTGAGGAAGGTGATCCACTGAGCCCACATGTGATCAAGATGATCGGATATGTGCAAGCTTTGGATCGTTTGGGCTTCCTGCTCTTGGATGAGCTGGCTACTGATGCTGTTCTGGGTTCTCTTCCGCCCAGCTATGGGACGTTCATCTTGAACTGTCATATGCATGGCATGGATAAGAAGCTCATTGAATTGCATGGGATGCTCAAGGTGGCAGAGCAAGATATTAAGAAAGGCACGCATCAAGTGTTGATGGTGCAGAAATCGGGTAACTTCAAGAAGAGTTGGTCCAAGAAAAAGGCTAAGGCAAAGGGCACGGAGACGGTAACCTCCGCTGCTGCGCCAAAGTCTGGACTGGACTCGAAGACCGTTTGCTATCACTGCAAGGAGACCGGTCACCGGAATAGGAACTGTAGCAAGTGGCTTGCAGAGCATGGCAAGAAGGCCGGAAAGGCTTCTTCGGGCAAAGGTACACTTGTTGCATATGTTATAGACATTTACCTTGTAGATATACCTAGTAGCTCTTGGGTATTTGATACCGGATCAGTTGTTCATATTTGCAACTCGATGCAGGGGCTGGTAAGAAAGGCGTGTGGCACAAGGGGAGATTGACATCAGGGTCGGCAACAAAGCAAGAGTTGCTGCATTGGAGGTCGGCATGATGCAGCTCCAGCTTCCTTCCGGATTCATTATGGAATTGAATAATTGTTATTACATTCTTGCACTTAGTCAGAACATTATTTATGCCTCATGTTTGATGAGTCAAGGTTATGAATTCAATTTAAAGGACAATGGTTATTCGATACTTTTGAATGGTATGTTCCACGGCTATGCACCCATTGTTGATGGGCTATTTATATTGAATCTAGAACAGGAACAGGTCTATAACGTGAATCTCAAGAGGCATAAGCCTAATGAGATAAACCCGACATACTTCTGCCATTGCCGGCTTGGACACATTAGTCTGAAACGCATGAAGAAGCTCCATGATGATGGGCTCCTAACTTCGTCTGACTTTGAGTCGTTCGAGACATGCGAATCATGCTTGCTCGGCAAGATGACTAAGTCTCCTTTCGCAAAGAATTGCGAGAGGGCGTTCGAACTATTGGAACTTATACATAGTGATGTGTGTGGTCCGATGAGCACAACCGTCAGAGGTGGCTATCAGTACTTCGTGACTTTTACCGACGACTTGAGTAGTTATGGATATATCTATTTGATGAGGCACAGGTCAGAAACTTTTGAAAAGTTCAAAGAGTTTCAGAACGAGGTTGAGAATCAGCTCGACAAGACAATAAATCTTCTACGATCAGATCGTGGAGGTGAGTACATGAGCCAGGAGTTTGATGATCATCTGAAAATTTGAGGTATAGTACCTCAGCTCACACCTCCGGGTACGCCACAGAGAAACGGCATGTCATAACAAAGGAATAGGACCTTGTTGGACATGGTCCGGTCAATGATGAGCAAATCGGATTTACCCTTGTCATTCTGGGATACGCTCTAGAAACTGCAGCTTTCACACTTAATAGGGTACCAGCAAAATTCGTAGACAAGACACCACATGAGATGTGGATCGGGAAGAGTCCCAGTTTGTCTTTTCTAAATATTTGGGGTTGTGAAGCATTTGTCAAGCAACTCATGTCAGACAAGCTTACATCTAAGTCGGATAAATGCATATTCGTGGGATATCCGAGGGAAACCTTGGGATATAGCTTCTACAACCAGGAAGAGAACAAAGTGTTTGTTGCTCGGAACGGGGTTTTCCTTGAGAAAGAGTTTCTCAGTCGGGAGGCCAGTGGGAGGACGGTCCGACTCGAAGAAATTCGAGGACCACTCAGGGATGGCTCAGCTGGTGATGATATCATACCGGAGTCACTCAGGGAACCTGTAGTGGAAGCAGCACTGGAACCACGGAGGTCGGAAAGAATGCGCAGAGTGCATGCTGTATTGTTGCTAGAAAACGACAAGCCGGCCACATATGCATAAGCGATGGTGAGCCCAGATTCCGAGGCATGGCTGGAGGCCATGAGATCTGAGTTAAATTCCATGGATGAGAATCAAGTCCGGGACTTGGTTGATCCGCCGCCTGGCTTAACGACCATTGGTTGCACATGGGTCTTTAATAAGAAAACCGATGTGGATGAAAATGTTCAAATCCACAAAGCTCGGCTTGTCACTAAGGGTTATGGACAAGTTCAAGGAATTGACTACGACGAGACTTACTCGCCGGTAGCGATGCTGAAGTCGGTGAGGATCATACTAGCTATAGCTGCATATTTCGATTATGAGATATGGCAGATGGATGTCAAAACGGCTTTCCTTCACGGAAATTTAACCGAGGACGTGTATATGATACAACCCGAGGGTTTTGTCGATCCGACTAGCACTAGTAAGGTATGCAAGCTCAAGAGATCCATTTATGGGTTGAGGCAAGCATCTCGGAGCTGGAATATTCGTTTTTATGAGGTCGTCACTGGTCTCGGTTTCATCAAAAGCAAAGAGGATGCTTGTTTATACAAGAAGTTAAGTGGGAGATCGATAGTGTTTTTGATCTTGTATGTGGATGACATATTGTTGATCGGGAACAATGTTGCGATGCTAAACTCGGTCAAGCAATCATTAAATGGCAAGTTTTCGATGAAGGACCTTGGTGAGGCAGTGTATATTTTAGGCATTAAGATCTATAGAGATAGATCGAGGAGGCTGCTCGGCTTAAGCCAGAGCACGTAAATAAATAAAAGTTGAAGCGGTTCAACATGAGTGAGGCGAAGAAAGGGTTCTTGCCACTCCCACATGGTATAAGGCTAAGCGAGACTCGGAGTCCTTCGACATTTGATGAGCGAAGCAGGATGAGTAGGATTCCGTATGCTTCAGCAATCGGATCCATCATGTATTCCATGATATGTACAAGGCCTGATGTTGCTTTTGCAATAAGCCTAACAAGTAGATACCATGCAAACCCAGGTGAGAGTCACTGGGCAGCGGTAAAGACTATTTTGAAGTACCTGAAGATGACTAAAGAGATGTTCCTAGTTTATGGAGGTGAGGAAGAGCTCGTCATAAGGGGTTACGCCGATGCTAGTTTCCAAACCAACAGAGATGATTGTCGATCACAGTCTGGATTCGTGTACATCATGAATGGAGGGGCAGTGAGCTGGATGAGTTCCAAGCAAGATACGGTGGCCGATTCTACCACAGAAGCCGAATACATTGCGGCTTGTGAAGCTGCAAAGGAAGGTGTTTGGATCCGGCATTTTCTGGATGATCTTGGTATTTTCCCAGCCTCAGTAAAACCGTTGGACCTTTATTGTGATAATTCTGGTGCCATCGCACAAGCCAAGGAGCCGAGGAATCACCACAAGGTCAGACACATAGATCGGAAATATCACCTGATACGAAAGATCGTAAAGAATGGTGATGTAGACTTATGCAAAATTCACACGGATGCAAATGTTGCAGATCCGTTGACTAAGCCGCTTCCACAACCCAAGCATGAGGGGCACATTAGAGCTATGGGCATTCAATGTCTATTTAACTGACTCTAGTGCAAGTGGGAGACTGTTGGAGATATGCCCTAGAGGCAATCATGTATGATGATATTTCCTATGTGTTTATGAATAAAGATAGTCCTTGGATGTAATCAATGATACTTGTTGGCAAGTACGTGACTTGTCTGTGAGATCTTGTGTTGTATGATACATCCTAGGTTGTCCCTAGTTGCAAGTGACGTGTGGGCACACGTCAGACTAGACTAACATATCACATGGTCGATGGCTTGGTCTCACTAGCCATGGAGCATTGGATGCTAACCGGATAATGTGGACTCGGAAGGATCTGGTCAGACCCAACTATGAGACGCAGTGATATGTCATCTGTGAGTCTCTAGTACAACATACATTCTATGTCCTAAGACTTGAGCTGACGCATGTACTCGGGATGGTGACAGACTTGCTTTGGGCCGACCAAACGCTACTCCGTGACTGGGTAGTTAGAAAGGTAGGTTTCGGGTTTGTCCAGTCCCATGCTGCGAGACATGGTCGAGCAAGATTGGATTTGCCCTCCGATCAGGAGAGATATACTCTGGGCCCCTCGTGTGATCCGACCAGGATAAGCATGGCCATGCGACAAGGATTATGAGATAATCTAGTTTGTGGTCGGTATCACTGGAACAAGAAAGTGGTCGGGCCAGCACAAGGATGACAGTCTCGCCTTGAGCATGACAACATATATCATGCGGCAAAGGGCACAGAAGTGTGACATGTTGTACAGGTTCGCCTAACCAGCTTCATAGTTTGCTTGGTGGTCGGCACGCCTTGCTAGAGGCCGCTACCAAACGTGCAGGTCGGAGGTGATTCGAACTGTTACCAAGCCGACTTGAACCTAAGGGGTCGCGCGCTTAAGGGAAGAAACCTACGAGGTTGGTTCAGAGGACACTGGTCGGATGTGATCCGAGCTGGACTTGGGATGCGACCGAGTAGACTTTGGGCTTTAGGGTCCGTGCAAGGCCCAAGTGTTGAGCCCGCGAGGATGCCTATAAATAGTGGAGGTGCGGCACACTTATTCAGTTGATTGCTTTGGTGCTGTCACTAGGGTTTGCATGTGTTGCGAATAGCCACCTCCACTCACTGCCGACTGTGTGATCGGACCTAGCAGTCCGCCGCATGGTGTTCCTCCTGCACGTGTGGATACCGTTAGAGGCGGTGCACTTGCGCCGCTCCGGCGAACTTGTACGTGGGATCGGACGACCGGTTGTTCGAGGGAGATCGGACAAGGAGGAGACGATCCACGCGAACGTGCTGCCCCAACTCTTCTTCCGCTGCACGGCACTGCGCGTCTAGTGGTAACGAACTGTGATCCATCTCCCGTAGCATGTTCCTATTGTTCTGCGCGTAGAAAAATTTTATTTTGCAGTCGACGCACCCTACCATAGAACCCAACAGTAGCATCGTAGCAGTAGCGCGCCTGCCCGCGCTACTAATAGCAAAAAAACAGCGCTACTGGTAAGGGTTTTCCTAGTGGTGCTAGTAAATCGAAAACTCGGCTGAAATTCATGAAACTTGACATGATATCATGGAACGGTATCGACATGCCATGGTAAAAATATTATCCCATTTGGGGCAGGTTTGGGTATAAGCTTCTCGCAAACCGGAGCTTCTCTCACAACAAGCCTTATGGTTTCGGTAGGGAACATGCCACCTTGGGGGGTGAAACGATATATGTTGCCTCTTCTTACTTTCAAAATTTTCTCGTGTCAACATAGAACAACACGAGTGTTGTGTCATTTTTTGGGATTTTTCGGGGTTCGCTTGGACATTTTTATACATTAACTGAGTTTTCTATGCATTCATGTGCATAATTCAAATTTGAACTACATGCACATGCTCCAGTGCATATAAATTGGTTTAAAATTGTAATGTGTGTCCTTGGTTACATGCTTAAGTCCCATGCAAGAAATGAGAATGAATGTCTATCAGCGTTCTGGGAACGGGGGTCCCCAGACTTGCCTGCCTGCGGCCTGCGGCGTGGCTCAAAGGGGGCCCAGCGCGGCCCATCTTCATCAACACAAGCTCAAGACCCTCGCGAGGGGCCAAGCCTCGCGGGGCAGACGACAAGGAGCTTCCACAGGCGCGGCCTCATCAGGCTAGCTCGCGAGGAGGCGGAGAGATCAAGGCGGGGTACCTCGCGAGGTGCCCGTGATGCAAGCCATGACGACCAAGGGCGCCAGTCGGGCGCCAGCCCGCGCAGTGTCCTCCTTTCCTCTTTGGTGCAAAGGGAGCAAGCGCAGGCGAGAGCATCAAGCAAAGGCATCCATTTTGGTGCAACAAGACCAAGACCAGCCCAACGGCATGGAGGAAGTCATTGTGGAGCCCAAGCAGGCATCACCACCAGAGCCTTTGACAGGCGAGGACCAACTTTAGTCAGGATAAGTGTACCCAATGTTCCCCTTTAAAATGGCCAATTGTTGGCGCCCTTCCCGCTCAATATTTGAGAAGAGGCTCAGGGCCTTTGCCTATAAATAGGACTAGCCACCCCCAGGGTAGGGAGACCTGAATCAGGCAAGAGAGAGAGAGAGAGAGAGAGAGAGAGAGAAGGGCGGCTGAAATCCTCCTAGCAGTTCATCGCCCCAGCCAAGAACAGACCCTCGCGAGGCTGTTCTTCCTTGTATTGTTCATCATCAGCCCAAGAGGCAATCCACCACATCACACACTGGAGTAGGGTATTACACCATAATGGTGGCCTGAACCAGTATAAACTCTGTGTCTCTTGTGTTGTTCCTTTCGTAGTTTAGATCTCAGCGAGCCGGCGAGGAACAGGTAGGTAGAGGGCGAAATCTCCGTGCACACCCCAGTGTTCGAACCTCAAGGGTCTGCCGGAACCCAAAATCCGACATTTGGCGTGCCAGGTAGGGGGTGCGCCGGAATTCATCTTCCGTCGCCATGTTCTTCTCCGACCATCGCATCCATGTCTGACGCTCGTCGGGCCCGCGCCGAGCGCCGAGCCGCCCTCGCTTCCCGCATCGCCCAGACGGCTCTCATCGACGGCGGTGCAGGCCTCAGCGTGCTCTCAGTTGAGGCCTTCAACCTCCTCTGCATACCCCGGGAGCAATTACAGCCCAGCCGGCCCTTCTCGGGCGTCGGGGGCGGGTCATCCAGCTCCTTGGGACAGATTTGGCTCCCAGTAACTTTCGGCACCTACGACAATTTCCGCACGGAGCAAGTCGATTTTGATATCGCCCCCATTGGCCTCCCCTACAACGCCATCCTCAGCTATCCAGCACTGGCCCAATTCATGACCGCGACTCACCCGACGTACAACCTTATGAAGATGCCCGGGAGTAGCGGTGTCCTCACCATGCCTGGGGACACCGGGGATGCGCTGCGAGCGCTCAAGCTCGCCTTCGTGACGGCGGCATCAGCACAGCCCGACGACGCGGGGACCCCCGAGCCCAAGGGGGCTGCACCAACCAAGAAGAAACAGTTGTTCACCCAAGACAAGGCGGAGACCAAGCAGATACCCGTCGACGAGGACGGGTCCACTAACGCCACTTTCACCATAGGCGCCCACCTCGGGCCCGAGCAGGAGGAAGCCCTGGTCAAGTTCCTGCGTGCAAACAAGAAGGTATTCGCCTGGGAGCCCGATCAGTTGGCAGGGATCCCACGGGGCGTAATCGAGCACCACCTCAACGTGTGCCCCAACGTGCGCCCCGTGAAGCAGAAAGCGAGGCGGCAGTCCACTGAAAAGCAGGCCTTCATCGTCCAGGAGACCCGCAAGCTAGAACCCGCGGGGGTCATTCGCGAGGTCCGATATCCAGATTGGTTGGCCAACCCTGTGGTTGTGCCTAAGAAGGGAGGGAAGGAGCGCATGTGTGTCGACTTCACCACCCTCAACAAAGCATGCCCGCAAGATCCGTTCCCGCTCCCTCGCATCGACCAGATCGTCGATTCTACCGCCGAGTGCGACCTGTTATGCTTCTTGGATGCCTTCTCCGGGTATCACCAGATCAAGATGGCGGTGGAAGACGTGGAGAAGACGGCCTTCTTGACCTCGTGTGGGGTGTACTGCTATACATGCATGCCGTTCGGACTGCGCAACGCGGGGGCAACCTTTCAGCGGCTCATGCACATCACCTTGGGCCCGCAACTCGGGAAGAATGTGGAAGCTTACGTCGACGACATTGTGTCTCGCAAGGCCAAGACCCTGATACAAGACCTGGAGGAAACCTTCGCAAACCTCAACGCAGTGAGCCTGCGGCTCAACCCGGAGAAGTGTGTGTTTGGAGTCCCCTCGGGCAAGCTCTTGGGTTTCCTCGTGTCCCAGCGAGGCATCAAGGCCAACCCAGAAAAGGTCAAGGCAGTCGAGGACATGAGCCCGCCAAAGACCCTCAGAGAGATGCAGAAGCTCACTGGGCGCGTGACTGCACTAGGGCGCTTCATCTCCAGGTTAGGGGAGCGAGCGCTACCTTTCTTCCAGCTGATGAAGAAAAAGGGGCCCTTTGAATGGACTGAAGAGGCCGACAAGGCGTTCCAAGATCTCAAGAGATACCTAACCAGCCCTTCAGTGATGGTGGCCCCACGCCCTCAAGAGCCCTTGGTACTCTACCTCGCCGCCACTCCCTACTCCACCAGCGCGGCTCTGGTGGCGGTTAGGGAGGAGCGTCGGACCAAGGCCACGGCAGCTACCCGTGTCAAGGCAAAGCAGGACCAAGAAGGACTCGCAGAGATCACTACCACGGCTGAGGAGGATCAGCCGCCGCAGGGGAGCGCACTGGGAGCGGAAGAGGCCCTTCCCCTAGGCAACCAGCTTCTGGAGGCTCCACCGCCTCAGGAGGCGCCATGGCCTCCGGAGGATGCCACCAGCACCGACGCTCCAAGCCTCGTCGAGCACCCAGTGTACTTCGTCAGCACGGTGTTGCGGGATGCGAGGGCACGGTACCCCATGCCTCAGAAACTCCTCCTCGCGCTACTGGTGGCCTCGCGCAAGCTGAAGCACTACTTTCAGGGTCACCCTATCAAGGTTGTCTCAGCGTACCCCTTGGAAAGGGTGCTCAGGAGCCCTAACTCAGCCGGAAGGGTCGCCGAGTGGAACATTGAACTGCAAGCATTTCAGCTCGAATTCAGCACGACCAGAGTCATCAAGGGGGCCGCGCTAGCGAATTTCGTGGCCGAATGGATGGAGGCACCGGGCCTCAAGGCCGGCGAGGATCGATCCCTCTCCCCAGGAAGCAAGGCGCCAGAAGGCTGGGTCATGTACTTCGACGGAGCGTTCTCCAGGCATGGCGCTGGGGCTGGGACAAGCTCTATTACGCCATGCAGCTCTGTTTCCAGCAAGGCGAAAAGGTCTCCAACAACATAGCGGAGTATGAAGGTCTGATAGCAGGCTTGAAGGCTACGGCTGCCCTAGGGGTAAAGCGCCTTACCATCAAAGGCGATTCACAGCTCCTCGTCAGTTTCTCCAACAAAGTGTACGAGCCAAAAGATGAGCACATGGAGGCCTACCTCGCGGAGGTCCGCAGGATGGAAAAGCAGTTCTGGGGGTTGGAGTTGCAGCATGTGCCCTGTGGCACCAATCAGGAGGCCGATGACATCGCCAAACGAGCATCCAGGCGGTTACCTCAGGAGCCTGGCGTCTTCGAGGAGCGGCTCGTCAAGCCCTCGGCCATGCCATCACTATCAAACACGACGCAGCCTCGGGAGGAGCTCCCCCAGCCACCTGCCTCGGGAGCTCCGGTCTGTGGCCCAGCCTCAAGAGCGCGCCTGCTCCTGACGATGGAGCCTCAGGAGGGGTGCTGGGTCATAGAGCTCCGGAGTTACTTGACACAAGGGACCCTGCCGGAGAAGGAGGAGGAAGCGGAGCTTGTGGCGCGGCAAGCCACAGTGTACTATATCAGGGATGGAGAACTCTATCGAAAGCGACCAAATGATGTATCCCTACGCTGCATATCCAGGGAGCAAGGGAAAGAGCTGCTAGCGGATATACACGATGGAGACTGTGGGCACCACTCGTCATCATGGACCCTCGTGGGCAAGGCATTCCGCAGCGGCTTCTATTGGCCTACTGCACTCGATGACGCTATCGAACTAGTGAAGGCCTGCAAAGCCTGCCAATTCCATGCCAAGCAGATCCATCAGCCGGCAGGAGGTCTGCAGACTATACCCCTCTCGTGGCCATTCGCAGTCTGGGGGCTGGATATCCTTGGCCCGTTCCCTCGGGCGTCGGGGGGCTATCGCTACCTCTATGTCGCCGTGGACAAGTTCACCAAGTGGGCCGAAGTGGAAGCCGTCCGCGCCATCCCAGCGGGTTCTGCAGTCAAGTTCATCAAGGGCATCGTGAGCCGGTTCGGGGTGCCGAACCGCATCATCACCGACAACGGTTCGCAGCTCACCAGTAACCTCTTCAAAACATATTGTGCTAACCTTGGAACGCAGATATGCTATGCTTCAGTGGCACACCCCCGAAGCAACGGCCAGGCCGAGCGGGCCAACGCGGAGGTCCTGAGGGGCCTCAAGACCAGAACATTCAAGAAGAAGCTGGAAGCCTGCGGCAGAGGTTGGTACGATGAGCTTCAGTCCGTGTTGTGGTCCATCCGCACGACCGCAACCAAGCTGACTGGGGAGACCCCGTTCTTTCTGGTCTATGGAGCCGAAGCGATCCTCCCTCACGAGGTCAGACGTTGTTCCGCACGGGTCCTGGCGTTCGGCGAGGCGCAGCAAGACGCCATGCGGGGGATGGACCTCGTGCTGGGGGAGGAGCGTCGCCGAGAAGCCGTGTTGCGAGCGGCGACATACCAACAAGCACTGCGGTGATACCACTGCCGCAACATCCGCCCCAGAACTCTTGAGGTAGGGGACCTCGTGCTCAGGCGGGTTCTCTCTAGGGAGGGACTGCATAAGCTCTCTCCCATGTGGGAGGGCCCGTTCAAGGTTGTTCATGTTTCCAGGCCCGGCTCCGCGCGCTTGGAGACTCAGGAGGGGGTGCCAGTCTAGAATGCGTGGAACACCCAGCACCTCCGGAGGTTTTACCCTTAAAAGGCCCGGAGCCTGTGAAGAAGGCGAATGCATGTGAAGATCATCTTTTTGGAAAAGGCCCGGAGCCTGTGAAGAAGGCGAATGCCTGTGAAGATTATCCTTTTGGAAAAGGCCCAGAGCCTGTGAAGAAGGCGAATGCCTGTGAAGATCATCTTTTGGAAAAGGCCCGAAGCCTGTGAAGAAGGCGAATGCCTGTGAAGATCATCTTTTTGGAAAAGGCCCGGAGCCTGTGAAGAAGGCGAATGCCTGTGAAGATCATCCTTTTGGAAAAGGCCCGGAGCCTGTGAAGAAGGCGAATGCCTGTGAAGCTGTCGTGTTTTGGAAAAGGCCCGGAGCCTGTGAAGAGGGCCAATGCCCGTGAAGCTTGCTTCCCCCAAGAAAGGCCCGGAGCCTGTGAAGAAGGCCAACGCCTGTGAAGCTCGCCGCCCGTGACACTCTCACGTAATAATGAGTTGGGGCTGTACACACCCCGGAGTCTCAGGAGCGCCGGCCTCAGGACCTGGGGCTCCCTCCCACGCCCAGTGGCAGCACTTAGCTCCGCGCTGGTGAGAAGACGTTGAAGACTAGACTAGGTGCCGGACGCGGCTTTTTCATTTGCTTTATGCAGTTGTCTAGTTCATTCTCATTTGAAGTTTTATTGAAACTATCGCCGTCTTTTGACTTGTGGCTCTTCGACTTTTCGCCCTCCTACCTCGATTTCTCTTGCGCAAGGTCTCGCGAGGGGGCAGCCCGAGCGCCCTCACGAGTGTTTCTGTCCTTATTGTTCAAGGTTTCACAACCCGGGTCCACTACAGGAGCACCCCTCCAGTCCGTGCCTCACGGGCATCGCGACACGAATACAGGACCTGGGTCGGTCACCCCCATGGCTGAGGCTGGGAATTACCTACGCGCAAGCGTGCGGCCGGAAGGAACAATATCAAAATAACGGAAACAGTACGATGATTAACAACGGTAACCCAAACACGCCCCCGCAGGGCCCCACACTACTGTCTTTTTGCGCAGGAAAAAGGAAAAGAAAGGACGAATCAGGCGAAGCTCGCCCTACGCCGGCCCTCAGGGAAGACTCGACCCGCCTCCGGAGCTCAGGAGGACTCCCTCTCGCGCTTCACCGAGGCGCGACGGTGGGCAGACCCGCTACCACCCTCCAAGTAGGCACGACGGCGTGGAGGCTGACCGCGGCCGCTGCTAGAAGAGTCGCTGCCCAAAGAAGAACCAGTAAAGCTTGAGGAACCCTGGGCGCCGCCAACCATGCGCGTGCTGTCCTCTCTGTCCTCGCCGGGGCTGGGTCCCCGGCCGCGGTCGTCGTCTTCAGGGCAGCACCCTGCGCGGCGACCATCTTCCCCAAACACCCTCACGTAGAGGGTGGCATCGCCATCGAAATTGAAGTGCAGGGTGCACCGACGGCTCAGGCCACGCGCGCGCGCAAACGTCTGCTAGCCGCGGGTCAAGGCCAGGCTCCCGGCCGCGGAGACCTCCAGCGAAGCCCACGAGGCCCGGCTGCAGCAGCCATCTGCCTGGAGCCAGAGGCCGCCCGGGGCGCCAGCCAAGAGCTCGCCCAGGAGGAAGCGAGGGAGCTGAAGCCGGGCACTAGTCGGCTCCGCCGCCCACACAACGAACTCCGGCAGCACCTCCGCAGTGTGGAAGCACGGCCTAGGGGGTCGCACGGCCGAAGCACGCCCCCCGGCCGCGGCCAGCCGCCCGTCACCGCGCGGGAAGTCACCTCCGCGACCGCGGGGAGCCGCCGTGGAGGCCACAGGGTGTTTGCGAGGGGCGGCCTCGACCGCGCTTGGGCGGGGGAGAGGCAGGCTCAACCTGGCGGGCCTTTCCTTTCTCTGTGGCCGAGAACTTCCTTGACGGAGCCATGGAGAAGGAGAAGCAAGAGGGGATGAACTGGAAGGGCACGCGACGTGCCGTACTTAAAGCCAGGGGAGGCCAACCGCCGACCTCCACGATCGCAGGTAATCATGACTCGCTCTACATGCCGGGACTTGTCAATTCGCGTAGTTACCGAGGCGTCATGGGGAAGCGGAGACGCCCATGTCCAATCAACTGCCACGCGGCGCCCAAGGCCGCAGGCTGTTAGGGCCCGCGGCGCTTCGCACTTGCCCTTTCGCCTCTCTGCTCGGCCAAGTCCGGGCGTGCCTTGGGCCCGGGGGCTACTGTCGGCGTTCTGGCAACGGGGGTCCCCAGACTTGCCTGCCTGCGGCCTGCGGCGTGGCTCAAACGGGGCCCAGCGCGGCCCATCTTCATTAACACAAGCTCAAGACCCTCGCGAGGGGCCAAGCCTCGCGGGGCGGACGACAAGGAGCTTCCACAGGCGCGGCCTCATCAGGCTAGCTCGCGAGGAGGCGGAGAGATCAAGGCGGGGTACCTCGCGAGGTGCCCGTGACGCAAGCCATGACGACCAAGGGCGCCAGTCGGGCGCCAGCCCGCGCAGTGTCCTCCTTTCCTCTTTGGTGCAAAGGGAGCAAGCGCAGGCGAGAGCATCAAGCAAAGGCATCCATTTCGGTGCAACAAGACCAAGACCAGCCCAACGACAGGGAGGAAGTCATTGTGGAGCCCAAGCAGGCGTCACCACCAGAGCCTTTGACAGGCGAGGACCAACTTTAGTCAGGATAAGTGTACCCGATGTTCCCTTCAAAATGGCCAATTGTTGGCTCCCTTCCCGCTCAATATTTGAGAAGAGGCCCAGGGCATTTGCCTATAAATAGGACTAGCCACCCCCAGGGTAGGGAGACCTGAATCAGACAAGAGAGAGAGAGAGAGAGAAGGGCGGCTGAAATCCTCCTAGCAGTTCATCGCCCCAGCCAAGAACAGACCCTCGCGAGGCTGTTCTTCCTTGTATTGTTCATCATCAGCCCAAGAGGCAATCCACCACACCACACACTGGAGTAGGGTATTACACCACAATGGTGGCCTGAACCAGTATAAACTCTGTGTCTCTTGTGTTGTTCCTTTCGTAGTTTAGATCTCAGCGAGCCGGCGAGGAACAGGTAGGTAGAGGGCGAAATCTCCGCGCGCACCCCAGTGTTCGAACCTCAAGGATCTGCCGGAACCCGAAATCCGACAATGTCAAACACCTTGCCACCGTCGCTTGGCCGCTAACATTGAGATACATGGTTTTTAAATTCTAGTAAATGGAAAACACGTCTGAAATTTATGAAACTTGACACACTAGCATGGAACAACATCAACATGCAGTGATAAAAATATTGTCCCATTTGAGGCAGGTTGGGGTATATAAGCTTCTCACAAACCAGAGCTTCTCACAACAAGTCTCATGATTACGGTAGGGAACGTTTCACCTTTCTGGACGAAACGATATCCGTTGCCTCTTCTTGATTTCGATTATTTTCTAGTGCCAATATACAACAACATGAGTGTTGTGTTAATTTTAGGAATTTTTTGGGGCTCGTTTGGACATTTTATACATTAATTGAGTTTTCTATGCATTCATTCGAGTGAACCGCATGCCGTATATCGCACACACCTTGATCTGGCTGACTGTTCCTTTTGTGTTGCCTAATCACAAACAGTTCATCCTAGTGAACTGTATGATGTATATCGTACACACCTTCATCTGGCTGCCCGTTTCTTTTGTTGCTCCTCATCGCAAATAGGTTGCACTGAACCATATGCCGTGCGTTGCACACGGAACTAAAATCTGAACCGTGTTTGATGCATCCGTCGTCGCAAACATTTTGCACCTTTTTTGATGGGTTTTTTTACACCACCGTTTGCGATTAATGCATTGCACACAGTTTCGTCAAAGGGTCTCTGATCGTAATGTCACATTAGCAGCATCCTGCAATAGTGTATGATGAGATGACATGCTTGCATGTTGAGATAAATAAATTACCCGGGATAACATCCTTAGGTATATAGGATGTAAGCTATATACTGAGACCCATTCACAAATAGTTGGATCACCATCTACGGTGCCGTCAACAACAATAAGCTAGCAACACCACACCCTCGAGATCTTCCAGAATCTTCGCGTTGGACAGATGAGTGCGGGGCGGTGGCGTCGTGGTGGCATCGACAGATGGACGGACTGACAAGGATGATGCAGATCTCTCTCCTGAAGATGGGTCAACGGTTCGATGATGATGGCGGTGTCTAAAACGTGTGCATGTAGTGTACGCTTTAAGTCTGCTGCACCGGCTGTAGTTTTCAATATATTACGTGGATGGATCGGCGACAACACCGTTTTTAGATATGGAAAGTGAGAGCACTCCACATTATCGAGTTTTGTAGGTGTGAGTGGTGTCTTCGGGTGGCTTGATGTATATTCTTGTTAGAACTATGTTGAATAATAAATAAAGATGGCCGTATGCATCCATTGATGCAGAGGCCGGGGGCCTTAACCTCCTTTCCAAAAAATAAACACCACACCCTCGACAAAAACGAACACATGCGCAAAAGTAAGAATGAAGAACATGTCTCCTTCAACGACCATGGGGCGTATATATTCCCTGTCACCTCAGACGAATAATGAAACACCACAATAACTCATGGAGTCTCAAAAAACCGTCAATGTTGGGCCTAGTTTTCTCATATTTGCAGGGAAATTTTGGGCCTAGTTCTCAAGGTATTTTCTGAAATGAATCTAAAAATATTCAAATAAGAATATTGAAAACAAGTTTTTTTTGCGGGAAATATTGAAAACAAGTTTTTATTGCGGGAAATATTGAAAACAACTTGATGAGCTGGACTATCTTTGAATAAGCAATGTCAAATGCAGCACCCCCCCCCCCCCCCCCCTTCCCTCAAAAAATAAAACGAATGTGAAATGTGAAGATCACATGGTAAAATGTACGGTTACCTTATGTTTGCCTCTGCTCCTTTTGTCTTCATTGTCTTTTTAAGGATAGAAACAGATTATAAATCACTTTAACACAACAAAACAAACTTCTGAAAATACAATATGGAGTATATCTATGCACTAATGCTGCGGCCGCCTCCTCATGCTTTTCCCACTCTTCCTCCCGGACCTCCGGCTGTCTCGATTCCGATCTCCTTCCAACGGCATCGGATCGGCCCGACCATGCTAGCCTCCTATTGGGCTGGTTCTAGTGGTGCTATTGACAATGGATCCGGGCCTCCCCTGCCTAGATCTTACCCGTGGTGGTTCTTAGCGTTGATGGAGGTCGCTCGTGGTGATGTACCCTGCGGCACCCGATATCACCTTCCCGGGTGACAGGTGCGACCCTCCTTCCCGCCATGGGAGTTTCGTCTTGTAATGGTTTTCTACATCTCCGCTTCCTAATCCAACAGCCTTTTGGGGTGTTCCGTGGTAGGCTGGGCTCGACTTGCCGATGCTGGTTATGGCGACACTTGTGGGTGACGTCTCCTTCATGGAGGCAACTCATGGCCTTCTCTTCGTGCCCCTTTTCAAGTACCGGAGGAAACTCTAGGTCCAATTCGCCGGTGGCGTCTTGACATTGTCCCCTTCATGAAGGCACTGCCTTGACTGCTCGCAGTGTGGTTGGTGTTGGATTTGGAGACTTTGGAAGTTACATTGGTTTTGGGCCGCTCTTTATGCCGTGGGCATCTGGGGCACAATGCACTACATCGTCCTCCATGGCTTCTCCCTCCGGTTCGGGCAACCCACTTGCCGATCCTCTAGGCGCTTGAGGTGGGAGGTATGTTGATCTGACCCGTCCTGGGGTGGTTGTGGGACGAAGGTTCTAAGCATTGGCTGTGACGCGGCCTAGATGCCCTGTATCTCGCCTCTTTGCCTTCCCGGCTGGAGTTCGAGCTTTGCGTATTCACGCAAAAATAACATTATTCTGATGTCGTTTGATCAGTCATCCACGGCTCAGATCGGTTAAACGTATCTCATCGTGTCGTGTAAACTTGACGACTTGTCCACTCCAGCACCAGCCTTGACTAGGTCGTACCGCCGCCCCTCGTTCCCCGCATCGTCGTTTCAAAGACAAACTCTGCACGGTTTAGCCTAGATGGACCGCCGCCGCCGCCCCTCGTTCCCCCCATCGGCGGGGCCGGCGCCGCCGCTGGAGGACGAAAATCTTCTCCTAGAGATCCTTCTCCGCCTTCCTCCATTACCATCCTCGCTCCCCCGAGCTTGCCTCGTCTGCAAGCGTTGGCGCGGCCTCGTCTCCGACCCCAAATTTCTCCGTCGCTTCCGCGCCCACCACTGCAAACCCCCGCTCCTAGGGTTTTTCGTCAGAGGCATCGACGGGCCCTCATTCACGCCCACGCTGGACACGCCCGACCGCATCCCCGCGGCGCGGTTCTCGCTGCCGCAGAGCCGCGGTGAGAACTGGGCCTTCGTCGGCTGCCGCCACGGCCTCGCCCTCCTCATCAACCATACGCGTCTCGAGGCCGTCATTTGGGACCCCATCACCGGCCACCGGCGCTGCGTGGCCTTTCCACCGGCCGTCCACACCTACCATTGGGTCCGAAGCGCGGCGCTGCTCTGCCCTTCCGGCACAGACCACGTGCACGGCGACGACTGGGGCTCGCGCCCTTTCAAGCTGGTCTTGGTGGGCGTCGGCATGAATGCTGAACCCTCTGCATTTGCTTGCATCTACGATTTAGAATCCGGTGAATGGGGAAATATCATCTCAGCAGGGACTACACAACATGTTACTTATGCAGTGCGTGCCAGCAGCGTCCTGGTTGGGAATGCACTTCATTGGTTGCTTATTGGGGATGGAATTCGCAAATTTGATTTCGAGATGCAGCGCTTAGTGGTGATCGAGAGACCATCAGTAGTCTCGTATTTCCGCTTTCAGATATTGCGGACACATGAAAGTAGGCTTGGCTTTGCCATGTGGACAGAAGTGGGCATGGAAATATGGGAGAGAAAGAGCAATTCAGATGGTGTCCTTGGATGGGCGCTTCAGCAGATCATCCAACTTGACAAGCTCCTTCCACTAGGACCATCGAGATGTAGAGGTTATATAGCGGGGTTTGATGAGGACACCAATGTGGTATTTCTGTCAATATATACTGGCCGTTCCTTCATGATCCAACTTGAGTCGATGCAACTCAGAAGTATTTCTGGAACACATCACGACCACTTTTATCCCTACACAAATTTCTTTACTGCAGGTAATGCCCCGTCTGTACATCGCATAAGTAACATAATAATTCACTTACTCTTTTGAGAATCAATCCAGTCGCTTTTGGTATGTGTCTGTAACATTGTTCGTGTCTTTTAAGGATTGTCTGCTCGTGCTTTGCTATGAATCAAAATAAATAAGCAATCACATTGGGCTATTATCATCGTCTCACTCATTAGAGTTCCATCTAGTACAGCGCAACGCATTAACGTCCACGTTCGGACTACACACCATGCCCTTGGGTTCGCAATCATATCTAGTTGTGCTTCTTTGTGGAATGTGCCATAGTCTGTGCTAGGGATATTCAGAAGGCGGTTTCAGTTAGCTTGTTAAAGGAAGAGCTTCATTGTGTCTCCGTTAATTAGTTCTTTTTAGAGATTTTTAGCAACGCTGGGTAGCGTGGTTAGAAACATGGATAAACCACCACCAACTCCCGTTTATACTTCCCCCATTCCAGTTTTTGGGGTGCATCTCCAAACTCACGGCTATACAAGCGTATAGTGGTGGACTGATCTAACTTTTCCTTCAGATTTTAATTGATGTATTGGATTGTTTTTGCTTTGTAGGCAGAGGGATTGGTGATGGAAATGATGGGGTTAAAATTTTGTACAATACATGAGACGATCTTCCTGAAGGATCTGCTGATGTGCTGTGTCGACTGAAAAGGTTATCATCTTCCACTTTTTTTTTAAAAAAAAAGGAGGATTACCCAGGGCCTCTGCATCAAGTGATGCACACATCCATTTTATTTAAACAAACAGAGTACCAAAGTATGAACCTCATCTCATTTACATATACAAAATCAAAGCAGTAAACAAATAGCCACAACTGGCAAAAAATAGGCACAATGCCTAAACACCTATCCTATTATTGGACCGCCATACAAACCGGTTGTATGTAGCACATGCTACTGTCTCCCATCGGTTGCACCCAATGGCCATAAGCTCTCTGACTTCCGCACGGTGTAGTATTGTCATTGACCACATACGGATCCATCCAAACGCCCGGTAGATAACCTGCAAAAAGTTTGTGATATTTGTCATGTTAAATACAACATCATTCCGACAGTTCCAAATAGTCGAAAGTAATGCAGCAATTCCCACGCTAATTCGTGCCGCCTTATTAGGCTCAACTCCACCTAACCAGTTACCGAACAGATTGGATATGTTAGTAGGTGGAGATACGTTAAAGACCACATGTATTTTTCGCCATAATAACCTGGTTAGTGGGCATGTGAGAAAAAGATATTGAATCGTTTCCTTGTGATCTATAAGGTTTACTCCCTTCCCACCTACATTTCGCCAAATTGTCCTTAGTCAAAATCACTCCTTTGTGCACAAACCACATAATTTTTTTTATTTTTTAAGGCAACTTTATTTTCCATATATGAATAGATCGTGGGATTGGTCCAATATTAATCAAATCCACATACATAGATTTGACTGAGAACACACTTGAAACTGAAAGTTTCCATCAGTACATCTGACTCATTAGACACGTTGACCTCCATCAACCTACGCACTAAATGCAGCCAGCTATCCCATCGTTCCCCAACTAGTGCCCGATTAAATTGAATGTTTAGGGGAACTGAACCTAGTATTACACACAAAAGCGTCTTTACGCTGTACAATATTATAAAGCGCCCCCCCCCCCCCCCAGCCAAGCATCCTCCCATAACCTAGTAGTGGCCCCATTCCCAATGATAAATTTACTCATGTTAAAGAAAGTGACCTTAGGACAGACGCAGATTTTGTTTTTGTCCATTGGGTCGCCGTCTGCATAGGTGGACATGGGGCGGACACGCGCGTCCGGTTGGTGCACCCAACGGCGCTACCTATTTGGATAAAAACATGTCCCTTTTTGTTTCCTTTTTTCTCTACTAAAAAGCTGGTACATGAGCTGTTGCCGACCGTCGGGGAAGAGAGGCCGCACGCGCGGCAGCCGGGGGGGGGGGGGGGGGGGGGGGGAGGCCGTTGGGGTGGGTCATTGGGTGGCGACGGTGCCGAGCTCCATGGGTGCTTGTTGAAGAAGGCACGGGAGTTTCTCTACATGGTAGTCGATGGCGCCACAACGGTCGGTCGGGAGGCCCTTGCCACACCCGTGCTCGCGCGTGCCGTGGAGGGTGTGGCCATCGCGGGCGGGAGCTCTATTTCTGACCGGCAGTCCCATCCCCGACGACAGTGGGGCTCGCCGGTAAGATCCAAGCACAGCTGATCTGCTTAGTTTCCTGGTCGTGGCGACGGCCTACGCCGGTCACCGGTGCGCGCGGGGTGGGGATTGAGCACACGCCGTATCCATCCTGTATGCAGAGCCCCAATTCGTGCGGTCGCTGACCTATGGGCCAGGGTGGACACGAGCCGGCGCCCAAAGGAGGACAAGAACGGCGGAGAGTGTCCGCTTCTATCCGGAGAGACCCATTTCTGACCCATATTTGGGCCAAGTTTGGGTCAGAACGGGCAACAAACAGACACTAGGCGGACATTTTGTCCAAATGGGTCTCTCCCTTGGGCCAAGATTTTTGTCCGGGTGACCCAAATGGACGAAATGGATCTCCCGGTTGGAGTTGGCCTTAGTTCTCAGTCAGCCCCTTCCAAAAGGGAGAATCATTCGGCTGCGTCGTAACATGTGGTGAAGTTTTAGAATGCAGGTATTTGTTACAATATAACTGTAACCACACCCCTTCCTCCTCTGTGGATGCCGAAATAACCATTTGTTAGGCAATCATTTATTCTTTTCTTCTAGGTTTTCAATACCCAAACGATCAAACCCCCTTGGACTTTTGGCCTGCAAAGTCCCAAAGAAGTACATTACCCTTCTCAGGATATGTATGATAATGTTGTGACAAGTGTTCGAACAAGCTATGGCGACACTGATGACTTCCCGATTAAAATTGGACTGCACCAAGGGTCAGCTTTGAGCCCTTATCTTTTCGTTTTGGTGATGGATGAGGTCATAAGGGATATACAAGGAGATATCTCGTGGTGTATGCTCTTAGCGGACAATGTGGTGCTAGTCGATGATAGTCGGACTGGGTTAATAGAAAGTTAGATCTATGAAGACGAACCTTGGAATCGAAAGGTTTTAGGCTTAGTACTAAAACTGAGTACACGAGTTGTGGTTTCAATACTACTAGGCACAAGGAGGAGGAGATTAGCCTTGATGGCAGGTGGTACCTTAGAAGGACACATTTCGATATTTGGGGTCGATGCTGCTGAAGGATGGTGATATTGATGAAGATGTGAGCCCTCGATTCAAAGCTGGATGGATGAAGGCGCCAAGCTTCTAGCATTCTCTGTGACAAGAGAGTGCCACAAAAGCTAAAAGGTAGTTTCTACAGGGACGGCGATTCGACCTACGATGTTGTATGATGCTGAGTGTTGGCCGACTAAAAGGCAACATGTTCAACAGTTGGGTGTAGCGGAGATGCGTATGTTGAGATGGATGTGTGGCCACACAAGGAAGGATCAGGTCCGAAATGATGATATCCATATAGAGTTGGAGTTGAAGAGAAGTTTGTCCAACATCTCTGAGATGGTTTGGGCATATTCAGCGCAAGCCTCTAGAAGCTCCAGTGCATAGCGGACGACAGGGTAGACCATATTTGGGCCAAGTTTGGGCCAGGGCGGTCAGAAGTGGGCGTGGAATCGGTCCGGACTCCCGCAAAGCCCTCCCCCCCCCCCCCCATTTGTCTCCGGTTTGCGGGAGAAATCTGTCTGTACCGCTCCGCGGACCGATATAGGCCCGCATTAGATGGCCTCTGTGGTCCGGACACATGAAGGAGGTTTGCGGGTCCGCCTTGGAGATGCCCTTAATGACTTCATGCAGGTGTGGAATATTGGCTCGTTGGTGGGTAAGACTGTGCAGGTTGACATGCCCTTTACTACGAGGCGTGGGGTGGCTCACACTCTTGTTGGTGTGTGCAACATTGATGCTTTGTTTGAGTTTGTCCCTTTGGTACTACTCCCTCCGTCACAGTTTAGAAGGCACAGTTAAATTTGCGTGCGTTTCCACAATAGGCAAGGTTTAGGGCGCATTGCATTTATTTCTAGTAGTTAATTAGTATTCCGATATACTATTTCTATATGCATGCGTAGTGTGAATGCTATTTTTTAGCCCATCTCATAACCAATAGATAACCACCTAGGTCACAGAGAATTTCCAAACGCGCCTTCTAAACCGTGACGGAGGGAGTACAAAGGCATGGGTTATGACCTGAAGTTGGAGGTGGAGGCCTATACCTTCACGGATGAGAGGGCCTTACCCGATGATAATACTGGTGGGGTTGGTGGTGATTCGGTTAAGGACAAGAGTAGGTGACAGGATGATTTCATGGAGCATGTAGCGTGGTTATTTAGTTGATTCGACTAGACAGACTGGTCAGGCTTTGAGCACACCAGTAGCTAAGGGGGGCTACGCCATCGGCGAAGCTGACTGTGGGTCTTTGCTTTGGATCCTTTGGGGCGGCTTCAGCGCCTAGCCACCTCTAGGGCAATCATGTTGAGACAGGGGATCCGTCGAAGCAGGAGGCTCCACCGCTCTCTCCGCCTGCTTCGCCGGCTCGTGTGCCGGTGGCCGTGGCGATGTTGGGGGATAGATTAGAGGGAGATGCCTCTAGTTCCCCAATGTTTGCGACCTTAGGCAGGTCGTTGGTGGGAGGGAGGCCGAGGTAGGTGCCTTCTTCTCGGCTCTCACCAGTACCGGCCGCCTTGGGAGGGTGTCCGGGGCAGGTGGCCTCTCTTCTGCGGTAGGCAGGGTCTCCTTCTCAGGATGTAGGGACGACGCCACAGGCGCCTACGTCTCCTGTGCGGACTAGGTCAGCATCTGGGGGGATGTCAGCACATGACATTTCCTCGAGGAGGCCCGCTCAGGAGATTCCGCCAGAGGTGCGAGCCCCGCCCCCCCCCCCCTTCGGCCGCCCTCGTCTCTCCTCCCCTCCCTGCCAGGCTGCCACGGCTGACGGGCGCCCCCGGCGCTGGCCGGGTGGTGTTGGCGGCGGCGGGGCCTGCCTGTCCCCGCGCGCGCGGCTCCCTGCCCTGGGCATGGGGCGGCGGCGGTGCTCCCGGCTTGATGACGGCCCGGCGTCCCGGCAGCGGTGGCCGGCGGCTCGCACGGTGGTGGTGCGGCCCCTTGGCGGTGAGACGGCGTGGTGGCGCAAGTTGGCCGTGACACGCCCCCGGCCCAGATCGGGGCCCGTGGGCCCCATCTGGGTCCTAGCGGGCCGGCCCCCGGCGTGGCTTCGTCGTCTGTGTGGTGAGAAGGTGGAGCAGCTCGGACGGGGGGCAGCGACGCCGACGGCGTGCCAGCTGCGGCGCGGAGGCGGGAGCTGTCCAGGCCTCTGAGGGCCCGGCCGGGCCTGTGGGGCCACGGGCCCGGTAGGCTCCTGCTTTGGCGTCCGGTCGACTACCGTCGTGGACGGTGGAGGTGGGGCCCTCCAGTATGCTGACGGTGCTGCTGCCCTAGTCCCGGCTCCCCTTCTTCGTTGTGCAGGCCATCTTCGCGGTGCCGTGGTGAGACAGCGTGGGAAGCTTCGTGTCCGTGTTGGTGCAGGGTGGTGGTCGGTTTGGTGGCGAGCTCCTGAGTGCCTGAGGTGGAGGATGGGATCGGGAGAAATCCCTGTTGGCTTGGCCAACACCGACGCGGTGGCGCCTGAGGGTACCACCGGACCTTCCTGGAGGGCGTTGGGGCTACCCTTCCTCTCTCCCCACCGCGTACCGGGGGAATCCCTTAGCAGTAGCGTCGTCATCGTCGCGTCCCTTCTTGGAGGTGTTGATTGGTACCGGCGCTTCGGAGTCTCGAAGCTTGGGGGACGATTTTCGGTGGACGCAGCGGTCGTGAGGCTTCGTCGTTTTTGTCGATCCGCTGTTATCGGCATTTGTTTCTTTTCTTTTTCCTCTTTTCTTTTCTTTTGGGCGTGATTGTGCTGCTTCCGCCCCAGCATCTATCGTTGGTTGTATCGGATGGTTGCTTTGTAATACAAAGCGGGGGGAAACCCTTTTTCACTTTCACTCTCTTTATTGTTTTTTTGAAAGATCCAGCTGATGGCTGGCCATTATCAGGAAGCACACGGGAATACAAAAGGTGGAGTTCGATCCAAGGATCAAGGAGAAACAAAGGAGGAGAAAAAAGAGTCTCATGCTTCAATCCTGATTACTCAAGGAGGATCCCCAAAAGGGGTGCGCTAAAGAAACTGCTCTGGCCTGTCAGCCACAATTCCAGTGATCTCCTGACAGCAGCCAATATGGCAGCTGAGGAAGCAGTCTTGCCTCTGAATGTGCTCTCGTTTCTCTCCTGCCAGATTTCCCAAAGAACTAGCATGATGATTGATTTTAAAGCTCTCCTGAACTCCAGCCTTGCTCTGTTGATCATGGCTGTGGTGATTTCAGTGGTCTTCTTGCTGTTCTTCCATGTATCTGGGTGTAGCGAGTTGCACCCAAACCATTCTGCCGCTTTAGACCAAACTGAAGAGGAGATGTTGCACTCTAGAAGAGGTGTTCCGAGGATTCTGGGTTTCTTAGGCACATCTGGCAGAAGTAGCTATATGGCCATCCTCTTCTTTGCAGACGGTCATTGCACCACAGTCTGTTCTTGTGCAGGAGCCAGGCAAAAAATTTGAGGCGTGTGGCCGTATGCATCGTTCTGATGCAGAGGCCGGGGAGTCCCCCCTTTCAAAAAAAAATAAAAAATTGAGGCGTCCTGGCACCCAAGTTTGCCAGAAAAGTTGTCTGAATCTTGACTTGATCGAGACCTGAAACTGAAAGTTGTAAACAGAGCTTGTAGTGTAGACGCCTGAAGCTTCGTGATTCCATTTGATTGTGTCACGGCACTGTTCGCTGAGCTGAATATTCCTGGACTGAAGCCATCGCCGTAGTCTGAGCACCTCCTGCCTGAGCGGCTGTGTGTTGCCATGCGCGAGGTCGGCGACCAAGTGTCGTTTGCGAGGGCCGCCTTGACAGTCCTGTTTTTTCTTCTGTAGTGTTTGTACAGCGAGGGGAAGGCCATCTTCAGTGTGCCGGAGTCTGTCCAGGAGCAGTTCCAGAAGGTGGCCGCCGCACCGTTTCCAAGGTTCACTGTGTTGGACATGCTGAATAGGGCCATGTCGCCATCGTTGCACGGCAGCTGTGTGCCAACCCATGGTCTCTCAGGGTCGCCCAGGCGTGCCAAAGCCATCTGAGGCACAGTGCTTTGCTGCACCTCGGCAGGTCATGGATCCCGAGTCCGCCATTGTCGATCGGTGAGCACACAACTGGCCAGCTGACCTTGCATTTTCCGCCGGTTAGCCCACAAGAAACGTCGTTGAGCCTTGTCCACCTCAGCAAAGAATTTCTTTGGAACATTCAGCACTGTCAGTGCAAACGTTACCAGCGCGCTGAGAATACTTCTGACGAGCACCCTTCTACCAGTGATCAACATGAGTTTGCCTTTCCAGCCTGCTAATCTAGCCTTGATGCGGTCCAGGATGAATTGGATGTGAACAAGACATAGTCTGGAGATTGTGACCGGGAGCCCGAGGTATTTTAGTGGGAAGTTTGCTATCTGTCCACCAAAACCCTGAAGGACATGCTGCAGATCGACATCGTCGCAGCGAATTGCCGTCGTCGTGGACTTAATGGGATTAACCTTGAGCCCAGACGCCTCACCAAAATCGTGCAAAATGCTCATGAGGGTGTCTATTTCTTCCTTCACCGGATTGGCAAAAATCACAGCATCATCCGCGTACAGACTGATGCGTGTGGATAATTCTCTACCTGGCAGAGAGGCGATGATGTCCAAATCAGCAGCTCTCTGAAGCAGGCGGTACAATGGATCAATGGCGATGATGAAGAGCAACGGTGAGAGAGTACCGCCCTGCCCAAGCCCCTGTTGTGTCTGATCAGGAGGAGCTTGCAGTGGACAGGAGCAGAGAGATCCAGTCCCTCCATGGAGCAGAAAAACCCAATGCTTGGAGCAGCTCGAGAAGGTATTCCTAGGAGACATTTGTCGGAGGCTCTGGCTATGTCCGGGATTTTCTTCCTGTGAAGAGCTCTAACACCATTTTGGACGTATAGGAAGCTGTCATGGATGCATTTGGATCTTCTCTATTGTATTCTCAAATAACTCAAAAATTGGCTTTCTTACCCATCTCCTGTCCCTAGTTACTTTTCCTGGTGTGCATCCCTCCCTGTGTGCTACTAGTTCATTAAGTCCAATTTCGCCTAAATTATAGCAGATTGAAATTCTTTCCATGTGGTGTAGATTGCAAAACCATTTTTCATACCTGTGAAGCTGATTCTTAACTGTTTGGCGTACCTGAATTTTTTGATAGCCTTCGAGCCTTTGCACCTATGATTAGTGAAAAAAATGGTTTTGCTAATGCAAATTGTCTGCTGTCACAGGATACCTCTGCGAGTGCCAACATGAAGAATTTTCTATGTTCCATTCTTTTGTGACCCTGATATTATTGATGCGGTAAAGGGTGAATATGGCCATCTTGCAACTATCAACCACGGCGTGTGCTTTAAAAGTCTAGTTTCGGTTGAATCCACCATAATAGTGTTTTATCTTTGTCAAATTTGAAGAGCAGCCAAATCTGAGTTCACTTTTCTTAACACAGTAAACCTGAACTCTACCATCTTGATCGGTCTTTCTGTCCTGACCCGACGGAGTACATTGAACAACCAGCTTCTGTTGAATCGCTTCGGTCTGCTGCCAACGCCACTGCTTTCAGTCTGATTCAGACACAACTTAGGTGTTGACGTTTTGTATGTTGAAGCAGGCTGAGTATGGTTCGCAGTAGTAATAACTAGCAAACAGAAAACTTTACAAGATGCTCGGACAAATAAACTACATCATCCAATCCAATGGTGCAGGACCACCACTTTGGTGGTAACTTTGGCCGATGTATCGATCAATCTCGATGTGCCGTGAGCATTTAGCTCTCTTTCCTCCCTTTTCTCCCATTCTCGGATGGAGAAGCATCGATCATAATGTCACTATATACCCGCAGATCAGCTGGAAGCCGACGGAACGCTCCTTGTTCCGTCCATGAAACTGAAATTCCAACTTTTCGTCTCAGAAAAGTAGGAATGGCGGTACGCGGCGTGCGGAAAAAGAATGGCCCAACGTCAAAGAGGGCCAGATAGCATCACATTCGTCGAGTTGTCGCGTGAGCGAGCGAGCGAGGAAAGATAAGATAAGATGCCTTAGGCCGCAACAAGTTGCAGCACATAAGACAGTATGTCTGCGGCTAGTGACACTTGCCTCAAAATGCAGAGAGACGGAGAAAAAGAGAGCATGGCCGGTTTGGTTGCCACTGGCGCATCCGCTTTCGCGCCCGCACGTCGATTTTGTTCGGCTCGGGCTCGGGGTGACGTGGAAAGAGCAGTGGAGAACATGGAACCGTGTACTGTATGTGAACTATACATGACATGTGATCGAACAGAATCACAACCGCCTCCATGATTTCATTTATCAGAATGAGGAAACAACATTATTTTCAGAGTAGACTGAAGACTCTTACTCTTATCTGAACGAGTAAAGTGAAAGACAACCCAAAAACAGACTAGACCTTGCAAAAGAAATGGAAACACGAAACGTTTTGCATAAAGAAATTAATCGATCACCACCCTCGATCGAGAGAGTCGAGAGCCTGGGTGTCATCCGTGCCGGCCGTGGGTCGGTGGCTCAGATCTCAGAGGAGGAGCGTGGTCTCGGCGATCATGGAGGTGACGACGTAGGGGTCCATGTTGGAGGCCGGCCTGCGGTCCTCGAAGTAGCCCTTGCCGTCCTTCTCGGTGTCGCGGCCGACGCGGACGGAGGCGCCGCGGTCCGCCACGCCCCACTTGAAGGTGTTGATGTCGGCGGTCTCGTGGTGGCCCGTGAGGCGGCGCTCGTTGCCCTCGCCGTAGGCGGCGATGTGCTGCGCGTGCCGCCTGCCCAGCTTCTCGATGGCCGTCTTGATCACCTCGTACCCGCCGGCCTCCCGCATCGACTTGGTGCTGTAGTTGGTGTGCGCGCCGGCGCCGTTCCAGTCGCCCGGGATCGGCTTCGGGTCCAGGGACAGCACCACCCCGGCAACCTCCGTGATCCTCTGCAGCATCAACCAATCCAACCACAACCAGATTCATTCAGTCAGTTGCAATACCATACACAGTACAGTCCAGTACGTATCACCGACGGACGGACCTCGAGGATGTAGCGCGCCACCCACAGCTGGTCGGACGCCGCGATCCCGACGGACGGCCCAACTTGGAACTCCCACTGTCAGTGTCATGTCATCAGGATGAGAATCAGGTTCACAAATTCGCACACGCCTAGCAGGGCTTTTCTGACAGGGAAGAGAGGAACCAAGCTGTGTACCTGGCCGGGCATGACCTCCCCGTTGATGCCGCTGATGTTGATCCCGGCGTAGAGGCACGCCTTGTAGTGGGCGTCAACGATGTCACGCCCGAACGCCTTGTCCGCGCCGGCGGCGCAGTAGTAGGGTCCCTGCACAAAACGCACACAATCAACATGATCAGTCTGATTTTCTTTCTTATTGTTCAGTCTGAAACCTAGTACTATCTTCAGTGGACTCTGATTTTTTTCTTAATGTTCAGTTTTTATGTAAGCTTCAACACATGAAAAACTGGAGGGCATGTTGAGCTGAGAATTTTCTTGCCTGAGGACCAGGGTAGCCACCAATGGGCCAGCCAAGGGGCCAGTTCACATCCTTCTGGAGGAGAGTGTACTCCTGCTCAATACCATACCTGTTTGGGTTCAGAGATAAGCCTAATCAGTGCTGTAACCGTAAGCAGATAAGGATACAAAGGTGGAAAACCTCCAAATTCTGTGGTCCTTCAACCCATTTTTGGTAGCTTTTCTGTAATTCCAGGAACATGGATTTTACACTTGTTTTTCCAACTCATCTCCATCTGATGCAAAGTGAGGACATATATATGGTTTTTTTTAACACTACAACTTCAGATGAAACACCACCACAAAAAAAAAGTAAATTTTGTCAACAGAAAAAAACTTAATATCGACAGAGGTATTCGTACCATGTCTCCTCAGCTGCAACCTTGGGGCTGTTGAAGATCTTGGCAGCATTGTGCCTCTTGTTCGTGGGAATTGGCACGCCTTGTGGTGTATAGCAGTCGCACATAACCTACAAGGAGTAATAAATAGGAAAAGATCAACAAACCAACGACTTTGAGCCAAATACAGTAGAAACTTGGCCTCTCATTTAGCTGAAGCTTTTTTTTCTCAGTTCAAGTATTTAAGATTTCTGTGTTGGTCAAACAATTGTCTGAAAGGCCAAGTTGTTCTTCTGAAGAGACAGTCTCATAAGGCTGGTTGTAATGGGGAGTATCATATACTAGTATCATGCATATGATACTAGTGTATGATACTACCTCCCTAATGCATAGTATCATATATTAGTATCATGTTGTACTCTATTTATTGCCATGCATGACACAAAGTAGCATAGCATTTAATATGATACAGTATCATGATATGATACTACACCCTCTCTTTCTTCATTTAATGCTATGACACCTCATCAAAATTGCCTAGTTGCCTAGTTGGCATGCATGATACTAGCTACTCTTTTGATGAGGTGTCATACTACCATTACGACCAGCCTAAGCAATTAATTATGATACTACCATTACGACCAGCCTAAGCAATTAATTATGAGCCAAGTAGGTCAACTAGTGGAATTTTAGGGTGTTTACACAACAGGGCGCAAACACCTGGTTATTTCGTCCACCAAATCACACATATGTCCAAGCACATCAAACAGCCACAAAGTTCAGTTTTCATTTTTAAAATTAAGCCACAAAATTCAGTTTATCTATTTTTAAAATTTAGCGGTGCCCAGAAATGATGTTTCCCTGTGATTTTTTTTTTTCAAAGACCCATCTGCATCTTACTTTTCCTACTTTATTTATGGCATCCAGCATCTATGGTGCATAAAAAGTTTGAAAGAAACATGGAAGATAAAAAGTAGCGAGGACTTACAAGGAGGTTGTCACCCCTCCTGAACGGGTCCTTGAAAATGGCCTGGGGGCTTCATCAGAGTCAAAAAGAAAGAAAATACAGCTTGTAAGCAAACAAGGAAAGAAGTAAAATGAAACCATTAGAGAAGGCGAGAGAATCGAGATCGTCGTACTAGAGGATGACTTCGCTGTCCTCTCCGGGAGCTTGGCCGGTGCTGGAGCCGTCGTAGTTCCACTTGGGCAGCTGGCTCGCGTCGGTGACGGGGCCGTTCACCGTCTGCTCGATCCAACAGAGGGAAAAAATAAAATTTTCAATGAGATTCTAGCCAGTTTCAGCCATGAAGGAGAGTTCATCGAGTTCAGAGGTGTGCGCACGCACCCTTGCTTTGCTCCTGATGTCGATACCGGATCCTCCAACCCTGAACAAAACACACAGAGCACTTATTAGAGATGGAAAAAGAGAGATCACGCAGATAAAATTCGTCAGAAAAGTCTTTAAAAAACTTGGCCAGAGATCATGGGTGCAGAATGTAAGTATCATAAGGGTGTGATCTTGCAGAATTTCTTCTTCTTCTTCTTCTTCTTCTTCTTCTTCTTCTTCTTCTTCTTAAGATTAGGAGGAGATGGGAAGCAGAGGAGAGGAAGGTAGGTAACTAACTGACCAGAGGTACTCGACGATGATCTTGTCGGTGCAGTCGCTGAGGTCGAGGTTGACGAGGTCGGCGAGGCTGGCCATTGCTGCTGCTGCTGCTCGCAAGGAGGAATGGCAATGTGGGGGAAGAAGACGATGATGAGATGAGATGAGGTGTGCAGCTGGAGAAGCAGGGGATGAGGAGAGAGCCGGGTGGCGCGGCCGGTATTTATAGCGCGAAGCCGGCCGGGCTACGGTGGCAAGTTTCTCTTCGCAACTGCTCGTGTTTATACGTTTTCTTTTCTTTTTTTGTTTCTGTTATATATTGATGACAGTTTAAAAAGATTCTCTCTCGGCGTTTGAAAAGATACTCTGTCTATCTGTTTATCTTTTTTTTTCCACAGGGGTTGTGTGTGTGTGTGTGTGTGTTGCAAGAGCCTGAAGTAACCATCTCAAGTTGAGGTGGGCTCACACGTAACCAGACCGTAGTTGTAAGTTGACCGAGCAGAGCTGAATTTTATTTTACTTTTGAGATGGCAAATAGCTTAAGTTTTGAGGCCGTGTAAGAAACATAGGGAAAATAATCTGATTACAAGTTATAACTGTTAGGATCAGCCGTGGTTAAAAAAACCCAGATTCTGTTTACTTTGGGAGAAAAGCTCACCCCACCCCTCTTGTGTGACGACGTGGAGGGAACCCTAGATCGAGCCGCCAGGCCCCTCCTCACCGCCGCCAGGGGGCGCGGATAGGCAAAGCCCGGTCATCGGCGGCGGTGGCAGGGACTCTTGTCCTCTCGCGTGGCGGGGTTGGCGCGGGCCAACGCCCCCGGGCCAGGGGTGGACGACAGGACGATGCTCAGGTGTGGTGGCTGCTCATAGCTGTAGCGGCGGCGCGATGGTGGCGTGCGGTCATTCTTTTACTCCGAGCGGCAAGGGTCATGGGCGACACGGGTCGCGGCGGCCATCTCTGCCGTGGCGATGGTGGCGGAGGTGGTGGCTCGACCTCCTCTTCTCTATTTGTGGTGGCACTTGGTTCGGCAGCTGGTGGCGTTCCTTTTTTGGGCTGGAGGTGGTGGTTCAATGTGTGCGACACGTTGACGGCTAGCAAGTGGGTGGCAGGGGCGCCTCAAGGAGGGAGGCAGGGGTCTCCTGGACTCGACGTCGTCGGGATCTAGAGGTGCCAGATTGGGCGTGGCGAGTGGCTGGCGATCATCGTCGACTTCCCCCTGCTGGATCTAACCGGCTGGGCTTCGTCCCTGCAAAAGAGGCTCATTTGGGGCGGAAGGATGGGTCTTTTCTGCTCCTTCACGAGTTGGCGGTGTTCGTGTGCGGTGGTGGTGGTTGAGGGCGGTCTCGGATGCCGGGGCTGCGGCCTTGGTGGTGAGAGCTGCGGTGCTCGTGGGTGGACCTCGTGGCTCAGATGTTGGTTGGTTACCATGGTCGCGTACGCGACGTGGTAGCTAGTGTGCGACAATCGATAATAGTGGTACAACGGGCGTCCCCGCAGCTTGTTGCATTACATCATGAAGGCGGAGAGGCTTGCCAGGGTGAAAACCTCTCTACTCTGCCAGGACCGCGGCGGTGGTGCTTATGGGATTCTCTCCTTCTTAAAGGCATTGTCGTGGTTCCTCTTTGTCCTCCTTGTTCTAGGGGAAACCTTGATCCCTGGATCGAGCGGTGGTGGGGCTCCGGTGTCGGGTCCTTTCTAAAGACGCGATATTGGATTATTTGGCTCGTCCTGCACAGCTTTGACTCTTCGCTATGACTCGTTCGCGTTTGAGGGCTTCAGAGACTTCAACGGTGCCCTCTCTTCCTACCTGTCGCTGGCTTGGAGTTATATGGCGTAGTGTAGTTGTTCTCAACACCCATGAGCTTGCCAGGAGTGTGTGTCTTGTGGTGTCGAGTTGTATGGGTTTGGCTATATGTTGGTCGGTGCTTTATCTAGCTGGACAAGACTCTCTTTTTGTAAGGATCAGCCAGGGTAACTTGAGTTGGATATATAATTTTGCCCCTGCACTTTTATATTGTTTAGTTTTTTAAATCAAATATTGACTTATGCAATCCATGCCTTAGAAAGAAACACTTATTGTCAGACATTCCACAAGACACAACTTGTGCGAGTATCGTATTGCCAAAAAGAATGACCTTAACTAAAAAGGGTAAACCTTAACTAAAAGGAGAAAAATGTAAGGGACCGGTTTCTGAATTGGGAATAACTATAACTTGCATGTATCATGTTTAAATTGGATAGTTGTCAGTGGACATAATTATTTCCTAGTCGCTAGAGAAATAAAAGAAATTGTTGCCAATAACTGGAAAGAGGTCTAGGTTTTCTTTAAGCTAAAGGTGACTATATCAAAAAACAACTGTACAAAATCTTTGCATCTTTAGATCAATCATTTCTCATAGAGGACTTTTGAGTTTAACATTAACCAAATGATATGGTTAAATTTTCTTCATATTCAACCAGCTATGGCCAATAATATTAGCGGTGTTCCAGAAATATTGCACGTCATTGCGTCTCATATGCTCTGCAATTGGATGGTGGAGACTCACACTTTAGCCCGATTACCCTGCTTAGAGGATGGTGAATTGGCGATGTCCTTGATGTTGAGCCACTTGTGCTTATTGGTACACGTAGTGACAAATGTATCATCCATGTGAGGACCCAAGTAAAAGAGGTGTGGTGGCATGGTAGCGACCCTACCTGCTCAGTCCCTCACATGCTCTAAGCAGCATTCTCTTAACATCGAGTGATTTTACATGTGGAGTCATAAATGATGTTACGCATTAAGCAATCGTGCAAAGCTTGAGGTAGAACCCACCTCCCAAAAATTGCCCGTGGCACAGAGTTTTGTGACACCACGTTGAAGGAGAAGTGAGAGACACACATGTGACCACCACCTAACGAACAAAGAGGTAGAGCATGTTGTGTCCCATTCGAAGCCATATCAACCCAATAATTGTACCAGATCCGTCAGTATCTCCACACAAAATAGAAGTTTTATTCCATAATTATAGGGTTACAACCAAGAGATAAAAGTTCCTCAATATGTATTGAGCGTCCCCTATATAGTCAAACATAGTACGACTGCAATTTGCCAGTCGGTCGGCCAAATATATGTTCCAGTGTTAACCTAAAATATTTGGGGTGTATTTTGTAGAAAAAGAATACAGAAAAGGTGCAATTTTGCCAATGATTTTTGGTAGCGGCACACGTCTGTGGTGGTAGAGCTGCTGAACTGAACCAAGTTGGGTATTTCGTGCAGGAATTCACTTTCGTGCTGTCTTGCCCTTGTCCCGTTGGATGTTAACTGTTCGGAGCCGGAATTGGTAAGCGACCGACGTGACCTTGCTTTTGCGGTCCGATCACCTCCAGTAAACAACAAGTTCCTCCTATAACAAGTGCAAGTTCTGGCTGGCCTTTTCCCATTTGTGAGTTTTTTTTTCTTTTCTTTTTTTTTGCCGGAACTATGTGCGAGTTGTCAGCTTTCTACTTCCACAACCAATCAAGAACCATACTTCCGGTTAATTACATGTATATTGCACATAACAAAATAAGAAGGCATTGGCCTTTTCTTGTACATGGCGAAAAATTTCGCTAGGCATTGGATGCCATCAATCTACCCAAAACGGGTGGACTACATAGAAATAGCAACATTTTTTCTCTCTCGCGCCGTTACCTTTCTCTGTTCATGGCGATGGGTAGGCGTCATGTAGGCCATCATCAGGATTTCAATACGAAACATCAGCCAAAGATAAGACTACCAAATTGATCCATACGGAGCCTTATAAAAATGCTCGTCTACTTGGGTACAGAAGCCATGGATTGGCCCATCCTTCAGCATAGACGACAACATTTTGCTAAAACCGACAAGAAACGGGCCGGCCGTCTCTTACAAGAACAATGCACTCGCTGTACGCGTTCCTGAGTTTTCGACGACGATTCGCCAATTTGCAAGTTTCTTAGACCGGAGGGCGAGTATACAAGACGGATTTGTTATTTGATGACATGATTGAAGTTAGTAGGAGTAAACAAGTGAGCCCTCTCTTTGCTTCAAGATTCTCACGTTATAGTTTTCGCCTCCGCCAATCTAATTTTTGTTCCTTAGTTTGTCCAAATTATTCAGCTAACCTGGACTCGTTGATTCTAATAATGTTGTCTACAGCTACTGGATTCTAAACAACGGAATACCAAGGGCCAATTAAAGGCAGTGTTGGAAGTTGGAACATACCCTCTGGTATCTTAAACGTCTTCCATTCACCGCATTGTTGGTTGACTTTGCATCTGCATTGTTTTCTCTCATGTCCCTTTCTTGCGGTAAGATATTGACTTTTGTATGGCATGTAAGATCGTCATTTGATGGACACATTTTTGACAAACTCGTTGTGCTTTAACCACATTGCCCCCCGTTTTGATGTCTTCTGCGTGTCTCCAATCATTGGAGGCTAAGACAGCAGACGGGTGACATTTTCGCCCATTTCAAGGTATGAGTGTACTTGAAGAAGGATTATTGTGCAGGGATCCTTAGAGTTTTTAACTTCCGTTCTTCCTTTTTCTTTTCAGGATCAAATCTTTTTGCCAGCCAGACGGATCAATATCTTAATTTCATTCTGAATTTTTTGATATCATGCTCTCTCGACCGGTAATTCTTATGTATGTTCTGCTGCATATTTCTTATATTTTATCTTTACTATATAGTATGCAACAAACCAACGACCGTCCATGTGTTCATATATAGGGGCCGGTAGTCCAAGTGCAACCCTTGAAGGTTGAGGTGCGACAGACGATCTCACCATGATGTCCCTTTAGGCTCATAAAAGTCATGCCAATGTGCCTCATTTGTTCCCCCAAGAACCGACTGGCTGGTTTACGTTTCTTAACTGGTTTCCAAGAACTCAATTTGTAGTTTGGTACCCCCATTTTCTGTGAAGAATCTTGCATCTCCGTCGCATCACCGGCTTGTACTATTGGTCACGGAATCTATTCTCAGCACAATGGAAGTATAAGAACTCTCTTGTAGTACTACATTGGATGGAAAATTTATCTTTTATGGATGAAAGGTCAACCAAGATACTCATTATCATGTAGTATCTCCGCATCAAGACCCTGTAAACTTAACCATCATTCAACGTGTCCGTTGTTTCTCAACTCTTCCATCCTAATTAATGTAATGAGAAAACTATGGGCCTTTCAACAACTTCCGCTATCATCTTTGAAAAATATGATAAAAGAACATGTTTGTACTCTTCCGTTCAACCAGTGATACTGTCATGGGGCGTCACAGATGCCCCTACTTGTTAGATTACCGCGCATCTGGTAGATGTTACCTCAACTACATTTCGGTGCGGTCCTTTGATTAAAAAAGGAATGAAGTAGTAAGCATATACATTTGCTTCAGTACAACTAATTAGTCATGTAGAGTGTTTGGAATAAGAGAAAGAAAAAACTAGTCCAACCGGAGAGGCCCAATAATTTTTTTAATTGATTAGAGTACAGAACAAACATGAGATACTCGCTTTTGGATCGGAGGGAGTACCATAATTCAGAATTCGCACCTGGTCGGCAAGGAAACACCACCAAGTCCCGACAAACCCATTTCTCGGTGTTTAGAAGGAGAGAGAGCATATCTCATAGAGTTGTTGCGAGACTCACATTCAAGGTGATTATCTTGAGAAATATGAGCTCCCACGCTCATGAGAGTAATTTATGTATGTATATATATGACTGAATTTCCGAGAAAGCTTGATATTATATCGATTCGGCACAACTGGATCATTTGTCGTGAAATCACAACTTGTGTGCTATGATTTGCACAACACCCGGAATCATCATATGATGTCAAAACTGACTGACCGGTCCCCTTAGGAAAATTGCAAGAAAATTGCAAATAAGCTGAAACTTTCCCAAAAAAGTATTTATGTTTTTTTTTGGATTTTTCTAGACAACAAGGTTTTCTTTCAGACAAAATTCAGTCCAGATAGTCACGTGGCCTAACAGGTGGGTCCTGGTTAGTTTTGACATCAAATGAGGGTTTTGGATGGTGTGTGAATCGTTAGCACAGTAGCTGTTGTTTTATGGCAAAAACTACAGAAATTGTGGGGCATTGACATAAGTTCTCCTAGAGTTGATTCTCTGCAAATCTCTCTATATATCCAGGTTTGGGTATGGCTGCAAGAAAGAGTCTGCTTTATAATCCTCCGTCTCTTCTTTATAGCGCAACTGGCATCAAATTCACTGGGTGTAGCTTCTGAAAGAAAACAGAAGCTGCAAGAAACACCACCAGGTCAGGTGCAAACACATTGGCAATCACACAGCAACTGGCATGGAACCGGCATCGGGCACAAATTCCTTCGCGTGTGTTTCACTGTGCAGAAAGGAGGGGCAGCGGGCACCGTAACAGTAAAGCGAGTAGGAGGATTGGCAAAGATAGACGCAAAAAGGAGGCTGGCTTAGAACCACCAGATCGCCAATGCATTATTTTGCTGACAAGACAGGATAGAAATGTGCCCCATGGCTGGATGGATTAGGACCAGTCGTACATAATCTTACATGGCCTAGTAGAGCGTCCGCAAATTGATCTCATCTAGGACGTGGATATATATTCCCTGCGTATCATGAGCATCTCTGGCCGAACTCCTAAGAAGCCTACCCGCAGGCGAACTCCACAGCATATATAGATCCTAAGACCAATTTGCGGTGTACACGAATGTACACATCAAGTCATTTTGTTACACTTCACACACACCGAGCCTAGTCCAGAACCAACAAGCAGAGAGGAATTTGTGTAAAGAGGATGCCAAAGTGAAAAAATCTGAATTTTTCAAGCGGGAAGGCTCATGTCATAATCTCATGCTGAAATGTTGAAGTATGTACTGTACTTTAGCTAATCAGAATTCTTGAAGGAGTATGAGGCTCCTCCTGTATTACTACTTTTGTCTGAATGTGTCCTCATGAGCCTGTACGTTTACATGAGGTTGAGCTTTTGTGTTCGGAACAAAAATCCAGTGAAATCTGAATACGTACGTTTACATGAGGTTGAGCTTTTGTGTTCGGAACAAAAATCCAGTGAAATCTGAATGTGTATAGCTAGCGTCGTCAGGATCAAAGCTAGCCTATTGTACTTTGCATTAGGCAAAGCAGCTAAACTGAAGATGCGAATGTCCGCATGTGCCCGCAGGCCATAGCGGGCAGTCAAAACTTGCGGACGCGGCGCACTGCTAATCCTACAATTAGAGTTGCAGAGGCGTCCGCTTGAACCCAAATAGTAAATCAACAATGAGAAAGCAAACCCACTCAGATGGCCCACACGTCACCACATGAGACACTAATCAGCACAGGGCAGATCAATTCGAGAGCAGTTTGGAACTACTCCCTCCGTTCGGAATTACTTGTCGCGAAAATGGATGTATCTAGATGTATTTTAGTTCTAAATACATCCATATCCGAGACAAGTAATTCCGAACGGAGGGAGTAATATGTTGATACAAAGGGTTAAGCGCAGATCTTGCTCCCAAATAAACCGATGTATGGACAAGGTCCAAAAAATGCATGCTTAATTGCAAAAGGCTACATATACCAGGCCACGAAGGTAGAGACAAAAATTTACACCGCATATCGCTAAATTTATTGGAGATTGGTAGGCAGAACAGTTGTAACATATCTCCAGATACTACTATGCTCATATGGCCTTCAATTGAAAAATTACAGAAACCAGATGAGCAGTAGAACATCTAAGAAAAAAATAAGAATCACTAAAGGGAGAATGGAAACGAGCTTTCTCCAACAAATAATTGCCATCCCATGACAAAATCTAGGAACCAAACAAAAAAGATTACTCTATGTACCCCCCTATGCAACCTCCTTTGGAAAAAACTAAAGGAGACCAACCAAGCCCCGACAAATTTGTGACGATGCGTCCTACAAACATACCATACATCACAAGCAACCATATGTGCATCATGAAATGGCTTTGGGTGCTCTAGATGGGGGCCTGCTTATCTCTGGTGTTGAAGAGGATTGTGATTCTTCATATCTTTGAATCTCCTGCATGGAATTCACAAATGCTTACCCTAGCAATCATCCTTTGGAGGAAAGGCAGGTTTACACAAATTAGTTAAATAAAGATGCAGTCATATTCTGTTAGGAAGGTGATTAAGAACACCAGTGCAAAACCAGTCAGTGATCAAGGGTCAGCATTTCTGGATTCGAATCTATATATTTTCCAAAGGATCCAATAGTAGGAATTTGAATAACAAATACAGTACAAAATTGTTTTACTATTTGGATGAATCCATTGATATCATTTTGACCCTTTCAATATAAATAGTGTTCATATATTAATTAGTAGCCAAAGTTAGCATTGCCCGCCCTCCAAGATGCCTAAGAATGAAGATTTAGTGGTAAGATCGTGAATGTAAGCAAAACAGTACCTGCGATAATACTGCTGCTGAAGCGGATTTTCGAGATTGCAGTTGATTCTTCAAATGGTTTCGGTGCTGCTGCTGCATGCTTCCAAATTGCTGGAGACGAGATGAAAAATCGATTGCGCTATAGTTTGGCGCATCTTGATTTCGATTGCCATCTTCTGTCACTTGTAGAATCTGAGAGTATGGATTTGCAGAAGATGTGCGCTTGAGATTTTCACTGAAAGGCACCGTCTTCAGTCGCGTCCTCAAGATCTTGAAGGCCGCACTTTGCTGCATAAAACATAAACAATATATTACAGACCATTTGAATAGTTAAAACTTCCCCTAAGTAAACATTCAGAAGGGGGAACTTGTGAAAAGGTCAACAGTCCCTGCGCAAAAAAAGATCATTCTAGAAGAAATGGAAGACCACATTCCAAACTACCCTGGAACCTAACAGTACAAGGCTCAAAGAAATGGAGATCAAAATGCCAAAATGCAGAACTAAAAAAGGAACCATTAGAGCAACATTTTTTACATCATAAGCTAACACCAGTACTTCTCAGTACAACTGGAAGACCACATTCCAAACTACCAATGGAACCTGACAGTACAAGGCTCAAAGAAATGGAGATCAAAATGCCAAAATGCAGAACTAACAAAGGAACCATTAGAGCAACATTTTTTACATCATAAGCTAACACCAGTACTTTCAGGGAATTGACATACAAGACTTCGAAGGGATGGCGCAAAAGCAACAAGCCTATTTCCACACAGAAGTTGGAAGAATATCTATGCGAGTAGAAAATCCTGTTCTAGTGGAAAGGTAAAGGCCATTCATGCGATACCTATCATAGTGCAAGATGGCTGCAGCTATCCAGGGATTCCCAATTTGACTTTCATAGAAAAAGTTCTAGAATAAACTGTGCGAAGAGGCAGATTATAATGGTACATGTCTGGTGTGAGCAATATGCACCTTAGTATAACACATGCCTGTTCCAACTACGGAGGAATATAGCCTTCAGGCAATAACGATAATAGGCTCCACTGCATATTTATCTCTATGGCTTCTCTTTCTATAAATATCTGAAGTCTCCAAGTTCACAATTTGGAAACAGCATATTTGTTGAACTATTAAAGAAGGCTGTAGGGATCACATTTGAACATACCTGAGGCAAGAGCATAAGGAGACCGTAAAGTGTTTTCAGAAGCCAAGTGTGTTTTCCAGGCTCAAGAAGCTGCATGTATAAAATAGTATATCAGCAGAGTGGCATACCATATAAAATAGTAACCAAGATTCAAACACAGAACTTACATAATATTAGGTCTAAATGTATAAACAAGCAAAATGAAGGCATGCCATCACAATTTTCATAGCATATATTTGTGTTGGCCTTAAGAGTATTTTATCTGAATGTGAAATCCCTAGGAGAGAGCATCAAACTTTGGGAAAAGTATGACCAAAAGAAGACATGGACATACAGTAATTTACAAAGATGCATCCGGACCTATCATGTTGTGTTACAGCAGAACTAGATTAACAGAAGCTATAAGTCGAAGTAGGATGATTAAATGACAAAACTGTCAAAAAAGGAGAACAAAAAAAGAGAAACAGACACATCCAAATGCTGGAACGGATTAGTTAGTCAGAAAAGGCGACTTCACCTGTAAACGCAAGTAAGCAAATACTGGAGTCTCTAATAGACGGATCAATTTATCTAGCTGCACCAGAAACTTCACATTTATGTCTTCTTCTCCCAGAGACTGAATAACAGAACTCGCATGATTGTATGCCTATACATATTGGATAAGATCAAAGATCAGTAGAGTCCAAGTAAGCAACACAAACATAAAATCCATCATTACCACCTGAGCAAGTAAGCACAAGCTGATTGTAGCCATTGGAGAGTGGCACCAAGAAGCGTATAAAGATAGAAATAAGTCCTTCCCACAAGTATCCACCAATGACTTTTTAAGAAGAGACCGCAGCTCCGCAAGTTCAGTAGATGTGAGCAAAATCAAATTCAGTGCCTGCACACAAAAATGCCTAGTTATACAGATGTTGCATTTAAAACATCCAAGTTGAAAGATGTGCCAATTGAACGTACCTGAACCATGGTGGAGGCAAAATCAAGGTCACCTTCAGTCTGAAGAATAGTAGAAAACTCTCGATAAACTTTTTCAGCACCCAGAAGAACACAAAGTCGACGAACAATCAAAGCACCACGCCTGTACACAGTATGCAATAAAACATTTATTTGGCATGCCATTAACCAAATATTGAAGTATCTAACCTAAACCACAACAATTCATGAAGAAAGAATCAGCTCTAGAGTAGCAAAATGTACGTACTTCTCCAGAAGAACATGATTGTTGTGGAAAGTGTGGATTAAGTAAGACATGAGATGTTGGAAGTGATGATACTCTTCAGCTATGCGTGCATGAACTTCCAACACTAAAAGGACAACCTGCACAAGTAAAAATGCTGTGACCAAACTGCCAAGCTTGCTTCTGCGATAGCGTTTTCTTTTTACCAAAGTAAAACACTAGTGGAAGCTAGTTCTATGGAATGACTGTTTTACAATACAATGAATTAGCATGAAATTTGTTCCAATCACATATATAGCTATATTTGGTTATGTCATTTCAAGGTAACAACTGATAACTGGGTCCAGACATCCATTTCAGACTTGCCGGGGGCAATCACAACAAGGGTACTCTATCGCCAATGGCAATGATAACCATATTAATAGCGGATGGCGATCCCATTACAGTGACCATAGTGCAAGCATACAATCTCACTCCCATGTACAAATGCTTTGGAGAATCAAATGGTTGAGAGAGTTAGATGGGGACTATAAGTCCAAGAAGTCAAGAACAGATCAAAATGTGATTTTGTCCCCTTGGTACAATATCAGTATAGAAAGCATAGAACCATGATTCATCATTTAGCTCCACTTGGGAAACAAATTAATCTATACACTACACACTGTTCCAAACTGTGCAATAATTGTTTCCAAGATTTGACTACAGAAACCATGAATAGAGCAAAGTAATATTAGCTAGACACAATGTGACACAGTTATACCATAATCTCAAGTTACAAGTAAACAGGTAGTGCAGTTTGGTAGGCTTTTTGGAACAGCTTACCGCATCTGAAGGATCGGAGAGTGCATTTAGAAGTGGTTCAAAAATGCCATCCAGGTATGCCGAGAACTGTTCCACATAAATACAAGACATCAATCATAAGATTATCAACACATCTACAATAAAATAGATTTGCAGTTATGTTCATTCCAGACTTGAGATAAAAGTAGCACTTCAAAAGTTAGGATATACAGTATTATGCAAGCATCAACTTGCTGACTATAGTGCTACGTAATCCAAAACATTTGCATAGTTTTTTAGTACCTCAGCACGACCTCGAACTAGTAAAGTGGAAAACCAGTGCAATGCCTCAATCCGAGTGGCTTCATGTTCGCTATTCAATTCTCTGAAACAGAGAAGGACAGCCACATCACAAATCCCAAGCAGACAGACATCTCAAGTAACAAGTGACTTTGCACATTTGTAAATGTTGCAAAGAAACAAAATACAGCTATTGGAAGAAGCATGAGTAATCAGAATTATGCTGTGACTAATGATTCAAGGTCATGGATTGAGAGTTTCGAACAACTAGTCTAGAGTCTAGACTAGTCGAGCGACTAGTCTATAGGCGCAACCTGACCGTCGGCTAGCTTGTTCGACTCGACTAGTTCGTTGATAGTGAAAATCTGAGTTGTTTGATCTTCTGTAGACTGCTGACTCGTGGAAAAGTGGAAGGCCTGGCCATTGGATACAATTGGCACAGCCTCAGGTTTTTCATCCACTTCCCATGCCTTCAAAAAAGATACTGTATACTATACTATATAGTATTACCTCCGTCCTAAATTAGTTGTCTTAGATTTGTCTAGATACGGATGTACCTAACAGTAAAACATGTCTAGATTGTATCTAGACAAATCTAAGACAACTAATTCGGAACGGAGGGAGTATATACTAGGTATCAATAGTCGAGTACTATGGTATTTTTGTACTAGCTACTGCTAAAATACATGTCGAGTAGTCTAGACTAGTCTATGAATTGGTACCCCGACTCATCTGCTCAACTCATTGACTCAAAATCCTTGTTCGAGCTAATATAAGTACGTAACTGATGTGCTAATCACTACGATATTTAAACACTATTAAATAAAACGTTGCTATTTCCCAAACAAAAAATGACTATAATTTGCAGTTTGCCAGTTTCCAGAAGCATAAAACTTACTCTAAAGTACCGTTGGGCTTTACTGTGCTGTTCAAAGCCACTGGGAGGTTGGACTGAATTTTCGTAATTAAATGGATTTATGCAGCTGATTAAACAAAGACATTCATGGACCATGACGTCACTCTGATTATCATATGCATGACGGTTTGTCTACAGTATCCATTTAATCTGCAGCCATGTAGGGTGTTTTACAACACTGAACAGCAAGGTACCTACTAAGCCATGGCAATATGAAGGATACTGTGTAATAACACAAACAACATTTATTACATAACTAAACATAGAAATCAAAAATTCTATTCAATGGTTCGAATAGAGAACCTCTTTGCGATCACAAGAATCGCTCCAATGTCAAATCCCTCGGCTTGATCAGCTTTTATAGCTCGAAGTTCCTCATTAGTTTCACGTGCAACCTAGCAAACAAAGTAAATAATAAGCACACAGTCTACATCTCAAGAATTGTCTGAATATAAGCAGAAAAAAGGAAGTACCACTCGAATTTTCTCCTCCTCGTCAGAGATGCATGGCAAGATAGCTCCCAAGATATCTGCATAGTAAGGGACTAGTTGTTCCCCACCAAGCTTCACAAACTCGTTGATCTGCACTTTTAAGTATACAGAATGTAACAGTACTGCAATAAGATTCTAAAGATTAAATTCTTGATAACTTGCAAGGCAGGAATTACCCATGTGATAGATGTCAAACGAGTGAATTCATCAGGAGAGCCTGCCCTCCTAACAAGAATTTCAGCCATACGACCATAATCTACATTCTTCTCATTTAAGGGCGGACAATCAGCATTGGAAGAGTGAAAAATGAAAACAACACTTTGCTTGTTTATGTAAAGGCAAAATCACAATATCACATAAAAAGAGTAACTATAAGGCAAGACATCTATTGCATTTACACTGTTTACAGAGTGGTACAGAATTAAAAATGCATAAACAGTTTTACTAAGTATAGACTTACTGGTGAATTTTTTATTTCCTGCAGAAACTCTGAAAGTGCTGCATCTGCTTGCTGCCTTATCTCATGACTGGAATCACTCAGCATATTAAATAAACCTGCAGGGGGGCACCAAAGCACAAGGTTTGCTTAACTGCCAACATAAGTAATGCACCGAGGGAAAAGAGAGACATTACCATCAAGAAAATCAGGAAGGAAACCAAGCATGTCAATATCAGGCACACTGTCTAAAACCGTGATCCACCCCACCAAAAATTGTCGCACATAAGGATTCAGCACATTCATGCGTTCTCTCAAGAGTGGTATAAATTCTTCTATGCTAAAAAGTAAAATTAAGATGAAGGTAGCAATCAGAAATGGACATTATTAAGATTAAGGTGAGCAAAATATCCGACATTGGGAAACAGAATGAAGATGTACGGCATACCTGAATTGATCACTCTCAGTTACAATATCCTGGGTAATAAACAAATAATTTTATCAGGGACAATTTAAGAAAATAGGACAGTGAACATGGGGTGTATATAAACTAAGCCATACCTTGACAAGCCTGTCAAGAAGATGAGCTGCACTCTGCACATTTGCATCAGAGTCTGCAGACAGTTTGCATAGCGCATCAAAAATCTTGTTGAAGTAGATGATAAAATCCCCTCTTACAACCTACAGACAAATACCACATTAGCATAAAGCATACATATCACTTAATTCATGTTACTCAATGAAATGTTCACCTTTGCTATGTTATATAGCGCTTCACAGGCATAGTAGCGCACTCTGCTATCTTGGTCCAGGAAAGAATTAAGCACGGGAGGTACAATTAGCTGGAAGCACATATCAATGAAGCTCATTACGCAAGCAAATTGACAGCAAGAGAATAAGCACAGCCCAAAAATATAGAGCTGAAACATGATCAATCACAGTCCTAGTGTGGCTGGATTAGTGAGCAGCTTAAACACGCTATATGCTTTACACTTCAGGTCAAACCATGGAATTAGCAAATGCATATACTGAAGTTTGGTAGATTTACCATCCAAAATAAAAACTACTTCCTCCGTTCACTATTATAACTTTATAAGATGTTCTAAACTTTTTCTGATTCAGTTGTATATAGAAGCATTTTAGTGTGTTTGTTAACTCATTTCAGTCCGTACGTAGTCCACATTGAAATGTCCAAAACTTTGTGAACGGAGGGAGTACCAATTATTGTCCCAGTCCTTTTGCAGATGAATGTTATGTATTAAAGAACATATAAGATTATAGGCATCTATCTGGTATATAACGTTGAGACGTCAAGTGAGAGAACAAGGTATTGACAATTAACTATCGCCTGTCTTGTTACTTAGAGAAGTCAAATTAGATTAAGTTTCGAGCAAATTGGTATGTTACATATGAGTATGTCTTGTATGCGGGCTCATGCCCACAGCTAACACATAAACCCCAGATGCCCCCTACTTTCCAGAACCATATTACAAATGATAGATGCAGCAAGATCATACATAATTCAAAAGACAAGAACACTGTGTTTTCTGTAGTGAAAAATTACATGGTGCTTACAGAAATACCAGCAAAGTTACTTAGGAGCTGTACTGTCATGCAATATCACAGGACAGCAACCATATTATGCAAATTTATTCCAAGTTTCACCTTTGTGGAAAAGTGACAACCATCAGAATGCTACCCCCATCCCCAACACCACACACACAGAGCAACAGCAGCGCACAGGAGACCAGCACCGACAGAGGGGAGGGCGGGGGAGGCGTAAGCAGCGCAATATAGTTTATTGCCCTGTGTAAAGCATTGATGGAATGTATAATGTAATTAATAAGGTAATTTTGTCATGGATCGGCCAGTGGCATGTGACAATTTTGTTCCCAGATCCAATATTAAACCCCATTAATGCACCTAAATTTGGTAGAATGATGTCAGAAAACAACAATAATCTTTTCCAAATCCAATCTATCAACTCTTGGAGACGACAATAATATGTCTATAATATCTTCGTATCCTGTGGGTCGTAATATGAACAAAAAAAAGATACAGCACTAATACCAAAGGGAAAATGGGCCGACCCTCCCAGAACGATTTTTCGACTTTAGCACTAATAGGGTTTTATAAAATCCCATCCAGCGAGTCCTAAGTGGGCTTCTTTTAGGGAACACGCAAAAGCTTTCCATGATTTTTCATTCCTAAATAGCTTGGTCCCAATACTTGAACTATGATATTACTATATTAGCATGCAAATGAAAATCAATAGCTAATGAAAACTACAAGAGTCAAAAGCCATTAGAACATCCAGTATTTTTACTAAAATTAACCATTAATCACGTGAACGCAGCTGTGACTGTGAAGCCAGGTATATTCTTCAATGACCATTAGCGAACCTCAATAAACCAACTGGCTACTGCGGTACCACCAATAGCAATCCAGTCGCATGATTGCTCGGTTTATATGACATTTCATAAAATCAAGGCAGAGAAGTCTCAAGACATAGAGATACAGAATAATTCTACACAAAAAATTAAATTGACCAGACTAGATGGAATTTTTGCAATATATATTTGGTCACAAGGTGAATTGCCAAACCTCGAGGTGCTGAGCAGCCTCACTGGTCAGGCCTACAGTAACTGCCGCGAGCCCAATCAATCCGCCCTGCTAACAACAAAACACGAATGAACTTAACAAATCTGATCGCCCAGCAGCAGCAGAAACAAGAGTCATAGCGATCCTAGCAAACCTTCCGGTGGTTCGCCTGGGGGGAGTATGTGAAATCGTTTGTGAGCAGACCGATCACAGCCGCAATCTTGTCGTGCTCCCCCGCCGTGGACAGCTGCTTCACGATCCCCTCAATCTACACCAACACACCCGGCCACAACAGAAATTCCGCCTCAAATCCCGCGCGATTGCTCGAACGAGGCCCCGCCCCGGCTCCCCAAATCAATCGAAATCCCTCACCTCGAGCGCGGCGTTCTTCCGCTTCTCGTAGAGCTTGTCGGCGAGGTTGCGCAGCACGGCGCCCGGGATGATGGAGAGCGCGTCGGCGGCCATCGCAGGAGAAACCGCAGCGGCAGCAGATCCCCTCCGCTAGAGCGTCTCGATCGCCGGCGATCGCCGCATCGGCCCGCGGCGCCTCGCAGCCACACGGTCCCCGACGACCGCGGCGTAACCCTAACCAACCCCGGGAGGCGGAGGGCGCGGGGACGCGAGGACCTAGAGCCCTAAAGCCCAGCCCGAGCTCCCGAGCTCGCAACGCGCGGCAGCAGAGACGCGGGCCTGGGAATGGATTTGGGGGCGGAGACGGTGGTGGTGTGATCTGGAGGGGGAGGGGGAGGGGATCGGGGCGCTCTTCTTCTCCTTCGCAGGGGTAACGTTTACCGTTGTGGCGGCCATTAACGGCGCCTGTTTCCCGTGGGTGCGGGTCCAGCGTGGAGCCGACCCTGCCAGGTGGGGACGGGCGCCGGGGCGGTGCAGGGGGCTCGGTCCAGGGCGCGCGCGGAGCCGTGGACTGGCTGTCTTCGTGCGGGCAATTGGATTGGGTGCTGGGGGCTGGGTGGTCGCGGTGCATGAAAGCCGTGCTTTGTGGCAGGTGACATGGCAGGGAGAGGGCGCGCGTGGACTGGGTGTATGCGAGGCGAGGGAGGGTCCCCGGTCGTGTCAGCCTTTCTCTTTTGGGCGCTGATAGGCGCCGGTGCGCCGGCCGAAAGTTTCGGCCGGTCTAGCCCAAGCCATTGGATGCGAGCCGCGCGGGTCGTTGGATCCAGGTAAAAAAAAAACGAATCGCCCCCGGCTTATTCTTCCTCGAGCACTCGGGCTGGATCCGCATGCCTCGCTCAAGGAGCGCGGCGCCGCGCCTCTTGTCTCCTCGGTGGCCGTCCTCGTCGCCGGCCCCCGTCGGTCTTCCTCATCACCGGTCCCCATCCCTTTCCAACCCCCTCGTCGCCGGTCCCCATCCTCGCCGGTCGTCCTCGTCGTCCCCTAGACCCATGCAACAGCCACACCTGCTGTTGCAGCTCTCGACGGCGCCGGTTGTTGCTCCCGGTTGTAGCTCCGTCACCGCCGCTCGCCATTGATGCTCGCTGCAAGGAATTGCGTCGACGACAGCTGCCAGTCAATCAACGCCGTTTGAATGGATGTAGCAAAAACTTCACTGGTAGTAGCAAAATTAAACTACGGTTGCAGCAAAAATCTTCTCGCCGTCGTCGCGAGGTTGCAGCTCCGCCTAGATGGACGTAGCAAAACCTTCGGCGGTAGTAGCAAAATCCTACTATGGTTGCAGCAAAATCGTCATCGCCGTCACGAGGTCGCAGCTCCCGCCTTGATGGATGTAGCAAAAAACTTTGCTGGTGGTAGCAAAAATCAACTACGGTTGAATCTTTATTATCTACGGTTGAAGCTTTTTGCGACACCTTGAAGCTTTTCCCTGTTGGCAGTAGCCAGCCCCTAGCATCGGCATTCAATGTTTGAAGCTTTTTCCAACGCCGGTTGAAGCTTTATGCGATACCGGATGTAGCCTTTTGTTGTGGCAATGGTTGGTTCCAGCATCTGTCGCCACTGGCTGAAGCTTTTCGCCGCATCGGTTGTAGCTTTCCAGAATGCCGGTCACAACATCAAGGGTGTCCCCATTGTGCTCTCAGCTCGACGTCCACCTCGAGCTCGTGTGCCATGGCCGCCCTGCCTGTGAGCTCGCAGGTGATGCCTCCCCTGTCGTAGTTGCGCCGGTGCTTGGCCCCCGACGAGCGCGGCCATGGCTTACGAGATGCAGTTGAGAGAGGGAAGGACACTAGCTCGGGGGCGGAGGAGGGGGGGTGGGGGTCGGCTTCGGGGGTGCTCGCCGGAGAAGAAAGGGGGCTCGCTGGAGGAGATCGCAGGTTTGGACTTCCATGGTAGCCGGGGGAGATGGGGAAAAAAGTACTAGGAAAGGGAAGGAGAAGAAGGTGGGGATGGGGGGAAGGATAACGTGGTGGGCCTAGCGCTGCGTGTGTGGACGAGACCGGCCGAAGCGTTCGGCCGGTGCGCCGTCTCCAAACGATTCCCTTCTCTTTTCCACGGAAAAGGGGGCGCTGGTCATGTTATCTTCCGGTCCAACAGGTCCGTTCATGATAGCGGTCAGTTTGTGGAGAGATCATGCGGCGTGTGAATTGATTTCTTTCCCGGTTATGAACATCTTCGGTTGCCCGAGAGGATCGCGGCTGAGAAAAACGCAATCCTTCCGGTTAATAAAGAGGCAGTGCAGCTTTTTCAGCCATCAATCAAAATCATGCCATTTTGTAACGTTTATCTCTTGCTTTTTGTTTTCACATGTATTATCTTGCAAAATCAGCATATTTGTGTCACAAACTCGCGGTGCCAGCAAGGTGAGGTTACGACCTGCCGAGCCATCCTATCGAAAACGTCGATTGCACATGCCGGATGAAACTATACCAAAATTATCTTGGCAGTTTGGTAATGTAAATCACGGTGCTACTTACAGAGTCATGTTTTCTTCGTGCTGCTTAACGTTTTGTTTGTTGACGGATGTGAGGGGTTGAGGGCTTTGTCCTAAGCCGCGGGTGTAGGCGTGTCGTCATCAATCTCGTGCATGATAGCTATCCACGATGTCTTTCCTCGTCACTCTTCTTCGCTTTTCTGCTCAATCTTAGTATTTTGTCGTGCTTTCTTGGCACTCCCGATAATAAAGAGACAACTTTTTAGCCATCACGCAACATTGTAACATCTAGAGAAACACTTGTTAGCAGGCGTATGGTAAAAATCATTCGTCAGACCAGTCACATGCCATCAATTTGATTTAAATCTCACGGTCTAGAATGCTTCCACCTCGACGTGTTTTCAAAACAGCCCCTTCCGATTTTCTAGCCACATCCTCTGCTATAATCCATTCCGTGTTAATATGACCTGCCATAAACTTATCCGACGCTCCCTCCTCGTCTCCATCGCTTCCGACGCTCCCTCCTCGTCTCCATCGCCTGCTCCCGTGTCGCCGATCGCGTCAATCCGCTCACCACCCTCACCTCTTCGCCATGAACCAGCCTCCCCCCTCTGTGCCCGTGAGACACACCATGTCGGTGCGCCATGTGTCGTGGTGCACCATCCCATCATCAGGTGGCCATGCCGCCATTACCCGAGCGCGGTGCCTGCTTCCGAGCGGCGACTCCATGCTCGACGAAGAACCAGCACCCTCTTCCCTCCTCCACCAATTTGGTCCATCCTTGTGTGACAACGTCTTATGGCTTGTGTGTTGCTCGCATGGCAGGCGAGGTAAGTTTGGCCAGATGACAACATGTGATGCCCTGAGCGAGGCGCCACCTTCACCCCATGTTGCTAATTCTGTATCAAGGTCTTGTATGGCATGATGTGAGTTTTCTTGTCATTTTCAGGATCTGCTCAATATGATCATACATGCCTCCATGGTGTCTCGTGCATGTGTTTATTGTACTAACACTTTGCTTCAAAGATTGCTGACCTGTGATTCTTTGTTTCTTGGATATGTTTCTAGACCAGACGATCACGCGCCCTATCCACGACAATCTCCTCCAACACACCCCTGGGCATGCTTGACGCATCGACGACCAGTTCTTTTGCCGAAAGAAGAAGTAATTATTTTGGAGACATGAATCCTGTAACACCGGTTGAAAATATGATTGGTTGATGCTGCAACATACTACGAATCTGAATCTCTAACCAGCTATGTAGAAAGGAAGTAGCAGAAAAACTGGAAGCATACAAAATTACTAATTGATGTGTATGTTGTTTGGGAAACAAACATCAGTGTAATACAGGGAGCATGCAACAATTAGTATTGTTCGAAGCATAGCTAGTTGTGGCAGTGGCAATATATAGTGGCACGAAACAAATTATAATATTCTACAAATAAGAAGCATGTAGCAATAATGTCAGAAACATAGGTACTCCCTCCGTCCGGAAATACTTGTCCTCGAAATGGTTGTATCTCGACGACATTGGCAACATGCCCAACTTGGCAGCAACACGATAGTCCCTGCTGTGCCAACGCAAAGGGAATATGTCCCACCATGCTTGCGTATTTTGTATCGACGTAGTACATGGTTAGTGCTTCACATTCGCCATGGAAGCATATCCTCGATTCGATAGAAGCTAATTTATATTTCTTGGGAAACACCTCATATTTTGTTTGAAGCACATATAATTGTGAAAATAAAAAATGTTCTTTCTGTTTGATCTGAATACATTTTTATACCATAGGAAGCAGTTCTATAGTTTGATGGAATATATATATATATAGTTTTATTCCTTGAAAAGGAATGTTCCCATGGTAGAATGTTTTCACACAAAGATGCATGTTATCTCTTGTAAAGATGGATAACAACTTATTTTTGGATGCAATTCTCATAAGCATAATTCTGGGAAGCAGTTAGTGTATGCTTCCAATGGTGAAAGGAATGTTTCCATGGCATAAAAGATTCATATTATCTCTTTTAAATATGGATGACAAATGATTTTGGAAGCATAATTCTAGGCATGTATGCTTCCAACGTTTAAAAGGAATGTTTCCATGACAGAATATTTCATGGCATAAACATTCAGGTTATCTCTTTTAAATATGGATAACAAATGATTTTCAGAAGAAATCTTCAGAAGCACAATTATAGGGGGCAGTTAGTGTATGCTTCCAACGTTTAAAAGGAATGTTTCGGCAGAACATTTCATGGCATGAAGATGCACGTTATCTCCTTTATATATGGTTAACGAATGATTTCCCGAAGCACAATTGTAGGAAGCAATTAGTAACAGTAATTGGTGGAAACTAGCTACGACCATGCCCATCGCCGCAAAAAAGGAACTGCTATCGGGCCTCAATCCGGAAATCACGCATGGGAATAGACTAGCTGGTCTGACTACCAGGATGCATCTGATCGGATGGTTGTGGACTGGTCTGATAGAAAGCGAGGCATCAGTAGTCTGATGTCTAGTGCTTCCCTAGCATCTATCTCTTGCTTTCAGCTTTCACATGTTATCTTGCGAATCAATATAATGGTGCCAAGACACCAACACTACTGGAATCAGCTTCTTTGCCATCCGCCATGGCGGACGGCAAAGGCATTGATCACGGACGGCAAAAGCCTTTGCCGTCAGCCAGCGGACGGCAAACCGTCCGGCTGAACACGTGCCAACAAAGTCCTTCTTTGCCGTCCGCCATCCGAGGCCAGCAGACGGCAACGACGACGGACGGCAGTGGTGTGGGATGAGAGCCGTTAGGGGGTTAACAACGCTCTTTGTCGTCCGCCGACGGATGGCAAAGAGTTTAGCTAGGGCAGCAATGGGAAGCTGCCACGTGGCCAGCTATGCCGTCTGCCGGCAGACGGCATAGATGGCCCTGTTTGCCAGGCCTATTTGGTCACTTTGTCGTCTGCTTGCAGACGGCAAAATGACCAAATAGGCAGCCAGTGTTGCCAGTTTGCACAGGTGACTGCCACGTGTCCTCTTTGCCGTTTGCTAGCGGACAACAAAGAGCTTTGCCGTCCGCTAGCAGACGGCAAAGATCCTGTATAGCCCTTGTTTTTTTGTTTTTTCTTAAATTCATTCAATTTCACAGAATTTCACATATATATACACACACACATATGAAAATACTTTCGACAAGCATACCAACACATATACATACCAAATCATATCCCTGCCATATGGATATGATCATCCAACACATATACATAGCAAATCAAAAGTCCATATGCAACATATATAGCTAGCCAACATATCCAACAACAAGCATACAATGGTTTCATCCATACATGCATATATAGGTAGCAAGTTTCACATTGTTCTTCCTACAAAATCAAAACAAAGAGGAAGCATAAAGAGAAGAGTAGACTCCATCGACGCAAGCCTCATCTAAAGCAAATCTGCAAATAGGGAAAGAAGAAAGTTAGAAGAAGAAGAAGAAGAAGAAGAAGACTAGCTAGAAGAAGAAGAATAAGAAGTAGTAGTAGTAGAAGAAGAAGAAGAAGAATAAGAAGAAGATTTTTTTCTTCTCTTTCTTTTTCTCCTCTCCTCTTCTTTATTTTCTTCTTCTTCTAACTAAGGTAAGTAAAAATGTCATTTTATTGCTAAGCTAGGTAAAAATGCTAAGTGTAGGTCATTTTAGAGCTAAGCTAGGTAAATAGGTCATTTTGGAGCTTAATAAGGTTATTATGTCATTTTCGAGGAAAATAAGCTAAGTCTATATCATTTTGGAGGTAACAAAGATTATCATGACATTTTTGACCTAAGTATGCTAAGTATGTCATAAATGAACCAAATAAGCTAAGTATAGCTCATTTTTTTTATGTAACTTAGGTAATTATGCCATTTAGGAGGAAAATAAGCTAAGTATCCATTTGTAAAGCAAAACATTAGAGAAAACTTACCCTCATCACAATAAATATGACGAATATCGCAATAAGGTAACAATTGATCCAACGGCATAATGATACCAAGCCTCATTATCAATGGCATATTTTCTATTCTTCTTAAGCTTTAGGCGCATTGCATCCATCTTCAAGCGCATTGCATTCATCTTCATCTTGTGATCATCGATGACATCGTCAACATACAACTCCAATGTCATCTTCTCTTCTTCAATTCTTTTAATTTTTCCTTTCAAATACTCATTTTATTTTTCAACTAAATTTAACTTCTCGACAAGAGGGTCGGTTTCAATTTCTGGTTCACATACCTCCTAGATTAAAATATCTCTATGTCAACTTGATGGCCATAATTGTCATAAATGCGAAATGCAACAAATAGTTATGAAAAAGAATTTACCACATCCGAATCATAAAGCGGGCGAGGGCCGACAGGGACGAAAATCAAGACCATGGCACTATGTATAAGAAACAATCATACAAAGTAAGAAAATTATACATACCAACTATATAAATCATACAAAGTACAACATAAAAATTTTAATACCTAAGAATCACTATCGGTAATGACGTGCTCATCATCATCATTAATAAGTGCATCATCATCATCGCTATCGGTAATGACGTGCTCATCATCATCATTAATAAATGCATCATCATCTGGAAGGCCACCTTTACGTAATCGTTCAAGCATTGACAGGTCATCTGCAGCAGTAACTTCTTCTTCTGGCTCTTCTTGTTCTGGCTCAGGGTCGGATTCACTATCGTTGTCTACTTCAATGTTCTGGGGTGGAGTAGAGCGTTTCTTGAAACGTTTTTTGGCAAGACATGTTTCTTGGAAGAATTCTCCTTCATCATATGTGTCTTGGTTAACGTGACGTTCATAATCCTCTTCATTGGGGGGAGGTGGTCTAACACGTGGCGGCACTTCATAAACGACATCCCAACCACTGAGATTTGGATCACTTTGACAGGCCCACGGTAGATAGAAAACTTGGGTTGCCTGTTGAGCCGTAATATAGACATCGGGAACATCCAAATGGGTGCTTTGTTTGATTTTGACTAGCCCTATATGTTCATGAGTCCTTCTAGTCTTCCTGGGCTGGAACCAATAACATCTGAAGAGTACGATGTTTGGCGGGTTATCACCATAGAATTGAAGTTCATAAATTCCTTCAACTCTTCCATAATACTCGACACCTCCTTCGCCGATAGCAGAGACACAACAATTTGTAGACTTTCGATCGGCCATAGATAGCTCTTTTCCATAGGTACGAAAGCGATACCCGTTGATGTCGTAATTGTAAAATGAACGGACCTTATAGTCAAAACCATTAGCTACTTGTCTCAATTCGGCATCCATAATCTCTGAATTAGCCTACAAGTTTAATAAGAAAGGATTGTTGCATTAGTCGCAGATTAGCCAAAGAAATGAAAGGGTCTAATGGAAATTACCGTTTTTTGAACCAAGAGATGAAACCGGGATATTCGCCTCCTTGCTTTGCCAGAAGCTCATACTCTTCAACGGAATCCTTTTGGATCACCGCTCCAAATGAGAATATGGCGACATATCGACTGCATCAAATATCCAGGAATAAGAGCAGTTCAAAGAAATTAGAAGTTGTGAAACAATGTAACGAGATCTTACTCGATGTACGGCCGCACTTCTGTTAGGTTGTTAAAGAGATACAGCGAAATGGTCCTCCATTCTTCAACATCCAACGATACTGGTTTCCAAGCACTAGATGGTGCGAGATTCCCTTTGAATAGGCTAAGGTTGGATTGACTCTTTGTAGGCTCGTCAGCATTGTACCGAGGCTTCGGATTATGCAAATGACGTTTTTTGGCTTCGTAGTGTGCTGTCACGAAGTTTGACGCCTCCTTAGTGATGAATGCCTCGACCATCGATGCTTCTATTCTACATTTATTTTTACATTTTGCTCGAAGTGTCTTCTGCATCCTCTCAGTTGAGTAGCACCAACAATTTTGCACGGGCCCCCCCAATCGTGCCTCGGTCGGGAGATGCAAAATCAAGTATTGCATTGGATTAAAGAAACTTGGCGGAAAGATCATCTCTAACTTGCAGATCAACTTCGGCGCCCACTGTTCCATTTCTTCTAGGAGGCCAGGCGATAGTTCTTTCGCACAAAGAACACGGAAGAAATAGCTCAGCTTAGTACTAGCCATTCATCCTCAGGGATGAAGCCACGCAACATCACCGGCATTATCCGCTCTATCCATATGTGCCAATCATGACTTTTTAGACCAAATATTTTCAATTTATCAAGATTCACTCCCCTCTTTAGATTTGTTGCATATCCATCGGGGAACATCAACTGCATTTTCACCCACAAAAGAATTTCCTTCATAGCTGGCCTTCCAAGACTGAACCATACCTTTGGCATCTTCTAGTTCCGTTTTCCTTTCAGTTCTTGCATGTTTTGTAACGGTCTATCACAGAGCTCCTCTAGATCGTCTCTAGCCTTAGTATTATCCTTTGATTTCCCCTCTATGCCGAACAATGTACCAAAAATGGCTTCAGCGATATTCTTTTCAGTGTGCATCACATCGATGTTGTGTGGGCAAAGGAGGTCTTTGAAGTAAGGCAGATCCCAGAAGCATGTCTTGTGAGTCCATGCGTGTTCCTTATTATACCCCTTGAAGTACCCTGGATGCTCTCGATCTGGCTCGAGAGCGTTTATCTGATCTAGGGTCTGTTGGCCTGTCAACGCAGGTGGTGCAGAGTGTTTGACAACTCTAATTTTCATGAAGTTCTTCTTGTCTTTCCTGAACTTATGGCGAGGATCTAGAAAATGTCTATGCAAGTCGAAGCAACTATACTTGCGCCTCGCCGTCAGCCAACGAAACTCAAGAGCTCCCTTGCATGTGGGGCACGGGAACCTTCCATGCACACACCAGCCAACGAATAGCGCATACGCCGGCAAGTCACGCGTCGAGTACATGTACCAGGCACACATTATGAAGTTCTGTTTGCTAAAGGCGTCGTATGTCTTGAACCCATTATCCCAAGCTTCTTGCAATTCATCCTTAAGCGGCTGCATGTACACATTCATATTCTTCCTCGGATAGTTGGGCCCTAGAATTATCAACATCAGGAAAATGTTCTTTCTTTGCATAATCTGCCGGGGGGGGGGGGAGATTGAGTGGAATGACAAACACGGGCCAACAACTGTATGGGGTTGCCATCTGACCAAACACACTGAACCCATCTGTGCTGACGGTGACTCGAGGACGCCTTGGATCTGCCATTTTTTCCTTATGTAATGCATCGAAGCACTTCCACGCTTCACCATCCGATGTGTGCACCATCATCACATTCCCATCTGCATCTAGTTCGGTTCTTTTGCCCGTTTTGTGCCATGTCATCTGTCTGGCCGTCTCTTCGACCATGAAAAGACGTTGAAGTCTTGGTATGATTGGCATATACCGAAGAACATTAATGGGTATTTTGGTCTGCGTCTTCTCGCCCATACCGTTGTCTACCACAACATACCCTGGAAGAATTGCAAATGGGACAATAGTTCAAGTCCTCATACTGAAGCCTAAATAAGACACATCCTTTCTCACAGGCATGTATCTTCTCATAGGGCATCTTAAGAGCATGGAGTATTTTGTCTGACTGGTACAGGTTTGGAGGTAGCACATGGCCTTTGGGTAGAAATCGTCCGAAAACTATCATCATCGCATCGTAGCATTCTCTGCCCAAGTTGAATTGAGCCTTCAAAGCCATTATTTGTGAGATGGCATCCAGCCGACAAAGCTTAGTGTGCTCGTGGAGAGGACGTTTTGAGGACTCCAACATTTCAGTGAAGGCCTTTGCAGATTCCTCCATCTCCTCGTCCGAGTCCCGAGCATCGTCAAAGTCTTGCACCATGTTTGCGGTCCCGGTACCATACTCGCCAGTGCAATGACGAACCACCTCGGCTCTGGCACATTGGCAAGACTCACCATGTAATGTACAGACCATGTAACCAGACGTAAAACCATACTTCTGCCTGTGTTTACTCATTTGAAGCTCATCCCTCTGATTATAGTTGTTGCACCGGGCACAAGGGCACCAGCTAAATTCCTGGCCATTTGCAAATGCGGCTCTAACAAACCCCTTAGTTTTTGTTAACCATTCCTTGGTCCAAACATACTGACTAGTGTAATCGGTGTACATCCACGCACGATCACTCATATTGACTTCCTACTGGACACACAAGAAATATATACATAATTAGGCAAACCATATCCATCAGTTAATGGAGTTTGTTAGTTTTATTACGTCCATGCAACCTACACGCTAATAGGTAAGGATAGGTCTTAATTCCACCCGAGTATGTGTAGATCGGGTTCATTTTCCCATGCTCTGCTCCGGATCCGACGCAAAATTTCAGCAGCACCTCCCCGATGTTCTCCTGATACACGTCTCGGCAATAAGCAGAGAGGATGTGTACCCGGAGAACAACAGGGAGGCACTAACGAAATTCTGCATCGGATCCAGAGCTGAGCATATGGGAAAACGAGCCCAATCTACACATACTCGGGCTGTCCATGGATAGCGTTGGACAATTCAAAAGAATCACGATTATAAATATGCAAATGCATGCATGTTTATAGATGTAACCTTTCGAACGGGAGATGCATAGTGGTTACGTGTACTGATGATTGACACCTATAGCTAGCAAGTTTCATCGGCACGAAGACCGGAACAGAGCAAATGAAGGGGGGAGGAGGAGATGTCATTTGTGCTCACCAACGAACGCAGGGGCGGAGCTCGTCGAACACTAGACCCTCGCAACGATGAAATAACTACATATTTAAATCGAAAGATGAGTAACATAGCAAGTATTCGACACCGACGGCCACATGTACCTCGCACTGACGACACTTGCTATTTACGGTACCATCGACATCGAGGAACCCTCTAACCCGCTCGTCCCCGGGTAAACTAAATAGCAACTACCATGGGTGCAAGGTACATGAGGCCGTCGGCGTTGAACACTACATCCACATCCCACAAGTGAAGCCGGCGCCCGGCGTCCCGCAACAATAGTTCTGGTGGCCGATGACGGTCGAACACCTTGGCGAATTTGCAATGGTGTTCGACCACCATCGATGCCGAGAACTATTGCTGCTGGACGCAGGACCCCTGTGTCACTTGTGGGACGTGGATGTAGTATTCGACATCGACAGCCACATGTACCTCGCACTGACGATACTTACTATTTAGGGTACCATCTACACCGAGGAACCCCCTAATTAACCCCCTAATTAACCCTAAATAGCAAGTATCATCGGTGCGTGATACATGTGGCGCTCGACGTTGAACACTAGATCCACACCCCACAAGTGAAGCCGGCGCCCGGCGCTTTGGGACGCCGGACGTCGGCGTCACTTGTGGGACGTGGATGTAGTGTTTGACACCGACGGCCACATGTATCTCGCACCGACGATACTTGCTATTTAGGGTCTTCTTTTTCTTCTTCTTCTTCTTCTTCTTCTTCTTCTTCTTCTTCTTCTTTCTTCTTCTTCCTCCCTCCTCCTCCTACTTCTACTCCTCTTCTTCTTCTAAACTAAAACTAAAACTAATCTAAAATAAACTAAAGTAAAACTAAACTAAACTGAAAATAAAACTAAAACTAAAACTAAAACTAAAATAGAAACTAAACTAAAAGAAACTAAAAAAATAAACTGAAAAAGGGAGGGGAAGAACAAACCTGCAGGGGATCGCCGGTGGAGGGCGAGGTCAGGTGGTGGGGCGGCGCAGGTGCCGCGGGGAGGAGGGCGTCAGCGGGGCGGGGCAGCGAAGGGCCGCGGGGAGGGGTCCGGCACCGGGGCGGCCCTGCGCTGGCCTCTCCGGCGATGGGGCATGGCGGGGCGACGGGGCGCGGCGGGGTTCCTCTTCGTGGGGGGGGGGGGGGCGACGGCGGGGGTTGGGTCCGGGGGGCGGGGCTGGCAGACAGGGGCGGCAGCAGCGAGGAAGGAGAGAGGCGGGCGCGCGGGAGGGGAGACAGAGAAAGAGAGAGAGGGGAGACGGCACGGCCCATTAAGTGGGCCTTCTTTGCCGTCTGCTAGCAAACGGAAAAGGGGACATCCGTTTAGGGCTGGCCTACGTCTACTCTTTGCCGTCTACTGGCGGACGGCAAAGAACCTGACCTAGCCACGCCATGCCCTGTGGGGCCCACCTGGCCCTTTGCCGTCTGCCTTCCAGCTCTTTGCCGTTAGCTGGCGGACGACAAAGAATCAGCTGACGACAAATACCATTTTTGCCATCAGCCATTTCTTTGCCGTCCGCTTTGTGGAAGCGGACGACAAAGAGCCTCTTTGCCGTCAGCTGGCGGACGGCAAAGAGGTGGCAGACGGCAAATTGCCAGATTCCAGTAGTGCAATGTGTAATTTGATGCCAAAAGTACCATAGCAGCATTTGGCATCGTTGACAATGTCACTGCTCGAAGCTCGCGGTTTTCCATGTTTCTTATGTTTTAGTTGTTGGCGGTTTGGTAGGGGTTTGCCCTACGCCACAGTCGAGATGTACCGTCACCGGTTGCAGACATAATAGATACCTCGGTGTCCTTCCTCGTCATCCTTTCCACCTTAGTATCAAACAATTAGCCATCTTTTTTGGCACTTCATGATTCTGCTCATTATTATGATATTTAATATGGTTACTTAGTATTGCCTCGAATTCGAAGATAAGTTAATAATCCCTAATTAGTTATGTCATGGTCCAACGAGTTTATGACAAGATCGATATTGGCTACTTTTTTTTCTTTTTTCCTATACGGTTGCATGGGGCTAATTTTCCTTGGTCCATCCATCTTTACATCGATGGAGTGTGATCCATAATAAAAATTGGGACTCGACGACATTATAAGTGATGCATGACACTCGTATTGTTGTAATGGGCCAGGTGACGGTGTAGTGGGAACCAGGGTCCCACAAACCTTCTAAACATGGGTCATGCTAGCCCAGAGCTGTTGCATAAGTCACTCTGAACAAAGAATTGATCATTTTGGCAAGCGCTACATCCGCTAAGCGTTACACTGGCAAGCAAGACCAAGGACATACGGGGAAGGTGCTTCTTCCCGGACTGCCGGCAAGCTTCAAGCCGACAAGTTCCAGACCGGCTACACACCGGCAAGCTCCATGCCAATAAGCTCCCTTCGCTTCTCCACTGCTCCACCTCAACGACTAGCTAGTCGCTTGTTAACAGGTGTCGAGCGGGCAAGTGGTTAGGTGAGGCTTGTTGGGGCATGTGGCAGCTTGCCGCTTGAGGGTTACCTTTATCAACAGTTGTCTGTGCATGTGTCATATTCACATTCTATCACCTCATTTAATTACCATTTTGCCATTATGGTGACCCCTTACTCAAGGAGGCCCATGGCTACCTTAACAAGGTAGACACTTTGCTCATTTACTCGCGTAACCGCACTGCCCGCGCACCTTGCCGGCAAGTTGCGCTCCTTGTAACTTGAGTTCGAACACATCTAATATAATAAAGTAGGAATAAGGTTTTACACCTCACGGTGGCCCGAACTTGGGTAAATCGCTTGTGTGGATTATTGATTCTGCACTTTGTGCTTGTGAATCCCCACAGTCGAACCGCAAAGGGGTCGTTGTCGGTCCCATAGATCGTCGTACGTATGACACCAGGTAATGGGCCATTTTAATTGGCAAAAATATGTTGATGCCCCCGAGGCATGACCTAAGATGGCCATTAAGGCCCTCTACGTCTTGGATTGGTTCACACCTATATAAACTTTACCCTCTCATTGCAATACATGTAACACGTATCTTGACACTTGACAGAAGCTGGAATAAGATCGAGCCTTAGGAAGTGTCATGACTTGAATTTTGACTAATAGTGCTCTACAACGAGTTTTCACCCCTTTTTTCTTCGTTGATGCATATTTCCTCCAGTCCTCTGAGAAAGTATCATGACTTGAATTTTGAATGATAGTGCTTTGCAACGAGTTTTCAAGTTCCACTCACCTAAGTTGATGCATTGTCCTCCTATCCTCTCTGCAAGCTTCCACATGTCGATGTTATAGGTTATTGTTGCTTCTAGTTTAATGTCATCTTTGTGGACACATTTTTCTACAACACGTGGACATCATAGTTAAAGTCATGACTCGAAGGCATGACCCAATTCCAGTCCTTGTAGGGATTTGTTGAAAGCAATGTGACGTTTGAGTGCGCTTCTTTAGCTTATTCTAGAGTCTGACACGCATGATTGTAAATGTACTCCCGCCATAAGATAATATATGTTCAAATGTTAGTAGTTTTAGATTTTAATTTTCTTGACTAGATATATCTTGAAAATGATATGGGGTTTTGTTGAAAATATGCCCTAGAGGCAATAATATTGTATTATCATGTTTCCATATTCATAGTTCAATGTTATATTTCATGCTCTAAACTGCTACGATTGTGGAATATACGATTAAGTGGAAACTCATATGCACGTGTGAAATGATAAACGAATAAAATAAAGGTTCCTAGTCTCGCCTCTAAGACTAGCTCAGGTGTTGTTCGTGATCACGTTTTTCGGATCTTAGGATATCATTAAGTGTAACGATAGTCATAAAACAACATTGAGATTATGACTTTGGAAGAACGATCATATTGAATCGACACGAACTTGTTAGTTATGAATTGAAATAATATCATCTGTAATCAATTGTAATGACACAGAGTGTTAACGTGTGATTTTGCTCCTTAGACCATGAGAGTATCGTAATTATTTCTTACCGTACGTCGGACTTTGGGGTTGCTCAAATGTCACCCATAACACAGTGATCATATAGATAACTTGTAGGTTCATTGGAAAGTTTGACAAGTGACTAGATAGCTCAAGAGTGGGATTTGCTCCTCCAACGATGAAGATATATTCTTAGGGCCCTCTCGGTGGGACGACAACCATCATCGTCTGGCCAGACACGGGGACTTCATCACGGGGATGCCGGAACACGATAACGAGAAAGAAGAACAAAACTGATAATGATGATAACGGTATTGTGAGCATGTGATGAGTTAGGAGGATACCGATTCATCCCAGGTTTTGTGAAGTATTGCGAAGCAAAGGGAACATCACATGATAACTAAAGGTTCACTCGAATGTCATTCGTGTAATCATAGGGATCAATATGGACGTCCACGGTTCCGCTATCGATCATTGAACGAAGGGGTTTGCTTCATGTCTATGTTTTACCAAACCTACAGGGTCACAATATTAAGGGAATCAAGATTTGTTGAGTATTAGTGGAGCAAGAGTTATGAGAATATATTCTCGGAATAGTTCTGGGAATATAAGAAATAGTTGCGAGAGAGTTTCGAAAGAGTTTTAGATGTTTTCTGAAATGTTCTGGTGCGAGGAAACCTTGGCTAGGGCCAAGGGGTAAGGCCCACGAGGCTTGAGATCAGTGCAAAAAGGAGTTTTGCGGAGGGCAGGGGCCAGACGCCAAGGTTCCTGGCGTCTGGTACCAGGCCAGACGCCGAGTGTCGGTGTCAAAACCGGCGGATCTCGAGTAGGGGGTCCCGAACTGTGCGTCTAGGCGGATGGTAACAGGAGACAAGGGACACAATGTTTTACCCAGGTTCGGGCCCTCTCGATGGAGGTAAAACCCTACGTCCTGCTTGATTAATATTGATGATATGTGTAGTACAAGAGTAGATCTACCACAAGATCAAGGAGGCTAAACCCTAGAAGCTAGCCTATGGTATGATTGTTGTAATGTATGTTGCCCTACGGACTAAAGCCCTCCGGTTTATATAGACACCGGAGAGGGCTAGGGTTACACAGAGTCGGTTACAATGGTAGGAGATCTACATATCCGTATTGCCAAGCTTGCCTTCCACGCCAAGGAAAGTCCCATCCGGACACGGGACGGAGTCTTCAATCTTATATCTTCGTATTCTTGGAGTCCGGCGGATATTGATAGTCCGGCTGTCCGGACACCCCCTAGTCCAGGACTCCCTCAGTAGCCCCCGAACCATGCTTCAATGATGATAAGTCCAGCGCGTTTATAGTCTTCGGCGTTGCAAGGCGGGTTCTCCCTTCAAATTCCATGTACCTGCCGAACAGTGTCCGGCTTCATCTTGAATACTGTGTTCCTCGGCTTCTACGCCAAATAATGGCCCTCTTCCACGCATTGCACGAATGCGAAAAGCCAGGGTGTCTTTTGCATTTCACCCCCCAATTGTGCGAGTCGCCCGCCTATAAAAGAGGCAAGAATCCAGATCCAAACCACACCGTCTTCCTCCCGCGAATACTCCATCGAAGCGCCTTTGACCTAGAAATCCATTCCACCATGGATCGTCAACGCGGCTCTTCTTCGCGCGCTCCCAGCCCACCGCCGGGGAATTGGAGGAGGTGCTCTATTTCGCACAACGAGCTTGTGAAGCTCCAAACGGGGGGATTCCTCCCTCCGGCCTTCATGATCCCAGTCCGGGCCGGACTGGTTACTTATCAAGGTGGGAGACAGGCGGAGGACACTCCAAGCCCCAATAAGGGGGAGCGAGTATGTTTTGTCCCTTATCTGATAAGGGGACTCGGATTTCCAATACATCCGTTCCTCCGCGGGCTCCTGAAGTTCTACGGACTCCAGCTCCACCACCTCACGCCCGTCTCTGTCCTGCATATCGCGGGCTACGTAGCTCTTTGCGAGCTATTCCTGGGCATTGAGCCCCATTTCGCATTGTGGAAGAGGCTGTTTTGCCTCGTACCCGTTCTCACCAGGGGTCCATATATCAAGTGGGCGGCGCCGAAATATGGCGCATCGCCGGGACCGGATACCTATCCGGCACTCCCAAGAAGGCGTCCGAAGACTGGCCCTCGGAGTGGTTTTATGTAGGAGACGCTCCGCTGCCAGACCCAGTTCGGATCGGCCTCCCGGAGTTTAGTGCTGCTCCCTTGAAGAAACGCCTCAGCTGGCGCCCACGGAGCCCCTGATTGGAGGAAGACAAGAGCGTCCACTACTTGATGGGCCGGATAAGATTAATGGCTCATTCCGTCTTGACCATGATCGGAGTCATGGCGACATGCATCAAGCGAGGGGTACAACCACTGCAATACAGATGCCACCCCATGTGGGATTTCAACGGGGAAGACGATGCTACCCGGCACGGCCGCAAAGGGCCGGATTCGACCGAGGATCTGGTGAAGATCCTGTCCAGCCTGTACAAGGGGGAGAAGGAGGATTTCCTTCGAACGAACCCTTTGAATGGGTTTTCCATGATCAACCCCAGAGGATGGGTAAGTGAACACCTTGAAGGGCCCAACCCATGCTTTCGAAGTTTAAGCTTCTTACATTATGTCTTCGGCGCAGGATCTATGCCGGACTGTGGAGGACATGGTGAGTCCTGCTCCGCAACCCGAGGATCCAGAAGGATCCCTGGATCCGGCCTCCAAAGAGGACCCGGATATCGAGGTGGAGCTGATCGACGGGGTGTATCACCAGCTCAGCATAGACAATGCTTTGGTCGCCATTACGGCGGACTACCCCGGGCTAAGTCTGGCTTCCCAGGTGACTGCGACCGAAGTCCGGACACCATTATCTCATCCCTGCCCATTTCTGACCTTCGCAAACGATGGTATTTTGCAGGAAGCGCCTTTACGGCAGGAAGCCGAGCCCACAGCGGCCGACCAACAGAGGTCAGTTCGAACCAGCAGGCGGAAAAGGAGCGCAGTGCGGACGGAAACGTCGCCGCAAAGGTATAGCTCGTATTTGAATTTTTAGAGCAACGTTCCGAGGAAACGTCTGAGTGCTCATGATCTTTGTAGGATAAAAAGCACTCACCAGACTGCGAGCGCAGGAATTGCCAATCCGACCAACACCGGCCAGGCTCCAGCGCCCGGCCTGGAGGGGGAGGCAAGCGCAAGACGCGAGCCGGATCCTTCTCCAACGGAGGATACCGACAGACTATCCGCCACCAAGTCTGAGGTGGAGAGCGCCATGAACCATAGGCGCCGCCGGACAGTATTTCAAGAAGCGTGCTTTTCCCCTGAGGCATTGGATGCTTTTAACGCAGGGGACGCGCATCTCCGTGCTGCTCAAAATGGTTTTACCAGAGCCACGGAGCAGTATGTGAAAGACATACGGGTAAGGGAATTTTAATGGCTGTATATACCAGTAGCCCCCGAGACTTAAAGTAGTTATGCTAACTGATTTAAGGATCATTGAAAATTTCAGGCACTTAACGAGAAGAACGCCCAGCTGTCTCGGGAGCTGCAAGATTGCAAGGCCCAACTTGAGGCCGCACTTGCTGCCGCAAGAGGAGACGGAAAGACCCCTCCTGGTAACACATTTTTATTAATAAATATAAGCGCTGTGCGGCGTGTGCGCGAGTCTAATAATGACATTTGCAGGTACCGCCAGACAAGATCCGGACAGGCAAGCATTGCTACGCCAGCTAAAGGCCGGCGAGAGTGTGCTGAATAGGGTTCAGCAGGAAAGGAACAAGCTCCAGGATGCCAACGCCAAGCTCGGAGAAGAGCTGAAAGGCGCTCAGGCCGAGCTGTCCGGCTCCGTTAAGGAGAATCAGCGGCTTTGTCGCGGCATTTATAGTGAGTGCTTGAGCGAACTCTTTTGAAAAGAAGAGTTCGGCGAGGAAGTATTTTGACATGATATGTCTTGTAGGTATACTCACGGGTTGTCCTGCAGAGGAGATGCCCATATCAATGGGTGATCAACTTCCCGAACTGTTGCAGCTACTCGAACGAGTTCGGCAGGCAATGAGCGGCGTCATTCGGGCTTTATGGCCAGCCCTCATCCTACCCGAGGGCCTCGGGGAGCTTGCGGAGAAGCTGCAGGGAGTGCGGCAGCGCTTCCGTTTGTGGAAGATTTCAGCTTGCCATCAAGGTGCCAGGGAGGCTTGGGCCATGGTGAAGACGCGGTACAAGAAGGCGGATCCCAACCACATGGCCGAAGTTGGACCGGTGGGGCCCGATGGGAAGGAGATCCCTGTGAGTTTAGTGTATAGCCAAGTAGAGTTGGCTGCTAAATTTTCCCAACGGGACTGTAAACTAGACAGCCTGTTAGACGGGATTGAGGAGGAATACAATCAGTAAATTTGACAATGTATGTTATCCTTTAAGGTGACATGTGAAATGCCTTCTAGCCGGATTGTAGATCATTTGTCTTTGCCGACCTTTTCGCTTCGACCTCGGGACCCTAGAGTCCGGAGTGTGTCCGAATACCTTTTTGGTTAAGAAACAACCGTGGTATGCATGGAGACCAGGCGTAGGGGTCATTAGTGCTTTATCAGACAAGTGCCCAACTAGTTATGTTATATTACATGGTTAGTAAGAAACATCTTCCAGGGAGAATAGTTCCGTTAAGGGTTCCTTTCCCTGGGAGGCATGCCCTAAAGTGCATGTCCGGACTGCAAAGAAAGCAGTAAAACATCTGGGGGCAAATAGATAAATAGGTAAAAAGTCATCTTTTAAGTCACCGACCGAATATTCCCTTAAGAACGCTAGCTTTCGGCTTCACCCAGTCTGAGGTACACATCCGGCTGACCCGGCAGTAACAATCGCAGAGGTGCTCCCTTTACCTCCTAGCCAAACAATCGGGAATGTAGGGGTAAGCACAGGAGCCAGGCAACCCAGCTTGGCCAAAACTTAAGTCATATCGATGCATATAATGGCGAGTAAAAGGTACATGTGGAAGCTTGACACATGTGCTGGGTATAAAACCCGTATAATTGAGCTTCTGTAAAAGAAGCCCCCAGGAATAATGAGTGCGGATGGCACATCATGCGTATGCAAAGAATGCAAAAATAGGCCCGGAAGGGCTTTTAAGTGAAAAGGATAAAAAGAGAAACAAAAGACAGCCGAAGTGTAAAAGTTTGGACGGGGGAAGGGGACGAACTCTTAGTCCGGCGCTAGGCATAGAATCGTCGGAGGCGGGCTGCATTCCATGGGTTCGGCTCGAGTCGGTGATCCGACGCATTTCGTAGACGGTACGCTCCGCCGATCAGTACTTGATCGATAATGAAGGGCCCCTCCCATTTGGGCTTGAGCTTGTCCTTTTTCTTGTCCGGCAGGCGTAGAACTAGTTCACCAACGTTGTAAGTCTTGGCCCGTACTTCTCTGCTTTGATATCTTCGGTCCTGCTGCTGATAGAATGCGGAACGAGCCTTCGCGACGTCACGTTCTTCCTCCAATGTGTCCAAGCTGTCCTGCCGATCAAGCTCGGCCTCTCTTTCCTCATACGTGCGCACTCAAGGTGAGTCATGAATAATGTCACAGGGCAAGACTGCCTCTGCGCCGTATACCATAAAAAATGGCGTGAATCCGGTAGTACGGTTAGGCGTTGTCCGCAGCCCCCAGAGTACGGAGTCGAGCTCCTCGACCCATTGTGTGTCGGATTTAGTGAGTGACCTCACTAGTCTGGGTTTAATGCCGCTCATTATTAGACCATTTGCTCTTTCCACTTGACCGTTGGTTTGAGGGTGATAGACTGACGCATAGTCGAGCTTGATGCCCATATTTTTGCACCATGACTTAACCTCGTCGGCTGTGAAGTTCGTGCCGTTGTCGGTGATGATGCTGTGGGGGACTCCGTAACGGTGTACAACCCCTGATATAAAGTCTATCACTGGTCCGGACTCTGCCGTTTTGACCGGTTTGGCCTCTATCCATTTGGTGAACTTATCCACCATGACCAATAGGTACTTTTTCTTGTGGGTTCCCCCTTTAAGGGGTCCAACCATGTCAAGCCCCCAGACCGCGAACGGCCAGGTAATGGGTATGGTTTTGAGGGCGGTGGGTGGCATATGGCTCTGATTAGCAAAGAGCTGACAACCAACGCATCGCTGGACCAAGTCCTGTGCGTCTGCCCGAGCCGTCGGCCAATAAAATCCTGTACGGAATGCCTTTCCTACAAGGGCTCGGGCTGCTGCGTCATGTCCGCCTAGTCCGACATGAATTTCAGCCAGGAGGTTTCGCCCTTCTTCTTCGGAGATACACCTTTGAAGGACTCCGGTGGTACTTTTCTTATAAAGTTCTCCCTCATGGACCTTGTAGGCCTTCGGTCGCCGGACTATGCAGCGGGCCTCATTTTGGTCTTCGGGAAGTTCCTGCCTAAGTAAGTAGGCTAGGAAAGGTTCTGTCCACGCGGCGATTACTGCTATTATGACATGGGCGGAGGGTGTTATGTCGTCTGCCGAATCACCGGTTGGTGCGGTTTTCTCCGGTTTGTCGCTACCGGGCTCCTCTTCCCATAGTACGGATGGCTTGAAGAGCCGTTCCAGGAAGATATTTGGAGGGACAGCATCACGTTTCGCACCGATGCGTGCCAGGACGTCGGCCGCTTGGTTATTATCTCGGGCTATGTGATGGAATTCGAGTCCTTCAAACCGAGCTGACATTTTTAGGACAGCGTTGCGATATGCTGCCATTTTCGGATCCTTGGCGTCGAAGTCTCTGTTTATTTGGGATATTGCAAGGTTTGAGTCCCCGCGCACCTCTAGGCGTTGAATGCCCATGGAGACCGCCATCCGGAGACCATGTAACAGGGCCTCGTATTCGGCTGCATTGTTGGAGTCCGTGTACATTATTTGAAGTACATACTGGACTGTATCTCCGGTGGGGGACGTCAGTACGACGCCAGCCCCCAGTCCGGCCAACATTTTGGAGCCGTCGAAATGCATAGTCCAATTGGAGTATGCGCCGTACTCTTTAGGGAGTTCGGCTTCAGTCCATTCGGCGACGAAGTCAGCCAAAACTTGTGACTTTATAGCTCGTCGAGGTTTGTAAGTGATGTCGAATTGTAAGAGCTCAATGGCCCATTTTGCTATCCTGCCCGTTGCGTCGCGGTTATTTATAATGTCATTGAGTGGTACTTCAGAGGCCACTGTTATCGAGCACTCTTGAAAGTAGTGCCGGAGCTTTCGAGACGCCATGAACACCGCATATGCTATCTTCTGATAGTGCGGGTAACGGGATTTGCAGGGGGTTAACACAGTGGATACATAATACACTGGTTTTTGAAGAGGGAGTTTATGCCCTTCTGTCGCTCGTTCGACGACGAGGACTGCGCTTACAACTTGATGTGTTGCTGCGATGTATAACAACATTGGTTCGCCCAGAGTGGGTGCAGCCAGGACCGGATTTGTTGCCAGTATGGCCTTTATTTCTTCGAGTCCGGCAGTGGCAGCATCCGTCCACTTGAAGTGTTCGGTGCGCCTGAGGAGGCGATAGAGGGGCAACGCCTTTTCTCCTAAATGGGAGATAAAGCGGCTTAAGGCTGCCACGCATCCTGTTAATTTTTGTATTTGTTTGAGGTCTTTTGGAATATCCAACTGTGACAGAGCTCGGATTTTGGCCGGATTTGCTTCAATTCCTCTACCGGATACGATGAAGCTGTCGGTGTACTAAAGTAGGGGTACCTTAGTATCCCGAACTTGTGCACGGGCAGTCGCAGCGACCCGCGGCAGGGCTTACCGGGCGTCCGCCAAGATCCTCAGCGGCTACTTTGATGCCATTCAAGAACAGAGTACTCAAGCTAAGGCCCCGGCAAGAGGAGCTTGCCGGGAAAGCCAACCAAGGCCCCGGCAAGAGGAGCTTGCCGGGAAGGCCAACCAAGGCCCCGGCAAGAGAAGCTGGCCGGGAAGAAGACAAGACCCCGGCAAGAGGAGCTTGCCGGGAAGGCCACTCAAGGCATTCCAAGAAAACTTGCCGCGATGCCCCGCGCGTCCCGGCAAGGTCCGGCGAGCGGCAAGCTTGCTGGTGCGACGAGATAAGGGCCGCGGCAAGGCGCTTGCCGCGGCAAGGCTGTCACTCTGCGCCCGCGCTCCAGCGCATCCGACGACGTGTCGCCACAAGATCGCTCCTGGTGCACGTGGCGGGTAGCTGTACAGCATGGCGGCGCGAGGTGGCAAGCGAAGCAGACAAGGAGGCCATCGTGGCGATCGGTGGCGCCCCTAACGGTCGTTTCCTTGCACTGTTGGGGCGACCGGACGGGCATTAAATGCCCTTGTCCCCTGCCGTCAAAGTTAGGTAGGGGACACTGTTGGTAGCAGTTGTACCAACCCATGTTTTTACTCTTCTACCCCTCTTTCTACGCTGCCACCTGTCGGTGACCCCTTTAGCCTATAAAAAGGAGGCCCATGCGCACGTAGAGGGGGTTCGGAGAATTTGGGTTCGGCTCACTCGAGACTAGGAGAGGGGCGACTCATTCGAAACCTGAGGGCACCCACGCTCTCAAGCAAGAACAGAATACAAACACACAAAGCAGCAGTAGGAGTTTTATCTCTCCGGAGAGCTCCGAAGCTGGGTAAAAATCCCCCGCGTGCTCCGCCTCGATCTGCTCTTTGCGCGCCCTCCGCCCCCTTGCCGGACTAAAAAGGGGCCCTGCCCCATAGGTGCTCGCCCCCCATCGCGGCGACATCTCTGGCGCGCCAGGTAGGGGGGCGTCGAGGTCGTGCGAACCTGATCCGGCGTTTGCGCGCGCTACATCGGCATCTTCATCGACATGCCACCGAAGAAGAAGGCTTCGGAGGTGGCCGCTCCGTCCGCGTCTATCCTACCGCCACCGGAGCAAACGTGCGGTGGGGTGGACGCCGGTGGAGGAGCGGGCGCCAGCGGAGGGACTCACATCGTCACTCGGTCCAAGGACAAGGCCCCGCAAGCTTCAGCGTCTGTACATCCGCCGCACCCCTCCCAGGAGGTGCAGGATCGACAACACCACAGTGCTCCTAGCACCGTACTCGCGCTAGAACAAGGCCAAGCTGGTGGGTCGCGGGACGCTCAAGGCCAACATGCGCGACAACATGCTGGCGCGAGCGCGAGACGGTCGCCTGGGCGAGATGTTGCTCCTTTTAACAATGTTAGAAGTCTGAGCATATCCCGCACCTCGCGTCGCTCACCACCGCCGCCCAAGACTCCAGAGGAAGCGCTGGCCCGAGCCCAGCTGCTTCTAGATTACCCTCCAACGTCAGACAAGATCGACGACTGGAGGGCCACCATTCAGAGCCTTATCGGCTTCGCCGACGCCGATAAGACCGCTGGGGGTGCCACCACCGTGTACTCCCCACCACGAAGGCCAAGATCGCCGACTCGCCGGGCCAACCTCGACACCGATTCCACCGCGTCGTTGGACCCGCGAGTTCGCCGTGACCAACGCCAAGTTCTCCAAGAACGGCGACAAGAAGACGCTCGTACTCGCATCGAGCGCCGAAGAGAAGCGCGGCGTCAGTCAGACCAGCGCGCTGGGCCCACTGTTGATATGCACGCGCCGGGGGAACCAGGCGACTTGCCGTACGCGGTAGGTTGCCCTGCGTTCACCCGTGAGCTACGGCAGGTCCAGTGGCCCAGTACCAAAAACTTCAAGCCAGATGTACCCGAGAAGTACGATGGCAGGATACATCCGTTGGAGTTCCTCAGCGTCTACACCATCGCGGTGCAGGCTGCCGGGGGGCGTGACGAGAAGATCCTCGCCAACTACTTCCCGCTGGTGCTCAAGCCCAATGTCAGATCTTGGCTAATGCACTTGCCGGACAACTCCATCTCTTCGTGGGCGGACCTGTGTCATCAGTTTGTCGGCGCCTTCACGGGCGGCCACAAACCCCATGGCCAGGAGAGCGATCTTCATCTGCTTGCCCAGAAGGAAGGAGAACCCCTGCGCAAGTACATACAGAGATTCAGCCAGGTGCAGTGCAACATCCCAGACGTCCACCCTGCCGCGGTTATCAGCGCGTTCCAACAGAACGTGCGTAACCGCAGGATGAGGGAGGAGATGGTGATGTGCAAAATCAGAGATGTCAGCGAGCTATATGCTCTGGCCGACAAGTGTGCACGTGCTGAGGAGGGGAGGAAACTCCCCGGAGAGAACGCAGGAGCAGAAGGATCTGACAGTGAGGATGCCGCCCCGGCGAAGAAGAACCGGAGGCGGAACAACAGAAACAGAAGAGCTAAGGATGTGCTAGTCGTCGAGCAGTCCGGCAGTGGAGGTGGCGCCGAGAAGGCCAAAGCCGGTGACTCCGGCGAGGCTGTGGTGGCCGCCGACAAGCAGGACGGCTCCGGCAAGCGGTACTGCAAGATCCACCGCACCAAGGGCCATGACCTCCAGGCCTGCAAGAAGGTTGAGTAGCTCGTTGAGCTACAGAAAGCTGAATACGAGCGCCGCGACAAGGAGAAGGCCCAGGGAGGTGGCGGAGGATCCGGCAAGAAGCGTCCCACCCAGGGAGGGCGCCGCGGCAAGGCCAAGGAGCGGCAAGGAGACAGGCCTCCCCGCGGCCGCGACAAGGACGAAGACGAAGACGAAGATGATGAGATGGAGGAAGATGAGGCCGACGAGCAGGAGTATCAGAAGGCAACAGACGTTTTGTGCGTTGACGGTGGTGCCTCTGTGCACACCTCGCACCGCCAACTCAAATAGTGGATGCGGGAGGTGAACACAGCAGAACCGTCCGTTGAGTCGCGCAAGCCTCTGAAGTGGTCCAGCACGCCCATCATCTTCGACGTTGAGGATCACCCTGACCGCACAACTGCGGTCGGGTGCTTGCCGATGTTGGTTTCGCCAACGATCCGCAACCTCAAGGTCACGAAGATGCTGGTTGACGGCGGGGCCGGCTTGAATCTGATCTCTTCCGCGGTACTCAAGAAGCTCCAGATTCCCGACAGTGAGCTCAAAGAAACCGGCACCTTTCAAGGGATCAACCCGGGAAGGAGCAAGCCGAAGGGGAAGATCATGCTGCCAGTAACGTTTGGCAGTGAGCTGAACTTCAGGACAGAGAGAGTCACATTCGACGTTGCCGATTTTCCATTGCCCTACAATGGGATACTTGGCCGTCCAGCGCTTGCTAAGTTCATGGCAGCCTCTCATCACGCCTACAACGTGCTCAAGATGCCCGGTCCGATAAGTGTCATTTCTGTCCATGGCGACAAGAAAGATGCACTTATCTGTACCGACAAAATCTACCGGGAAGCAGCAGCCGCAGCAGAACACAAACCACTTGCCGCTGAAGCTCCCGGGGGGAAGAAGAAGACCAAGTCCGGCAAGAGTAGCTCTGATGCCTACTCCGGCAAGCGCACCTCTTCGGAGTGCTGCGCTACCATCGAGGATGCACCATCGAGCTCCACCGGCAAGTCCAAGTCCGGCAAGAGTAGCTCTGATGCTTACTCCGGCAGGCGCACCTCTTCGGAGTGCTGCGCTACCGTCGAGGACGCACCATCGAGCTCCACCGGCAAGTGCAAGAAGGCAAAGATAGCTTCACCACAGACCAAGAAAGTGGCCGCCAAGGAGGACGGCACTAGTGGTACCTTCACCATTAGTGCCACGCTTGACCCTAAATAGGAAAGCGCGCTCGTTACTTTCTTGCGGGCGAATGTCGATGTGTTTGCATGGCAACCATCTGACATCCCCGGTGTTCCCAGGAAAGTAATTGAGCACCACCTTGCTGTCTGCCCTCACGCGCGGCCCGTCAAGCAGAGAGTCCGAAAACAAGCAGTAGAACGCCAAGAGTTCATTGCAGAGGAAATCAAGAAATTGGAAGCAGCAGACTTGGTCCGAGGAGTACTCCATCCAACGTGGTTAGCCAATCCAGTAGTCGTGCGCAAAGCAAACGGGAAGTGGAGGCTTTGTATTGACTTCACTGATGTTAATAAAGCTTGTCCCAAGGATCCATTTCCCTTGCCGCGCATTGACCAGATTGTCGACTCCACGGCAGGATGTGATCTGCTTTCATTCCTTGATGCATACTCAGGATATCATCAGATCTTCATGGCAGAAGAGGATGAAGAGAAAACTGCATTCATTACTCCATGTGGCACGTACTGCTTTGTACGGATGCCTTTCGGACTAAAGAATGCTGGTTCAACATTTGCAAGAGTAGTCAACCATGCTTTTGAGCCACAGCTACACAGAAATGTAGAAGCTTACATGGATGACATAGTGGTCAAGAGCAAGGACAAAGAAACTTTGATCCAAGATCTCGACGAGACCTTCGCAAATCTGCGCAAGATCAACCTCAAGTTGAATCCCGAGAAGTGTGTGTTTGGAGTTCCTTCCGGCAAGCTCCTCGGATTCTTCGTGTCTCAGCGGGGGATCGAAGCCAATCCCGACAAGATCAAGGCCATCGAGCAAATCGAAGCACCGAAGCGAGTCAAGGATGTGCGAAGGCTTGCCGGCTGCGTTGCTGCTCTCAGTAGGTTCATCTCTAAGTCTGCTGAGCGCGCCCTGCCTTTTTTTCAAAATTTTGAAAAAGGCAGGTCCAATGAAATGGACTCCGGAAGCGGAGGCTGCGCTGCAGGACCTGAAGAGATACCTATCCTCTACTCCAACACTTGTCGCACCTAAGCCACAAGAGAAGTTGCTGCTGTATCTGGCGGCAACCAATCAAGTGGTTAGTGCTGCGTTAGTAGCGGAGAGGGAGGCAGATGGTGAGCCAGCGACCGTGGCAAGCGAGTCCAGTGACAAGCAGGGAGCTTCCCCGACAAGCTCTGGCCCGACAAGCCCTGATCCGGCAAGTTCCGGTTCCGGCAAGGATGGATCTGCGCAGCCACGAGAAGAGAAACAGAAGAAGATGGTGCAGCGCCCAGTTTACTTTGTCAGTTCCCTTCTTCAGGGGGCTAGATCAAGGTACTCTGGTGTGCATAAATTGCTCTTCGTCCTTCTCATGGCCTCGAGGAAGCTGCGCCATTACTTTCAAGCGCATGAGATCACAGTGGTCACTCGCTTTCCGTTGAAGAGGATATTGCAGAATCCAGAGGCAACGGGCAGGATTGTCGAGTGGGCACTGGAATTGTCAAGCTTTGGCCTCAAGTTTGAAAGTACTTCAACTATCCAGAGCCGAGCATTGGCAGAATTCATAGCAGAATGGACGCCAATGCCTGATGAAGAAACTCCGGAGAGGAGCATCCCCGTCAAGGAAGCAAACAAGGAATGGATCATGTACTTTGACGGTGCCTTCTCGCTGCAAGGCGCTGGTGCGGGCGTACTACTTGTCGCACCCACCGGAGAGCACCTCAAGTGCGTGGTCCAGATGCACTTTCCCAAGGAGCAAGCAACAAACAATACTGCAGAGTATGAAGGCTTGCTTGCCGGACTCAGGATCGCGGCAGACCTTGGGATCGAGAAGCTTATTGTCCGGGGTGACTCACAGCTTGTCATCCGTCAAGTAAACAAAGATTATCAGAGTCCGTTGATGGAAGCATACATTGATGAAGTGAGGAAGCTGGAAGAGTATTTTGACGGCCTGCAAATGGAACATGTTCCAAGAGCTCAGAATGACATTGCAGACGGCCTGTCAAAATGCGCTGCACTCAAGTTACCTGTGGAACCAGGGATTTTTGTGCTCAAGCTGACTCAACTATCTATGACACCATCAACTGGGCAGAGCAAAAAGAGGAAGTTGATTACTGGCGACTACCTTCTGGCAGAGCCCCCCGAAGCCGCCGTCAAGAAAGTCCCCAAGATCAACACCAAGAGCGCTGAGGAGCGGTCTGCTCCGGCAAGCCCTGGGCCTTGTTCCGTTCGAGCAGAGGCTCCCGACAAGTTTTGCTCCGGCAAACTTCCCGGGGAACGTCCTGCTCCGGCAAGCCCCAGGCCTTGTTCCGTTCGAGCAGAAGCTCCCGGCAAGTTCTGCCCCGGCGAACTTGCCGGGGAACGTCAAGCTCCGGCAGAACCGTCAGTTCTCGCCGTGGAAGCGGGCGTTCCCACAGCACCAGATATGCCTTTAGTCCTTGTTGTCGAGCCTCAGGCTCCGACATGGGCACAACAGATTGTCCATTTACTTCAAACAGGAGAACTTCCCGAAGAGCAAGAAGAAGCGGAGAGAGTAGCCCGGCAATCAAGTATGTACCAGTTTGTCGACGACATACTGTACAGAAAAAGATTCAACGGAGTGAAATTGAAGTGCATTTCCCGGGAAGATGGACAAGAGCTGTTGGCGGAGATACATGGAGGCATATGTGGTCACCACATTGGCGCAAGAGCACTTGCCGGCAAAGCTTTCCGGCAAGGTTTCTTCTGGCCGATAGCCCTCCAGGATGCAACTGCACAAGTAACCAAGTGTGAAGCGTGCCAGTTCCACTCCAAGCAGATACATCAGCCAGCACAAGCTCTCCAAACAATCCCTTTATCCTGGCCATTTTCGGTCTGGGGGCTCGACATCCTCGGCCCCTTTCCCCGGGCTGTCGGGGGCTTTGAGTACTTGTACGTCGCAATCGACAAGTTCACAAAGTGGCCAGAAGTGGAAGCAGTGAGGAAGGTGACCGCACAGTCAGCAGTCAAGTTCTTCAGGTCAATTGTTTGCCGTTTCGGAATCCCTAACAGGATCATCACCGACAATGGCACACAATTCACGAGCCGCACCTTCATGCAGTACGTCCAAGATCTTGGCGCCAAGATCTGCTTCGCTTTTGTTGCTCACCCGAGAAGCAACGGTCAAGCGGAGAGGGCAAACGCTGAAGTGCTGCGCGGGCTCAAGACCAGAACTTTCGACAGGCTGCACAAGTGCGGAAGAAATTGGATCGAGGAGCTGCCGGTGGTTCTTTGGTCGATCAGAACGACGCCAAATCGAGCCACTGGCCAGACACCTTTTGCTCTAGTATATGGAGCAGAAGCAGTTCTCCCCACGGAACTCGTATACGGATCGCCTCGAGTGCTCGCTTATGATGAGCTTGAGCAAGAGCAGCTGCGCCAAGATGACGCGCTGCTCCTCGAGGAAGATCGTCTTCAGGCTGCTGTACGAGCCGCTCGCTACCAGCAAGCTTTGCGCCGCTACCATAGCCGCAAAGTTAAAGCCAGAAGTTTCGAGGAAGGCGACCTTGTTCTTCAGCGCGTTCAATCCGCCAAGAATTCCAACAAGTTGACGCCGAAGTGGGAAGGCCCTTATCAGGTGAAACGAGTCACTAGGCCTGGCGCTGTCCGCCTAGAGACCGAAGATGGCGTTCCGGTGAGCAGCTCCTGGAACATAGAGCATCTTCGTAAGTTTTATCCATAAGGCGCGGTTGTCGGACCCTGTCCGGCAACCACCTTTCTGTACAAGCCTTGCCGCTGTTGCATGTAACCCTTTGTACAGAGCCAGGCGCAGATCCTGAGCACAAGTAAATGAAGTGCTGATACCCCGGGGTTATAGCATGCATGCTAAGTCGAGTCTCGTCCTTGGTTAGGGTTGATAGTGCCTAACAACAGCTAACCCTTAGATTAGAGGTCGAGAGTCCGTCCTTTTGCTTTTCCTTCATTCGCAGGGCTCGCACATCCTGGCCAGACCGCTTGAGAATGAAAAGGAGAAGAAGGGCGCGCCGGCACCTAGGCCCCGACAAGCCAGTGTCGCTGGGGGCTACGAGTGCCAAGATTCGTCCCCGGCAAGCCAGAGTTGCCGGGGGCTGCAATATCAGATAAGTCTTTCGTCCCTCTTCATGCATCCTTTTATGGACTGGGGAATGCGAAACCGCGTTTCTTCCCAAAAATTGCCGTGCTCCCTCAACTCTAGGCCCTGGAGCGCATTCCCGGGGCCAAGATTGGTCATAGTCGCGGCAGCAGAGGGATGAAACGAGGAGGCCGCACCCACATCGTTCCCGCCTCCGTTAAAGGCGTGAGAAAGGTCGAGCGACATGGGAAGGCGGCAAGGGCCTGTTGCCGGGAGGCGAACTGTCTGTCCGAGAGATACCGAGGATTTGCTCCTTGGCGTGGGTTTAACCCGCGAGACAAATAACCCGGCAAGCAACCCCTTTTTCATTAAAAAAAACATCCCACTCAGGTACAGTCCATAAAGGATGAAAAACATGAAAGAGAGGATTACAAGTTTTAGATACAGCTAAGGCCCGAAGGCTTACAAATTAAAAGATAAGATGCCCGTAATGCCTTTCCTGTCCCTCTCTTCAGGAGGTAGGTCAAGGAGGCGAAAAGGGCGAAAGGAGCGCCTAGGCAAGCTATGGGTGCCAGAAGACACCAAGAGAACAGCCCGGGGGCTGTCCGAAGGCTGGACGGTGATGGCAGCGCCGGAAGCAGGGCTCGAAGACGGGGCGGCAGGACATCAGCACGCTGTCGATGGCACCACGCCCTCGTACTCCGACCTGACGGCCTTGCCAGCCCTCTTCCCCTTCCGCAGCCTCCCTACACCAGCCGCCCAAGGAGACGACCCCGGGGAGTTCGAGGAGCCGGCGACGCGGATGATGGGGTCGCTGGTGACGCGCGGAGCGGCGCCCGACACCTAGTCGGACCCGCCACTCTGCCGCCCGCTACCCTCGTCGTCGCTGTCTCTCCCCTCCTCGTCACTCTCGCTCGAGGAGGAGTCTTCGCTATCGGAGGAGCTGTCCACGCAGCACCTCGCCCGGATGCCGGAGTCCCCGAAGACCTTGACGGAGAGGAGGTCGCCCTCCATTAACTTAAAATGGAGGGTAAACCCCGCCGTCAGGCCGTGGATGCGGGCGAACGTCTTCCACCCTCGATCAAGATACATCACATTAGGGGCTGGGGATACAACATGGACTCGCGTGCCGTTGATCCCACAGCCCCTCATGTGCAATCTCAATGTCTCGGGCGGCTCCGGCTCCATCGCGTTCGCAAACGAAGCTGGGAGCCGGAGACGATGACGAGGCGCCCGGCGCAGCCTGACGAGGAACTCGCAAGGGTCGTCCCCTGTATGGACCGCCGCGAGGGGAGGAACCGCCGGCGAAGGCGAAGCTGGTGCGCCGCCCCGTCCGCCTCTTCCCCGAGCGCCTCGACCTCGTCCTCGACCTCGTCCGCGACCTCGCCCCCTCCCTCTTCCCCTTATGGCCGGCTCTCCCGCCAAGGGCGCGAGAGAGGGAGAGGTGCGCTGTCTGGCGGCGACCCTCGTCGCCACCGATGAAGGGCCAGGGTTCCCTTTCTCCATAGCGAATGGGAGAAAGGGGAGCAGAAGCTGAAGAAAGGAGGAGATGAGTGCGGGCTTCTGTGCCCCCCTCCTGCTCTTTATAAAGGAGCAAGGTGGGGGCCTGGCCGCCCCGCTCAGCGAATCAAGGCACGGGAAGAGCAGGGAATCGGGACCGACCCGCTGCCTCTGCTCGCGACAGCCCGGATTCCCACTTCCACCGTCCGTGACCCCAAGCGCATGGGAGCCGCGTGGCGGGGATGCAGAGCCGAGGGGACGGGTGAGGCGGCCTCGCCCCACCCCGTGATCGTGGGAGTGGACGCCTCGAAAGCCGCGCACTGGCCCCGTCCAGTAAATGCGCCACGCCCCCACGCCTACCTCCGCTTAGGAAGGGGGGCGCGAGCCATCCCCTTCATCATGGCTTGACGCATGCTCACGAGGCTCGGCCCCGCACACGCCGCCCACGTCACCCATGACGCCGCGTTTAACGCGTGCCGCTCTGGGCGTGCGCGGTGGAAGCGGAGAGATATGCGGTGTGACCTAGGCCGCGCGTGCCCGTGCACTGTTTTAGGCCTGGCCCAACAGCGCTCGGCACCGTGTGTGGCCCAGGCCCGGGGGCTCCTGTCGGTGTACTAAAGTAGGGGTACCTTAGTATCCCGAACTTGTGCACGGGCAGTCGCAGCGACCCGCGGCAGGGCTTGCCGGGCGTCCGCCAAGATCCTCAGCAGCTACTTTGATGCCATTCAAGAACAGAGTACTCAAGCTAATGCCCCGACAAGAGGAGCTTGCCGGGAAAGCCAACCAAGGCCCCGGCAAGAGGAGCTTGCCGGGAAGGCCAACCAAGGCCCTGGCAAGAGAAGCTGGCCGGGAAGAAGACAAGACCCCGGCAAGAGGAGCTTGCCGGGAAGGCCACTCAAGGCATTCCAAGAAAACTTGCCGCGACGCCCCGCGCGTCCCGGCAAGGTCCGGCGAGCGGCAAGCTTGATGGTGCGATGAGATAAGGGCCGCGGCAAGGCGCTTGCCGCGGCAAGGCTGTCACTCTGCGCCCGCGCTCCAGCGCATCCCACGACGTGTCGCCACAAGATCGCTCCTGGTGCACGTGGCGGGTAGCTGTACAGCATGGCGGCGCGAGGTGGCAAGCGAAGCAGACAAGGAGGCCATCATGGCGATCGGTGGCGCCCCTAACGGTCGTTTCCTTGCACTGTTGGGGCGACCGGACGGGCATTAAATGCCCTTGTCCCCTGCCGTCAGAGTTAGGTAGGGGACACTGTTGGTAGCAGTTGTACCAACCCGCGTTTTTACTCTTCTACCCCTCTTTCTACGCTGCCACCTGTCGGTGATCCCTTTAGCCTATAAAAAGGAGACCCATGCGCACGTAGAGGGGGTTCGGAGAATTTGGGTTCGGCTCACTCGAGACTAGGAGAGGGGCGACTCATTCGAAACCTGAGGGCACCCACGCTCTCAAGCAAGAACAGAATACAAACACACAAAGCAGCAGTAGGAGTTTTATCTCTCCGGAGAGCTCCGAAGCTGGGTAAAAATCCCCCGCGTGCTCTGCCTCGATCTTCTCTTTGCGCGCCCTCCGCCCCCTTGCCGGACTAAAAAGGGGCCCTGCCCCATAGGTGCTCGCCCCCATCGCGGCGACAGAAGCCCAGCAGCTTTCCGGCTGGTACGCCGAAAACGCATTTTTCCAGATTCAGCTTGATGTCATATGCTCTGAGGTTGTCGAATGTGAGCCTCAAATCATCTACTAAAGTTTCGACGTGTTTTGTTTTGACGACTACGTCGTCTACGTATGCCTCAACTGTTTTGCCGATCTGGGTGGCCAGACACGTTTGAATCATGCGCTGATATGTTGCGCCGGCGTTTTTGAGTCCGAAGGGCATCGTGTTGAAGCAGAATGGTCCATATGGAGTGATAAATGCCGTTGCGGCTTGGTCTGCTTCCGCCATCTTGATTTGATGATAGCCAGAGTATGCGTCCAGGAAGCACAACGAATCGTGCCCTGCTGTGGCATCGATAATTTGATCGATGCGGGGGAGAGGGAAGGGATCCTTTGGGCAAGCTTTATTGAGGTCTTTAAAATCGACATAGAGGCGCCAGGATTTATCCTTCTTTGGTACCATCACCAAATTTGCTAGCCAGTCCGGATGTTTGATATCTCTAATGAATCCAGCTTCCAATAGTTTGGCTAGCTCTTCTCCCATTGCCTGTCTTTTGGGCTCGGAAAATCGTTGAAGATCCTGTTTGACTGGCTTGAACCCTTTTAGGATGTTTAAGCTGTGTTCTGCCAACCTGCGAGGGATTCCGGGCATGTCCGAAGGATGCCAGGCGAAGATATCCCAATTTTCCCGAAGGAATTCGCGTAGTGCGACGTCTACTTCGGGGTTCAACTGTGCCCCAATGGAGGCCGTCTTTGTTGGGTCCGTTGGATGGACCTGGAATTTTATTATCTCGTCTGCTGGTTTGAAGGAGGTGGACTTGGATCTTTTATCGAGTATCACATCATCCCTGTTCACCGTAGAGCGCAGCGCGGTGAGTTCCTCTGCCGCTACGGCTTCGGATAGTGCCTCGAGGGCTAGTGCGGCTGTCTTGTTTTCGGCGCGGAGTGCTATGTCCGGATCACTAGCGAGAGTGATTATTCCGCTGGGCCCAGGCATTTTGAGCTTCATGCACCCGTAATGAGGTATTGCTTGAAAAATTGTGAATGCCTCTCGTCCTAATATGGCGTGATACCCACTGCTGAACGAGGCCACCTGGAATGTGACTTCTTCGGATCTGTAATTGTCCGGAGAGCCGAACACCACATCAAGTGTGATTTTTCCGGTGCAGCGCGCTTCCCGGCTAGGGATTATTCCTCTAAAGGTTGTGCTGCTTCGCTCAATACGGCTCCAATCGATTTCCATTTTTCGCAGGGTTTCCTCATAAATGAGGTTTAGTCCGCTGCCGCCGTCCATGAGGACTTTTGTCAGTCGAAAGCCGTCCACTATGGGACTAAGTACCAGTGCGGCTGGGGCTCTGGTTGTTCGGAATGTGGGCTCGACGCTGCCATTGAAGGTAATAGCTGTGTCGCTCCGTGGATTTGCTGTTGCTACTTGGTAGACTTCGGCGAGTTCGCGGATTGATCGTTTTCGCATATTATTTGATGCGAAAGTCTCGAAGACTGTTGATACCGTGCTGGTATTGTTGGAGTGGTTTCCCGGAGCTAGAAGCTCTTCGCCACTTTTGGCCACCTGCCGTAATATCCAACATGCTCGAAGGCTATGTGTTGGGACGGCTCCCTCTGTATTATGAAGCTTACAGGGTCCATTGAGCCATCCCTCCAGTACGGTTCCGTTTCCCTTATTGGGTTTTTGTTTTTTCATTTTTGCATCTGGGGCCTGAGTGTAAGGCGCCCTTTTACTGCGGACCGGGTTTGGGGCCGGATTATCCCAAAATTGATTTTCGGTTTTCCGGAAACTCTCGCACAGTACTTTCGTACAATGGATGCCAGATCGGTGAAGCGCGTAATTTTGCGACGATCAATGGCGTTTAGTATTCCCTTGTCCGTGCAGTTATTGCGGAAGATTGATATTGCGTTTTCCTCTCGCCAGTCCTTTATCCTGTCCATAACCAGGAGGAATCTGGCCCAGTAGTGATGTACTGTTTCTGTAGGCTCTTGCCGTATTAGAGATAGATCGCATATGTCTGGGCGGGTGGGTGGAATAAAATCCGGATCCCTGCCCATCTTGAGGCTCAAAGGCCAAGGGGTTTCCGAATTCGGAAGTGTGGTTTGCTGGGGACAATCCAGCGAGTCCGGGGCAATGCATGATTTTAAGTTCAATGCTCGATCGAAGTCCGTCCCCCTGCGGGAATCCGGCATGGAGGGTTCGGGAATCCGGACATGAATTGTTTTCAACACTGGCAAAGAGTTGCCGTATTGCTCCTCTACCACTGCAACGTGGTGGGTGGCCTGGGGAGAGTTAATCTCTCTCAGATCAGTTTTAAGCCCAATCTGGTTGTAGTCCGTAGCGACTCCCAGGGCGGCGATGCGATCCAAGAGCTCGTTAACAGACGAGAGCTCTATTGGATCTAACTGTTCAGCAGCTTTAGGGCTGACGCGAAGATTGCTTTCGACAACTTGAGAAGTCATTGCCGAAGCGGCGGCCGGACAAGCGGTCATGAGAAAACCACCAAGCCGGATAGTTTGGCCGGCGGCCAAGGCCCCTCCGGCGAAAACACCGTCTTTGAAGACGGGGGGAGGCATCCGCTCTATCGGTGACGACACAGGGGAACTCTCAATGAAAGCACCAATGTCGGTGTCAAAACCGGCGGATCTCGGGTAGGGGGTCCCGAACTGTGCGTCTAGGCGGATGGTAACAGGAGACAAGGGACACAATGTTTTACCCAGGTTCGGGCCCTCTCGATGGAGGTAAAACCCTACGTCCTGCTTGATTAATATTGATGATATGGGTAGTACAAGAGTAGATCTACCACGAGATCAAGGAGGCTAAACCCTAGAAGCTAGCCTATGGTATGATTGTTGTAATGTATGTTGCCCTACGGACTAAAGCCCTCCGGTTTATATAGACACCGGAGAGGGCTAGGGTTACATAGAGTCGGTTACAATGGTAGGAGATCTACATATCCGTATTGCCAAGCTTGCCTTCCACGCCAAGGAAAGTCCCATCCGGACACGGGACGGAGTCTTCAATCTTGTATCTTCGTAGTCTTGGAGTCCGGCGGATATTGATAGTCCGGCTGTCCGGACACCCCCTAGTCCAGGACTCCCTCACCGAGGTTCGTGGCGTTTTCAAAAACGCCAGGAACCTTGGCGTTTCGTTCTGGAATCCGAGAACTCTTCCTGGTGTTCCAAAACAGACATTGGGGAGGACCCCTCCCCAAGTTGCTCTTGGGAAACGTTGCATGGAAAACAAAAAAAATCAACGCACACGCAATATCTATCCATGGAGATGCATAGCAACGAGAGGGGAGAGTGTGTCTACATACCCTCGTAGACCTTAAGCGGAAGAGTTTAGTAACGCGGTTGATGTAGTCGAACTTCTTCATGATCCAACGATCGAGTACTGAACATACGAGACCTCCGCGTCCAGCACACGTTCAGTTCGGTGACGTCCTCGCCTTCTTGATCCAGCAAGACAACAAGGTAGTGGATGAGTTCCGACAGCATGATGGCATGGTGACGGTGATGCTATCTCCGCAAGGCTTCGCCTAAGCACTACGAAAATATGATCGAGGGTGTAAACGGTGGAGCGGGGCGGCACACACAGCTAAGAGATTGTCGTAGTTCTGTGTGGTGCCCCTTCCACATATATATAGGTGGGGGGAGGGAGGAGCAGCCAAGGAGGCGCCCCAAGTAGGCGAAATCCTACTTGGGGTCCTCCCCTAGCTGCCCACTTACCATATTTGCCGAAGGGGGGAAGGAAAGGGGGGAGAGGAGAGGAAGGGGGAGGCCGACTGTCGGTGTTGAAAGTGCTAGTATTGACTAGAGGGGGGGGGGGGCGGGGGTGAATAGGCGATTTTTATGAAAGTCTTCAATACTTGCAAGTTTCGAAGACAAACAACAGAAACAACCTAGTTGATATGCAGCGGAAGATAAACTAACCTAAACAAGCCATAGTCAAGTATGTAATGATATGAAAGTACAGGACTAATAGCAGTTAGGCAGTAAGGATCAAGATGGAAGATAGTATGAAGCCAATCAACAATAGTAGTCAAGCAATGAAGTCAAACAGATAAACAGATAAGCAATGACTTCATGAAGACAAACTCAAGTAAGGTTGGAAGGGATAGAACCAGTTGCGTGTTGAAGACACATGATTTGTTGGACCAGTTCCAGTTGCTGTGACAACTGTACGTCTGGTTAGGGAGGCTGAGATTTAACTCAGAAGACCATGTCTTCACCTTATTCCCCTTGAGCTAAGGACACCCAGTCCTCGCCCAATCACTCTGGTAAGTCTTCAAGGGAGACTTCCAAACCTTCACAGACTTCGTTCACCGGCAATCCACAATGACTCTTGGATGCTCAGAACGCGACGCCTAACCGGCTGGAGGATTCACAGTCCTCAAGTGTAATAAGTCTTCAGGTCACACAGACAGAAAGACTTCAGTGATGCCTAACACTCTTTGGCTCTGGGTGTTTGGGCTTTGTCCTCGCAAGGATCTCTCTCTCAAATGCTTCGAGGTGGGTCGCTCTCAAACGACAAAAGCCGTGTACAAACTCTGAGCAGCCACCAATTTATGGTGTAGGGGTGGGCTATTTATAGCCACTTAGCAACCCGACCTGATTTGTCCAAAATGACCCTGGGTCACTAAGGAACTGACACGTGTTCCAACGATCAGATTTCAAACACACGCGGCAACTTTACTTGGGCTACAAGCAAAGCTGACTCATCCAGCTCTGGATAAGATTTGCTCTCATTGTCTTCGCTCGAAGACATAGGATTTGGGTTGAGCATCACTTCAGTCACTCTGACTTAGTTCACTTGGACCCCACTTAACAGTACGGTGGTTCCTTTGACTCAACAAAGAAGAAAAGGAAACGACAAAAACACACAGTCTTCGCGCTCCAAAGTCTTCACGCAATGTCTTCTCATGTCATAGTCTTCAATATGAATATCTTCTCATACCACCATTGTCTTCATACATTTTTAGGGGTCATCTCCGGTAGGGAAACCGAATCAATGAGGGACACTACCTGCGTTATCCTGCAATTCTCACAAACGCATTAGTCCCTCAACCAACTTTGTCATCAATAGTCCAAAACCAACTAGGGGTGGCACTAGATGCACTTACAATCTCCCCCTTTTTGGTGATTGATGACAAACTGGTTGAAGTTTTCAACGGGGATAAAATATGTGAAATTGTAAGGATAGGAATTTGTCTTCATAAGTTGCAAGGGCTCCCCCTGAAGATGTGCATATAAGTAATTTGCTTTTGGATTGCAAATGCACATGGCAGGTTGTACTTGTGGAGATCCACTTCAACTTATGAAGCTAATTCATCATGCATGGAATGATATAGCAAGTAATATGACATGCATAATGAAAAATGGACGTCTGCAGAATGATCTAAGTGCGGAAGTTATCATCGCACATGCGGATCGCATCATAGTAAAGCAAATAAGTAGCAGAAGTAGCAGACGACCATCAAGTTTAGGTGTTACAACTCAAAGGACCAAATGTTTCAAAACGCAAGAGTTGTAAGCACGCAGCAAAATATAATGCAACCGCCCATATGAACCCGCTTGAAGACTATGAACTCATACGCTTCTCCCCCTTTTGTCAGTAATGACCAAAAAGGTTTGAAGACATAGAGCATCTACTCATCAGGAGTAGGTGAGGCAGCAGGGTTGTCGTCGTTGGTTGGCGGTGCAGATGAGCTTGGTGCAGTGTCGATGCGCGCAGTAGTAGTTGGAGGTGGTGAAGTAGCGTCATCTTCATCATCGATCACTCTGGCATTAACTGTTGCCCCGGAAGAGGAATATTCAGAGTCTTCAAGAGATGGAGTTCGACGCAGGGTAGCAGTCCTTGGAGGAGTGGAGTCGAACTGGAATCTTTCATTGAAGCCATCATCTTGAAGATCAGCTTCAGCACTAAGCAGAGTCAAACTCTTCCATGATCTTCGGCAAGTTTCATGAGCAACAAAGGCATTCTTGGTGGCAAGGTTGCGAATGCGATTGACATCCACCAAGAGGCTTTGCATTTGGCGCTTGAGCCAGAAATGATGCTTATCCTGCTTCTGATGAAGAGCCACAAGAAGCTCTCGGTCATTAAGAACACGAGAACGCTTCTGGGGCCTTTGCACAATGGTGCTTTCAGTGGCTTCAGTTGGCGCTCTGTGAGGCAGACGAGTGTTACCAGCAAGTGGATAGAATCTTGTTGCGGCTTGAACACCTTCAATAGGCTGAGTGAAGCTTTGGTGCTCAATGTTCTGAAGATAAAGTGGCGTCTTGGCAGGGTCAGAGTATACAGCATCAACTGACATATCAACCTCGGGCAGAAATATTATATGATTGCGAGCAGAGGGCTGATAATTGACAGATGAGTGTCGCTTGATGAGGCGCATGACCCATGGAGCATAAAACTTCAGACCAAATAGGTCAGAGCCGGAAGCAGCAAGTTGCCTGATGAAGAATTCCTGAGTGTTGAAGCTGATGCCATTGAGAATATAGAAGACCAATGTCTTCATAGCTCCTTCAAGCTTGGCCGATGATGAGTGTCCCTTGACTTGCCATAGAGTTCGCCTGATGATATGGTATATGATGCGAGGCAGATACTCAAGGTCTTCAACAAAGAAATGTGTGGGATACTCAGCTTCAGATGGCAAGGGCTTCATCATGCTCAGCATCTGGCTCATATTGGGTTCGGGCTTGTGAAAGATGCTCTCCACAGCATTGTGGTGTAGCTGACAGTTAGGCTCATACAGTTCTCCAGGAGTGGCTAGCCCAGTAAGCTCGATGATATCCATAGCTTTGGCTTCATGATGGACATTTCCAGTCATCCACTCGAGAACCCATGTCTTGATGTCTCTGTAGTAGCCGCGAATGTGCAGAGTGGCATAGAATTGAAGCAATAGCTCTTCATTTCAATGTTCCTTGTCTGTCACAAAGTGGAGCAGACCTACATCATGAAAGCAATCGAGTGCTTCTTCCAAGCACGGCAGTCCAGCAATAGCTTCAGTGTCAAGACGCATATGAGGGAAAATGCGCCCTTGATCATATAGCACGCATGAGTAATAGCTTCTCTGCTGATAGCTCCAGAACCGATCTGATGAAGTTTTTGGCTTGGAGTAGGGGTTCTTGGCGCTGTCAAAGAAGGTATTGTGGCTCTTGAAGCCATTAGCATTGAAGGACCCGGGGGAGTTGGCAGTAGCTGGAAACCTTGGCAATCTTGGCTTTGGCTTCTGGACCTGAGGCCGATGCTCAACATGATAGTCAAATTGGGGTCCTGAGGCAGCAGGTGGAGGCACTAGAACGGGCCATCGGACAGTGACAAGCTGACCGTGATCATATGCTTGTTCAATAGTGTGAGGCCTTGGTGGCGGAACAGGAGCAGGGGCAACATCAGAGGGGTCAGGCTGCACAACAGGTGCTTCGGGAGCAGTTGTCATATTTGCTCCAGGTGCAGCCTCCTCATTAGTGTCAGGTGCAGCATTCTCATGAGCTTCAGGTGCTTCAGGATCAGTGGCCACATTTGCTTCAGGCACAGTGGCCTCATTGGTTTCAGGCACACTGTTTTGTGCAGGCTCCACATTGACGTCAGCCATGACTACGTCACTGGCTTCATTGGCGTTGGATGTGGTAGCCTCAACATTTTCAACCTCCTCTTGACGAACAGGAGGGTCGGGCACAGGCACATTCAAATCATGAACTGCTTCTTCTTCAATTGCTAGGGGTGTTGGTACACGAACTTCTTCTTCTTCAATAGCAGGGGAAGTTGGTACACGTACTTCTTCTTCATTTTCTTCGGCTGATGCAGCCGGAATGTCTTCAGCAGCATGTGCTTCAGACACGGAGACGTTCACTGTTGGAGCTGGTTCAGAGAATACTTGCCGTGCAACAGGTGAACGTTGCACTTCTCCTTCAGGAACGCTCGACAGAGGGACTTCAGGCCTTTGTCCTCTTCGAAGCCTGCGAAGCGCTGGCTTCAAGTTGGGAGATGGACTTGGCTGAGCCTGAAAGTCTTCATCCTCTTCTTGCACTGGGGGTGTAGCTTGTTGTTGTTGTTGGGGAGTACTGGGGGAGTCTTGGTGTTGTTGTGGGTGATCAGCCCACAAAGCATCCCGAGCAATTGGCGTCAATGGACGATCAATGCTGATGAGTTCGCTGTTCGTACGAACAGGCGATGATACCACTTGATGTTCGATCTGAGGAAGAACTTCATCATCATTTACATTGTCATCTTGACCAATGTCTTCAGCAGCGTTGGGTTCAGCTGCTGGAATATCTTCAGTCTCATGAGCCTCTGTGGTAGCAGGCTCATGGACAACCATCCTTCTTTCTTGATGAACAGACACAGGGCGAACCACGGAAATGGGTTCAACGACTAAGGGCTCTGTGGAAGCAGCCCTAGTCTTCTTGGTCTTGTGCTTCTTCTTGGAGGGAGCGGCATCAGAGGCTTCAGTATGCTTTCTCTTTCTGGCGTAGCCTCGGCAGCCTTTGTCTTCTTCCGTTCTGAAGCGGTTGTGGTGACCTTTGGCTTCGAGCCAGTCATGCTGCTCGGGAAGATAATGCGAGGGGCTTCTTGGCTTGAAGGTTCAGGCTGTTCAGGTTGCTTCTTCTTCCTCTTTGCAGCCATCCTGGGGTCAATACCAGGGCGGCCAAGGGACTTGTGCTTCTCAGCCTCATTGTAGGCGAGCACACACTTATCAGCCAAAAGCTTCATGCGTTCTCGAGAGCCCTGAGCTTCTTGGCGTTTCATTAGAAAAGCTTCTTTAAGCTCATGGAGCATGACCTTGAAGTTGCGGACGTCTTGAACACTCAGATTGGCCACATGCTTCTTGAATTGAGCCTTCTCAAAATCAATCTTGTTTTTGAGCTCAACGATGCGCTGAGCAAGAGCTAGCTCAGAAGCAATGGCGCCATTGAAGGCGACACTGAGGCCAATTGGGAGCTGTAAATCTTCAAAGCTAACGTTGGGGGTGTCGAACCACTCATCAATGAAATTGTGAATGATGGCCACATCAAACAGAGGCAGGTTGCTGAAGATTTCTGCTTCTTCTTTGCTCTTGATCAGCTGCTCAAGGGCATCATCAGCAAGATCTTCATCACTTGATAGATCAATGGGTTCTTCACGCAGAATGGCAGCAGGAGTCAATGCTCGCTGATCAGATGGTCTAACAAGCTGCTTTTTCTTGTCCGTTCTCTTGGAGACACGGGACAGATCTTCAGATTGCACACTGGCTTCAGGAGGTGCAGTGGCCAGTGGCTTCGCACGCAAAGTCTTCGGAGGTGGCTTTGCAGCTGAGGTTGAAGCCTTTGACTTCTTTTGCTTCTGCGGCTTTGGAGGAGGAGCTGGGGCTTCATCAGAGTCAGCACCATCGTCAGAATGATCTACTCTGGCGCCTTGGACCATGATGTAAGTGATGAGGCCATCAAGGTTGGCATAGGGGCCAATGACATTGGGATTAGCTTCATGGGAGCCATCAGCACGGGGAGCAGAGGGACCTGGATTGAAGTCCAAACCCAAGGACTTCTTGTTCTCCTTGGCCGAAGCCACAGCAAACTGATAGTTGCGCTTGAAGAGCGAATCTTCACGACACCATAGAAGTGAAGTGGGATCTGCGTTCGCTGGCTGTGGCCCACGGACCATGCATGGATAGAAGCCTTGTTCAATGGCTTCAGCTCGGCTCTTGGGTTGAAGCCCTCGATAGAGGATATCATCCCATGGTCTGTTGATGGCATGCTTCTCTGCATATTCCTTTGTCACAAATCTGTACTTGAACCACTCCTCAGCCCAATAGCATCGAATCCATTGGATTCACGTCTTCCTCTGATGATAATTCTCTTCAGGATCTGTCTTGTACAGTTCTGCTAAGTCATCAGGCAGATCTTTAGATGTGCCTCCTCTGCGCTGTCTGCCACCCTTCCTTGCTGATTTCTCTGTTCTCATGAACTTCAAACTAAAAGGCTTCAATACGTTCATAGGCTTCAGAGATTTGCGCTTGCTAGTCAAGCAGGAACTGGCTTCAGGAGAATTTATATGATGCTGTAAGTATTCTGCAAACGAATGCAGACTATGAGAACCAAGGGATTCTCCCACGGACATGTACCTGTGACAGCATTAGAGATGCGAGGGAAGGGGAAGAGGTCATATGCATTCTTAGAAGATTTTGAAGATAAATCAGTTTGAAGACATTGAACTCATGTTGTGAAGACATTCACTTATATAGGTGAGTTGGTTCCATATTTGTACCAATCCGTGAATAAGTACAAGTGAGGAATCAAACTAGAAGAGATCTAAGTGAATCGACTAAGCAGTATGAGATGCAGACGGAATAGATCTAGCTTTGAATAGGCAGAAACTACTTTCGGTAAACAGGATGAATCTTGAAGATCAAAAAGGTGGTAAAAATAGAGTTATAATTACCGCACGAAGAACTGCTAGATGGAGAATAATAGGAGACCGAGCAGTTCAGCCCACCGTGCCCTAACTTGGCGACGGAGGACACCTACGGCGACGGCGGAGAGGACGATGTCCGCGGCCGGCATGAGGACGGTGTCGGAGAAGTCGCGGCAGCTAAGCGCTTCGTCGCCGGCGTCGTCGCGAGCTAGCGGTGGCGCTAGGGTTTTGTCGGAGGTGGAGAGGTGGAAGAAGTATTTCTTTACCGCAGGGGGACAAGTATTTATAAGTAGGTGAGAGACACAGTGCAATTACGCTGGTGCCCCTGGCGGTTCACATCTGAGGGGCACGTGGCAAGCATGCAACACCCTCAGGGTTGTCCCACGTTCCCACGCCCGCCAGGCATGTCGGAGAGTTGTTCCGGCTTCTCCGGATTTCAACAGTAAAGATTAGTCATTAAGAACAGATTTAATGTTTGTCTCTTTGCCTTCTGCTAACTACTATGCAGAGAAGACATTCGACAGTTTCAACAGAATGCATATGATTTGGATAGATAGATTTTGAGATGGAAAGCATAGAGAGGTTAGGGTCCGATCACATTCACTTAGTTCAAAAGATCCAATCTTGAAGACATAGCTATAAGTGAATGCTGTAGAGGACAGAACACTAGTATATATATATATATATATATATATATATATATATATATATATATATATCAGAAATCAATCAAATCATCATAGTGCAGAAAGTCGTGAAGACAAATTGAAACTGAAGACAAACCAAATGCGAAGTCATTGCAATATAACGCCTTGAGTGAAATGCTTCAAACAAGAAAAGTTGGTGGTGGTGTTACCCACCGTATAGGAAGTATTAGACCCAGACACGACGCACAATTATCGTGGCGCTCCGAAGTCAAATTCCATGTTAATATGTTCACACTCAGAGTGTAAATCTTCATTGATTGAAGATATACCTTACTTTGTGTGTTGCACATCTAAGTCATCAACATGCATAAGTGTTAGGATGTGTGCCTGATCACAAGACATTAGAGGATTCTAAGATATTTATCTCACACCGTAACTTGCAAAACCTTTTCTCATCCAAGGGCTTTGTGAAGATATCTGCCAGTTGCTCTTCAGTGTTGACGTGAATGATATCGATATCTTTCTTCATAACATGATCTCTGAGAAAGTGATGACGAATTTCAATGTGCTTTGTCTTCAAGTGTTGGACTGGATTTTGGCTATTTTGATGGCACTCTCATTGTCGCAGAAGAGAGGTACTTGTTTCAGGTTGATGCCATAATCCTTGAGAGTTTGCTTCATCCATAGAAGCTGAGCACAACAGGATCCAGCAGCAATGTATTTAGATTCAACAGTTGAGAGTGATACACAGTTCTGCTTCTTCGAAGACCAACAGACAAGTGATCGACCAAGAAAATGGCATGTGCCAGATGTAGACTTGCGATCCACCTTGTCACCAGCATAATCAGCATCCGAGAATCCAACCAAATCGAATCTTGAGCCCTTGGGATACCATAATCCGAGTGTTGGGGTGTAAGCCAAATATCGAAGAATTCGCTTCACAGCTAAGTGATGCGATTCCTTTGGTGCCTGTCGGTGTCAAAACCGGCGGATCTCGGGTAGGGGGTCCCGAACTGTGCGTCTAGGCGGATGGTAACAGGAGACAAGGGACACAATGTTTTACCCAGGTTCGGGCCCTCTCGATGGAGGTAAAACCCTACGTCCTGCTTGATTAATATTGATGATATGGGTAGTACAAGAGTAGATCTACCACGAGATAAAGGAGGCTAAACCCTAGAAGCTAGCCTATGGTATGATTGTTGTAATGTATGTTGTCCTACGGACTAAAGCCCTCCTGTTTATATAGACAGCGGAGAAGGCTAGGGTTACACAGAGTCGGTTACAATGGTAGGAGATCTACATATCCGTATTGCCAAGCTTGCCTTCCACGCCAAGGAAAGTACCTTCCGGACACGAGCCAGAGTCTTCAATCTTGTATCTTCGTAGTCTTGGAGTCCGGCGGATAATGATAGTCCGGCTATCCGGACACCCCCTAGTCCAGGACTCCCTCAGTAGCCCCTGAACCAGTCTTCAATGACGATAAGTCCGGCGTGCATAATGTTCGGCATTGCAAGGCGGGTTCCTCTCTTGAATAATCCAGAGAAGATCATGAACACCAGGATAGTGTCCGGCTCTGCAAAATAAATTCCAAATTCCACCGTAGAGAGAATAAAATGTACACTTAGTTCAATCCGCTGACGTATTATGCGGCATGACATCACACCGCCACTAGGCCTTTGTTTGAATTACTATACCACCTCAGCACGTTTAGCGAAGCGGTTTCCTTGGCATGTCTTATCGAAGCAGAGATCGTGTTCCCCTTATTCCGGGATTCTCATCAATACGTGCGTGGGTAACCCAACCGCGCCATTGATGGTGGCGCTTGGGAGATAAGCGAGTTTTACCAGGCTGGTGGGGGACGCATAGTTTTGTCCGCCTATATATAAGGGATAAGGATTCACCTTCTCACCTACGCCTTCTTCCTCCTTTGCTTATCCATCCCCGCGGACTCAAGCTCCAACGCTCGCGCATCTCGCCTCGACCTTCTCCGAATATGTCCGGAGCAGGAGGTAAATGGTTAGCCTCCACCGTCAAGGAGGAGGACATCACCAAGCTGCGCAGCGCCGGATACCTTTCCGGCGATATCGCGCATCGGCTGCCCAACGAGGGGCAGCTCATCCCTACCCCTGAGCCTCATGAGAGGGTCGTCTTCCTCCCCCACTTCCTCCGCGGACTGGGCTTTCCGCTCCATCCATTTGTCCGGGGGCTCATGTTTTACTACGGTCTGGATTTCCACGATCTGGCGCTGAACTTTATCCTCAACATCTCGGCGTTTATCGTCGTGTGCGAGGCCTTCCTCTGCATCCGGCCCCACTTCGGCCTGTGGCTCAAGACCTTCAACGTCAAGCCGAAGGTTGTGAAGGGTACGCAAGCGGAATGCAGAGGCGCCATGTTGGGCAAATTGCCCAACGTCCCTTGGCTGGAAGGGACCTTCGTGGACTCTGTCAAGGGGTGGCAATCGGGGTGGTTTTACATCACCGAGCCGCGCAAACCCACATGGGCGGCGGCCCCCGAATTTAGATCTGGCATCCCCACACAGCTCACCTCCTGGAAAGAGAAGGGCTTGCAGTGGGGGAATCCGGTGGAGGTGACGGGACTCCGAGCATGTATCAAGAAGATGGTGAGCAATAGGCTCAGGCTCGTCGACGTGGTCCAAGTCATGCTCATCCGGCGGATCCTCCCATGCCAAGAACGAGCATTTAATTTGTGGGAGTTCAATCCGGAACAGCACCAGGCGCTAAGCGGGCTCTTCGATACAACATACGAAGGCGCCTGGAGGGTGCTGTTCAAGGGTGCCGAAGCCCCCGCGTCCGCGACCGAAGACCGCGGATTCAGCTCGCAGTATCCAACTGACGAGGTAAGTGATTCAACTCCATTACGGGACACTTGTGATAATTAGATTGACTCTAGTGAGGTTTCATTCTGCCTCTTCCTTTGACAGGAATGGATGGAGAAGGCCAAGCTGCTCATCAGCCCGGCTCCCATGCCAGAAGACCCAGTGGACGCCCGCTTAGCGGGGCTGCTGGTTCCGGCACCGCACGTGGTGCCGGAGAAGAAGGCCAAGAAGGTGGCCGTGGGGACTCGAAAGAGTTCCCGCAATCAGGCGTCTAATGACGACGAGGACTCCTCCCCCGAAGACGACGAGGAGGAGTACTCTCTCCCGGAGGAGGGAGAGAAGAAAAGGAAGGCTTCCCCCATCGGGGAGGCCGAAGGGTCCAAGAGGGGGAGAACTATCCCCCCGGACAGTTTCGCCAACATCAGCGTTGGTGAGGACGAGTGGCCTCCAAGGGCCAGGCGTCCGGCAAGATCGTAAGTATCCGGATCCTTGATGTGTAATTTCTTTTATGTCGCGTAGTATCCTTCTAACGCCGCATTCTGCCCGTAATCTGGCCAATGATGATCTCCCCGACTCATCGAGCGGGTCATTGGCCCCGTCGGATGTGAATTCCATCCCGACTGCCTCCACCCCACGCGCCGACGAGGACGTCGAGGTGGGATCCCAGAGAGGGACCCATCAGGAGGAGGCTCCGGAGGCGCCGTCAGGCAGCCTCCCGGACTTCGTGCCGGACTCTACATCGGAACCCGCAGTGGTTCCAGTGTCCAGCAAGCGGCCCCTTCGAAAGAAGGGCAGGACCGTGACGCCGGCGGCCTCCGTCCAACCGGAGGCGCCGGATAACCTGCTGGAGGCACTTAAAGGCGCTTCCATCGAGGAAGAACACCGCACTATCATGAGTGCGGTGATTGAGAAGGTTCAGCTTGCTAAGAGCGGGCTGACCGAAGCCTGCAGCAGCCTTTTAACAGGCTTTGAGGTAAGAAGTTAAAATTATGTAATGTAATACCGCATAGACAGTAGCCCCTGATGCTTAGTTTGGTGTTCGGAAAGAAAAGCCGGACTAAGGATCTTTAACAAGATATACGCAGGGTTGCCTAAAATATGTCAATATGGGTTTGCTGGCTGCGCTGCTGACCTCTGCCGCACTAACGGCAGAGGTTGACATGCTGAAGAAGGATCTCGAGCGGTCCGAGCAAGAGCTCGGCCATGCAAAGAAGCAGCTCAAGGAAAAAGAAGGTGAGTAACACCTCTTTGAATAAGTACCTTACAGAAAGGATTTTGGTTGCAAATAAAATTAACAAGGATAATATGTGTATTGCAGGGGCCACTAACGAGGTGGCAGCCCTGAAGGATGCTGTGTCCGCGGCCGAACGCAGTGTGGCCGCGGAACGGGCTGAGCGAGAAAAGCAAGAGGCACGGGTGGCGGAAGTTCGGCAAGAGCTCCAGGCTCTCATGGAAAAACATGAGAGTTTGGAGCGTGACTCCAAGACTCGAGAGTCCGAGCTTGCCTCGGCTCTCGAAAGTGCCAAGTCCACCAAGGCCGAGGCCCGTAAGGCCCTTCAGGAGGTTGAGGACATAAAGAAGATAGTGGCGGTTAAGGCGTTTTTCATGCAAAGCAGGCATGTTAATGTGAACTACCTGACACTTACCCGCATTCGGAGCTCTCCAGAGGCGTTTGCAGATCTGCCGCGTAGTGCGTCTGATGCCGCCGCATTCTATCGTGGTGAGGAGGGGAGCTCGACGGAGAAGGTCTTCTGGTCTCCGTATACTGAGGCCGGCCATCCGGTGTCCCCAAGCGACCAGCTGAAGCAGCTGGTCGAACTCCACAAGGTAGCTGAGGAGGCCATGAAGGGCCTCATAGTCCGGCTGTGGCCTGGACAGGCCATGCCTGGTAGCTATTTTGGCCTCGTGCGGCGACTGGTAGATGCATGCCCCAGGCTGGATGTAGTCAAGCGCTCCGCCTGTATCGAAGGCGCTCATCGGGCCCTTGCCCGCATAAAGGTGCAATGGGGCAAATTGGATGCGGAGAAGCTTCTCACGGACCCACCGCCGCCGGGCAAGGAGTATCGCACGCCGGAGAAGTATTATAAAATTGTCCTGAAGGGAGCCTGCAATATTGCAGATGAGTGCTCCCGAAATGTAATCTTTGAGTGAACTCGCTGTTTATTTATCCTGTGCGCTGAAAACTTCGTTCATATGCGCCATGAGCAACGCTTGTTTAATTTAAAATATTACCTTCTGTGCAGCCGTTTGTAAAATCTGAGAGATGGCAAGTCGTTGGCTTCAGCCCCCAAGCCACAAGTGCTGGGGTGTTCGGGATAAACTTGAGCACTCTTGTTCCCATTTTTGGGTCCATCTAGGGAGGCGCTCAACACAATGAACAAGGCAACCGGGCTTATAATGCTTGAACACTCTCACTTAGCCATAGAATTCTATAATTTTAAATTTCGGCGAAGCCCTTGGTATTCGGAAGACCGAATCCGGGGCGCTCTCCACGCCTTCATCGGACATTATCCGGAACTTCGCTCGAAGCGGCGTGAGTCTTTAAGGACCCGAAAAAACTTCTCGAACAGCGACCAGTCTCTCGCCTTATCATGCCAGTCAGTTTTAGCTTTCTCCACTGAGGCGTTAGCCCGGCTCAACCGGGGCGCAATCGCAGTGGTTCTCCCAGTGCCACCTTAGCCGACAGAACGGAACGTAAGGCACCAAAACGTGGGAGCCGGGCAAACCCAACTATTGACCCAAGACATGATTCGGAGCCGATTCATATAATGCTATAAGTTCGGGGTGCCACACTTGTGAAAGTGTTCGGACTTTATCACACCATAGAGTGGGGAACATAAGCCCCCGGTGTATTATGCTGTACCAAAATGTACGGGTGCCAGATGTCATATAATGAGCACATATATATAAAATGTGATGCAATTGCGATCATAAAGGTGCTACATTATTAATGAAAGAAAAGTCTGCTAGTAGAGCGGACTGATACAAATAGTGCGGTAAGCAAGGGATTTGGACTAAATAAACATGTCCCCCTCCAGGGATGAGCTGCGGATTTGGTGTATATAATCGAATTTAATGCTCGTAATTGAGACCACCTGAGTGTTCGGCGCGGCCTTCTTTAGTCCCTGACTGTTGCATCATGAGTTCGGCAGGTTCACCGCCGGACAGGGCTTCTGGTTAACAGAGTCCTGTGTACAAAAAAGAAGAAAAATAATAAAAAAGAGGGGCACATTTGCGAGCCCCCGGTGTGGTCGAACCGCACTCTGGGTCCGTTGTGATCGTGCCCCCTCCCCTGTGCCCATGGTATCTCCAAAGCGTAATGATGTACGCGGAGTGTTATTCTTGCGATCATACGCGGGCGAGGGTTGGGGCCGCATTGCTACGCGTGCTCTGATCGCGCCAGGTGGTCTTGGTTGGCATTGCTCCGGGCGCGCTTTGCTGTATCCGGCCGTTTAACGGCCAGACTCGAGAATTGCCTTAGAAGGCTGCTTTGTACTTCTGCTGCGAGAGCCGCTGTATGTTCCTCCGTTCGGAGGGAGCGTTCCGTATTCCCATTGACCGTGATGACTCCACGAGGGCCTGACATCTTGAGCTTTAGGTATGCATAGTGCGGCACCGCGTTGAATTTGGCAAACGCGGTTCGCCCGAGCAGAGCGTGATAGCCGCTGCGAAACGGGACTATGTCGAAGATTAACTGTTCGCTCCGGAAATTATCCGGGGATCCGAAGACCACTTCCAGTGTGACTGAGCCTGTGCAGTTGGCTTCCACTCCTGGTATGACACCTTTAAAGGCTGTCTTTGTAGGTTTAATCCTTGATGGGTCTATGCCCATTTTGCGCACTGTATCCTGATAAAGCAGGTTCAGGCTACTGCCGCCGTCCATCAGGACTCTCGTGAGGTGGAACCCATCGACGATTGGGTCTAAGACCAATGCGGCGAATCCTCCATGGCGTATGCTGGTCGGATGGTCTCTTCGATCGAAAGTGATCGGACAAGAGGACCATGGGTTGAACTTTGGGGCGACTGGCTCCATCGCATAGACGTCCCTTAGTGCGCGTTTCCTCTCCCTCTTGGGTATGTGGGTCGCGTATATCATATTCACCGTCCGTACTTGTGGGGGAAAACCCTTCTGTCCTCTATTGTTCGGCGGCCGGGTCTCTTCCTCGTCGTCGCTATTTAGCCCCTTGTCATTGTTTTCGGCAATTAACTTGCCGGCCTTCTTGAACACCCAGCAATCTCTATTGGTGTGGTTAGCTGGCTTTTCAGAGGTGCCATGTATCTGGCATAAGCGGTCGAGTATTCGGTCCAGATTGGACGGACCCGGAGTGGTTCTTTTAAATGGCTTCTTCTGCTGACCGGGTTTAGAGCCTCGGAATCCGGCATTGACTGCCGTATCCTCCTTATCGTCGCCGTTAATTTGGCGCTTGTTTTTGTTTCGACGTGACCTGCCGTTGTTGTCCTTAGTATCCGGACTGCCATAATTTTTATGGAGATTGTTGCTGCGGGCTAGCCAGCTGTCCTCTCCCGCACAAAAGCGGGTCATTAACGATGTGAGGGCTGCCATGGATTTCGGCTTTTCCTGCTCCAGGTGCCGGGCTAGCCATTCGTCCCGGATGTTATGTTTGAAGGCTGCAAGGGCCTCTGCGTCCGGACAATCGACGATTTGATTTTTCTTTGTCAAGAACCATGTTCTAGAATTGTCTGGCCAATTCGTCTGGCTGCTGAATGATGTGGCTTAGGTCATCAGCGTCTGGTGGTCGCACATATGTGCCTTGGAAGTTATCAAGGAATGCGGCCTCCAGGTCTTCCCAACACCCAATTGACTCTGCGGGCAAGCTGTTAAGCCAATGCCGAGCTGGTCCTTTAAGCTTGAGTGGGAGGTACTTTATGGCGTGGAGATCATCGCCGCGGGCCATATGGATGTGGAGAAGATAGTCTTCGATCCACACCGCGGGGTCTGTTATGCCATCGTAAGATTCAACGTTTACGGGTTTAAACCCTTCGGGGATCTGATGATCCATTACTTCGTCAATGAAGCATAACGGGTGTGCGGCGCCCCTGTATTGAGCGATATCGCCACGCAGCTCGAGAGAGCGCTGTCTGCTGTGTTCGGCCCGGCCGGGGTTATTGTATCCGGCACGATGGTATTCGTCGTGGGTCGTAGGGCGCCCACGTGATCCATAGATGGATCTGGATTGCCTTGCTTTGTCCTCCAATATGTCTCGCAAGTCCGGCGCGTTCCCTCTTGGCTTCGTACTTTTGGAGCGATGCCGGGGTATGGTCTTGGCTGGGGGCCTGGATGCCTCTCTGTCACGACCACGGGGTGGTCGGTCAGCCATATCGTGCGCTGGTGATGGAGGTACGTATGCTTCCTCCTTTAATCGGGGGAGCAGCTTGCGTTTTGGGTAACTTTTGGAGGGACGTTCGAGTTTATACTCTTCGGCCGCGAGGACCTCGGTCCATCGATCGGCCAGCAGGTCCTGATCAGCTTGAAGCTGCTGCTGCTTTTTCTTTAGGCTGTTTGCTGTGGCGATAAGCCTGCGCTTGAAGCGCTCTTGTTCGACGGGATCCTCGGGTACGACGAATTCGTCATCGTTGAGGCTTGCTTCGTCTTCGGAGGGAGGCATATAATTATGATCCTCAACCTCTTCGTCTGCCGCCCCCTCATGAGGGCTTGCTTCTGCGTCCTCCTGCGCTGAGTCTTGCTGGAGGGGATTGTCTTCGGCACTCTCTGGAGTATTATTATCTCCTGTGCCGGAATCTCCATTCTTGCTGTGGCGAGATTTAGAGCGGCGCCGCTGACGACGGCGCTTGGGCTGTTTCTTTAAGGGATCTGCCTCCGCTATTTCTTCGCCGTCCCCATCTTTTGGGGTATCCACCATGTATACGTCATATGACGAGGTGGCCTTCCAATGCCCTGTGGGCGCTGGTTCCTGTTCGTCTCCGGCATCGTCGTCCATAGCGTCGATGTCTTCGGAGTCGTAGTCTAGCATGTCAGTTAGATCGTCGATAGTGGCTACAAAGTGGGTGGTGGGTGGGCTCTGAATTTCTTCGTCGTCCGTATCCCAACCATCCTGGCCATAATCCGGCCAGGACTCTCCTGATAACGAGAGATGCTTTAGTGAATTCAAGATATCGCCGAAAGGCGAGCATTGAAAGATGTCCGCGGTGGTGAATTCCATAACCGGCGCCCAATCCGGATCGATTGGTAGGGGCGCGGGAGGTTCGGAATCTGGCGAGGAGTCCGGCGCCTCGGAATCACGAGTTTCGCAGGGGACAAGATTAGTGTTCGGCTCCATCGCCGTGGACGTTGGAGCCCCCAGGGCGGCGTCTATCCACCGGCCCTCAATCTGGGCGATCGGCTCTGGGCCAATGGCCGGAGCGGACCCGTGTGCGGCCACCAAGGCACTGTTCGGTGGCAGAGCTAAATCATGCCCGTCGTCACAGTGCGGTGCGCTTGGCTGTGGCTCGAGTCCGTCGAAGATCAAGTCTCCGCGGACGTTGGCCGTGAAGTTTAAGCTTCCAAATCTGACCTGACAGCCAGGGGCGTAGCTTTCGATCTGCTCCAGATGGCCAAGTGAATTGGCCCGCAGGGCGAAGCCGCCGAATACGAAGATCTGTCCGGGGAGAAAAGTCTCACCCTGGACAGCGTTGCAGGTTGAAGATGCCATCAAGCCTATCGGTGACGACACAGAGGAACTCTCAATGAAAGCACCAATGTCGGTGTCAAAACCGGAGGATCTCGGGTAGGGGGTCCCGAACTGTGCGTCTAGGCGGATGGTAACAGGAGACAAGGGACACAATGTTTTACCCAGGTTCGGGCCCTCTTGATGGAGGTAAAACCCTACGTCCTGCTTGATTAATATTGATGATATGGGTAGTACAAGAGTAGATCTACCACGAGATCAAGGAGGCTAAACCCTAGAAGCTAGCCTATGGTATGATTGTTGTAATGTATGTTGTCCTACGGACTAAAGCCCTCCGGTTTATATAGACACTGGAGAAGGCTAGGGTTACACAGAGTCGGTTACAATGGTAGGAGATCTACATATCCGTATTGCCAAGCTTGCCTTCCACGCCAAGGAAAGTACCATCCGGACACGAGCCGGAGTCTTCAATCTTGTATCTTCGTAGTCTTGGAGTCCGGCGGATAATGATAGTCTGGCTGTCCGGACACCCCCTAGTCCAGGACTCCCTCAGTGCCGCTTGGTACCGAGCACACATGCAAACACTAAGCATAATATCTTGCCTAGATGCACATAAATAAAGCAAAGAACCAATCATGGAGCGGTATACCTTTTGATCGAACTCTTTACCATTGTCGTCGGGACCAAGATGGTGTTTGGCTGGCATTGGCGTCGTGTAGCCTTTGCAGTCTTCCATTCCAAACTTTTTCAGACAATCTTTGAGGTATTTTTCTTGAGATATGAAGATGCCATTTCTCTGCTGACGAATTTGAAGACCAAGGAAGAACTTCAGCTCACCCATCATGGACATTTGATATTGCTCTTGCATCATGTACCCAAACTCATCACTGTACTTATGGTTGGTGCATCCGAAGATTATGTCATCCACATATATTTGGCACACAAACAGTTCACCATCATATGTCTTCGTGAAGAGAGTGGGATCGAGAGATCCAGGTTGGAAGCCTTTGCTCTTCAGGAAGTCTTTGATTGTATCATACCAGGCACGAGGAGCTTGTTTGAGGCCATACAGTGCCTTGTTTAGCTTGTACACCATATCAGGATGTTTTGGATCTTCAAAGCCAGGTGGTTGTGCGACATACACTTCTTCTTCAATCTTGCCATTGAGAAATGCACTCTTCACATCCATTTGATATAGCAAGATATTGTGATGATTAGCATAGGCTAGCAGTATGCGAATAGCTTCGAGCCTAGCTACAGGTGCAAATGTTTCATCGAAGTCAATTCCTTCCACTTGGGTGTATCCTTGAGCCACAAGACGTGCTTTGTTTCTGACGACTTGACCATGCTCATCTTGCTTGTTTCGATATATCCATTTTGTTCCAATAATGTTATGCTTGCGAGGATCAGGTCGCTTGACAAGTTCCCAGACATTATTCAGTTTGAACTGTTGATGTTCTTCTTGCATGGCTTGAATCCATTCAGGTTCCATAAAAGCTTCAGCAACTTTCTTGGGTTCTGATATTGACACAAATGAAAAGTGCCCACAGAAGTTTGCTAGCTGTGTTGCTCTTGATCGAGTGAGCGGACCAGGTGCATTGATGCTGTCAATTATCTTCTCTATTTGAACTTCATTTACAACACGAGGATGAACAAGACGAAGATTTTGCTCTGGCTGATCATTGTCATCATTGGGAGGATTGTCTTCTGACTGAGCATTGTCTTCAGGTTGATTTGGTGCAGAGATGATAAGTTCCTCTTCAGGCTGTGCTTCAGAGGGCATGATTTCACCAGTTCCCATCAGCTTGATTGCCTCATTTGAAGGAGCTTCATCCAGTGTGCTTAGCAGAATCTCTCTCTGTGAACCATTGGTTTCATCAAATTTCACATCCACAGTTTCAATGATTCTGTAGAGATAAAGGTTGAAGACTCTGTAGGAGTGTGAATCCTTTCCATAGCCAAGCATGAAGCCTTCGTGAGCCTTAGGTGCAAATTTTGACTTGTGATGGGGATCCTTGATCCAGCATCTTGCTCCAAATACTCTGAAGTAACTGACGTTTGGCTTCTTGCCAGTAAGTAGCTCATATGATGTTTTGTTCAAAAGCTTATGAATGTATACACGGTTGATGATGTGACAGGCTGTATCAATAGCTTCAGGCCAGAACTTTCTTGGTGTCTTGTACTCATCTAGCATAGTTCGAGCCATCTCAATGAGGGTTCTGTTCTTGCGCTCAATGATGCCATTTTGCTGAGGTGTGTATGGAGCAGAGAACTCATGAGTGATTCCCATTGTATCCAAATACAGATCAAGTCCAATGTTCTTGAATTCAGTGCCATTGTCACTTCTGATGTGCTTGATCCTCACTCCATAATTGTTCATTGCTCGATTTGCAAAGCGTCTGAAGACATCTTGCACTTCAGTCTTGTAAAGAATTATATGGACCCATGTGTATCTCGAGTAGTCATCAACAATGACGAAGCCATAGAGACAGGCAGTTGTTGTGAGGGTGGAGTAGTGAGTAGGTCCGAACAAATCCATGTGTAACAGCTCGAAGGGTTGAGATGTTTTCATGATTGTCTTCGAGGGGTGCTTTGCCCTTGTCATCTTTCCAGCTTCACAGGCACCACACAGATGATCCTTCTTGAACTTGACATCTTCGATGCCAATGACATGCTTCTTCTTGACGAGTGAGTGTAAGTTCCTCATGCCAGCATGCCCCAGCCTTCGATGCCAGAGCCAGCATTCTGAAGCTTTTGTGAGAAGACATACAGCAAGCTGTGGACCTGCTGAGAAATCTACCATGTACAGATCATCTTTTCGATACCCTTCAAAGACTAGAGATTTGGTAGATTCCATTAGTACAAGGCAACGATATTTGCCAAATATCACAATCATGTTCAAGTCACAAAGCATTGAGACAGAAATTAAGTTGAAACCAAGGGATTCAACAAGCATCACTTTATCCATGTGTTGATCCTTTGAGATTGCAACTCTACCTAGACCCAATACTTTGCTTTTACCAGTGTCAGCAAATGTGATGTGACTCTTGTCGGATGGACGTAAGGTTGAGTCCATGAGAAGACTTCGATCACCAGTCATATGATTTGTGCATCCACTGTCCATAATCCATTCTGAAGCTTTTGGTGATGTACCCTACAGGGCAGTTAGGAGGATAGGCTTCACACAAGTGTTGTGAAGCATATGCATTTGATATATATAGGGATAGTCACATCTTATATCAAGGTTAGGACATAGTATGACTGATATGAAATTCAGATGTGAAGCATATAGAATGACATTTCATGGTGCGTCCTCAATGAGTTTTAGGTCCCCAGCAATAGTATCAGACGCCATTGATTGCTGGCCGGAGGCCATTTTCTTCAAAAGAGAGTTAGTTCTTCTTTGCCACCCACATTTTCAGTGGGGGCTTGGAAGCAATGAGTCTAAGTGCAGCATCTGAGAATTTTGGCTTTGGAGCCCTAGCAAATAGCCTTGCAGGAGATGAATGATACTCATATGAATAAGAAGAAAAGTTCTTAGTCCTATGAACATAGCGGTTCGAAGATACACGCTCATATTCATACGACTTAGCATGATTTCCCTGCAAAACATTGGCGTTAGGGTGACTCATGTGAGTCCTGTATCTGTATGAATCCTTTGGGCCATATGAAGCTATAGGTCTGGGGTTTGTCTTCTTCCTAGGTGGTCTCATGACAACATTCACAGGAAGATTCTCAATGTACCACTTAGGTACCCAGATCTTCTTCATAGGTGGTCCATTCCTGCAGTTAGTGCCAATGTACCTGGCAACACTTCACCATTCTGTTTTTTGAACAGCTTATAGTTTGCATCAAAGGATTCATCAATGATAATAGGATTAGCACATGTAAAGCCAGATAAGGTAGATGGATCTACTGAAGGTTCCTTTGCAGCAACCCATGTGGTTTTGGGGTACTGCTCAGGCTTCCAGTACGAGCCATCAACATTCATTTTCCTTTCGAACCCAACACCCTTTTTGCTAGGGTTTCGGTTCAGAATCTGCTTTTTGAGGACATCGCAGAGAGTCTGATGTCCTTTTAAACTTTTGTACATCCCTGTTTCAAGCAATGTCTTCAACATAGCATTTTCATCAGCAACAGCAGTGGTATCCTCCGCAGAGGGGTTAGTGACCACATCAGTAGGTGAAGACAATGAAACAGTAGCAGCAGTGGAACATTCAGCAATAGATGTAGCGTTATCACGCTCAATGCATTTTAGACATGGTGGTTCAAATCCTTCCTGAGCGGAACTGATCTGTTGGGCGCGAAGTGACTCATTCACCTTTTGAAGATCTTCATGAGCCGCTCTCAATTTCTCAAGCTCTTGTTTCCTTTGAAGATAATCATAGGAGAGCCTTTCATAAGTTGTTGAGAGCGATTCATGACGACCTTCAAGTTCTTGGTACTAAGCATGAAGATTTTTTATGTCATCAACTAAGGACTGTGAATGTGTCATTTCAGCGTCCAACAGGTCATTGCTTTTGTCTAACAGTTTTTGAGTATGTTCCATAGCCTTTTGTTGTTCAGTTGCAATTTTAGCAAGTGTTTTGTAGCTGGGTTTGGATTCACAATCAGAGTCATCTTCACTTGAAGTTTGAAAGTACGCATCGCGTGATTTTACCTTGGCACCGTGTGCCATGAAGCAGTAGGTGGGAGTAGGATCGTCTTCTTCATTAGCGTCAGCGTTGGTGTGGAAGTCATTGTCTTCAGTGTTGAAGATGGACTTGGCAACATAGGCAGTGGCTAGAGCCAGACTTGCAACGCCAGGGTCAGACTCCTCTCCAGACTCCACCTCCGCTTCCTCGGAAGCAGACTCCTCCTCTGAATCCATTTCCTTGCCAACAAAAGCACGAGCCTTGCCAGATGAACTCTTCTTGTATGATGAAGACTTGGAAGATGACTTAGAAGACTTTGAGGATTTCTTCTTCTTCTTGTCATCAGAATCATATTCCTTGCTTTTCTTCTTCTTCTTCTCATTGTCCCACTGTGGACACTCAGATATGTAGTGACCAGGTTTCTTGCACTTGTGGCAGGTTCTCTTCTTGTGATCATGTGTGGAAGCTTCATCATTCCTTGAGCTAGATCGTGAAGACTTTCTGAAGCCATTCTTCTTTGTGAATTTCTGGAACTTCTTCACAAGCATAGGAAGTTCCCTTCCAATGTCTTCAGGATCTTCAGAACTGCAGTCAGATTGTTCTTAAGATGAGGAAACAACTTTTGCCTTGAAAGCACGAGTTCGGCCATAGCTTGGACCATAGATATCTCTTTTCTCAGATAGCTGGAACTCATGTGTGTTGAGCCTCTCAAGTATATCAGATGGATCGAGTGTCTTGAAGTCAGGACGTTCTTGTATCATGAGGGCAAGGGTGTCAAAGGAGCTATCAAGTGATCTCAGCAGTGTCTTGACGATTTCATGCTTGGTAATCTCAGTTGCGCCAAGAGCTTGAAGTTCATTTGTGATATCAGTGAGGCGATCAAACGTGAGCTGGATATTCTCATTGTCGTTTCTCTTGAAGCAGTTGAAGAGGTTGTGGAGAACACTGATTCTTTGATCTCTCTGGGTTGAAATGCCTTCATTGACCTTGGATAGCCAGTCCCAGACTAGCTTCGACGTTTCCAGAGCACTCACACAACCATACTGTCCTTTGGTCAGATGACCACAGATGATGTTCTTCGCAATAGAGTCCAGTTGAATGAACTTCTTGACATCAGTGGGGGTGACACCTTCACCAGTTTTGGGAACGCCATTCTTGACGACATACTAGAGGTCGACATCAATGGCTTCAAGATGCATGCGCATCTTATTCTTCCAGTAGGGATATTCAGTTCCATCGAACACGGGGCAAGCAGCGGAGACCTTGATTATCCCTGCAGTCGACATAGCTGAAACTCCAGGTGGTTAAACCGAATCACACAGAACAAGGGAGTACCTTGCTCTGATACCAATTGAAAGTGCTAGTATCGACTAGAGGGGGGGGGGGGTGAATAGGCAATTTTTATGAAAGTCTTCAATACTTGGAAGGTTCGAAGACAAACAACAGAAACAACCTAGTTGATATGCAGTGGAAGATAAACTAACCTAAACAAGCCATAGTCAAGTATGTAATGATATGAAAGTACAGGACTAATAGCAGTTAGGCAGTAAGGATCAAGATGGAAGATAGTATGAAGCCAATCAACAATAGTAGTCAAGCAATGAAGTCAAACAGATAAACAGATAAGCAATGACTTCATGAAGACAAACTCAAGTAAGGTTGGAAGGGATAGAACCAGTTGCGTGTTGAAAACACATGATTTGTTGGACCAGTTCCAGTTGCTGTGACAACTGTACGTCTGGTTAGGGAGGCTGAGATTTAACTCAGAAGACCGTGTCTTCACCTTATTCCCCTTGAGCTAAGGACACCCAGTCCTCACCCAATCACTCTGGTAAGTCTTCAAGGGAGACTTCCAAACCTTCACAGACTTTGTTCACCGGCAATCCACAATGACTCTTGGATGCTCAGAACGCGACGCCTAACCAGCTGGAGGATTCACAGTCCTCAAGTGTAATAAGTCTTCAGGTCACACAGATAGAAAGACTTCAGTGATGCCTAACACTCTTTGGCTCTGGGTGTCTGGGATTTGTCCTCGCAAGGATCTCTCTCTCAAATGCTTCGAGGTGGGTTGCTCTCAAACGACAAAAGCCGTGTATAAACTCTGAGCCACCACCAATTTATGGTGTAGGGGGTGGGCTATTTATAGCCACTTAGCAACCCGACCTGATTTGTCCAAAATGACCCTGGGTCACTAAGGAACTGACACGTGTTCCAACGGTCAGATTTCAAACACACGCGGCAACTTTACTTGGGCTACAAGCAAAGCTGACTCATCCAGCTCTGGATAAGATTTGCTCTCATTATCTTCGCTCGAAGACATAGGATTTGGGTTGAGCATCACTTCAGTCACTATGACTTAGTTCACTTGGACCCCACTTAACAGTACGGTGGTTCCTATGACTCAACAAAGAAGAAAAGGAAACAACGAAAACATACAGTCTTCACGCTCCAAAGTCTTCACGCAATGTCTTCTCATGTCATAGTCTTCAATACGAATATCTTCTCATACCACCATTGTCTTCAATGTCTTCATACATTTTTAGGGGTCATCTCCGGTAGGGAAACCGAATCAATGAGGGACACTACCTGCGTTATCCTGCAATTCTCACAAACGCATTAGTCCCTCAACCAACTTTGTCGTCAATACTCCAAAACCAACTAGGGGTGGCATTAGATGCACTTACAGGTGTCAAAACTAGGAGATCTATGGTAGGGGGCCCCAAGCTGTGCGTATGAGGATCAATAGTAATAATGGAGAAGGGACACAGTGTTTACCCAGGTTCGGGCCCTCTTAATGGAGGTAAAACCCTACTCCTGCTTGATTATATTCAAGGGTATAGGGGTTACAAGAGTTGATCTACCACGAGATCGATTCGGCTAACCCTAGAAAGCTAGCCTAGCAATGTTATGATCCTGCCTCTGATCTAACCCTCCGGTTTATATAGACAACGAGGGGCTTAGGGTTTGTACAAAGTCAGTTTTACAGAAAGGAACAATATATCCGGACACCTATACTTTCCATCCACGCATGTGAGAGTCCCCACCGGACACGAGAGATAATCTTCTGTCTTGTATCTTGACGACCCATCAGTCTGGCCCACATTAATAGATCGGACACCCGAGGACCCCCTAATCCAGGACTCCCACAGTAGCCCTGAACCAGTCTTAAATGATGATATATTCGGCGCTCAGATTGTCTTCGGCATTGCAGGGCGGGTTCCTTAAAGAATATACATCAACTTTCCTCTATAAAAGAATTGTATCCGGCTTTTAACAATAAACACAAACCTTAGCCACGAAAGCAAGATATATATATATATATATATATATATATATATATATATATATAAAGAATAATAATAGTGTCTTTTACGGACAACTCTTTCGACGAAGCGTCAGACTTGACCCGTTGTCATTTTGAACCGTTTTCACGCTCCGCGTTCCGTGTTTCGAGGCCATGCCTCATTGGCATGCCCTGTCAAAACAGATATTGTGCCCACTTGATACATGATTGCATATCAGTGATGTTTGGGTAATCCATGTTGGAAATATGCCCTAGAGGCAATTATAAATTGGTTATTATTATATTTCCTTGTTCATGATAATCGTTTATTATCCATGCTATAATTGTATTGATAGGAAACTCAGATACATGTGTGGATACATAGACAACACCATGACCCTAGTAAGCCTCTAGTTGACTAGCTCGTTGATCAATAGATGGTTACGGTTTCCTGACCATGGACATTGGATGTCGTTGATAACAGGATCACATCACTAGGAGAATGATGTGATGGACAAGACCCAATCCTAAGCCTAGCACAAAGATCGTGTAGTTCGTATGCTAAAGCTTTTCTAATGTCAAGTATCATTTCCTTAGACCATGAGATTGTGCAACTCCCGGATACCGTAGGAATGCTTTGGGTGTACCAAACGTCACAACGTAACTGGGTGGCTATAAAGGTGCACTACAGGTATCTCCGAAAGTATCTGTTGGGTTGGCACGAATCAAGACTGGGATTTGTCACTCCGTGTAAATGGAGAGGTATCTCTGGGCCCACTCAGTAGGACATGATCATAATGTGCACAATGTGACCAAGGGGTTGATCACGGGATGATGTGTTACAGAACGAGTAAAGAGACTTGCCGGTAACAAGATTGAACAAGGTATCGGTATACCGACGATCGAATCTCGGGCAAGTACAATACCATTAGACAAAGGGAATTGTATACGGGATCGATTGAGTCCTTGACATCGTGGTTCATCTGATGAGATCATTGTGGAACATGTGGGAGACAACATGGGTATCCAGATCCCTCTGTTGGTTATTGACCGGAGAACGTCTCGGTCATGTCTACATGTCTCCCGAACCCGTAGGGTCTACACACTTAAGGTTTGACGATGCTAGGGTTATAAAGGAAGTTTGTATGTGGTTACCGAATGTTGTTTGGAGTCCCGGATGAGATCCCGGACGTCACGAGGAGTTCCGGAATGGTCCGGAGGTAAAGATTTATATATGGGAAGTCCTGTTTTGGTCACCGGAAAAGTTTCGGGTTTTTCCGGTAACGTACCGGGACCACCAGGAGGGTCCCGGGGGTCCACCAAGTGGGGCCACCAACCCTGGAGGGCTGCATGGGCCAAGTGTGGGAGGGGACCTGGTGCATCCCCCCATAGGGCCCAAGGCGCAAGGAAGTGGGGAAGGGGGCAAACCCTAGGGCAGATGGGCCCTAAGGCCCACCCTAGGTGCGCCTCCCCCCTCTCCCCCTTCTGGCCGCCACCAGATGGCATCTGGGGGCTGCCGCCACCCCTGGGGAGGGAACCCTAGAGGGGGCGCAGCCCCCTCCCCTCCTCCTATAAATAGTGGGGGTTTTGGGGCTGCCCAACACATGAGAACCTCTCCCTCTTGGCGCAGCCCTACCTCTCTTACTCCTCTCTCGTGGTGCTTGGCGAAGCCCTGCAGGATAGCCATGCTCCTCCATCACCACCATGCCATTGTGCTGCTGCTGGATGGAGTCTTCCTCAACCTCTCCCTCTCTCCTTGCTGGATCAAGGCGTGGGAGACGTCACCGGGCTGTACGTGTGTTGAACGCGGAGGTGCCGTCCGTTCGGCACTAGGATCTCCGGTGATTTGGATCACGACGAGTACGACTCCTTCAACCCCGTTCTCTTGAACACTTCCGCTTAGCGATCTACAAGGGTATGTAGATGCATTCTCCTTCCCCTCGTTGCTGGTTTCTCCATAGATAGATCTTGGTGACACGTAGGAAAATTTTGAATTTCTGCTACGTTCCCCAACAGTGGCATCATGAGCTAGGTCTATTGCGTAGATTCTTTGCACGAGTAGAACACAAAGTAGTTGTGGGCGTTGATTTTGTTCAATATGCTTACCGTTACTAGTCCAATCTTGTTTCGACGGTATTGTGGGATGAAGCGGCCCGGACCGACCTTACACGTACTCTTACGTGAGACAGGTTCCACTGATTGACATGCACTTGGTGCATAAGGTGGCTAGCGGGTGCCAGTCTCTCCCACTTTAGTCGAAGCAGATTCGATGAAAAGGGTCCTTATGAAGGGTAAATAGCAATTGGCATATCACGTTGTGGTTTTGCGTAGGTAAGAAACGTTCTTGCTAGAAACCCATAGCAGCCACGTAAAACATGCAACAACAATTAGAGGACGTCTAACTTGTTTTTGCAGGGTATGCTATGTGATGTGATATGGCCAAGAAGAATGTGATGAATGATATGTGATGTATGAGATTGATCATGTTCTTGTAATAGGAATCACGACTTGCATGTCAATGAGTATGACAACTGGTAGGAGCCATAGGAGTTGTCTTTGTTTATTGTATGACCTGCGTGTCATTGAACAACGCCATGTAATTACTTTACTTTATTGCTAACCGGTAGCCATAGTAGTAGAAGTAATAAGTTGGCGAGACAACTTCATGGAGACACGATGATGGAGATCATGGTGTCATGCCGGTGACGATGATGATCATGGAGCCCCGAAGATGGAGATCAAAAGGAGCAAAATGATATTGGCCATATCATGTCACTATTTGATTGCATGTGATGTTTATCATGTTTATGCATCTTGTTTACTTAGAACGACGGTAGTAAATAAGATGATCCCTTACAACAATTTCAAGAAGTGTTCTCCCCTAACTGTGCACCGTTGCTAAAGTTCATCGTTTCGAAGCACCACGTGATGATCGGGTGTGATAGATCCTTACGTTCACATACAACGGGTGTAAGACAGTTTTACACATGCAAAACACTTAGGGTTAACTTGACGAGCCTAGCATGTACAGACATGGCCTCGGAACACAGAGACCGAAAGGTCGAGCATGAGTCGTATGGAGGATACGATCAACATGAAGATGTTCACCGATGATGACTAGTCCGTCTCACGTGATGATCGAACACGGCCTAGTTGACTCGGATCATGTAATCACTTAGATGACTAGAGGGATGTCTATCTGAGTGGGAGTTCATAAGATGAACTTAATTATCCTGAACATAGTCAAAAGATCTTTGCAAATTATGTCGTAAGCTCGCGCTTTAGTTCCACTGTTTAGATATGTTCCTAGAGAAAATATAGTTGAAAGTTGACAATAGCGATTATGCGGACAGTAGAAAGCTTATGTCCTTAATGCACCGCTCAGTGTGCTGAACCCCAAACGTCTTTTGTGGATGTTGCGAACATCAGACATACACGTTTTGATAACTACGTGATAGTTCAGTTAAACGGTTTAGAGTTGAGGCACCAAAGACGTTTTCGAAACGTCGCGGAACATATGAGATGTTTCGAGGGCTGAAATTGAGATTTTAGGCTCGTGCCCACGTCAAGAGGTATGAGACCTCCGACGATTTTCTTAGCCTGCAAACTAAGGGAGAAAAGCTCAATCGTTGAGCTTGTGCTCAGATTGTCTGAGTGCAACAATCACTTGAATCGAGTGGGAGTTGATCTTCCAGATGAGATAGTGATGTTTCTCCAAAGTCATTGCCACCAACCTGCTAGAGCTTCATGATGAGCTATAACATATCAGGGATAGATATGATGATCCTTGAGGTATTCGCGATGTTTGACACCGCCGAAGTAGAAATCAAGAAGGAGCATCAATTGTTGATGGTTGGTGAAAGCACTAGTTTCAAGAAGGGCAAGGGCAAGAAGGGATACTTCATGAAACGGCAAATCAGCTGCTGCTCTAGTGAAGAAACCCAAGGTTGAACCTAAACCCGAGACTAAGTGCTTCTGTAATAAGGGGAACAACCACTGGAGCGGAATTACCCTAGATACTTGGTAGATGAGAAGGCTGGCAAGGTCGATAGAAGTATATTGGATATACATTATGTTAATGTGTACTTTACTAGTACTCCTAGTAGCACCAGAGTATTAGATACCGGTTCGGTTGCTAAGTGTTAGTAACTCGAAATAAAAGCTACGGAATAAATGGAGACTAGCTAAAGGTGAGCTGACGATATGTGTTGGAAGTGTTTCCAAGGTTGATGTGATCAAGCATCGCACGCTCCCTCTACCATCGAGATTTGGTGTTTGCGTTGAGCATAGACATGATTGGATTATGTCTATCGCAATACGGTTATTCATTTAAGGAGAATAATGGTTACTCTAATTATTTGAATAATACCTTCAATGGTCTTGCACCTAAAGGAATGGTTTATTGAATCTCGATCGTAGTGGTACACGTTTTCATGCCAAAAAGATATAAGATAGTAATGATAGTACCACTTACTTGTGGCACTGCCATGTAAGTCATATTGGTGTAAAACGCATGAAGAAGCTCCATGTTGATGGATCTTTGGACTCACTCATTTTGAAAAGTTTGAGACATGCGAACCATGTCTATTGGTGTATACGCGTGAAGAAACTCCATGCAGATGGATCGTTTGGACTCACTTGATTTTGAATCACTTGAGATATGCAAATCATACCACATGGGCAAGATGACTAAAAAGCCTCGTTTTTCAGTAAAATGGAACAAGATAGCAACTTGTTGGAAGTAACACATTTTGATGTGTGCAGTCCAATGAGTGCTGAGGCATGCAGTGAATATCGTTATGTTCTTACTTCACTGATGATTCGAGTAGATGTAGAGTATATTTACTTGATGAAACACAAGTCTGAATTATTGAATGGTTCAAGTAATTTCAGAGTGAAGTTGAAGATCATCGTGACAAGAGGATGAAATGTCTATGATATGATCATAGAGATAAGTATCTGAGTTACGATCTTTGGCACTCAATTAAGACATTGTGGAAATTGTTTCACAATTAATACCGCCTGGAACACCATAGTTTGATGGTGTGTCCGAACATCATAGTTGCACCCTATTGGATATGGTCTGTACCATGATGTCTCTTATCGAATTACCACTATCGTTTATGGGTTAGGCATTAGAGACAACCACATTCACTTTAAATAGGGCACCACGTAATTCCGTTGAGATGACACCGTATGAACTATGGTTTAGAGAAACCTAAGCTATCATTTCTTAAAGGTTTGGGGATGCGACGCTTATGTGAAAAAGTTTCAGGTTGATAAGCTCGAACCCAAAGCGGATAAAATGCATCTTCATAGGACACCCAAAACAGTTGGGTATACCTCCTAATTCAGATCCGAAAGCAATAAGGATTGTTTCTTGAATCGGGTCCTTTCTCGAGGAAAAGTTTGTCTCGAAAAGTTGAGTGGGAGGATGGTGGAGACTTGATATGGTTATTGAACCGTCACTACAACTAGTGTGTAGCAGGGCACAGGAAGTTGTTCCTGTGGCACCTACACCAATTGAAGTAGAAGCTTATGATAGTGATCATGAAACTTTGGATCAAGTCACTACCGTACCTCGTAGGGTGACAAGGATGCGTACTGCTTCAGAGTGGTACAGTAATCTTGTCTTAAAGGTCATGTTGCTATACAGCAATGAACCTACGAGCTATGGAGAAGCAATGATGGGCCCAAATTCCGACAAATGGTTAGAAGCCATGAAATCCGAGATAGGATCCATGTATCAGAACAAAGCATGGACTTTGGTGGACTTGCCCGATGATCGGCAAGCCATTGAGATAAATGGATCTTTAAGAAGAAGAGGAACGTGGACGGTAATGTCACCGTCTATGAAGCTCGACTTGTGGTGAAGAGTTCTTCACAAGTTCAAGGAGTTGACTACGATGAGATTTTCTCATCCGTAGCGATGCTTAAGTCCGTCGGAATCATGTTAGCATTAGCTGCATTTATGAAATCTGGCAGATGGATGTCAAAACGAGTTTCCTTACCAGTCTCCGTAAGGAAAGGTTGTATGTGATACAATCAGAAAGTTTTTGTCGATCCTAAGGATGCTAAAAGGTATGCTGGCTCCAGTGATCCTTCTAAGGACTGGAGTAAGCATCTCGGAGTTGGAATGTGCGTTTTGATGAGATGATCAAAGATTTTGGGTTTATACAAAAGTTTATGAGAAACTTGTATTTCCAAAGAAGTGAGTGGGAGCACTATAGAATTTCTGATGAGTATATGTTATTGAGATATTGTTGATCAGAAATGATGTAGAATTTCTGGAAAGCATATAGGGTTATTTGAAAAGTGTTTTTCAATGGAAAACCTGGTTTAAGCTACTTGAACATTGAGCATCAAGATCTATGGGGATAGATCAAAAACGCTAAATGGTACTTTCAAATGAGCATATACCTTGACATGATCTTGAAGGTGTTCAAGATGGATCAGTCCAAGAAGGAGTTCTTGCCTGAGATGTAAGGTATGAAGTTAAGACTTAAAGCTCGACCACGGCAGAAAAGAGAGAAAGGACGAAGGTCGTCCCCTATGCTTTAGACGTAGGCTCTACAGTATGCTATGCTGTGTACCGCACCTGATGTGTGCCTTGCTGGCAAGAGGGTACAAAGGAGATCAAGTAGTGGATCACCAGATAGCGGTCAAAATTATCCTTAGAGGAATAAGGATATGTTTCTCGATTATGGAGGTGATAAAGAGTTCGGCGTAAAGGGTTACGTTGATGCAAGCTTTAACACCTATCCGAGTGACTCTGAGTAGCAAACCGGATACGTATAGTGGAGCGACCATTTGGAATAGCTCCAAGTGGAGCGTGGAAGCAGCATTTACAATATGACCTAGAGATTTGCGAAGTACATACGGATCTGAATGTTGTAGACCTGTTGAATAAAACCTCTCTCACAAGCAAAACATGATCAAACCCCAGAACTCATTGAGTCTTAATCACATGATGATGTGAACTAGTTTAATGACACTAGTAAACTCTTTGGATGTTGGTCACATGGCGATGTGACCTGTGAGTGTTAATCACATGGCGATGTGAACTAGATTATTGACTCTAGTGCAAGTGGGAGACTGTTGGAAATATGCCCTAGAGGCAATAATAAATTGGTTATTATTATATTTCCTTGTTCATGATAATCGTTTATTATCCATGCTATAATTGTATTGATAGGAAACTCAGATACATGTGTGGATACATAGACAACACCATGTCCCTAGTAAGCCTCTAGTTGACTAGCTCGTTGATCAATAGATGGTTACGGTTTCCTGACCATGGACATTGGATGTCGTTGATAACGGGATCACATCATTAGGAGAATGATGTGATGGACAAGACCCAATCCTAAGCCTAGCACAAAGATCGTGTAGTTCGTATGCTAAAGCTTTTCTAATGTCAAGTATCATTTCCTTAGACCATGAGATTGTGCAACTCCCGGATACCGTAGGAATGCTTTGGGTGTACCAAACGTCACAACATAACTGGGTGGCTATAAAGGTGCACTACAGGTATCTCTGAAAGTATCCGTTGGGTTGGCACGAATCGAGACTGGGATTTGTCACTCCATGTAAACGGAGAGGTACCTCTGGGCCCACTCAGTAGGACATGATCATAATGTGCATAATGTGACCAAGGGGTTGATCACGGGATGATGTGTTACGGAACGAGCAAAGAGACTTGCTGGTAACGAGATTGAACAAGGTATCGGTATACCGACGATCGAATCTCGGGCAAGTACAATACCGTTAGACAAAGGGAATTGTATACGGGATCGATTGAGTCCTTGACATCGTGGTTCATCCGATGAGATCATCGTGGAACATGTGGGAGCCAACATGGGTATCCAGATCCCGCTGCTGGTTATTGACCGGAGAACGTCTCGGTCATGTCTACATGTCTCCCGAACCCGTAGGGTCTACACACTTAAGGTTCGATGACGCTAGGGTTATAAAGGAAGTTTGTATGTGGTTACCGAATGTTGTTCGGAGTCCCGGATGAGATCCCGGACGTCACGAGGAGTTCCGGAATGGTCCGGAGGTAAAGATTTATATATGGGAAGTCCTGTTTTGGTCACAGGAAAAGTTTCGGGTTTTTCCGGTAACGTACCGGGACCACCGGGAGGGTCCCGGGGGTCCACCAAGTGGGGCCACCAACCCTGGAGGGCTGCATGGGCCAAGTGTGGGAGGGGACCAGCCCCAGGTGGGATTGTGTGCTCCCCATAGGGCCCAAGGCGCAAGGAAGTGGGGAAGGGGGCAAACCCTAGGGCAGATGGGCCCTAAGGCCCACCCTAGGTGCGCCTCCCCCCTCTCCCCCTTCTGGCCGCCACCAGATGGCATCTGGGGGCTGCCACCACCCCTGGGGAGGGAACCCTAGAGGGGGCGCAGCCCCCTCCCCTCCTCCTATAAATAGTGGGGGTTTTGGGGCTGCCCAACACATGAGAACCTCTCCCTCTTGGCGCAGCCCTACCTCTCTTACTCCTCTCCCGTGGTGCTTGGCGAAGCCCTGCAGGATAGCCACGCTCCTCCATCACCACCACACCATTGTGCTGCTGCTGGATGGAGTCTTCCTCAACCTCTCCCTCTCTCCTTGCTAGATCAAGGCGTGGGAGACGTCACCAGGCTGTACGTGTGTTGAAAACGGAGGTGCCGTCCGTTCGGCACTAGGATCTCCGGTGATTTGGATCACGACGAGTACGACTCCTTCATCCCCATTCTCTTGAATGCTTCTGCTTAGCGATCTACAAGGGTATGTAGATGCACTCTCCTTCCCCTCGTTGCTGGTTTCTCCATAGATAGATCTTGGTGACACGTAGGAAAATTTTGAATTTCTGCTACGTTCCCCAACAATCCAACCGTTTGCGGCGCACGCCTTCATTGGAACAGGCAAGATTCAAGGCACAAGTGGGGGCGGTTGGTATTTTTACTGCCTATAAGAGGGCAAAGGGACCCCCACTTTCCTCCCCACGCCTTCACATCTCCTCAGCCTTCCAATCTCCCAAGCTCTTTGCACTCGCAAAGTCTTCATCTTTCTAACCACCACCTACTCCGACCATGGCCGGAGCTGGCTCCAAAGGCAAGTGGGAGGCCTCCTCCATGACGGAGGAGAACTACTACAAAAAAAATACACTTCCGTGATGATACGTGTTTGTCACAGTAGGTCACGTTTTCTATCATGCATGTACATCCATGACGATTTTATGGCAGAATCAAGATAGTCATATCTGTGCTGTCGTAGAAGTGTTCCATGACATTACCAAAATTATCATCACGGAAGTGTCCACTTCCATGACGATAAATCGCGCGTCATAGAAGTGCTTTCGTCAAGGGTGACCGACACGTGGCATCCACCGTAACGGCTCGCCGTTAAGCTATTGGGTCCGGTTTTGGATCCGATAACCCGTTAACAGCCCCGACCAATGGGGATTTTCCACGAGTAAAATCATCATTGGCTGGAGGAAACACGTGTCGGCTCGTCGTTGGGACAGATGTCATCCACTCATTGGACCGAAGGCGCCTATGATACGTCGACACGTGGCACGACCCAATAGAGTCCCATTCTTGTGAAAAGGCCGACCCAATTGACTTGGTCAAAAGGTGGCTGAGGGAGTCCTGGATTAGGGGGTATCCGGACAACCGGACTATATACATCGTCCGGACTATTGAAGCGTGAAGATACAAGACTCAAGACTCCGGCCCGTGTCCAGATGGGACTCTCCTTTGCATCGAAGGCAAGCTTGGCGATCCGGATATTGTGTTTCCTTCCTTGTAACCGACTCCATGTAAACCCTAGCCCTCTCCGGTGTCTATATAAACCGGAGAGGTTGGTCCTTAGAAGGCTGATCACAATTACAATCATACCATCATAAGCTAGCTCTTAGGGTTTAGCCTCTACGATCTCGTGGTAGATCTACTCTTGTACTACTTATATCTTCAATATTAATCAAGCAGGAAGTAGGGTTTTACCTCCATCAAGAGGGCCCGAACCTGGGTAAACATTGTGTCCCTCGCTTCCTGTTACCATTAGCCTAAGATTCATAGATCGGGACCCCCTACCCGAGATCCTCCGGTTTTGACACCGACATTGGTGCTTTCATTGAGAGTTCCTCTGTGTTGTCGCTGCAGGGCTTGATGGCGCCTTCAATCATCAACAACACGGTCCAGGGGGAGACTTTTCTCCCTGGACAGATCTTTGTGTTCGGCGGCTTCGCACTGCGGGCCAATTCGCTTGGCCATCTGGAGCAGATCGACAGCTATGCTCCTGGCCACCAGGTCAGGTTCGGAAACTTGAAGTACACGACGGATATTCGCGGAGACTTGATCTTCGACGGATTTGGGCCTGCGCCAGGAGCACTAAACAGTCACGATGAGCACGGCTTAGACCTGCTGTCGGACGATGCTCGGGATATCACGCCTGCTGTAGCCCCAGACCTAAATCCGGAGCAGGTTGCGTTGCCTAAGGACGGAGGGGTGGGCCCCGCCCTATAGGCCGCACACTCATCGGCGGTGGAGCCGAACACAGGTCTCACCTCTGTGGAAGCCTGTAACCCCGGGCCCCCGGACTCGTATCTGGTTGTTGGTTCCGGTCCGCACACCCTCGAGCCAGCCGAGCCAGGTTGGGCTCTGGTAATGGAGTTTACCGCTGTGGACATCTTCCAGCACTCGCCCTTTGGCGACATGTGAACTCATTAAAGTCTCTCTCTTTGTCAGGAGGCTCTAGGCCGAACTATGTCCGGCTTGAGTGGGAAGCAGGCAATGAAGGAATTCGCTGCCCACCCACCACCCACTTCATTGCCACGGTCGATGATTTAACCGACGTGCTTGACTTCGACTCCGAAGACATCGACGGTATGGACGACGATGTAGGAGAAGTACAGGAGCCACCGCTCACAGGGCGGTGGACGGCCACCTCCTCATATGATATATACATGGTGGACACTCCGAAGGAAACCAATGGCAACGAGGCAACGGAGGATAACCCCTCAGGGAGAAAAGCAAAGCATGGGCGTCATCGGCACCGCTCCAAGCCCCGCCACAGCAATACCGGCCCTGGAGATGAAAGCAATCCGGATGGTGCCGAAGAGGAATACAACCCTGACCAGCCCACCTTCGGGCAGGCCGAACAGGAAGATGAGCAGGTCAGAATATCCGGAGGAGGACAACTATATGCCCCCCTCCGAAGATGATATTAGCCTCGGCGACGACGAGTTTGGCGTGCCTGAGGATCCCGTGGAGCAGGAGCGCTTCAAGCGCTGGCTTATTGCCACTGCGAGTGGCCTGAAGAAGAAGCAGCAGCAACTCCAAGCTGATCAAGACCTGCTCACAGATAGATGGACTGAAGTCCTGGCAGCCGAGGAAAATGGACTCGAGCACCAAACGGCTGACCGGCCACCCCGTGACCGGGATAAAACGGGATATCAGCCCGAATACTAGCCCGCACCCCCACGCCAATACACTATGGCCCGGGGCAACAGGCAAGACCTGCAAGATATACTGGAAAACAAAGCAGGACAGCCAAGATCGATCTACGGATCGCGGGGGTGCGCCCCAGCGCACGACGATGACCATCACACCGGATACATTATCAACAAGTCCGGCCGGGCCGAACACAGCAACCCAGACCAATTCGAACTGCATAGCTAGATAGCCCGGCATAGAGGCGCCGCACACCCCCTCTGCTTCACTGACGAAGTGATGGATCATGAATTCCCAGAAGGGTTCAAACCCATAAACATCGAATCATACGATGGCACAACAGACCCCGCAGTATGGATCGAAGATTTCCTTCTCCACATTCACATGGCCCACGGAGACGATCTACACGCCATCAAGTATCTTCCCCTTAAGCTCAAAGGACCAGCTCGACACTGGCTAAACAGCCTGCCAGAAAATTCCATTAGCAGTTGGGAAAACCTGGAAGATGCATTCCTCGACAACTTCCAGGGCACATATGTGCGACCACTGGACGCCGATGACTTGAGCCACATTACTCAATAGCCCGGAGAGTCAGCCAGGAAATTCTAGACTCGGTTCCTAACTAAAAAGAACCAAATAGTTGACTGTCCGGACGTCGAAGCCCTGACGGCTTTTAAGCATAATATCCGTGACGAGTTGCTCGCTCGACACCTCAGCCAGGAAAAACCCAAGTCCATGGCAGCTCTCACAACACTAATGACCCGCTTTTGCGCGGGCGAGGACAGCTGGTTGGCTCGCGTGGCACCACGCCACATTCCGGCACTTTGGATGTCTGCGACAATAACGGCAAGCCACGATGCAACAGACATAAGCGACGGAACAACGGTGATAACACTAAAGACACGACAGTAAACGCCGGATTCATCCAAGTCCGGTCAGCGGAAGAAGCTGTTCAAAAGAAACAATTAGGGACCGTCCAGTTCGGACCGTATACTTGAGCGCTCGTGCCAAATTGATGGCACCCCGGACAAGCCAGCCAAACACACCAACAGAGACTACTGGGTATTCAAACAGGCCGGCAAAATAAATGCCGAAAGCAAGGACAAGGGGCTGCACAGCGACGATGACGAGGAGCCCCGGCGTCCGAACACGGGGGACAGAAGAAATCCCCCCCCCCCAGGTGAAAATGGTCAACATGATCTACGCCACTCACATCCCCAAGCGGGAACGGAAGCGAGCACTAGGGGATGTCTACGCGATGGAGCCATTCGCCCCCAAATTCAACCCATGGTCAGCTTGTCCGATCACCTTTGATTGTAGGGATCATCCTACTAGCATCCGTCACGGCGGCTCAGCCGCATTGGTCTTAGACCCAATCATCGACAGATTCCACCTCACGCGAGTCCTTATGGACGGGGGCAGCAGCCTGAACCTGCTTTATCAGGACACAGTGTGCAAAATGGGCATCGACCCTTCAAGGATCAAGCCCACCAAAACCACCTTTAAAGGTGTAATTCCTGGAGTAAAGGCCCGCTGTACGGGCTCCATAACATTGGAAGTGGTCTTCGGATCTCTGGACAACTTCCGAAGCAAAGAGTTAATCTTCAATATCGTCCCTTTCCGCAGTGGTTACCACGCACTGCTCGGACGAACTGCATTCGCTAGATTCAATGCGGTACCACATTATGCATAGCTCAAGCTCAAGATGCCAGGCCCGCGCGGGGTCATAACAGTCAACGGAAACATGGACCGCTCTCTCCATACAGAGGAGCATACTGTAGCCATCGCGGCAGAAGTACAATGCGGCCTCCTCTGGCAAACCACTAATCCGGCGACGACAACCTCAAGCACCATCAAGCGAGTCCGGAGCACCCTGCAACAGGATCACCAGGCACGCCAAGAGCGCGACTAGCAGTCCGGCCTCCGCGCAAACCCCATCAAAGCAACATTCGTGCCACACGTACATAACTACGCACTCAAAATACCATGGGCACAGGCGGAGGCACAACAGTGACTCAGTCAACAGTGCGGCATCACCGCAGCATACTTTCATAAACCCCCTCCCCTTCCTTTTTTTCAGGACACTACCTTAGGGCAGCTGAGGGAGTCCTGGATTAGGGGGTATCGGACAGCCGGACTGTGTACAACTTCCGGACTATTGAAGCGTGGAGATACAAGACTCAAGAATTTGGCCCGTGTCCGGATGGGACTTTCCTTGGCGTGGAAGGCAAGCTTGGCGATCCGGATATTATATTTCCTTCCTTGTAACCAACTCCATGTAAACCCTAGCCCTCTTCTATGTCTATATAAACCGGAGAGGTTGGTCCTTAGAAGGCCGATCACAATTACATTCATACCATCATAGGCTAGCTCCTAGGGTTTAGCCTCTACGATCTCGTGGTAGATCTACTCTTGTACTACCCATATCATCAATATTAATCAAGCAGGAAGTAGGGTTTTACCTCCATCGAGAGGGCCTGAACCTGGGTAAACATCTGTGTCCCTTACTTCTTGTTACCATCAGCCTTGACACACAGATCGGGACCCCCTACCCGAGATCCGCCGGTTTTGACACCGACATTGGTGCTTTCATTGAGAGTTCCTCTGTGACGTCGCCGCAAGGCTTGATGGCTCGACTCGTCTTCAAGGACGATGTTACTTCAGAGGGAGCTCTAGCTGTAGGCCAGACGCTCTGGCTCGGCGGCTTTATTATGGCCGCCCCGTCGGTGACGGAGCCAACGATGGCCTCTCGGGTCATCGATCATAACCTTCGGGTCAGTTTGGAACTCGCCGAACAGATGGATCCAATGGGGCTCTCCTCCTTTAATGAACTCTTGGATCGCATCGCGGCTTTGGGAGTTGCTACGAATTATGACCGGATTGGGCTTAAACCTGACCGAAGGGACATCAGATCCCCACCGGCCACCCATGAGATGGCGATTGTGGAAGAACCACACGTGGATCATCCCCCATCTTTGAGGACGAATTATGTTCGGATCGCTGAACTCTTTGAGCCAAAAATCTGCTCAGAGGACAACCTGCCCCAGGTCCCGGACTTAGAATCGGGCATTGTGCCAAAGGAATTGGGTAACACTCCGGATTCCGAGTTGCTGGGCTCGGAACCGCCCACGCCCTTGGGCGTTAGATCGGATCATAATCCAGATTCTGCTAACAATACCTATTTGGATTTAAACTGTCTCTCCCGCATCAGGCAAGAGCCCCAGGAGACGGTGCATCATTACTGGGCCAGATTCCTCCTTGCGCTTAACAAGGTTAAGGACTGCTGCTAGGAGAACATGGTCTCACTCTTCTGCAAAAACTGCACGGACGAAGAGCTCCTCAATGCTTTAGGCCACCGCGAAATAATATGTTTCGCGGACTTGGCAGTCATAGTACGTAAGTACTGTGCGATGGAGAGCGCTTGGAAGACTCAAACAGAATTTTGGGATAGTATCGCTCTCACCAAGACCTTTGTCCGAACCAAACGGACGAACTCTCATAGGACATCCGATCCAATCCCCAAGAAACTGAAGCCCACCCCAGGGCGGGGATCCGTATTGGAAGGATGGCTCGACAGGCCATGTAAGCTCCATGGTACGCCGGATACAATGCCAACTCATAGCCCTAGGGCATGTTGGACACTCCATCAGGTGGTAAAAAGCGGCGAGGATCTTCTTGCGAGACATAAAGCGGAACAATATCCTGCCCGCGGACACAATACGGTGCTAACAGTCTTCGAGACTTTCGCCTCGAACAACAGGCGCAAGCGGGCTCACCGAAGCTCTGTAGAAATTTGTCGTGTGGCAAAGATAAACCCCTGGAGCGGCACGGCTATAACTTTCAATGCTAGTGATGAACCTCGATTCCATACTGCCTGGGCACCGGCCACTCTAGTCCTTAGCCCAATCGTGGACGGCTTCCGGCTCACCAAAGTACTCATGGACGGTGGAAGCGGGTTAAACTTGATCTATGAAGAAACGCTCAACAAAATGGAGATGGATAGAGGCTGCATTGAGCAAAGCGGCACCAACTTCAGGGAATCATCCCTACTCGGGAAGCACGGTGCGCGGGAAAAATCACACTTGATGTGGTGTTCGGCACCCCGGAGAACTATAGGTCCGAAGAAATCACATTCCAAGTGGCTCCTTTCAGCAGCGGATACCACACCCTTCTAGGGTGGGACGCATTTACGAGCTTTCAAGCTATACCCCATTACGGGTACATGAAGCTTAAAATGCCTGGGCCCAACGGAATCCTCACTCTAGCCAGTGATCCGGATGTCGCGCTCCGCGCCGAAAACAAAACCGCAGCACTAGCCCTGGAAGCATTATCTGAAGCCCTAGCAGCCGAAGAATTAACAACACTGCGGGCCACCATGGACAGGGACGACGTGATACTCGATAAACGACCCAAGTCCACCTCATTTAAACCTGTAGACGAGATAGTCAAATTCCAGGTCCACCCAACGGATCCCACGAAGACAGCATCCATCGGAACACAATTGAGCCCCGTGATGGACGCCACACTACGAGATTTCTTACGCGAGAATTGGGACATTTTTGCCTGGCACCCTTCGAACATGCCAGGCATCCCACGCCGGCTGGCCGAACACATCCTCAATATTCTAAAGGGATACAAACCGGTCAAACAGACCCTAAGGCGATTTTCAGAACCCAAACGGCAAGCCATGGGGGAAGAGCTAGCCAAACTGCTTGAGGCCAGATTCATCAGAGATATTAAACATCCGGATTGGCTGGCCAATTTGGTAGTGGTGCCAAAATAGGACAAATCCTGGCGCCTATGCGTCGACTTCAAAGACCGCAACAAGGCTTGCCCCAAGGATCCCTTTCCCCTCCCTCGCATCGATCAAATCATCGATGCCACAGCTAGACACGACTCGATGTGTTTTCTCTATGCATACTCTGGATACCATCAAATTAAGATGGCAAAGTCTGACCAAGCTGCAACAGCTTTTATAACGCCATATGGCCCTTTTTGCTTCAACACTATGCCCTTCAGGCTGAAGAATGCCGGCACAACCTATCAACGCATGATTCAAACATGCCTGGAGAAACAAATCGGCAAAACAGTGGAAGCATACGTGGACGACATTGTCATAAAAACCAGACATGTCGAAACCCTGATAGATGACTTGAGGCTCACATTCGATAACCTCCGGACATACGACATCAAGTTGAATCCGGAAAAATGTGTTTTCGGTGTCCCTTCGGGGAAGCTCCTGGGCTTCATTGTTTCCAATAGAGGAATAGAAGCGAATCCAGCAAAAATCCGAGCCCTGTCGCAGTTGGCCATACCAACCGACCTCAAGCACATCCAGAAGCTAGCAGGATCCGTGGCCGCTTTGAGCCGCTTTATATCCAGGCTAGGAGAAAAGGCGTTGCCTCTTTACTGCCTCCTTCGGCGCACCGAACATTTTGTGTGGACGGACGCAGCCGCGACCGGACTAGATGAGATAAAGACCTTATTGGCCAGTAATCTGGTCCTAACAGCGCCAAACATCGGCGAACCTATGCTGCTATACATAGCTGCAACACATCAAGTGGTAAGCGCAGTGCTCGTCGTCGAACGAGAGGTGAACGGATACAAATTCCCGCTTCAAAAGCCAGTTTACTACGTGTCCGTGGTCCTCACCCCATGTAAATCCCGATACCCACACTATCAAAAAATAGCATACGCAGTCTTCATGGCATCTCGGAAGCTAAGACACTACTTTCAAGAGTGTTCGATTACCGTCGCCTCTGAAGTACCACTCAATGACATAATTAATAACCATGATGCTACAGGCCGGATTTCTAAATGGGCCATCGAGCTCCTGCCGTTCGACATAACATACAAACCGCGGCTGTCAGGGGTTGGGTGCGACATATGCCAAAGGATGGCTTATCATGGTGGGGGCGAGTAGAACGTCGCCGGTGCCTGGAAACGGGATAAGGCATAGACATGCACGCCGGCGAATCTTACCCAGCTTCGGGGCTCTCCAGGGAGATAACACCCCTACTGCTGCTCTGCGGGGTCTCCGCATGGTCACTATAGCAAGGTGACTACAATGGTGCTCCTAGAGCTGTATCGGGAGGCAGGAGACAGCGAGGCTAGTTCTCTCCTCCCTGGGCTATGTGTTTATCTCTATCAAGGGCCGAACGCTTTGCATGGGTGCCCCGGGGGGTTTATATAGGCCTACCCCCCGGGGGTACAATGGTAATCCGACTAGGAGTGGGTCCCAGCCGTCTGTCTCTCATGTCGCCGTCCTTCCCGCCGGCTTCTGGGGCCCGCCGACTGGTGGGTCCCGCGAACAGGCCGGACACTGTGCGGCGCTCCTGATGATGCAGGCTTTGTCATTGGGTCGTGGCAACAGTACCGCCGTCTATCAGGCGATCACTGTCGCCACTCCCCATCCAATCTGGTTTATGGCTTGTGGGGCCCTAGAGGGGAGACGGCCGACTCCGAGGAGGCCGACTCCCACAGGGCCGTCTTCGGGCGCTCTGGCCGCCTTCGATTCTCCCACTGACAGGCGGCCCCACGGTCTTCGGGCCGTATAGGCCGGTGTCGTGGGCACAGCGCGTCGCGCACTGTGGCTGAGGTCAGGGCAGGCATGGCAGCAGTGCCGCGCCTCGCCGGAGATCTCCCAGTGATACGGCTGACTGTAGCCAGGCCAGCCCCTCGTAGGCAGGGAGGGAAGGCCACGTCGTGGCCGTACCCCGCATCGGTCTTCATGAAGTGTCATGGGCCGACTCCCATAGTCGGCACTCCTGGAGGTCGCAAGCTTGGAGTCAGCTTGCTTTGAAGACGTCATCTGGGACTCGGCTCCTCCGGAGATCGCCAGCTGAGACTCGGCTTCTCGGGAGATCGCCAGCTGGTACTCGGCCTCTCTGGAGGTCGCCAGCTGGGACTCGGCTGGAGGGGCGTGGCCTGCCCCGATGTCTTGAAAGATCCTAGGTCCCGGGTCAGCCTACCCGTGGCCCATTACTCCGACAGTAGTCCCGAAGCTGGTGAAGCCCTGCGGACGCCGCCTCGTGGGGCTTCAGCAGTTTCAAGCTTCCCAGCGCCGACTCTGAGACTCGGCCGTTGTCTTCTTTGGGCCGACTCGCTGAAGTCGGATTTGTTCAGCGAGGGGCCGCTGTTTGTAAGTCGTGGCGGGAAATCAGGCAGCGTATCAGATACGCTTCCCTGCTGCCATTGAAACGGTCCTATCATGCGACGCCACGTGGGGAGGATAGTCTGCCCACCCACGCGCGCGACGGGACGGGTCGATAGGCGGGGCCCACCACTATCGCGCCTCGGCTTCCGAATGGATCCGCTGTGGTCGCGAACGGTTGGTTTCCCCACGTTGTTACTGCGTGCAGTAACTTCGTGGGGTAAATCGTGGGTGGCGTGGGGCTTCGTGCGCAGTTAATCCCACGCCCGCCCCCTCGGCTCCTCAGCACGTAGGGCTATAAATAGGCGGGGAGGAGTGGGGCGGCACTGCACGCGCATCCTCTCCCCCACTCCCCTGCCTTCTCTTCTTCCTCTGCCGCGAGCAAGAGCACCTCTCACCTCGGCGATGAGTTCTTCCTCCGCCGCGCCCCCTGCCTCGCGCTCCGGCGTGTGGGACGGCTCGGATGTGGAGGCGGAACATATCGAGTTCCTCCGCTGGACCCGCCGTCTCCCCAGCGCGGACCTCGTGCACGCCCGTCCTGCGCCGGCGGGAGAGATCCGGCCCGCGCCGGGGAGGGCGAACGGGTCGTCTTTTGCTCGCACCTCATGCGCGGGCTGGGGCTGCCGGCGAGCGGTTTCTTCCGCTCGTTCCTAGAGTTCCACAATCCTCAGCTGCACCACCTCATTCCAAATGCGGTGGTGCTGCTCTCCGCCTTCGCCACTCTGTGCAAAGGCTTCCTCGGCGTTCTCCCCACCCTCGAGTTGTGGGGAGATTTCTTCTCTTCAAAGCTCGGCACGCAGGCCGCCGGCACGCTGGCTAAGTGCGGCACCTACATCACGGTGCGGCGCTCGACGGCTGACAACCCTTTCCCTCTCATCTCGCTGGTGAAATCAGTGAAGATGTGGCAGTGCTCCTACTTCTTTGTGAAGAACCTCTCCACCGACGGTGACTGGGTCAATCTGCCGCCCTTCAACCCCGCTCCCCTAACTCGGAGGCTTTCCAGTTGGTCTCACCGGTCCAAGTCGCTGACTCCCTCCGGAGCCGCCGCCGTAGCGCGACTCCGAGTTCTGCTGCAGTCGGAGGGCCTCGTCGGATCCGACCTTCTGGCCGCCTTCGTGGCGCGCCGAGTCCTCCCACTCCAAGGCCGGCCTCACCTCATCTGTCAGATGAGCAGCCGCCACGACCCGAGCCGGCTGTGCACCAAGGAGATGCCCCGCAGGGAGGTGGCGAACTTGGTGAACCACATCACGCACTACGAGTTCACGGAGGACTGGCAGTTCGGCAAGGAGCCGTACTCGCGCGACAACCCCCCTCCAGTGGTAAGTTGCATCTTTCTGTAGCTTTGGTCTTCTTTGCAGCCGACTCTGGCTTCTAATCTTGTTGGTTCCTTCTGGGCAGAACCCCCTCATGGAGCCAGCAGCCGGCGCCATGAGAGAGCCCCGCGACTACGTCCCAGACCGCGAGGATAGCGACATCGACGACCCCGACTTGGGGTCGGCGGCGTTGGAGGCCGACGCCGAAGGCGGCGAAGATGGGGCAGACGACGGCCTCAGGCCATCGGCCACCTTCGCCGACTGGCCCGATGACGACGCCGACGTGGAAGTCGTCCCACGCCACCAGCCGAGGGCCGGCCACTCCGGCCAAGGCGGCGCGAAGAGGCGTCATGCCGGGCCGAGCGCGCCCGGCGGCAAGCAGAAGAAGTTCAAGGGGGCGGCCGCCGCGACCAAACGGGAGGAGGCGGCCGCGAAGGCCAACCGCTTCTAAAGGGAAGTGAGAAGGCCGCCGTTAGTTTCCGCGTAAGTCTTCACGCTCTTTTATTTCTTTTGTTGGATCTTATCCGAGTCTTCTTTGATTTTTCCTCCGTTCTTCTCCACAGCCCCCCTCTCCCTTGAGAGAGTTGCCCCCCTCTGTCATGGGGTCGGTAGAGACGTCCGCCAACACCCGGCGGGTCGATCCCGCCGCCGACCTTCGGGAGGCGATGAAACGAAACGCGCGGGAGAAGCACGACGAGGAGGAGGCCGACCGCCTGGAGAAGGCGCAGGCCGAGAAGGCGGCCGCCAATGCCCAGAAGAAGCTGGAGGAGGCCGAAAGCACCGCCGCGACGAAGCGGCGTGCTGAGGAGGTCGCGTGTCGCCGATCGGCGATGCTCGTCCCTTCGTTGTCGTCGGCGCCGCCGGCTCCGAAGTTCACGGGGTAGACCGGAGAGGTCGGCACCGAGAACCCCCCTCGTGGAGGAGGGCGGCGAGGCTTTATGCTCGGACACCCTCGCGCCGCCTCCGCCGCCTCCGCCACCGTCTGGGAGGCCACACGGCAAACAGCCGGTGGGCCCGTTGGATCCACCGATCGCGGACGAGACCGAGGCGCGGCTGCTTCTTCAAGTCGCCGCGCCGGCGCGCCGCCGGCTTGAGAGGATGAGCTCAGCGCCGCGAGCTCGGGAGACCGGCGCAGCCAGCTCGGCGAGTCTGGACGTCGAGGCCTCCAGTGCCGCGCCCACCGGGTGGTTGCACAGAGGCGGCACCGGCCCACTGAACCAAGCCCTCCTGGACGTCCAGGCAAAACTGCGCGCGGAAAGCGATGCCCTCCAAGTCTGCACCAGAGCGCATCTGGCCGTGCGGACATCCGTCCGAGTATGCTTCCTTCTTCTTTTTTGATTCCTGTCTTTCTCTGTGGGGGCGTGCCAGCGCACCCACTGGGTGTAGTCCTCGAGTTCCGGGCCGGCTGCTGAGCAGGCGGTTCGGAACTCCCTCTGGCGAGCTTCGAATACTAACTTTTGCCTTTGTCGGCTTTTTGTAGGAATATCACAACCTCTGTGCCACTGCCTTCAACCGCAATGTTGAGGAGCTGAACAAGCGGTCCGCCGACTTGGTGGAAAGCCAGGGTGAGCTCTTTTCTTCCTTCTTCGCGGGGGTGCGCTGGCGCACCCGCGGGCTGTAGTCCCCGAGATTCGGGCCGACTGCTGAGCAGTCGGGCCGGATCTCCCCGGCGATCTAATTTACTGATGACTTTCTTGTCTTCTTTCTTCGTTCTTCAGGCGCCAACGCCGCCCTTCAGGAGCAGCTGGGCGAGGCCAACACTGCTCGTCATGCCAAGGAAGAGGAGTGCGGCAGGCTCGCCAAAGAGCACGATCTGCTGGCGACGCAGCTGGCCGAGCAGAAGGAGCTGCTCCAGAAGGCGCAGGACGAGGCCAAGACGCGGGAGGCCGCCCTCTTGGCCGAGTTCGAGATCGAGCGCTCCGCCTGGACTGACAGGGAGGCGATGTTGACCTCTGGCTACCACGAGCTCGAGGACATCGTTGACGGTAAGTCTCTTTTGTTTCTTTGGTCTTCCGACTACGTGTGAGGCCGACCTCTGATTTTTGGACTATCTTCTTTTTTGTCTTGGCAGACTTCTTTCCTGGTCATTCACAGGCAGTCCCTCTGGCCATCGAGGCGGCTCGGGAGGCGCGAAGGGCGAAGGGTGAGGTGATCGCCGCCAATGCCCCCCGAACCATCGACGAGCAGCTCCTGAGCATTGGGGCCCGTCTTCGTCCGGCTCACCGGCTGCTGTGCCGTCTTCAGCGTGCCGGTGCCCAGGCGGTTGCCGCCCTGTGGCCGGACATGCCGGCTCTGCGCACCGCCAGTCGGACCGCCGACTGGCTGGAAGTCGCCGCCGCCCGTTTTGAGGCTTGGAAGGGCTCCTCGGCCCGGGCCGGAGCACGCCGGGCCTTGGAGTTCGTCAAGGCGTGGTATCCAGGGCTGGACCTGGACCGCCTGGCCGCGTTCCGGTCAGAAGCCCAGGCCGAGCTGGAGGCCGTAGAAGGCGCCCTTGTCGAGCGCGCGGCAGCCATCGCCGAGTACACGGACACCAGCGTCTTCGTGCCCGAGCGGACTGAAGGCGGCGAGGAAGTGCCGCCGGACTGGTTCGGGATGAACCCGGAGTATGACGAAGACTCGGCGGAGGTGATCGACTCCAGCGCCAAGGAGGAGGACGAGTCGGAGGACGGAGGCGAGGAGGAGGCGCAAGAAGACGAAGCAGGCGGCCAGCCTCAGCCCGATCGCGCCTCCAGCAACAAGCCGCGCGGGGACAAGGCGACTGCCGCCGGAGGCGACCAAGCTGAGACCGCCCAGCCGACTGCCCCGACACCCGACACCGCCGTCACCTCTGATCCTCCGGCCCCGGAGGCCGCCTCCTAGACTGCTTTTTCCGCTTCTGTCTATCTGTCTTCTGTAATCTTTTGAAAGACTTGTTAGGTTCGAACAATTCCACCCGCGGGGTGTATCCTGAATTTCTATTCGAAGATTCGGCCGAGGGCCTATGTAAATATTTATCTGATTTCCGCCTTTCCTTGCTTATTCCTCCTTAGACTTTTTCCTTTGTCGTCTTCTTTTAGTTGCCGCCTTGCCGGCTAGACAGCCACTCTGTGGACTGTCGCTAGGTCAAGTGCTTGGCTACTTCAGGAAGGCAAGTACTTAGCCGTTTAGAGTTTCTTTAGCAAGTCGGCTAGAAAGCGATAGGCCGGCTATCCGAGAGTCGGCTGTTTTTGATAAAAGCTAAGGCGACGAGCCGATTGCTCATGAGTCGGCTCTGTGGGGGGGAGGCTGGTAGCCGGTTTGAGCTATGCATAAGCTTTTAGGTCCTTAGCCATTTTTTCATGCGTACGCTCGTTCTTGCTTGTTCCCTGCCTACCGGCAGTCGCTCTGCGAGCTGCGGCTTTCGACAGGAGACGGCTTGAGCGCAACACATTACTTGTCTGACTGCAAGAAGCTTTTCATAGCGCAAGACGGCAAGTCCCCGGGCCGACTAGTCGGACCCAGTGCCAGACGGTATGATAAAAAACAGTGGCATGTTCGGAAGCGTAATTCTTATCATACAGATAACAAAAAGGCAGTCCCCGAGCTCGTCTCGGGGGGCCTAAGGTCTTAGTACTTTAATACAATGGGGGTAGTGCGATACATACTGCATCAACTGTAAATTCTTCGAAGGAGATTCACGTTCCACGGGCGCTCTATTTCTTTGCCGGAGTCGTCCCTCTTGTGCGCTCGAGGCTTCTGAGCGTCAATCAGATAGTAGGCGTCGTTCCCTAGCACCTTGCTGATGATGAAGGGACCCTCCCAAGGTGCCGACAACTTGTGTTGGCCGGCTGTTCTCTGAATCAGCCGAAGCACAAGGTCGCCCTCTTGGAACGATGTCGGCTTGACCTTGCGGTTGTAGTATCGGCGCAGACTCTGCTGGTAGATGCCGGACCGGCTGAGTGCCAACAGTCGGCCCTCTTCCAGCAGATCAACGCCGTCTTGGCGTGCTTCTTCGGCTTCCTCTTCGGTGTACATGGTGACTCGTGGAGAGTCGAACTCTATATCCGTCGAGATGACAACTTCGGCACTGTAGACGAGGAAGAAAGGCGTGAAGCCGGTTGACTTGTTTGGAGTCGTGCGCAGACTCCAGAGGATGGCTGGCAGCTCCTCGAGCCAATAGCCGGCCGACCGCTCAAGTGGTTCGACCAGTCGAGGCTTGATGGCGGACAGGATGAGGCCATTGGCTTGTTCCACCTGGCCGTTTGACTGCGGATGCGCAACGGACGCTAAGTCCAGTCGGATGCCCTGCGTCGTGCAGAAATGAGCCAAGGCGCCCTTGGCAAAGTTTGTGCCGTTGTCGGTGATGATGCTGTGCGGTATGCCGTACCGCACCGTGATGTCGGCGATGAAGGTAACTGCAGTCGGCCCGTTCAACTTCTTGATGGGCTTTGCTTCCACCCACTTGGTGAACTTGTCCACCGCGACAAGCAGGTGAGTTAGGCCGCCTCGGGCCGTCTTGAATGGTCCTACCATGTCCAGGCCCCAAACTGCGAAGGGCCAGGCGATGGGGATTGTCTTCAACGCGGAAGCCGGCTGAAGTGGCTTGGAGCGGAACATCTGGCACCCCTTGCATTTTTGTACTAGCTCTTTAGCTTCTTCCAGGGCAGTCGGCCAAAAGAAGCCGTGCCGAAAGGCTTTGGCGACGAGTGCCCTTGAAGCCGCATGGTGGCCGCACTCGCCCTGATGGATGTCTCTGAGAATTGCTTGGCCTTGTTCTGATTCTACGCAGCGCTGGTAGACACCAGTGACACTGCGCCTGACTAGCTCTCTATTGACTATGGTGTATGCTGCCGCTCGGCGCTGCACTTGCCGAGCCAGGATCTCATCTGTTGGCAACTCTTTGTTGACTAGAAATTTGAGGATGGGCTGCACCCATGAAGGTGCTGCTATCTCTTCAACTGCTACCACAGCGACTTGGACAAGGGTGGCTGGGCTGGGAGGCGGCGGGCTGGAGTCTGCGGCCGTTTGATGGATTGACGGAGTCTCTGGGCCGACTGGCGCAGCTCCCGGGCCGGGCTCTAAAGTCCACGGGCCGACTGGCACAGTCCCCGGGCCGAGCTCAGAAGTCCCCGGGCCGGTTGGCACAGTCCCCGGGCCGGGCTCTGAAGTCCCCGAGCCGGTTTCGACTGTGGTTTTCTTGAGGCTACCTGCTGGGGCTTTGGAGTTGGATCCGACTACTTCTGGAGGAGCCGGCACGAAGATGGAGTCTGACTCTGGTGAGGGCTTGATAGACGGCTTGAGGAGGCGCTGAAGGGCGACGCCGGAAGGTATCGCTTGGCGAGTGGAGCCGACTCGTGCCAAGGCATCTGCTTGATCATTGTCATTTCTTGGCACGTGAAGGAATTCGCACCCCTCGAAGTATCCGCTGAGTTGCTGCACCAGGAAGCGGTAGCTCGCCATGTTTGCGTCTTTGGCGTCCCAGTCGCCGGATGACTGCTGAACCACCAAGTCGGAGTCGCCATAACACAGGATCCGGCGAATGCCGAGTTCTTTGGCAAGCTGGAGCCCATGAATGAGCTTCTCATATTCGGCAATGTTGTTGGAGGCGGCGAAGTGGATCTGCAGCACATACTTGAGCTTGTCGCCCTTAGGGGAAGTGAGGACGACGTAGGCTCCCAGGCTGGTGCGCATCTTGGAGCCATCAAAATGCATCCGCCAATGGGTGGAGTCAGGCGCTGGCGGCAGGTACTGGGTCTCGGCCCAGTCGACGAGGAAGTCGACCAGCGCCTGCGACTTGATGGCGGTGCGGGGCTGGTAGTAGATGGTGTAAGGACCTAGATCTATAGCCCATTTGGCCACTCGGTCGGAGGCGTCTCGGCTTCCAATGATCTCGGCGAGTGGAGCGGTGCAAACCACAGTGATTGGATGCTCTTGAAAGTAGGGCTTTAGCTTCTTGGCGGCAAAATGCACGCCGTAGCACATCTTCTGGTAGTGAGGGTAGTTCTGCTTGGCGGTCGACAGTACCTCGCTCAGGTAATATACCAGTCTCTGGACAGGGAGCGCCTTGCCTTCCTCCTTGCGCTTGACTACAATGACTGTGCTGACCACTCGGCTGGTGGCAGCGATGTACAAGAGCATGGGCTCTTTGGGAGTCGGAGCCGCCAGCACGGGGGGAGTAGTCAACATCTTCTTCAGCTGGAGAAATGCCTCATCCGCCTTGTGGTTCCACTCAAAAAAGGTGGTCTTCTTCATCAATTGATACAAAGGCAGAGCTTTCTCGCCCAGCCGACTGATAAATCGGCTGATGGACGCCAGGCAGCCGGTGAACTTCTGCACATCCAACAGTCGGCCGGGTACCTCCATTCTCTTGATGGCCTTGATCTTCACGGGGTTGCACTCTATGCCGCGTTCAGAGACCAGGAAGCCAAGGAGCTGGCCGGCTGGTACTCCGAAAACGCACTTCTCGGGGTTGAGCTTGATCCGGAATCGGCGCAGATTTTCAAAGGTCTCCTTGAGGTCTTCCAGCAGCGTCCCACGCTTTTCCGTATTCACCACCACATCATCCACATAGACGTGGGCGTTCCTGCCGAGTTGCTTGAGGAGGCACTTCTGCATGCAACGCTGAAAGGTGGCGCCGGCATTCCTCAAGCCGAACATCATTGTCAGGTAGCAGAAGGCTCCAAATGGCGTGATGAATGCGGTCTTCAGTCTGTCCGCTGGGTTTAGCTTGATCTGGTGGTATCCTGAGTATGCGTCTAGGAAACTCAGCAGCTCGCATCCGGCTGTGGAGTCTATCACCTGATCAATCCTTGGCAGAGCAAACGGGTCCTTTGGGCAGGCTTTGTTGAGGCTTGTGTAGTCGATGCACATCCACCACTGCTTGTTCTTCTTCAGCACCAAAACCGGGTTTGCCAGCCACTCTGGAAAAAACACTTCCATGATGAAACCGGCTGCCAAGAGCCGGGCTATCTCTTCTCCAACAACTCTTCTTTTTCTCTTCTGACAGGCGGCGCAAGGGCTGCCTGACGGGCTTCATATCTGGCCTGACGTGTAGCTTGTGCTCAGCGAATTCCGTCGGTACACCCGGCATGTCCTTGGGGGACCATGCAAAGATGTCCCGATTCTCACGGAGGAAATCGACGAGCTCGCCTTCCTATTTGCTGTCAAGGCCCGTGCCCATGACAGCGTACTTCTCTGGGTGTTCCGGGTCCAAGGGTATCTTCTTGGTCTCTTTGGCCGGCTTGAATGATCCTTCTGCCTCCGACTCCTTGGGGTCGGGCGACATCTCTGGCTGCTTTCCAGCCATCGCCACGACTCGGTCAAGGAGCCGCCTCTCGGCCGCGATCACCAGGGACTCGGCCAGCCGACTGCTCTCGGCCGCGTAGGCGGACGACTTCTTGTAGTCGCCGGCTGCGGTCAGAATCCCCTTGGAACTCGGCATCTTCATCTTGAGGTAGGCGTAGTGGGGAACCGCCATGAACTTGGCCAAGGCAGGTCGGCCAAGCAGAGCGTGGTACGGGCTCTCCAAGTCCACCACCTCGAACCAGACCGGCTCTCGGCGGAAGTGATCTTTGTCTCCGAAGTGGACGTCTATCAGAATCTTGCCAATCGGTGAACAGGAGAGGCCGGGTACAATTCCATGGAACATGGTGCGGCTGCTCTGCAGCTGTCTTCGCTTGATTCCTAGCTTCTCCATGGTGTCCTTGTACAGGATGTTTATGCTGCTGCCTCCATCTATCAGGACCCCCGAAAAACGGGCGGCCCGCCTATCAGTGGCCAAGGTCACACCTAAGACCAGAGCATAAGAGCCGGGACTCGGCATCACATCTGGGTGATCCGCCCGACTCCAGCTGATAGGCCTTTCGGACCAATGCAAGAACTATGGGGCATCTGTTGCTACTGCATTTACTTCTTGCTACTGTTGGCGCCTGCTGCGCCGGTCGTCTGCCATACTGGTGAACACTACGTAGGCTCCATGCTCTTCTGGGAACCCGTCTTGTACTGCGCCGACTGGCCGAGCCACCGGCTGCTGGGGCGGCGGCGGAGGCGGCGGCCCAGCAGGCGGTGGAGGAGTGAGGCCGTCTCCCTTGGCGATCTTGGTGAGCCAGTGACACTTTCTGGTGGTGTGGTTTGACGGCTTCGCGCCGCTGTGGAACTTGCAAGGACCATCCAAAGTCTGCTCATAGGAGAAAGCCGGCAACCAATTGGACTTGCCGCCCTTCTGCCACTTGGCCGGAGGCTGCCCCTCCGGCTGCTGATCTTCTACTGCTGCGACCTGCCGACTATTGGAAGTCGGCTGCTGGGCCTTGCATTTGTTGTCGTTCTGTTGCTGTCGCCGACTGGTGTCTCTAGCCGGAGTTCTGGGAGCCTGGGGAGTCACTTTGCCAGTCGCGTTGACTTGAATCTCCGTCTTCATGGAAGAGTCGGCCGTGGCGTACTTGTCTGCTATGACTAGCAGTTCGTCGAGGGTCTCTGGTTCATCGCAGAGGAGTTTGTGCTTAAGGAGGGTGCCCTCTCGGCACCCGGCAGTGAAGTACTCGATAGCCTGCACCTCGTGCACGCCTTCGCAGGAGTTTCGAAGCTCGCCCCAGCGCGTGAGGTAGTCGCGTGTTGATTCTTCAGGGCCTTGCACGCACAAGGAGAGCTGGTGCGGCTTGGGAAGTCGCTTGTACGTGCTTGTGAAGTTGCGGATGAAGGCTTCGGTGGAGTCGACCCAGCTATTGATGCTATGGGGCTTCAGGCTGTTCAGCCATGTCCGGGCCGTGCCCTGGAGCATGAGAGGAACGTACTTCACGGCAACTCGCTTGTTGCCGTTTGCTATGCTGACGGCCGTGGAGTAGTCTATCAGCCAGTCTTCCGGCTTCACGGAGCCGGTGTACTTGGGTATGTCTCGGGGGAGCATGAACCCTTTGGGGAAGGGCTCGTCTCTGATGCGGGGCCCGAAGCAAGGCGGACCCAGCTCATCTTCTTCTTCCAGCGCCAAGGATCGGTGGAGTCGGTCGATCCGATGGCGGGCGTCATTCTCTCTGACTCCCTCTCGGCGGCCAAGGCGACCTCCGAGAGTCGAATGCTCAACAGGTGGCGGGGAAACTCGCCGTTCTCTTCTGGGCGGGGGAGGCAGATAATCATCCCGCCGCTCTACTGCTCTTGGGCGGCCGTCTTGGTCGCGCTCGATGGTGATATGAGTCCGACTGTGACTGGCAGCCGGCTCCTTCTCTTTCCTTCCGCGGATACCGCCAGTCGGCGTCCGAGAGGTCGCGCCTTGATCTAGGTGGGGAGGCAAGTCGTCGTTCGGCTGCTGCAGCGCATCTACGCGGCCGCTGGCCGCTTTTGCGCAGCAACCGTGTCAAGGAGCTGCTGGACTCGCTCCGTCATCACACGGCGCTCTTCGCCCTCGAAGTTCTTCAGCTCGTCAGTCGCTGCTTGGGCGGCGCGGATATTCTCTGCTGGGGTGGCATACACGGGGCGTTTTGCCCCAAGCAAGTCGGCGATGGCTGCGCCGCGCTGCCGGACCACACCTAGCCGGCTCGGCCCAGTTGGAGCCGGCGAGCCGCCTACGGCGCGATCCATCTCGCGCTGGTATGCCTCTGACAAGCGCCTCATGCTTGCCAGCTTCTTGGCGCTTTCCATGACCTGAAGGCGGCGCGCCTCCAGCGTCTCGGCGTCTGCGTCCTCTGGAATGGGCGCGGTTAGGTCTTGCAGGGCCGCAGCTAGCGGGTCCTGGGCTTCTTCACCGGAGTGCTCGCCGTGGCTGATGACGAGCACCTCCGTGACGGCGCTTTCGCCACTCTCCTCGTACGGAAGCTACTCGTTGTAGACCACCACGTTGGTGGGGAAGATGTCAAGCGACACGGCGTCGGAGTCGGCCAGCATCGGGTAGGAGGAGCCTACGGACTCCAGGTCTATGGCAGGCTCGCCGGCCATGTGGAGTTGGTCGAGGAGGCCCGCGAGAAGGCTCTCGGGGCCACCCGTGCCTGCGTCGGATGCAGGTTCGTTGGAGAGGCCTACCTCGCCGATAAGTTCGGCGAGGCCGCTCACGGTGCAGGCGGCCTCAGCGTCGCGCAGTGTGTCGATGCAGACTCCATCAGGCGAGCCTGGCTGCCTGCGCTCACCTAGGAGGAAGAGGGTTCCCGTCCAGAACAGATCTCCGGATGACGGTGCACCTCGCCCCACGGTGGGCGCCAAATGTCGGGGGTTGGGTGCGACATATGCCAAAGGATGGCTTATCATGGTGGGGGCGAGTAGAACGTCGCCGGTGCCTGGAAACGGGATAAGGCGTAGACATGCACGCCGGCAAATCTTACCCAGCTTCGGGGCTCTCCGGGGAGATAACACCCCTACTGCTGCTCTGCGGGGTCTCCGCATGGTCACTATAGCAAGGTGACTACAATGGTGCTCCTAGAGCTGTATCGGGAGGCAGGAGAGAGCGAGGCTAGTTCTCTCCTCCCTGGGCTATGTGTCTATCTCTATCAAGGGCCGAACGCTTTGCATGGGTGCCCCGGGGGGTTTATATAGGCCTACCCCCCGGGGGTACAATGGTAATCCGACTAGGAGTGGGTCCCAGCCGTCTGTCTCTCATGTCGCCGTCCTTCCCGCCGGCTTCTGGGGCCCGCCGGCTGGTGGGTCCCGCGAACAGGCCGGACACTGTGCGGCGCTCCTGATGACGCAGGCTTGGTCATTGGGTCGTGGCAACAGTACCGCCGTCTATCAGGTGATCATTGTCGCCACTCCCCATCCAATCTGGTTTATGGCTTGTGGGGCCCTGGAGGGGAGACGGCCGACTCCGGGGAGGCCAACTCCCACAGGGCCGTCTTCGGGCGCTCTGGCCGCCTTCGATTCTCCCACTGACAGGCGGCCCCACGGTCTTCGGGCCGTACAGGTCGGCGTCGTGGGCACAGCGTGTCGCGCACTGTGGCTGAGGTCAAGGCAGGCATGGCAACAGTGCCGCGCCTCGCCGGAGATCTCCCAGTGATACGTCTCACTGTAGCCATGCCAGCCCCTCGTAGGCAGGGAGGGAAGGCCACGTCGTGGCCGTACCCCGCATCGGTCTTCGTGAAGTGTCATGGGCCGACTCCCATAGTCGGCACTCCTGGAGGTCGCAAGCTTGGAGTCGGCTTGCTTTGAAGACGTCATCTGGGACTCGGCTCCTCCGGAGATCGCCAGCTGAGACTCGGCTTCTCGGGAGATCGCCAGCTGGTACTCGGCCTCTCTGGAGGTCGCCAGCTGGGACTCGGCTGGAGGGGCGTGGCCTGCCCCGATGTCTTGAAAGATCCTGGGTCCCGGGTCAGCCTACCCGTGGCCCATTACTCTGACAGCGGCGAGCCATTAAGTCGCAAGTATTGGTTGACTTTATCGCCGAATGGGCAGAAGCCGAACTCCCTAAAGAGTATGACATGTACTCCAACTGGATCATGCACTTTGACGGCTCCAAAATGCTGGCTGGACTGGGAGCAGGGGTAGTCCTGATGTCTCCCACCGGGGACACGGTCCAGTACGTCCTACAAATATTATACACAGACTCCAACAATGCGGCCGAATATGAGGCCCTGTTACATGGTCTTCGGATGGCAGTCTCTATGGGCATCCAATGCCTGGAAGTGCGTGAGGACTCGAACCTCGCAATATCACAAATAAACGGAGACTTTGATGCCAAGGATCTAAAAATGGCGGCCTATCGTAATGCCGTCCTAAAGATGTCAGCTCGGTTCGAGGGGCTCGAATTCCACCATGTGGCTCGAGAAAACAATCAAGCGGCGGACGTCCTTGCCCGCATTGGCGCCAAACGCGACCCTGTCCCACCTAATATATTCCTGGAAAGGCTGTTCAAGCCATCCGTAGTATGGGAAGGGGAGTCCGGCAATACCAGCACGGATCCGAATACACCCCCAAACTCCGAACCATCAGACACAATCGGAGGCTCTGCCATCGAAATAACACCTTCGGCCCACGAAATCATGGCCGTAATCGCCCCGTGGACCGAGCCATTCTTGGCCTACCTAATAGGCAGGAGCTCCCTGAAGACCAAAATGAAGCACGCTGCATAGTCCGGCGTTCTAAAGCTTATAAGGTCCACGAAGGGGAACTCTACAAGAAAAGCGCGACCGGATTGCTCCAAAGGTGCATCTCCGAAGAGGAAGGGCAGCAACTCCTGGCTAAAATTCACGCCGGACTGGGCGGACACCACGCCGCAGCTCGAGCGCTAGTCAACAAAGCCTTCCGTACAGGCTTCTATTAGCCGACGGCCCGAGCAGACGCACAGGACCTTGTCCAACATTGCATCGGCTGCCAGCTCTTCGCCAATCAGAGTCATATGCCCCCTACCACTATCCAAACAATCCCCATAACTTGGCCCTTCGCGGTCTGGGGGCTGGATATGGTCGGACCCCTTAAAGGGGGAAGCCATAAGAAAAAAATACCTATTGGTCATGGTGAACAAATTCACCAAATGGATCAAAGCCAAACCAGTTAAAACGGCCAAATCTGGACCAGTAATAGACTTCATATCCGGGGTTGTACACCGGTACGGTGTCCCCCATAGCATCATCACTGATAATGGCTCAAATTTCACAGCCGATGAAGTGAAAACTTGGTGTAGCAAAATGGGCATTAAGCTCGACTACGCTTCCGTCTACCACCCGCAAACAAACGGCCAGGTCGAACGGGCAAATGGTCTTATCATGAGCGGCATAAAACCCATATTAGTGTGATCTTTAATAGAATCGGATACGCACTGGGTAGAGGAGCTCGACTCCATACTCTGGGGGCTGCGGACCACACCGAATCGAACCACCAAATACACACCATTTTTTATGGTGTACGGTGCGGAAGCAGTACTACCCTGCGACATAATACATGATTCGCCACGCGTACGCATGTACAAAGAGAAGGAAGCCGAGTTAGATCGGCAGGATAACTTGGGCGCCCTGGAGGAGGAGTGCGATGTCGCAAAATCTCGTTCTGCATTCTATCAGCAGCAGGCTCGGCGATATCAAAGCAGAGAAGTGCGGGCCAAAACTTACAATATTGGCGAGCTCGTTCTACGCCTACCGGAGAAGAAGAAGGACAAACTCAAACCCAGATGGGAAGGTCCCTTCGTCATCGACAAAGTTCTCACTGGAGGAGCATACCACCTACGTAATGCATCTGACAACAGACTCGAGCCAAACCCATGGAACGCGGCTAGACTCCAGAGATTCTATGCCTAACGCCGAACGTAGTGCTCGTCTCCTCACCCCTCCTTTTTGAATTATGCTCCACCACTGTTGCTCTCCTTTCTCGACCCTCTTTCCATTCACACAAAGTATTTAATACAGTGCGGATTCCCGCATTATCCCGGCCGTACCATGTGTGCAAGCTGTATCTGGGGCTTCCTATTCGGAAGCTAGACATAATTACTTTAATGGCTTTTTGCCCATCACATATGCGTTCTTTCTCCATATGTTCCCTTCCTTCACCATTATATGCATCGATATGACTTAAGATGTGGCCAAGCTGGGTTTCCTAGCTCTTGTGTTTATGCCCTACATTCCCGTTAATTCGGCTAGGGCATAAGGGGAGCACCTCTGCAATTGTTACTGCCGGTTGAGCCGGATGTGTACCTCAGACTGGGTGAAGTCGAAAGCTAGTTTCCTTAAGAGAATATTCGATCGGTGAACAAAGGATGTATTTGTTGGTTACAACAAAGAACCCCAGAAGCTTTGTATCCTGCGCCATCGCGCGTAGTCCGGACATGTGCATCGACACATGGATACTGTCGTGGAATTAACACGTCAGATGTTCTCATGAAAGGACTTAGTCGTGGAGCCATCGCAACGGGTTAGCTTGAAGGGGTTAAACCGGACAAGGGACACAGGAGTTTTATACTAGTTCGGCCCCTTCGATGAAGGTAAAAGCCTACGTCTAGTTGTGATGGGATTAATTGGGTTTCGATGATCAGGGAGCAAATACGCTTGCCTGAGTCTCGAGTTGTTGTCTGTTGTCCTTGAACCGCCGCCGGGTCGTCCCTTTATATACACAGGTTGACGCCCGACTGGTTTACAGAGCCCCGAAGCCGACTCATAAAAAGTGTCCGGTTCCGTCTCTCCTTCCCTAACTTATATTACAAGTTACATAGTCATGGCGGTTTACCACTATGGGCCCTAATCCGCCTTTGGGCTTCGGGCCCCTAAGCTTCATTTAATAACTTCGCCATCTTCTGGATCTTCATGGGCTTCAGCATAGTCGGGGGTGAACTGGGTCCTCCTGGCCAGTTTACACTCAGTATCTCTATCCCCAACATTAGGCCCCAGTTTGGTTTGAACCAGTTCATGTCAATCTTCAATAACTTCAAAGATATATTGTAAACGTCCTCTTGTATTTTCGTAAACCGCCAGATTGCCTTCTCCTGTAAATCTTGTTAAACCGCCGTGACGTCATCTTCTGGACATAGCAACGGTCCATCATGACATCATCTCTGTATAAAAAGATTAAAAATATTCCCCTCACTTAATGGTCATCTCGAAAATCGAGGCGACAGGCGCGCCCACTCTGCCGCTTCAGGCTCCTCGATTTTCGTGCCTGCCATTTATCCTTTCCTCTATAAATAAAGCCCGAGGGCCCTTTTCTCTTTTCCCCTTCCGTGCCTTCTTCTTCCTCACGACGCCCCAGTCTGAAGCTCCGCCACCGCCCGCGACCCTTGAGAGCTTCATCAACACAGGCCGCTGCATCAACCTGAAACTGACCAGAGCTCGCTGCTTCCTTCCGCAGTAGATCTGCACCGGTGAGTTTCCTCCTTCCTGCATTGTTAGATCTATGCTAGGGTTCGTGCGTTCATCTATACAGTTCTTTGTTCTTCGTCCTCAACTCTTAGCTTTTCCTTCTGCCGTGGTTACTTTGATCCAATAACTGTGTAGATCTTGTGCGGTAGTTATTCCACATCCATTTTTTAATATTAGCCGATCTTCCCTTTCTTCTGTAGAGTACACAACCTTCCCTGTTCTGCTTCAACGCCATTTATAAGTCGCAGTAATTTTTCTTTACGGAGGCGTGGTAGATCCAAATAAATTTGGTCATTGTGTGAAACCTGTTTCAGTCAACACTTAGCAGATTTTTTGAATCCTGGCCCTTCTGCCTACAGGCGGTTTTAACCTGTGACAACCAATCCGCCATATATCATTAGCCCTCTCTTAAACCGCCAACTGAACTTGCACGGCAATTCTCCGGTTTAACAACTAAATAGTACACTTAAACCGTTAATTTGTAAACCGGCTTTGTTTTTCCTTTCAGTTCCCCTTCCGAGATGACTAAACAATTCTCAGCTTGCAATTGGGTTCCGTCCCGGATCACGGAGACACAAATCAACGGATACGTCACCACTGGCGCTTTAGCCTCAAAAAGGGTCCTTCATTGGCGAGTTCCGGACTTTGAATGTCCACCTGAACCTCAAGATGGAGAAGTGATTGTATTCATGCAACACTTGGACCGGGGATTCAGCCCGCCCGGATCAAAATTTTTCCGAGATGTCCTCGCAAGTTTCCAACTCCATCCACAAGATATTGGACCGAACTCTGTGTCCAATATATGCAACTTTCAAGTATTCTGCGAAGTCTACCTTCAAGAAGAGCCATCCGTGGAGTTGTTCCGGGATTTCTTTCATCTGAATCGCCATACAGAATTCTCGGATGGTCCCAACACATAGCTTGGTGGCGTTTCAATTCAGAAAAGGAAAGAAGTTGACTTCCCTCATGCAAAACATCATAGCCATCCTAAAGATTGGAACCAAACTTGGTTTTATTGCCGGAACACTGCCCCTGATGGAGAAAATCCTTTGCCGGGTTATCGCCCTCACCGGCTTAGCAACGGTCACCCTTTACCTTCGCGCTTATCCGCCGCAGAACGGAAAAACTTTGCACCTCAACTCGCCAAGCTCCGTGCTCTCATGGCCAACGGTTTGACTGGCATTGATCTTGTCCGCTGCTGGGTTTCTTGGGGCATTTTACCTTTAAGCCGCCACCCCGGATTGATGCATGAATATACTGGCAATGTCAAAGACCCTCAACGATATCATGAAGTAGTAATGACCGATCTTGAAGTTACTGAATCTGTGAAGAAAATGCTTGATGAGACGATCTCGGCATGCAGCCAAACCGGGTTGCCACCTTTTTGCGTCTCCAATAAACCGCCAGCGGTAAAGTTCATCTTAATACTTTACTGATTCGCCTCCGTATTAACTATGTGCTAACCTTTTCTTGCCTTAATTTCAGGCTAACAACTCCTTTTGGAAACGGACTAAACCAGCCAGGGCTCCTCGTGCAAAGAGCAAGGTCACCAAGAAAGCTGCCAAGAAGAAAACCACCAAGTCTTCTGATCCGCCAGAAGATGAGGAATCAGACGCAGAGGTAGAACTTGACTCACTTGGTTCCTTTTTCATACATCTTATTGACAATGACTATTCCCAGGATGATGCTGAGGCCAGCCACGCAGACCATGTTGAGGTAATCATTCTTTCTTCCGATTCAGATCTTGTACCAGTTCAAAGAGTTTGCCGTACAGTCCGGAAAGTAAAACAATCTCACCCCCTTGCTCATTTGGATCCAAAATTTTCTATGAAGACACAACAAGTTGAAGAGCGTCGCACAACCCGGCATAGTGGTCAGCAAATCACTTCGTCCGGTTTAGCAGATACACCAACCCGGAAACGTCGTCCAGAGGTGACTTGTTCATGTGAAAAACTTTATCCTTTGAAGGGTTTCTTCCGATGCCCACTCAATCCGTCTGATCCGAATTATCAGGCATCTTCCAACTTGTCCGGCGGTTCATCAACCACTCAGCTGCCTCCCCTCAAGACCGTCGCTGGGTAAGTACATTGTTTATTAACTTGTTTCTTCATGTGTCGGTTTATCATATTCTAAATTTTGATGTTGTAGTGCCAAGGCCCGATTAAGTAAGAAAGCCAAGACCAGCGACCCTACTGATGATGTTGATCCGGAGAAGACCCTAGAGAATGATGGCAAAAATCCTGAGATTGCCATATACAGCTCTGCTCCGCAAAACCCAGGCGCTGATGCTAATCCGCCAGAAGTTGAACCGGATGTTCATGTTGATACATCACATCCTCATGCCCCTCCAAGTCCAATTGCTGAGCAGCGGGATTCAACTGCTGATCCGCCAAGCCCAGTTAACAGACCACCGAGCCCTGCTGCCAAAGCGCCAAGCCCTGTTAAGAATGTCAATCCATCAAGCCCGGCCAAAGATGATGATGTTGTTGTTACTGGCACTGCGTATACCGCCCCTGGTAATCCAGTTGCTCTATCAAAGCACACTGCCAAGGATGAATTTGCTGCTATGAGCAAGGGGAAGGGGAAGACTGATTTGTCAGCCTATGTTGATCTTTCTGCTCAAGACCTTCACTCCGGTTTCTTGAACCGGCTTTACACCAGCCGGGATTATGAAGCCGGTTTGGTAAATCTAATGAAGGAGAGCCATGAGGTAAACAGTTTGATCTTTTGTTCTGTACCTTTATTGCATTGTAGCCCCCAAGGGCCGGAAAGGAACCCTAGGGAAAGGAACCCTTAACGGAACTATTCTCCCAAGAAGATGTTTCTTGCTATCCATGCAATATAACATAACTAGTTGGGTACTTGTCTGTTCAAGCACCTATGAACCCTACGCCTAGTCTCCACGCATGCCCCGGTTTTTGCGTAACCGAGCGGGTATTCGGACACACCCCGGACTATAGGATCCGGGGGCTGAAGAGAAAAGGTCCGCCATGACAAATGATTTTAATCCGGCTAGAGGCTACTTATGCCAATCAATTTACACAGTCACTGAGAATGACTATATTCCTCTTCTATACCATCTAACGGGTTATCTAGCCTACAATCCTACTGAGAATACTTACCGGCTAATGCTACCTGGTCATACACCAGGCTCACGGGAATTTCTTGCCCATCGGGCCCCGCCGGTCCCACTTCGGCCATATGGTTAGGTTCCAGCTTGGTATAGCGCATCTTCACCATCGCCCAGGCTTCTCTTGCTCCTTGCCGGCAGGCTGATATCTTCCACAGATGGAAGCGCTGCCGGGCTCCTTGAAGCAGGTCTGCAAGCTCCCCCATGCCATTCGGCAGTAGGCTTGAGGGCCACAAGGCCTGAGCAATGCCTTGCATCACCTGCCAAGCACGATCGCGCACCTGCGACAGTTCTTGCAGCAAATCACCTGCAGATGAGGGCATCTCCTCTTCAGGGCGACCCGTTAGCATTCCTGCAAGGAAAAATCTTTTTAATAAACTTCCTCGCTGAACTATCAAACAGTTCGCTCGAGTTCTTACCATAAATACCGCGACGAAGTTTTTTGTTCTCCTTCACGGAGTCTGCCAGTTGTGCGCGGACGTCCTTTAATTCCACGTCTAGAAGAATATTGGCATCATGAAGCTTGTTCTTCTCTTGCGTCACCTACGTAAGGATGCGCTCACCGGCCTTTGGTTGCCGTTGGAGATGCGAGTCGTCACCCACTGCGCCATCCAGCTTCACTCCAGGATTGTCTGCAGAACTTACTGTTAGACTAACCGCACCAACCATCTATTAACTAGCACATTTGTGTATAATGGAGACAAATATTACCGGCAGGGGCCTTTCGGGATGCCTCTAACTTGGCTACTGAGGGAGTCCTGGACTAGGGGGTGTCCGGACAGCCGGACTATCATCGTCCGCCGGACTCCAAGATTACGAAGATACAAGATTGAAGACTCCGTCCCGTGTCCGGATGGGACTTTCCTTGGCGTGGAAGGCAAGCTTGGCAATACGGATATGTAGATCTCCTACCATTGTAACCGACTCTGTGTAACCCTAGCATTCTCCGGTGTCTATATAAACCGGAGGGCTTTAGTCCGTAGGACACAACATACATTACAACAATCATACCATAGGCTAGCTTTAGGGTTTAGCCTCCTTGATCTCGTGGTAGATCCACTCTTGTACTACCTATATCATCAATATTAATCAAGCAGGACGTAGGGTTTTACCTCCATCAAGAGGGCCTGAACCTGGGTAAAAATGTCGTGTCCCTTGTCTCCTGTTACCATCCGCCTAGACGCACAGTTCGGGACCCCCTACCCGAGATCCGCCGGTTTTGACACCGACATTGGTGCTTTCATTGAGAGTTCCTCCGTGTCGTCACCGATAGGCTCGATGGCTTCTTCAATCAACAACGCTGTCCAGGGTGAGACCTTTCTCCCCGGACAGATTTTCGTATTCGGCGGCTTCGCACTACGGGCTAATTCACTTGGCCACATGGAGCAGATTGAAAGCTACACCCCTGGCCGTCAGGTCAGATTCGGAAGCCTAAACTTCACGGCCGACATCCGCGGGGATTTGATCTTCGACGGGCTCGAGCCACAGCCAAGCGTGCCGCACTGTTACGATGGGCATGATCTAGCTCTGCTGCCGAACAGTGCCTTGGTGGCTGCACAAGAATCCGCTCCGGCCCTTGGTCCGGAGCCAATCGCCCAGATCGAGGACCGGTGGTTGGACACCGCCTCAGGGGCTGCAACTTCTACGGCGATGGAGCCGAACACTAACCTTGTCCCTCGTGAAGCTCGTGACTCCGAGGTGCCGGATTCCTTGCCGGACTCCGGACCTCCCACGCCCCTGCCAGTCGAATCTGATTGGGCGCCGGTTATGGAATTCACCGCCGCGGACATCTTCCAACACTCGCCCTTTGGCGACATCCTAAATTCGCTAAAGCATCTCTCGCTATCCGGAGAGTCCTGGCCGGATTATGGATAGGATGGTTGGGATACGGACGACGAAGAAATTCAGAGCCCACCCACCACCCACTTTGTAGCCACTGTCGACGATCTAACCAACATGCTAGACTACGACTCCACAGACATCGATGCTATGGACGACAATGCCGGAGACGAACAGGAACCAGCGCCTACAGGGCACTGGAAGACCACCTCGTCATACGACATATACATGGTGGACACCCCAAAAGATGGGGACGGCGAAGAAGCAGCGGAAGCAGATTCCTTAAAGAAACAGCGCAAGCGCCGGCGTCAGCGGCGCCGCTCTAAATCCTGCCACAGCAAGAATGGAGATTCCGGCACAGGAGATAATAATACCCCAGAGAGTGCCGAAGATAATCACCTCCAGCAAGACTCAGCGCAGGAGGATGCAGAAGCAAGCCCTCACGAGAGGGCGGCAGACGAAGAGGTCGAGGACTATAACTATATACCTCCCTCCGAAGACGAGGCAAGCCTCAACGGCGACGAATACGTCGTGCCCGAGGATCCCGTCGAACAAGAGCGTTTTAAACGCAGGCTTATCGCCACGGCAAATAGCCTAAAGAAAAAGAAGCAGCAGCTTCAAGCTGATCAGGACCTGCTGGCCGATCGATGGACCGAGGTCCTCGTGGACGAAGAGTATAAACTCGAACGCCCCTCCAAAAGCTACCCAAGACACAAGTTGCTCCCCCGATTAGAGGAGGAAGCATACATACCTTCATCACCAGCGCACGATACGGCCGACCGACCCCCCCGTGGTCGCGACAGAGAGGCATCCAGGCCCTCCACCAAGACCGTACCCCGGCATCGCTCCAAAAGTACGAAGCCAAGAGGGAACGCGCCGGACTTGCGAGATGTATTGGAGGACAAAGCAAGGCAATCCAGATCCATCTACGGATCACGCGGGCGCCCCACGACCCACGACGAATACCGTCGCGCCAGATACAATAACTCCGGCCGGGCCGAACACAACAGACAACGCTCTCTCGAGCTACGTCGTGATATTGCTCAATATAGAGGCGCCGCACACCCGCTATGCTTCACTAACAAAGTAATGGAGCATCAAATCCCTGAAGGGTTCAAACCCGTAAACATCGAATCCTACGATGGCACAACAGACCCCGCGGTTTGGATCGAAGATTATCTCCTTCACATCCATATGGCCCGCGGCGACGATCTCCATGCCATCAAATATCTCCCACTCAAGCTTAAAGGACCAGCTCGGCATTGGCTTAACAGCTTGCCGTAGAGTCAATTGGGTGTTGGGAAGACCTGGAAGCCGCATTCCTCGACAACTTCCGGGGCACGTATGTGCGGCCACCAAATGCCGATGACCTAAGCCACATAATTCAGCAGCCAGACAAATCAGCCAGACAATTCTGGACACGGTTCTTAACAAAGAAAAACCAAATCGTCGACTGTCCGGATGCAGAGGCCCTCGCAGCCTTTAAACATAACATCTGCGACGAGTGGCTAGCCCGGCACCTAGGACAGGAAAAGCCGAAATCCATGGCAGCCCTCACATCATTAATGACCCACTTCTGCGCGGGAGAGGATAGCTGGCTAGCTCGCAGCAACAACCTCAGTAACAATTCTGGCAGTCCGGATACTAAGGACCACAATGGCAGGTCGCGTCGAAGCAAAAATAAACGCCGCATTAACGGCGACAATAAGGAGGATACGGCAGTCAACGCCGGATTCCGAGGCTCTAAACCCGGTCAGCGGAAGAAGCCATTCAAAAGAACCACTCCGGGTCCGTCCAATTTGGACCGAATACTTGACTGCTTATGCCAGATACATGGCACCCCTGAAAAGCCAGCTAATCACACCAACAAAGACTGCTGGGTGTTCAAGCAGGCAGGCAAGTTAATTGCCGAAAACAATGACAAGGGGCTAAACAGCGACGACGAGGAAGAGACCCGACCGCCGAACAATAGAGGGCAGAAGGGTTTCCCCCCACAAGTCCGGACGGTGAACATTATTTACGCAACCCATATACCCAAGAGGGAGCGGAAGCGTGCACTAAGGGACGTATACGCGATGGAGCCAGTCGCCCGAAGTTCAATCCATGGTCCTCTTGTCCGATCACTTTCGATCGAAGAGACCATCCGACCAGCATCCGCCATGGCGGATTCGCCACATTGGTTTTAGACCCAATTGTCAATGGATTTCACCTCACGAGAGTCCTGATGGACGGCGGCAGTAGCCTGAACCTGCTTTATCAGGATACAGTGTGCAAGATGGGCATAGACCCCTCAAGGATTAAACCTACAAATACAACCTTTAAAGGCGTCATACCAGGTGTGGAGGCCAATTGTACAGGCTCAGTCACACTGGAAGTGGTCTTCGGATCCCCGGATAATTTCCGGAGCGAGGAGTTAATCTTCGACATAGTCCCATTTCGCAGCGGCTATCACGCTCTGCTCGGACGAACCGCGTTTGCAAAGTTCAACGCGGTGCCGCATTATGCATACCTCAAGCTCAAGATGCCAGGCCCTCGTGGAGTCATCACAGTCAACAGAAATACAGAACGCTCCCTCCGAACGGAGGAACATACAGCGGCTCTCGCGGCAGAAGTACAGAGCAGCCTTTTAAGGCAATTTTCGAGTCCGGCCGTTAAACGGCCGGATACAGCCAAACGCGCCTGAAGCAACACCAACCAAGACCACCTGGCACGATCCAAGCACGCGTAGCAATGCGGCCCTAACCCCCGCCCTCGCATGATCGCAAGAACAACCCTCCGCGTACATCATTACGCTTTGGAGATACCATGGGCGTAGGGGAAGGGGCACGACCACAACAGACCCAGAGTGCGGCTCGACCACACCAGGGGCTCGCAAGTGTGCCACTCTTTCTTATTATTATTTTCCTTCTTTATATACACAGGACTCCGTTAGCCAGAGGCCCTATCCGGCGGTGAACCTGCCGAACTCATGATGCAACAGCCGGGGAGTAAAGAATGCGGCGACGAACACTCAGGTGGTCTCAATTATGAGCATTAAATTTGATTATATACACCAAGTCCGCAGCCCATCCCTGGAGGGGGACATGTTTAATTAGTCCAAAACCCTTGCTTACCGCACTATCTATATCAGTCCGCACTCATAGCAGACTTCCTTTAATAAATGATGCAGCACTTTTTTGCCTGTTATTACATATATATGTTCATTACATGACATCTTGCACCCGTATATTTTGATACGGCCTAATACACCAGGGGCTTATGTTCCCCACATTATGGTGTGATAAGTCCGAACACTTTCACAAGTGCGGCACCCCGAACTTATAGCATTATATGAATCAGCTCCGAATCATGTCTTGGATCAATAGTTGGGTTTGCCCGGCTCCCACGTTTTGGTGCCTTACGTTCCATTCCGTCGGCTAAGGTGGCACTGGGAGAACCACTGCGATTGCGCCCCGGTTGAGCCGGGCGAGCGCCTCAGTGGAGAAAGCTAAAACTGACCGGCATGATAAGGCGAGAGACTGGTCGCCGTTCGAGAGGTCTTTTCGGGTCCTTAAAGACTCACGCCGCTTCGAGCGAAGTTCTGGATAATGTCCGACGAAGGCGTGGATAGCGCCCCGAATCGGTATTTCGAATTCTCGGGGCTTCGCCGAAATTTAAAATTATAGAATTCTATGGCTAAGTGTGAGTGTTCAAGCATTATAAGTCCGGTTGCCTTGTTCGTTGTGTTGAGCGCCTCCCTAGATGGACCCAAAAGCGGGAACAAGAGTGCTCAAGTTATCCCGAACACCCCAGCACTTGCGGCTTGGGGGCTGAAGCCAACGACTTGCCATCTCTCAGATTTTATAAACGGCCGCACAGAAGGTAATATTTTAAATTAAAAAAGAGTTGCTTAAAGCGCACATGAACAAAGTTTTCAGCGCACAGGATAATACATAGCGAATTTACTCAAAAATTACATCTCTAGGGCATTCATCCGCAATATCGCAGGCTCCCTTCAGGACAGTTTGATAATACATTTCGGGCGTACGATACTCCTTGCCCGGCGGCGGCGGGTCAGTAAGAAGCTTCTCCGCATCCAGCCTGCCCCAGTGCACCTTTGTGCGGGCAAGGGCCCAACGAGCACCTTCAATATAGGCGGAGCGCTTGATGACCTCCACCCAGGGGCACGCATCCACCAGCCGCCGCACGAGGCCGAAGTAGCTCCCAGGCATGGCCTGTCCAGGCCATAGCCGGACTATAAGGCCCTTCATGGCCTCCTCAGCTACCTTGTGGAGTTCGACCAGCTGCTTCAGCTGGTCGCTTGGGGGCACCGGATGGCCGGCCTCAGCGTACTGAGGCCAGAAGATCTTCTCCGTTGAGCTCCCCTCCTCGCCACGGTAGAATGCGGCGGCATCGGACACACTACGCGGCAGATCTGCAAACGCCCCTGGAGAGCTCCGAATGCGGGTAAGTGTCAGGTAGTTTACATTAACATGCTTGCTTTGCATGAAAAATGCCTTACCCGCCGCTATCTTCTTCACATCTTCAACCTCCTGAAGGGCCTTACGGGCCTCGGCCTTGGCGGACTTGGCACTTTCGAGAGCCGAGGCAAGCTCGGACTCTCGAGTCTTGGAGTCGCGCTCCAAGCTCTCATGCTTCTCCATGAGAGCCTGGAGCTCTTGCCGCACTGCCGCCACCTGTGCCTCCTGCTTTTCTCGCTCTGCCCGTTCCGCGGCCGCACTGCGTTCGGTCGCGGACACAGCCTCCTTCAGGGCTGCCACCTCGTTTGTGGCCCCTGCAATACACATATTATCCTTGTTAATTTTATCGCGACCAAAATCCTTTTCTGTAAGGTAAAAATTCAAAGAGGTGCTACTCACCTTCTTTGTCCTCGAGCTGCCTCCTGGCATGGCCGAGCTCTCGCTCGGACCGCTCGAGATCTTGCTTTAATGCACCAACCTCCGCAGTCAGTGCGGCATAGGTCAGCAGCACAGCCTGCAAACCCATATTGACATAATTTATTAGCAACCTGCGAATATCTTATTAGATCCTCAGTCCGGCTTTTCTTTCCGAACACCGAACCGAGCATCAGGGGCTACTGTCTATGCGGTACTACATTACAGAATTTTAACTTCTTACCTCAAAGCCTGTTAGAAGGCTACTGCAGGCTTCGGTCAGCTCGCTCTTGGCGAGCTGGACCTTCTGAATCACCGCACTCATAACAGTGCGGTGTTCTTCCTCGATGGAAGCGCCTTTGAGCGCCTCCAACAAGTTGTCCGGCGCCTCTGGTTGGACGGAGGCCGCCGGCGTCACAGTCTTGTCCTTCTTTCGAAGGGGCCGCCTGCCGGACTCTGGAACCACTACGGTTCCGTCGTAGAGTCCGGCGCAAAGTCCGGGAGGCTGCCTTGCGGTGCCTCCGGAGCCTCCTCCTGATGGGTCTCTTTCCGGGATCCCACCTCGGCGTCCTCATCGGCGCGGGGGGTAGAGGCAGTCGGAAGTGAATCCACATCCGACGGGGCCAACGACCCGCTCGATGAAGCGGGGAGATCATCATCGGCCGGACTGTGGGCAATATGCGGCATTAGTAGGATGCTATGTGACACAAAAGAAATTGCATATCAGGGATCCGGATACTTACGATCTCGCCGGAGGTGTCACATCCCTAGCCTTGCTTTGCACTTGGACTAGCTTGGTTGTTGCATCATGTCTAACTTTTATTTAAGATTGAAATGGGGATTGCCTAAACCCTAGCATCAAATGGAATTCACGAGGATCAACTAAAATATTTTCAGTGAGTCCAAATGGCTTTCAAAAATGTTCATCATTTCTGGAAAATGCTAGAACCATAACCAGAGGTGTTGCACATTTTTCCATGACATATTTGGTCACTGAATTAAATCATATAGTATTTGCATTTGGGCATTTAAATGCTATTAAATATTTTAAATGCTCAAATAATCATAAACTAAAATGTTTACTATTTTATATATTTTAAGCAGTAGCCATGATTAGTTTCATGATTTTTGGATCGGTTTGAGTATTTTAAATAAAGCCCTAAAGACTACAAAATAATAGAAAAACTGAAACAGAAGAGAGAGAGAGGAAGCCCACCTGGGCCACTTACCTGGCCAGCCCAGGCAACAGGCCCAGCCCACCAGGGGCAGCACTGTCTTCTTCCTCCTGCCAGTAGGAGAAGCAGCTGCGTGCCCGACGCTCGCCGTGCCACCTCCAGGCTGCCTGCCTGTGCCTCGACCCCTCCTGGAGACGCCACGCACCCCCTCCAGGCTCCCTCACTCTCCCTCGCTCCTCTCCTCCTCTGGATCTCTCGCACGCTACCACCAAGCACTACCGTCGCCGCCGCTGCGCCCACCGCCGTTCCCTTGCACCGTGGCCGTGACCCCGAGCTCCGCCCGGACCCTAAGCCCCTATACGTCGACCCACTGAAGCCCGGATGCCCCCAAGACGATGCCGCGGCATTTCTTCCCCGACCACGGCCGCCGGATGCTGCCGTCCGATTCGCCCTCTCCGCCGTCTCCCCGAGCACGCCGACCTGCTCTTCGAACTCACCGTGAGCCCCTATCCATTTCCCCTCTCTCCCCGTGCCCGTCCACGCCTTCTAACTACCATGGCTGTCGGAGCCGACAGCTCATCGCCGCCGGTCATGTCGCCACCGCGACTATGGCCGTGCAAGCACGCGCCCGAGTTCACCGCTGCACTTGCCGCACTCCCGCAAGTCGAACACGCCTGTTCACGGCTCTTCCCGTGCCCCGTACCGCCCACGCCGTTGTCACCCGAACTCCGGCGCCGCCACGAGCTCGACTCCGGCGAGCTCGTTCCACCCCATCCCCTCTCCCTTGGCTCTCTGGATGCGCAAGAGCGCGGGCTCCCTCCTGGTGCCCTCAGCGCAACCAGCCGCAGCCTGTAGCGCCGCCCCGACAAACTCCGACGAGCCACCGCCGTCCTTCAAGGTCGCCGGCAACTTAATCCGGCGACGCCGACATGGCGTGATTAGGTTAGATCTAATCCACCCACTAATTACCACCGCAGCCACTGACACCTGGGCCCCGCTGACTAACTAACCCTTTATTAGCTCCTGTTTAGCTTAAACTAACCCTACGGGCCCCACAGGTCAGTTTGACCTGGCCACGTCACACGTTGACTGGCCCCACGCGCCAGAATTGACCCAGCTGACATGGCCGTTGACTGGGCCCACATGTCAGCGACACTAACCAGCCCCAGTCACTGACCAGTGGACCCCACTGGTCAGGTTTGACCTGGATGACCCCGCTGACCTGCGGACGTCACGGTGACGTCATGCTGACGCAGTAAATCCTTTTCTGGATTTATTCTTTTATAGAAAATTCCAGAAAATAACCAAAACTTCTAAAATTCATAGAAATTCAACCGTAACTCCAAATGAAATAAATTATATATGAAAATTTATCAAAAAAATCCAATCTATCCATCTGTACCATTTTCATGCATGTTAGAACAACTTACAGCTGCTGTATACAACAATTTGAATTAATGGCATTTGAAATGTCATATATGGAGTTTGAATTTGAACCTAGGGTTCAAACCAACCTCATTTAATATGGTTGCTAGTTGCATTAGCTCAATCAACAGCATATTACCATGACATTATCATGCATCATATTTGTTGCATTGCATTGATTGTGTCCCTCTTTGTTTGCCGGTAATTGTCCCCTCTCGATAGACGTGGTTTCGACGATGAGATCGGTGACACTGATGAAGAGCTATATTATCTTCGGAAGTGCCAGGCAAGCAAAACCCCCTTGTTCATTCCGATACAATCCTAGTCTCTCGCTCCTGCTCTCTTTTACTGCATTAGGACAACAACGATTCAACTGTTACTTGCTGCGGTAGCTGAACCCCTTTATCCTTTGCATGACCTGTCATTCCACAGTAAATAGATGAAACCCACTAGCATGAGTAGGAGTTGTTTGAGCCTTGTTGTGCCTACTCATACATGCTTGTTTGTCATGCCTGCTACTGCTTAGAGTTGAGTCGGGTCTGATTCATCGAGGATGAATCAGAGGTGCGTGAACATGTCCTACTGTGTGTGAGCTAAGTGTGTGAACACGATTTGGTAAAGGTAGCGGAGAGAGGCCTTGTAGGAGTACATGGTGGGTTGTCTCATTGAAGCCGTCCTTAGGAACTGAGTTCTGTGTTTGTGATCCATGATTTAGCTACTACCATGCATTGGGCCCTGAAATATGACCCCGCTCGACTTCTTATTCACCCTTGTCCTCTGTCCAGGAGTTGCAAGTAGTTTCTGGTGTTTGTAGTATGCTGGAGGCCGTGCGCAGCGCTGACCGTAGGGGTGGGCTGTGATGCGGTAGGCACGTGGTACGGTGTACCGGGCGCCCGTTTGGTGTCTCGGGAACCCTGCTCACATCGTTTGGGGCTATGAGCGAAACTTCGGCTGGATCTCCTCATGGATGGAACCCGAATAGGCGATAAAACTGGACTAGGGATTTGAGTGTCTAGGTAGGTCGTGGTCTACACCCACGTCGGCTTTCGCTTGAACTCTGCTGAGCACATGTCGTGTGCAGACGCTAAGTGGTGGAAACATGTATGAAGAAGTACACCCCTGCAGGGTTAACATCATCTATTCGAATAGCCGTGTCCGCGGTAAAGGACTTCTGGGTTGCCTATAACAGTTCATAGACAAGTGAAAGTGGATACTCTAAAATGCGCAAGATAAGTGTGAGTGCTATGGATGGCGTTCTCGTAGGGAGACGGGAGGGGATCCATAGTGGTGTATTGATATGGTGAATATGTGGACTCGTGTGCGCCACCTCAAGGAGTTACTTGCAGTCGTATTTCAGGATAGCCACTGAGTCAAAGCTCGCTTGCTGCTATTAAACTCCACAACCCCCTTTGTTGATAATGATGCATATGTAGTTAGTTCTGATGTAAGTCTTGCTGGGTACATTTGTACTCACGTTTGCCTATTTTATGTTTTTTGCAGAGAGACTTCAGTCTCACTAGTAGTTCCACGTGGACTTTGACGTTTAGCTTGTTACCTCAGCTACGATCTTGTGACCTTGGAAGGATCTGGTAGATAGTCAGGCTTTCAAGCCTTTTTCATTTATAGATGTCTGTACTTAGACATGTTAAGCTTCCGCTTGTGCTTTGATTTGTATGCTCTGAATGTTGGGTCGTGAGACCCATGTTTGTAATATCTCGCTCCTCGGAGCCTAATGAATAAATACTTGAGTCGTAGAGTCATGTTGTGATGCCTTGTTGTATTTGCACATATCGAGCATATTGTGTGTATGTTATTGAAATGCTTGGTATGTGTGGGATCTGACTATCTAGTTGTTTATCTTTAGTAGCCTCTCTTACCGGGAAATGTCTCCTAGTGATTCCACTGAGCCATGGTAGCTTGCTACTGCTCCGGAACACTTAGGTTGGCCGGCATGTGTCCTTCTTCGTTCCTGTGTCTGTCCCTTCGGGGAAATGTCACGCGTTGAGTACCGGAGTCCTGTTAGCCCGCTATAGCCCGGTTTACCGGAGTCCTGCTAGCCCAGTGCTACAGCCTGGATTCACTCGCTGATGACCGACACGTTCGATGCTGGGTCATGGATGCCTGTCCCTGTAAGTCTGTGCCACTTTGGGTTTACGACTAGCCATGTCAGCCCGGGCTCCTTATCATATGGATGCTAGCGACACTATCATATACATGTGCCAAAAGGCGCAAACGGTCCTGGGCAAAGGTAAGGCGACACCCGTGGGAATACCGTGCGTGAGGCCGCAAAGTGATATGAGGTGTTACATGCTAGATCGATGTGGCATTGAGTCGGGGTCCTGACAGCTTTGGTATTAGAGCTTGACTGCCTGTAGGATTACCAAGCCAAACTGGTCAAAGTTGAGTCTAGAAATGCTTTAGTTATATGTAGGGGAATTGATTGTGGGAAGGGAACGTAAGGCTCTTTTTACTCCTTATACCTCATGGTCTTCTGATCTGAGCCAACCTCTTCTCTTCTACGGGGATTAAGAACTAGGCCTTCTCATCTATCTATCAGGATGACGTGTTACTAATCCATAGACTTATAGAATTGTTAGTTTCAAATCTCAGTTCAGTTGTTACTACTTCCGTATGTTCATAGCTGGTCTCAGAACCTTGATATTGTGATATTAAGTGGCTATGCCACCATTTTTGTAGCATGTCTCCAATCTTTTTGAGCATTTACAGCCGTTATGCTGTCCGAGTCATCCCAGGTTTCTAAACAATCTGATGCACTTGCAAATCCTTTCCCTCTGGTTTGATGTTCCTTTGGGCCAGGTTAATCACACTAATTGCTGAGTTGAGGTATTCTATTACCTCGACATATATGTTGGAATTATTATTATGACCCTAGGTGTTTTAGGGGATCATCTAGTAATCTAGCCATGATTTGTGTCTCAGTGTGATGATTCTGGCCATTATTCCCGAAAGCATCCCGTGATGCCATTTAGTTAGTAGGTATTCTACTTCTGGGTTTCTGAACCTGAGATTCACCCTACTTACTTCATGTTGATAGTGTTTGCTCGTTCCTTTAGGATATTAGTAACCTTTGCATTAGTTCTCGAGGTCCGTGGTATTTCCTTCTTCCAAATACTATGAACCACTTATGGCAGATGTTTCTTGGATCAAAAGATCACAACCGGAGTGCTCTCGATGGGCTCTCCATTCTATATTGCGACTCTGCTAGTTCCACTTTTCTGCATGGGTTATCCGAAAGAAACCCGTTGAACTTGATTCGACATACTAACCTATGCATCCACAACTCAGAAAGTTAAATGTTCCCCGAGTTGTTCCTCCTTAGTTGTATTCTGACCCCCGTCTATCAATTGATAGTCAAGAGTATGCGTGCATTTGTTTATTGATGCCTATTGCTCTTGTGGTCCGTCAAGCCATTCTATTCTGGAATGACTAGGATAAACAAACTCCAGTACCTCATCCATATCCAGGGTCGGGTCAAAGCAGTTGTAATTCGCAGATCAAATACTAATCTAGCTTCTGATTCTGTTCTACCCTGAAGTATTACTGTCTTTATGTCAGGATTTTCATGAGAACTGCACCGGCTCTTGTGAATTCTTGACGTAGCGATACTCTCGCCATCACTTTTCATTCCTCGGTCCCCGTGTTATTGTAACCGGAATACCGGCAACTGGAATGTGATGTGTGAAATCAATACTCCTAGCAACCTCGTTGCTTGGCAGTTAAAGGACAATAATTTCATTCTTAGCGTGTTGGTTTTTGAATCATCATTCTAAGACAGATCGTGCTACCTAGTCCTTATTTCTGGTGCACTCCTCGATCGATGAGTTAGGATCTTGTCAAGTCCTCGCTCATTTGATCATATCATCTTGCCCTCAAAAGCAAGATTGTTCCCGAGCTTAATAGCATATCGGTGGTTCGTGATTTTCCGAATATCTTCTCGGAAGTGTTACCAGGTTATCCCCTGACTGTTATGTTGAGCTCGTGATCAAGTTGGTTTTCTTATAAACCACCCCTTCTCCAAGAATCTGTGTTGGATACCCCTGAGCTAGTTGGTTAAGCTAAACAACAACTTGGAGAGTTGGAAGATAAAAGCCTGCCTAACTTAGTTCATTTCCAAAGGGATATCTTGTGTTTGTGTGTTTGTTGTAGAAAGATGATTTCTTTATCGATTGGTCCTGGTGATCAGTTGTTGAACCTATCGTCTTGCCCAAACCTTGATTTGAGTGTGGGCCATCGTCAAATCAAGTTAGAACCAACGATATTCGTAATGTTGTCTTACTCGTGGTTGATTCCTCGAGCATACACCATTACATCCTTTGGTCTGACCAATACTATCACATTGTTCACATAATGGTGGAATTCTAGTGATATGGAAATTCCGATGAGTTGTTGTTGAGTCCATCAGCAGCATTTTGTCTCCCCCATGATTCATGTTGAACATCAACCTAGTGTTGGAAACTTTTTAAGCAATGCCTTCATGTTCCGCTCATGAAGCTTATGCTTGGATGAAAGAAGTGACTTTCTCCAAGTTCACGTGCATTAGGTGTAAGTTTCTGCCATGAATTTGAGAAAGGTTGTTTTGTTTTCCTTGGAATCATCCCAAATCAGTCATGCATATGTGCGAAGTATTCTATGGTTTGGTAGATTAATTACCTCCACTCCATATGTGTTCCTAGCACACCAAGCCACTGATTAATTTGTTCAAGGAGAAGAAGTTCCTTCTTAGGATCCGGACTTATACAAGGACTTCGATATCCTCGATGATGGTTCCCGCCCGGAACTCGGTAGTGTTTTATTGTAAGACTACCATGGGATCATGTTTGTCTGGGACAACATGTTCACATGTTTGTAGCAGAACCAGCTCATGTTTTGGAGCTTGCTATCGTAGTTCTTTTCCCGAGAATCACGCAACGTCTTCTCGTCGGTTTGTGCTATAAACTTTCATTTTTCTTTCTAGACTCGATGAGTCTAGATTATTCCGACACCAACCAGATCTGAATCTCAGGCAGATATGATGGTTGGAACGTTTCCCAAGAATTATAATATTGGTCTCTCCGTAACCGGTAAAGTGGATGTCGTGGCCAACACACCCAACGGGAAGACCTGTTATTGTAGTATCTTGATTGAGAAAGTTGGCCACCTCCCCATAGGGATTTTGCAGGATTTACTCCTTAGTTGTCCCTTATGGATTTTTGTGCTCCCGAAGTCTGACCATTACTTGATGTTCTAGATACCAAACCATATCTATGAATGGGATACGCTAGTACATCAAGGAGAACATTAGAAGCGGAGTGCTAAATGTCTCTCGGTCGATCATCCAGATTTCGTCCCCTTGGCCTTGCTAAGGTGAAATCTGAGAAAGTGTTATCTTCCTTTGCATCTGCATCGTCCATCGCTATTCATCATGGTAGTATGTTGTGTTGTCAACACCCTTGACATGGATGTTGGTAAAACCTTAATGATTATGGAAATGCTCAAGTTCTTGAAAGCACGCGCAAGCATTAGGTGCTATCATAGTTACTAACCGGGATTGTTCTCTGTTTCCCTGGTTATACTATAACCATTCCAATAGTGGAACCACTCTCTACTGTTGAGCTTCTCCCTAGTTACTAAAATTATCCCTTGTGTTGTTTTCAACAAGGTAATCCACATCATCCATTCTAATCCGGGTATGCCATTCTACCGAACCCCTCTAAACGATCGCTCGAGAATTGCCTTAGGCTGGTATAAAGAGTTTCAATGATCTCTAAATCAAAGGTAATTCTTTTTGCCACTTAAGGGATGATCCTATGAGTTGCCTCCTCTAAGATGTCTCGTTATGGTATCATGGCAACTTAAGTCCTCGCTGCACTGACAACTATTCACCACCTTCTTAAGTGTGAAATTGTTGTCTACCCAGTGAACCTCCGTCGTCTGTTCCACTCCATTCCTCTAGATGTGTTCTTCGTGTCTCAGCTCGAGAGATGTTGCTATGCTTCATTCCGTGAGTTGATCCCGAGTTGTTCGATCTTTGAGAAGATCGATTCCGTAGAGTTTCCCTCTGTCATCGTCATGTTGGATGAAGATTTCGAAGGCAAGACATCAAGATGAATTTGAGTCGGCAAATCAACAATCTCGAGAAGGCAGTTGGATCATAAAGTTTGTGTTACTTAGTGTCCCCTATCTTCTTACCTCACGTCTTGAATCTCGGGGAGATTCTTGTTTAGTGGGGGTGAGTTGTCACATCCCTAGCCTTGCTATGCACTTGGACTAGCTTGGTTGTTGCATCATGTCTAACTTTTATTTAAGATTGAAATGGGGATTGCCTAAACCCTAGCATCAAATGGAATTCACCAGGATCAACTAACTTATTTTCAGTGAGTCCAAATGGCTTTCAAAAATGTTCATCATTTCTGGAAAATGCTAGAACCATAACCAGAGGTGTTGCACATTTTTCCATGACATATTTGGTCACTGAATTAAATCATATAGTATTTGCATTTGGGCATTTAAATGCTATTAAATATTTTCAATGCTCAAATAATCATAAACTAAAATGTTTACTGTTTTATATATTCTAAGCAGTAGCCATGATTAGTTTCATGATTTTTGGATCGGTTTGAGTATTTTAAATAAAGCCCTAAAGACTACAGAATAATAGAAAAACTGAAACAGAAGAGAGAGAGAGGAAGCCCACCTGGGCCACTTACCTGGCCAGCCCAGGCAACAGGCCCAGCCCACCAGGGGCAGCGCTGTCTTCTTCCTCCTGCCAGTAGGAGAAGCAGCTGCGTGCCCGACGCTCGCCGTGCCACCTCCAGGCTGCCTGCCTGTGCCTCGACCCCTCCTAGAGATGCCACGCACCCCCTCCAGGCTCCCTCACTCTCCCTCGCTCCTCTCCTCCTCTGGCTCTCTCGCACGCTACCACCAAGCACTACCGTCGCTGCCGCTGCGCCCACCGCCGTTCCCTTGCACCGTGGCCGTCACCCCGAGCTCTGCCCGCACCCCAAGCCCCTATACGTCGACCCACTGAAGCCTGGATGCCCCCAAGACGATGCCGCGGCGTTTCTTCCCCGACCACGGCCGCCGGATGCCGCCGTCCGATTCGCCCTCTCCGCCGTCTCCCCGAGCACGCCGACCTGCTCTTCGAACTCACCATGAGCCCCTGTCCATTTCCCCTCTCTCCCCGTGCCCGTCCACGCCTTCTAACTACCGTGGCTGTCGGAGCCGACAGCTCCTCGCCGCCGGTCATGTCGCCACCGCGACTATGGCCGTGCAAGCACGCGCCCGAGTTCACCGCTGCACTTGCCGCACTCCCGCAAGTCGAACACGCCCGTCCACGGCTCTTCCCGTGCCCCGCACCACCCACGCCGTTGTCACCCGAACTCCGGCGCCGCCACGAGCTCAACTCCGGCGAGCTCGTTCCACCCCAGCCCCTCTCCCTTGGCTCTCTGGATGCGCAAGAGCGCGGGCTCCCTCCTGGTGCCCTCAGCGCGACCAGCCGCAGCCTGTAGCGCTGCCCCGAAAAACTCCGACGAGCCACCGCCGTCCTTCAAGGTCGCCGGCAACTTAATCCGGCGACGCCGACGTGGCGTGATTAGGTTAGATCTAATCCACCCACTAATTACCACCGCAGCCACTGACACCTGGGCCCCGCTGACTAACTAACCCTGGATTAGCTCCTGTTTAGCTTAAACTAACCATACGGGCCCCACAGGTCAGTTTGACCTGGCCACGTCACACGTTGATTGGCCCCACGCGCCAGAATTGACCCAGCTGACATGGCCGTTGACTGGGCCCACATGTCAGCGACACTAACCATCCCCAGTCACTGACCAGTGGACCCCACTGGTCAGGTTTGACCTGGACAACCCCGCTGACCTGCTGACGTCACGGTGACGTCATGCTGACGCATTAAATCCTTTTCTGGATTTATTCTTTTATAGAAAATTCCAGAAAATAACCAAAACTTCTAAAATTCATAGAAATGCAACCGTAACTCCAAATGAAATAAATTATATATGAAAAATTATCAGAAAAATCCAATCTATCCATCTGTACCATTTTCATGCATGTTAGAACAACTTACAGCTGCTGTATACAACAATTTGAATTAATGGCATTTGAAATGTCATATATGGAGTTTGAATTTGAACCTAGGGTTCAAACCAACCTCATTTAATATGGTTGCTAGTTGCATTAGCTCAATCAACAGCATATTACCATGACATTATCATGCATCATATTTGTTGCATTGCATTGATTGTGTCCCTCTTTGTTTGCCGGTAATTGTCCCCTCTCGATAGACGTGGTTTCCACGATGAGATCGATGACACTGATGAAGAGCTATATTATCTTCAGAAGTGCCAGGCAAGCAAAACCCCCTTGTTCATTCCGATACAATCCCAGTCTCTTGCTCCTGCTCTCTTTTACTGCACTAGGACAACAACGATTCAACTGTTACTTGCTGCGGTAGCTGAACACCTTTATCCTTTGCATGACCTGTCATTCCACAGTAAATAGATGAAACCCACTAGCATGAGTAGGAGTTGTTTGAGCCTTGTTGTGCCTACTCATACATGCTTGTTTGTCATGCCTGCTACTGCTTAGAGTTGAGTCGGGTCTGATTCATCGAGGATGAATCAGAGGTGCGTGAACATGTCCTACTGTGTGTGAGCTAAGTGTGTGAACACGATTTGGTAAAGGTAGCGATGAGAGGCCATGTAGGAGTACATGGTGGGTTGTCTCATTGAAGCCGTCCTTAGGAACTGAGTTCTGTGTTTGTGATCCATGATTCAGCTACTACCATGCATTAGGCCCTGAAATATGACCCCGCTCGACTTCTTATTCACCCTTGTCCTCTGTCCAGGAGTTGCAAGTAGTTTCTGGTGTTTGTAGTATGCTGGAGGCCGTGTGCAGCGCTGACCGTAGGGGTGGGCTGTGATGTGGTAGGCACGTGGCACGGTGTACCGGGCGTCCGTTTGGTGTCTCGGGAACCCTGCTCACATCGTTTGGGGCTATGAGCGAAACTTCGGCCGGATCTCCTCATGGATGGAACCCGAATAGGCGATAAACCTGGACTAGGGATTTGAGTGTCTAGGTAGGTCGTGGTCTACACCCACGTCGGCTTTCGCTTGAAGTCTGCTGAGCACATGTCATGTGCAGACGCTAAGTGGTGGAAACATGTATGAAGAAGTACACCCCCGCAGGGTTAACATCATCTATTCGAATAGCCGTGTCCGCGGTAAAGGACTTCTGGGTTGCATATAACAGTTCATAGACAAGTGAAAGTGGATACTCTAAAATGCGCAAGATAAGTGTGAGTGCTATGGATGGCGTTCTCGTAGGGAGACGGGAGCGGATCCATAGTGGTGTATTGATATGGTGAATATGTGGACTCGTGTGCGCCACCTCAAAGAGTTACTTGCAGTCGTATTTCAGGATAGCCACCGAGTCAAAGCTGGCTTGCTGCTGTTAAACTCCACCACCCCCTTTGTTGATAATGATGCATATGTAGTTAGTTCTGATGTAAGTCTTGCTGGGTACATTTGTACTCACGTTTGCCTATTTTATGTTTTTGCAGAGAGACTTCAGTCTCACTAGTAGTTCCACGTGGACTTCGATGTTTAGCTTGTTACCTCAGCTACGATCTTGTGACCTTGGCAGGATCTGGTAGATAGTCAGGCTTTCAAGCCTTTTTCATTTATAGATGTTTGTACTCAGACATGTTAAGCTTCCGCTTGTGCTTTGATTTGTATGCTCTGAATGTTGGGTCGTGAGACCCATGTTTGTAATATCTCGCTCCTCGGAGCCTAATGAATAAATACTTGAGTCGTAGAGTCATGTTGTGATGCCTTGTTGTATTTGCACATATCGAGCATATTGTGTGTATGTTATTGAAATGCTTGGTATGTGTGGGATCTGACTATCTAGTTGTTTATCTTTAGTAGCCTCTCTTACCGGGAAATGTCTCCTAGTGATTCCACTGAGCCATGGTAGCTTGCTACTGCTCCGGAACACTTAGGCTGGCCGGCATGTGTCCTTCTTCGTTCCTGTGTCTGTCCCTTCGGGGAAATGTCACGCGTTGAGTACCGGAGTCCTGTTAGCCCGCTACAGCCCGGTTTACCGGAGTCCTGCTAGCCCAGTGCTACAGCCTGGATTCACTCGCTGATGACCGACACGTTCGATGCTGGGTCATGGATGCCTGTCCCTGTAAGTCTGTGCCACTTTGGGTTTACGACGAGCCATGTCAGCCCGGGCTCCTTATCATATCGATGCTAGCGACACTATCATATACGTGTGCCAAAAGGCGCAAACGGTCCCGGGCAAAGGTAAGGCGACACCCGTGGGAATACCGTGCGTGAGGCCGCAAAGTGATATGAGGTGTTACATGCTAGATTGATGTGGCATTGAGTCGGGGTCCTAACAGGAGGCCTGGCCCTTGAAGGCCACTCCTTGCCGCCAACGTCGGTGTTGGCGGAGCTGTCCGGGGGAATAGTTCTTCCCCTCTTGGACCCTTCGGCCTCCCCTGTTGGGGAAGCCTTCCTCTTCCTCTCTTCCCCCTCCGGGAGAGAGTCTTCTTCCTCCTCCTCGTCTTCGGGGGAGGAGTCTGCCTCGTCGTCGGACGCCTGATTACGGGAACTCTTTCGAGTCCCCGTGGCCACCTTCTTGGCCTTCTTCTCCGGCACCACGTGCGGTGCCGGAACCAGCAGCCCCGCTAGACGGGCATCCACTGGGTCTTCTGGTATGGGAGCCGGGCAGATGAGCTGCTCGGCATTCTTCATCCATTCCTGTCAAAGGAAAAGGGAGATTGAAACCCTCTTAGAATCAATCAATTTACAACAAGTGTCTCGTAAAGGGGTAGAATCACTTACCTCGTCAGCCGGATGCTGCGAGTGAAATCCGCGGTCTTCCGTCGCGGATGCGGGGGCTTCGGCGCCCTTAAACATCACCCTCCAGGCGCCTTCGTACGTCATGTCGAAGAGCCCGCTCAGCGCCTGGTGCTGTTCCGGATCGAACTCCCACAGATTGAATGCCCGTTCTTGGCATGGGAGGATCCGGCAGACGAGCATGACTTGGACCACGTCGACGAGCCTGAGCTTCTTGTTCACCAGCTTCTGGATACAAGCTCGGAGTCCCGTCAGCTCCTTCGGATTACCCCACAACAAGCCCTTCTCTTTCCAGGAGGTGAGCTGCGTAGGGATACCAGATCTAAACTCGGGGGCCGCCGCCCATGTAGGGTCGCGCGGCTCGGTGATATAGAACCACCTCGATTGCCACCCCTTGACGGAGTCCACGAAGGCCCCTTCGAACCAGAGGACGTTGGGCATCCTTCCCAACATGGCGCCTCCGCACTCCGCCTGCGTGCCCTTCACTACCTTCGGCTTGACGTTGAAGGTCTTGAGCCACAAGCCGAAGTGGGGCCGGATGCAGAGGAGGGCCTCGCACACGACGATAAACGCCGAGATGTTGAGGATGAAGTTCGGTGCCAGATCGTGGAAATCCAGGCCGTAGTAGAACATGAGCCCCCAGACAAAGGGGTGAAGTGGAAAGCCCAGTCCGCGGAGGAAGTGGGGAAGGAAAACGACCCTCTCATGGGGCCCGGGGGTAGGGATGAGCTGCCCCTCGTCGGGCAACCGGTGCGCGATATCACCGGAAAGGTATCCGGCGCTGCGCAGCTTGGTGATGTGCTCCTCCTTGACGGTGGAAGCCAACCATTTGCCCCCCCCTCCGGACATGGTCGCGGAGGGTTAAGACGAGATGCGTGAGCTTGGGCGTTGGAGCTTGAGTGCGCGGAGGTGGAAAAGCAAAGGAGGAAGAAGGCGTGGGTGAAAAGGTGAATCCTTATCCCTTGTATATAGGCAGGCGAAGACTGTGCACCCCCACCAGCCTGGTAAAACTCGCTTATCTCCCAAGCGCCACCATCAATGGCGCGGTTGGGTTACCCACGTCTGTATTGATGGGAATCCCGGAATAAGGGGAACACGATCTCTGCTTCGACAAGACGTGCCAAGGAAACCGCTTCGCTAAATGTGCTGAGGTGGTATAATAAAAAACGATTCAAGTAAAAGCCTGGTAGCGGTGTGATGTCATGCCGCATAATACGTCAGCAGATTGGACTTGTGTACATTTTATTCTCTCTACGGTGGAATGTGGAATTTATTTTGCAGAGCCGGACACTATCCTGGTGTTCATGATCTTCTCTGGATTATTCAAGGGAGGGACCCGCCTTGCAATGCCGAACATTATGCGCGCCGGACTTATCGTCATTGAAGCCTGGTTCAGGGGCTACTGAGGGAGTCCTGGACTAGGGGGTGTCCGGACAGCCGGACTATCATCGTCCGCCGGACTCCAAGATTACGAAGATACAAGATTGAAGACTCCGTCCCGTGTCCGGATGGGACTTTCCTTGGCGTGGAAAGCAAGCTTGGCAATACGGATATGTAGATCTCCTACCACTGTAACTGACTCTGTGTAACCCTAGCCTTCTCCGGTGTCTATATAAACCGGAGGGCTTTAGTCCATAGGACACAACATACATTACAACAATCATACCATAGGCTAGCTTTAGGGTTTAGCCTCCTTGATCTTGTGGTAGATCCACTCTTGTACTACCTATATCATCAATATTAATCAAGCAGGACGTAGGGTTTTACCTCCATCAAGAGGGCCCGAACCTGGGTAAAAACGTCATGTCCCTTGTCTCCTGTTACCATCCGCCTAGACGCACATTTCGGGACCCCCTACCCGAGATCCGCCGGTTTTGACACCGACAGCTACCGCATCAGATAATTGGGCCTTGCAGGCCTCCAGCTCCCGCGCCAATTGTTCATTCTTGTCCACAAGGACCTGTGGATATATTGATCCTTCAAACAGTTGTCCCAACTATTCTAAGTCTCAGGGGCTACTGCTAGGCATACTTATCAAAATCTCTTACCCGTATGTCTTTGGTATACTGGCTTGTCGCTTGGGCAAGCCCGCCTCGAGCGGCTCGGACATATGCGTCTGCCGAATTGAAGGCATTAAAAGCCTCTTCGGAAAAGATGTTGTGCCGGAGCACGACCCTCCGGCGCCGGTGGTTCATGGCGCTCTCCACTTCGGAGTTCGTGGCCGAGCACATATCCGCACCCCCCGTCGGGGAGCTATGCGGTGTTGGCCCCGCATCCACCTCCACCCCCGAAGCCAGTTCTGGAACCCGGCTGGTGGAGGCGTGGTTGGTGGGGTTTCCGGATATAGCCCGGTTATTCTTCTTCCTGCCAGACACAAAGGACGCTGTCATATTTCGAATTCTATGACAGCAGGACAGGCTATGACTTTACCTCTGCAGCAGTGTGTCAGCCCGCACCACCTTCCTCTTGAGCCTGCCTGATCCAGATGCCCGTGGTTGACGAGTCCCTAGGGGCTCGGCCCCTCGCTCCGGCCGCCATTTCTGCAAATAGAGCGACGCCTCAAAGGTAAACTACAATACCTGGAGAAAGTCCTCTTCGGAGGATAGGGTTTTTCAGCTCAACTTACACACGACGTAGGAAGCAGTCCAGGGGAGTCGGCCGTAATGGCCACCAGGGCGCCGTCCTAGCTCGCTTGATAAAATACTCCGTTGACAAGCTCCACGGTAATATCCGGATCTACTTTGAGTCCCGGATCTAGGGCCCTTCCAGGGTCCTCTGGTTGCGGGGTGGGGCTGAAGATTCCTTCCGTGGCCCTCCTTAGTTCCTGCTCAGAGGTTTTGATGCAAGTAATCTTAGCATAAGTACGATAGAGTAAATGAAGCCGGGAAAAGAATGGCAACTTACCCACTCTAGGGGGTTGTACATGGAGAATCCATCCCGCGTTTTTATGCGAAGGAACTCCTCCTCTTCCCCTTTGTACAAATCGGACAATATCCTTGCCAAAGCGGTAGTGGAGTCCGGACCCTTATGACCACAGCGGGTGGCATCATCTTCCCTGTTGTAATGCCACATGGGCTTCCCCCGATATTGGAGCGGCTGCACTCCTCGCTTTATGCCTATTGCCATGACTTCAACAATCGTCAGTCCAGACATGGCTAGCAACTTTATCCTGTTCATCAGGAGGAATATCTCCCTTGTGTCCTCTTCTTGAGGGCCCAGGGACGCCAGCTTAGGCGTGCCCTCGGTGGGGCATTGCTGAACTTGGGGAGACCCCTCCGGACTGGGTCCGGAAAGGGAACGTCATTTATATAGAACCACTCTGAAGGCCAGTTTCCTGGTGCATTCTCAGGAGTGCCGGACAGGTATCCGGTCTCGGCAATGCGCCATACTTCGGCCCCGCCCACTTGATACAGGGACTCCCCCTAGGTGCGGGGGACAAGGCAGAACAGCTTCCTCCACAATCCGAAGTGTGGTTCGCAGCGTAAAAACAGCTCGCATAGGGCGACATACCCTGTGATGTGCAGAATGGAGGCTGGGGTAAGTTTGTGTAACTAGAGGCCATAGAACTCCAGGAGCCCGCAGAGAAACAGGTGGATAGGAAACCCGACGCCCCTCAGCAGATGCGAGATGAGGCATATTCGCTCCTCCGGAGATGGGTTGGGAGATCCCTTAGCTTGTTCCCCTCCGTCGTAAGTAGCTATTCCAGCTTGGACGGAGACCATGAATGCCGGTGGAAGAAACCCTTGAGTTTGTAACTTCACCAAGCGGCTGTGAGGAACTGAGCACTCTCCCCAATCCCCCGACTTAGAGCGAGGAGGGCAAGCAGAAGAGCTGCGACGGCCAGCCATGCTGGAATGGCTTTTCGCGAAGCGCTCTAGGATGCTAGCTCAAGGGAGGAGAGTGAGGTTTGGATCTGAGAATCCCTATCCCTTCAAATAGACGGTTGGCCCGGAGGATTGAGGGTGGCAAATACAAAAATACCTTGCTCCTCGCATTCGCTCGACACGTGGAGATGGTCATTACTGAGGCGCTGAAGCCGAGGAGCACAACATTGATTGGAGACCGGACACCATTCGTCGTAACAGGTACTTTGGAGTATTCAGAGGAAGAACCCGCCTTGCAATGCTGAAGACAATACTGCGCGCCGGACTCATCGTCATTGAAGCCTGGTTCAGGGGCTACTGAGGGAGTCCTGGATTAGGGGGTATCCGGACAGCCGGACTATGTACAACGTCCGGACTATTGAAGCGTGGAGATACAAGACTCAAGACTTCGGCCCGTGTCCGGTTGGGACTTTCCTTGGCGTGGAAGGCAAGCTTGGCGATCCGGATATTATATTTCCTTCCTTGTAACCGACTCCATGTAAACCCTAGCCCTCTCCGGTGTCTATGTAAACCGGAGAGGTTGGTCCTTAGAAAGCCGATCACAATTACATTCATACCATCATAGGCTAGCTCCTAGGGTTTAGCCTCTACGATCTCGTGGTAGATCTACTCTTGTACTACCCATATCATCAATATTAATCAAGCAGGAAGTAGGGTTTTACCTCCATCGAGGGCCTGAACTTGGGTAAACATCTATGTCCCTTACTTCTTGTTACCATCAGCCTTGACGCACAGATTGGGACCCCCTACCCGAGATCCGCCGGTTTTGACACCGACAGCAGCCTCTTCAGAAGAGCCGGATTGTTGGACCTATACAGGGGAGAAGTCCAAGGAGGCAACAGGCTTTGCGCACAGAAGGAAATACCCAGGTGGAATCTATTTACGATCGTTATACCCGTTTTGTCTATCTGTACGTGGCCTGCCCCTGGATAGGACATGTCAAATAGTCCTATTTATCTCTGCTTAATACATTCATTGTAAACATATGCTTAAACATATTATTCATCAATGGGAGATCACATATAGCGTGAGCTTATCATTTTTATTTGAGCATTTTTTCTCACAAATGTTTATTTGATATTGCAACCGTACACCTTGGTACGGTCAGTTTGCCAGGGGCTTCTCATGGCGCCCCGTAATATGGCAAGTAAAGTCCGAACACTTTCAACAGTGCGGCACCCAGAACTTATAGCACTATATGCATCAGTCCGAATCATGTCTTGGGTCTACAGTTGGGTTAGCCCAGCTCCCTTGTTTTGGTACCTTACGTTCTGTTATATCGGTTAAGGTAGTGCAGGGAGAACTACTGCGATTGTGTCCCGGTTCTTCCGGACGAGCACCTCAGTAGAGAAAGCCGAAAACTGACCGGCATGATGTGGCAAGAGCTGGTCGCTGTTCGAGAGGTCTTAAAATCCTTAAAGATTTTTCCGCTTTAGGCGATAAATCGGCTTCGTCCGATCTAGGCGTATATAGCGCCCCAATTCGGCCTTCCGGATTCTAGGGGCTTTGCCGAAATTTAAAATTGTAGACTTATGGCTAAGTGAAAGTTATAAAGCTGCATAGTCCGATTGCCTTGTTCGCTGCGCCGGACACCTCCGTAAGGGACCAAACATTTGGATAAAGAGTGTCCGGGTTTTCCACGAACACCCCAGTACTAGTTACGTGGGGGCGGAAGCTCACGACTGGCCTACTTTCAGAATTTTATAAACAGCCGCACAGAAGGTAATATTTTAAATAACAAAAGCGCTACATAGCGCAAGTAACTTCGTCCTTAAATTACAAACATGACAGAAGTGAATTCATTCTAAAATTATGTCCTTGGTACATTCATCGGCCACGAGACGAGCGCCCTTCATAACACCATCATAGTACTTCTCGGGACGGCAATGCTCCTTGCCCTCCGGCGGCCCGTCCTTCACCAGCTTCTCCGCATCCAGCTTGCCCAATGCACCTTCGCGCGGGCAAAGGCTCGGCGGGCACCCTCAATGCAAACGGATCGCTTGATGACTTCGAGCCACGGACAAGCATTCACCATCCTCTTGATCAGGCCGAAGTAGCTAGCCGGCAGGGGCTCACCAGGCCACATCCGGACTATGAAATCTTTCATAGCCACTTCGGCCGCCCTGTCGAGTTCGACCAATTGCTTCAGTTGGTCACTCAGAGGCATTGGATGTTCGGCCCCAACATATTGGGACCAGAACAGCTTCTCCGTTGAGCTCCCCTCTTCGGCATGGTAGAACTCCGCGGCATCTGAAACGCTACGTGGCAGATCTGCGAATGCCCCTGGAGAGCTCCGAATTCGGGTAAGTAAAAGAAACGCCTCCTTCACATGTTTGCTTTGCATAAAGAATTTCTTACCCCCCGCTATCTTTTTGGCCTCCTGGATTTCCTGCTGTGCCTTCTCGGCTTCGGCCCTCGCGTCTTTTATACTAGCAAGGGCCTTTGCAAGCTCGGTCTCTTTTGCCTTAAGCTCATGCTCCACAGACTCGAACTTTTTGCCGAGCTCCTGGAGCTCTTGTTGTACCTCGTCCACTCGGACATCTTGCTTCTCGCGCTCTGTGCGTTCCAAGGCCGCCTTGTCTTTGGCCTCAGACAACGCTTTCTTCAGAGAGGCCACTTCGGTGGTGGCCCCTGCTACATCTCAAGCTTGCGTTGGTTTTCCCTGAAGAGGAGAGGATGATGCAGCACAGTAGCGTAAGTATTTCCCTTAGTTTTTGAGAACCAAGATATCAATCCAGTAGGAGGTCACGCGCAAGTCCCTCGTACCTGCACAACACGATAGCAACTCACAACCAACGCTTAGGGGTTGTCAATCCCTTCATGGTCACTTACGAGAGTGAGATCTGATAGAGATAATATTTTTGGTATTTTTGATAGATAGATGCAAAGTAAAAAGTAAAGGCAAAGTAAAAAGAAAGCAAGTAAATAAAGTGATATAGATTGATATGATGAGAATAGACCCGGGGGCCATAGGTTTCACTAGTGGCTTCTCTCAAGAGCATAAGTATTCTATGGTGGGTGAACAAATTACTGTTGAGTAATTGACAGAATTGAGCATAGTTATGAGTATATCTAGGCAATGATCATGTATATAGGCATCACGTCCGGAACAAGTAGATCGAAACGATTCTGCATCTACTACTATTACTCCACTCATCGACCGCTATCCAGCATGCATCTAGAGTATTAAGTTAAAAACAGAGTAACACTTTAAGCAAGATGACATGATGTAGAGGGATAAATTCATGCAATATGATAAAAAACCCATCTTGTTATCCTCGATGGCAACAATACAATACGTGCCTTGCAACTCTTTCTGTCACTGAGTAAGGACACCGCAAGATTGAACCCAAAGCCATGCACTTCTCCCATTACAAGAACTACCAATCTAGTCGGCCAAACCAAACGGATAATTCGAAGAGACTTGCAAAGATAACTCAATCATACATAAAAGAATTCAGAGAAGAATCAAATATTTTCCATAGATAATACTGGATCATAAACCCACAATTCATCGTTCTCAGTAAACACACCGCAAAAAGAAGATTACATCGAATAGATCTCCATAATAGAGGGGGAGAACAATTTATTGAGATCCAAAAAGAGAGAAGAAGCCATTTAGCTACTAGCTATGGACCCGAAGGTCTGAAGTAAACTACTCACACTTCATCGGAGGGGCTATGGTGATGATGTAGAAGCCCTCCGTGGTGGATGCCCCCTCCGACGGAGCTCCGGAACAGGCCCCAAGATGGGATCTCGTGGATACAGAAGGTTGCGGCGGTGGAATTAGGTTTTTGGCTCCCCCTTTGATCATACGGGGATACGTAGGTATATATAGGAGGAAGGAGTACGTCGGTGGAGCTCCGAGGGGCCCACGAGGTAGGGGGGCGTGCCCAGGGGGGGCGCCCTCCACCCTCGTGACCTCCTCGGAAGCTTCTTGGAGTAGGGTCCAAGTCTCCTGGATCACGTTCGGTTGGAAAATCATGATCCCGAAGGTTTCATTTTGTTTGGACTCCGTTTGATATTCTGTTTCTTCGAAATACTGAAAAGGCAAAAAACAACAATTCTGGGCGGGGCCTCCGGTTAATAGGTTAGTCCCAAAAGTAATATAAAAGTGAAAAATAAAGCCCAATATAGTCCAAAACAGTAGATAAAGTAGCATGGAGCAATCAAAAATTATAGATACGTTGGAGACGTATCAACCCCTGTTACAAAATCACAACTTTTCGTCGTTAGAATAACCAAATTTTATACCCTTCATTATGTGAGAGCGGGGAATCACTCACCTTTGCTCTCTTTGAGCTGCCTATTCATGAGGTCGAGCTCTCCCTGCGCCTGCTCCAGATCCCGTTTTAGTCCGGCGATCTCGGCTGTGCAGACAGCAGCGGCAAGCAGCACAGCCTGCTTATTCACATTCACACTTATTATTAGACTCATGCGGATTATAATTGACCCTCCGTTTAGTTTTTCTTTCCAAACACCAAATAGGGTATCAGGGGCTACTACCTATCGGGTGGTACTTTCACACATTTTTATTACTTACCTCAATGCCTGTGAGGAGGCTGGTGCAAGCTTCGGTTAGTCCGCTCTTGGCGGACGAAACCTTCTGAATCACCGCACTCTGTTGACACCAGATTTTGGCACGGTCAATAACTTATTTAAGATGGCCTCAAATGGAGAAGTGATCTTCATGAAAGAGTTCCGTATTGTCGATATGAACATCTTTGAAGTTTGGGTCATTGCAGTCTGATTTCATCTCGAAGGCTGAAACTATGCTCAAAGTACTAAGATCTTATATTCAGAGTACAGTTTGGCTGATTAAGCCCCCAAGGCGACCTCAAATGGAAAAATTATCTACACGGATTGTCTTCGTCTCGTTGAAACGATCGATTTTGATATAAAAATCATTCCAATCCGAGTTCGTATGCAAAAGTTAGAGCCATCGGAATACAACCCTGTCAGGAGGCAAAAACTGGCGCGCCCCACCAGACACCCTGTCTGATGGGTAGCGCGAGGGGATAGCCTGTTTTGCGCGACCGATTTGACCCTCAAGATGACCTCTGATGAAAAAACATTCAACATAAAAGTTGTTCGTCTCGTCGAAACGGTCAAGATTGCTTTTGGACTCGTTTCCATCCGAGATTGTTTACCACCACAAAAAAGACCCACAAGGTGCAGCCAGTTTAAACCGAACAGTTTTGGAAAGTTCGGACAAAACCAATCCGAATTTGACTAGGGTTTTGGACGTGAATCCAAGCCTTTTCCTTGCACGGGAAGTCCAGCCGCCTCTTATATACCTAAGGGGTGACGGCCGATTGAACAACACACAATCGATCAAATCATCTACCACTTTTTATCTTTTATCTTTTCTCCTTAACCCTAGTTCTTCTTCTTCCTCGTTCTTCGTCTGTTCTTCTTGTTGCAGGGCGGCGAACCTCGAGGCCCTAGGGGCGATCAGGTCGACCTAGGGCAGCCCATAGCCGCCGCGCGCCCAGACGGGGTCCCTCCCGGGCGTGTGGGGTTTCGGGTCCTCAAAAGCACCCGCCGGATTGTCTGCGTACCGCGCTTCCGGTCGGGTCTCCTTCAACGTGAGCTGCGGTGCATCACCCTCGGCGTTGGAGGTACACGGTGACGTGTTCGTGTGCGAACACACTTTTTGGTGACTCCACTGGGGACGAAGCTTTGAATGGTCTCCAGCCCGTTCTTGCTATGAAGAGATCGTCATCAAGTTGCTGCAATCTACAAAGGTAATATGAATACCTAATTCCCCTTTGTAGATGCAAATAATCCATATGTTGTTGCTGGATCACCTATTGAGCATAATGTATCGGCTAGCCCTAGTTTTATCAATCATGCATCTAATTATGTGCAAGGGCCGATGCAAAACAATCTTCATGTTTGAAATTCTTATAAATTTAGCAACCTGCAACATATGTATCCCAACTCCCATGCATCGGCAACCCCACAAATTCATATGCCGATGAGCAACATGATGAGTTCCATTAATCAATTTGAAACACCCCAAGTTAGAATTTCCAATGCCATACAAGAAAGTGTTTCACCCTTTCATTCATCGGCAGCTAATGTGCAATATAGTAATCCAACCATGCCGATGAATGAGAGAATTGGCCATGCTACTAATGGCTATTTGTCCAGTTACTCTCAACCGTCATATGCTACACCTCATGTTAGTAATTCTTTGGCACCATATACAACTGTAGATGCTCATAATTCGGCTTCACACCTTCCTGGTTATAGCCGAATGAATGTAAATTTTACAGGAGCGGTTGTGCCCAACATTGTAGAAGATGAGGTAGTGGTGGCTGCATTGAAGAGTTTAGCCCAAAATAAGAGAATTAGTGCTCTTTGCCTTGAACAACATGAAAAGGGGCTATTTCCTGATTATGCCGCAATAAAAGCTAGAGTTTTGCAAGAAGATGAATCTTTGCCAATTGATAAAATTGGCGAGCAAAAGTATGGTCTTACAACACTACATATGCCTTCACCTAGTACTACATCATATTATACACCCCCTACACAATTGCAAAATTTCGGAAACACCCGTGTGTCATTGCCGAAAGAATCTAAAAGCATTGGGGGGCAATCATATCCGGAGTGGGCTGAAATTGAGAAAAAGCTTAAAGCTAATTTTGCCGCTAGCCGTCAAAAATAAATAGAAAAAGAATTGGCTCAGATAAAAAAAGCATTGCCAATTGGTACTATCAATGAAAAGAAGGATGATTCGGAACATGAAAGTGATTCGGTTGAAAAAGCCGAATCAAGTAGTCTATATTCTGAATCCATCAAATCCAACGAGGCAAGCATTATTGAGAAAGGGCATGGCAAGCATAGGAAAACAACGGTGCTTGATTTTTCTGAAGTTAGTGGAACCTACTTCCTGCCCTATGAGTTCCGTGCCGTAGAAATTGACAAGCTTCAAGGACAAGAACAAGTAGCCGAACAAAGTTCGGCCGACAAAAATCTTCAAAGCAATGATGCACGGATTCAAGAAAAAGATGATGACAAGGTGTTGGGGAGCCATCCAAAGACGGAGCAAGATGTTCTTTAAATGGCACCACTATCATGCTCTCCCAACATATTTGAAGAGGTATGCATAGCGAGTAATTTACCTATTTTCAGATTTGGTTGCAACTTCATTATTGATGCATCTATAAGAAATATTCTCATAAGTAATTTTGAAAGACCAATGAGGAAGGGTAATTTACTTGTTAGCAGTAAAATTGTTATGGAACATATCGGTCAACCCATTGCACCATTTATAAAGACCGATAATGACTTATTGTTACAGCCAAAGCTTTTCCCGTTGCTTTCTCTAAAGTTCATATCTAGTTGGGTAGCTTTGCTTATTTCTTACTTGGCTTACACTTGGTCTCAACTGAGACATGTATGTTCTAAATATCTTCGTTTCAGAAATTTAAAACCAAGGTTAAATTCTATTGAGAAAACCGATGTTAATATAATATCTTATCCAAAGACATCAGAGATAGAGTGGAAAACACAATGCATAGCCGAATGAGGAGATTCCAAATCTGAACCATTCGTTTGCTTATCTCCAAAGCCGTTCAAACAGCAAGATCGGCTAGGAAACAAGAAGTATACTTTCAATTCAAGCATGTGTGATAAAATATTTGATTTGTTGCTGAAAAATAATTACATTACAATTCTTGATCACCATGTTAAGCCATGAATCCAAGGACGAATGTATTGTAAGTTGCATGATTCGTCCAAGCATAATTTCAAGGATTGCAACATGTTTCATCAAATAGTTAAATCGGCCATTGAAAAAGGACGATTGAAGTTTGTTGAAACACCAAGAGATGACCAGTCTATCCCGATTGGTCCCGATGGCAAAAAGTTTTTGCATCGGCTGCTTCAAGCCGATCCATTTGAAGAGAAGGTAAAAACTATAGGTGATGGGATCAAGCTTTCAAGTAAAGAAGCTGTTGAAGAGCATAATGAACATAATCTTGAGGGCAAGAATTCCATCGAAGCTACAATGAAGACGCCAAGGACTGGGGGGCAGCAAGCAAATCCAATGATCGATGAAAGCAAACCAAAAGAAAACAAAGGCCGAAATAAGCGCAAGTGTAAGATATCAAAAATCACCTTCACTGAACTTTTGGATAAATATCAAAAGAAGAGTGAAGAGAAGAATGCTTATCGGCCTAATCCTGCAAAGAAACCAAGGTCACCCCCAAGGCGCAAATATGAGGATCGGTATTGGCAAAGTGATAATTTTAATGCAACATATTCATATCCTTATTTTGGGCCGCCAATGCCAATGCCGTGGATGCCTCCCTATGCTTATATAGATACATATTCATCATGGGACAGGTATGATACAAGGGCACATTCTCAATCTTATTCTAGACCATCTCACCAATACTATGCATCTCCAAGAAGATCAACATTTGAACAATCACGCTTGAAAGACCGTTTCAATCACAAGGAATCGGTCCAGAGCTCAAGGAAGAATAAACAGGTGGTAAAGCAAGTTTACCGCGTGAAAAGTGATGGTCGTAATTGTGCTACTTCAGATTTGATCTCAAATAACAAAGAGCAAATTAAAATGTTGACATTGGCTACAAAAGGCAAAGAAGTGAAACAATCAATTGAAAAAAATCAGAGTGCCAAATCTGAAGAAAAGAAGTTGAGGGTGCACAAGGCCCAAAAAGAGTTGCCATTGGTTGAAACAAAATCACAGCCGAGATGCCCACTCAGTTAATCGTATTGGCGAAAGAAGGAATTACAAAAACTTAGTGCACAAGAGCTGAAAAAGAAGAACATGGCATGGGTTCCGAAGAGGAGCAGTCAAAATGAAAGTGATGTGCAACCTTCTATTGCAACAGGTGTTACAAAAGTGAAGAAAGAGAAGGATGGAAGCAAAAAACAGTTAAGCCGAAGGTTTGCATCACCCCATCAAAATCTTTGGTTAGCACATCATCCATATTCTTCAACCATACCATTGATGCCTTTGCCATGGAATTCATCATCAGGTATGATAAGTTACCCTCCCTGGATTTATTTTAATCCATGGAAGCGACATAATTTTCTGCATCATGAGAGGGTATTACCAAATCTCTATACATTTTATTAGCTACATTTTTTCTTGCTAATCCAAAGGGCCGAAATATTTGATTGCTATTTCATTTGTTTGTTTCGGCTATACATGATTTGGTGAATGAATTCTACATGGGCATTATGTTGATGCCCGGTATTTATCTATCGCCCTAAGAATATGTCAAAGCATGGCTGATGTAGTATCCTAACATCGTCCTTAGTTCAATTAGAGGCCAAAACGAGGTACATGTTCATTGATATTGCCCTTGTCTTTCTACTACTATGGAGATTATTTTCGACGGTAAATTTGTGGCAATGTCCAAGGTGTTGGTGTTGCTTATTTATCTTCATATGGAGCTATTTTGTGAAGCCTCAGGCCGCTTATAATATTTTTGCACAATCATCAAAGCCGAATATGCATTGTCATTCGGATTGGAGCTTTGCCTTGATATAGGTGCTATACATATTGAGGCTTCCAGTGATTCGTTATTAGTAGTGCAACAAATATCCAAGGGTTATCAATGTTTTGACAGATCACTTATAGTTTATCTTTTGGTATGTCTAGATGCAAGATTTACCTTGGGTTGCTTTGAAATTGTTCATATATCTAGGCATGAAAATTCGAAAGAGTTGGCACAGCAAGCGTCCGGCTACTATGTTAACCATGGTGTATTGCATTTCTATCAATAGACGATGCTAGGTCTTGTCAACATAGGTAAGGTTGAATCGAAGCCCACCGCTTCGGCCACTAATGAAACTTTTATGCAGGCTAAGTAAGGATTGAAGGAAGTTCATTCTTGATTATCTGCAAAATCCTAGCGAAAGGGTGAACAATATGGTTCGAAGGATGGTTTTGATCTATGGAACCTTATCACCGGATTGTTATAGAAGTTGAGAAGTTTACACCCAAGTTTGCATCAAGAGGTTCAAGCAAGCAATGGCTGATATATTTAGAAAAAGCTATGCGGAAGTTATTTTTCGGCACACAAACTTTGCCGAAAAACAGGGGGGCATGTGTTGACACCAGATTTTGGCACGGTCAATAACTTATTTAAGATGGCCTCAAATGGAGAAGTGATCTTCATGAAAGAGTTCCGTATTGTCGATATGAACATCTTTGAAGTTTGGGTCATCGCAGTCTGATTTCATCTCGAAGGCCGAAACTATGCTCAAAGTACTAAGATCTTATATTCAGAGTACAGTTTGGCTGATTAAGCCCCCAAGACGACCTCAAATGGAAAAATTATCTACACGGATTGTCTTCATCTCGTCGAAACGATTGATTTTGATATAAAAATCATTCCAATCCGAGTTCGTATGCAAAAGTTAGAGCCATCGGAATACAGCCCTGTCAGGAGGCAAAAACTGGCGCGCCCCACCAGACACCCTGTCTGATGGGTAGCGCGAGGGATAGCCTGTTTTGCGCGACCGATTTGACCCTCAAGATTACCTCTGATGAAAAAACGTTCAACATAAAAGTTGTTCGTCTCGTCGGAACAGTCAAGATTGCTTTTGGGCTCGTTTCCATCCCAGATTGTTTACCACCACAAAAAAGACCCACAAGGTGCAGCCATTTTAAACCGAACAGTTTTGGAAAGTTCGGACAAAACCAATCCGAATTTGACTAGGGTTTTGGATGTGAATCCAAGCCTTTTCCTTGCACGGGAAGTCCAGCCGCCTCTTATATACCTAAGGGGTGACGGCCGATTGAATAACACACAATTGATCAAATCATCTACCACTTTTTATCTTTTATCTTTTCTCCTTAACCCTAGTTCTTCTTCCTCGTTCTTCGTCTGTTCTTCTTGTTGCAGGGCGGCGAACCTCGAAGCCCTAGGGGAGATCAGGTCGACCTAGGGCAGCCCATAGCCGCCGCGCGCCCAGACGGGGTCCCTCCCGGGCGTGTGGGGTTTCGGGTCCTCAAAAGCACCCGCCGGATTGCCTGCGTACCGCGCTTCCGGTCGGGTCTCCTTCAACGTGAGCTGCGGTGCATCACCCTCGGCGCTGGAGGTACACGGTGACGTGTTCGTGTGCGAACACACTCATAAGAGTACGGTGCTCTTCATCCATGGAAGCGCCGCGAAGCGCTTCCAGCAGACAATCCGGCGCTCATATGAGTTGTCACACTTCCTGATGAACAAGAGGACGGGAAAAGATGGGATAGTTGCTGTGAAGGCGGACATGAGTAAAGCCTATGACCGCGTCGAGTGGAATTTCTTGAGAGCCATGCTTGTAAAACTTGGATTTGGATCGCGCTGGATCGATCTAGTCATGAACTGTGTCAGTACTATCAAATACCAGATCAAAATCAATGGTAGTTTAACGGCCCAGTTCTCCCCATCCCGAGGTTTCCGGCAAGGTGACCCAATATCACCATATTTATTCGTCATTTGCGTGGAAGGGCTTTCATCGCTGTTACATGACGCCGAAGCTACAGGAACAATGAGCGGAGTTAAACTTTGCCGGACTTCACCGGTCGTCTCCCATCTACTGTTCGCCGATGATTCTATGCTTCTTCTTAAGGCCAAACAAGATGAAGCCCAAGCTCTGAGAGATATCTTGGATCTCTATGAGAACTGCTCCGGACAGTGTATTAACTTGGAGAAATCAGCAGTTATGTTTAGCCCGAACACCGGAGGAGAGGCCAGAACTGCTGTCAAGGACGCCCTCCGGATTCAGAGTGAAAATTGGAATGATAGGTATTTGGGGCTGCCGGTGCATGTAGGTAAGTCAAGGAAGAAGGCATTCGCTTTCGTAAAAGGGGCCATGGCGGGAAGAGTGTATGGGTGGAAAGAGAAGGTAATAGCAAAACCCGGAAAGGAAGCCTTAGTCACCACAGTAGCACATGCCATTCCAACATTTGCCATGTCATGCTTTTATCTCACTAAGTCCTTTTGCGAGGAGCTAAGCTCTCTCATAGGCAATTACTGGTGGAGCCAGCAAGACAAGGAGAACACCACACACTGGATAAGTTGGAAGAAGCTCATTTTACCCAAGGCACAGGGGGGTCTCGGATTCCGTGATATGCATGGATTCAATTTGGCTATGTTGTCGAGGCAGATTTGGAGGCTCATTCAATCACCAGATTCCCTATGTGCACGAATTCTGAAAGCCCGTTACTTCCCGACCGGTTCTCTGCTGGATGCAAGGCCTGTTGACGGCATTTCATACTCTTGGAGGAGCTTGCTGCATGGTCTTGACCTCTTTCGGGAGGGATATATATATGGAGAATAGGTGATGGAACCGGGGTAGAAATCTGGAGTGACCCGTGGTTACCACGTCCATGGTCTCGTGGTGTGATTACACCGCATGGACAATGCCTACTGGAGTGGGTTAGCGATCTTATTGATCCGGTCACTGGCAACTGGGATGAGCAGCTCGTAAGGGACACCTTCTGGAGAGAGGATGCAAATCAGATCATGCAGATTCCGCTGAGGGAAGGTGTCCAGGCTTTATCGCCTGGCATTATGACACAAGGGGAGTACACTCCGTTAAGAGTTCTTACAAGCTACAGACTCAGCTTGAGCGAACGAGGGAGAACGGAGATGCAGGTGGGAGCTCAACCAACCCGGGGAACTTGAATGAGATCAAGGACGATACATGGAAAAGGATTTGGAAGTTGCCGTGTCCTCGAAATATCCAGATGTTCACTTGGAGGTTGAAGCACGAATCCCTAGCTCTACGTACCAATGTGGCTCGGAGAGGGATCCCGATTACGGATACCAAATGTCTCTTCTGTGCGCGGGCGGCTGAGGACGGAGCACACTTGTTCATCAAGTGCAAATCGGTGAAGTGCATGTGGCGAGAGCTCTCACTCGAGGGAGAACGAGCGCAGCTGGAAAGGATAGGGTCCATGCATGCAATGCTCGAATTCTTGTGGGGGTTAGATGAGAAAAAGCGCCTCCATATACTCACCTTCTGGTGGCTGTGGTGGGCCAATCGTAACAAGCTGCGTTAGGGCCAGATGCCAATCACAGCGGAGGTTATTGCGAGGCAAACGAGGGCCACTGTACTCGAATACTGGGAAATCTTTCGACAGCCTGCGGTGAAGCCGCAGCCGGACAAGTGGAGGCCCCCGGTGAATGCAGAGTACAAGATCAACATTGACGGATCGTTTGTGCTGGGAGAACTCCATGCAGGCTGGGGCGTGGCGGTGAGAACGAAGGATGGGCGGCTGGTGTGCGCCAGGGCTGGCAGGCAGGATCACGTCATGGATGCCTTCGTCGCGGAGATTTATGCCATGTCACATGCGGTCACCACGGTAGCGGACCTCGGCATTGTTCGGCTCGAACTGGAGACAGACTCCCAACTCCTAGCTGAGGCCTTGGATTTGCAAAGAGTTGATTCCTCCGCATACGCTGCTATCATTGAGGACACGAAGTACCAGCTCAAGCTTTGGTTTGCCAAGGTTGTAATCACCGTGTGTAGACGCACAGCGAATTCTGTAGCCCACGATCTTGCCACAATTGGCCGTAGTTGTGATCCCAACCAGTACATGGAATGGGACTTGAATGTACATGCCCATGTGGGCGCCTCTGTAATAGGCGATATGCCTAAGCTCAGTTAAGTAATAAAGCATTGCTTTGCTCTAAAAAAAAGTAATATAAAAATGAAAAATAAAGCCCAGTATAGTCCAAAACAGTAGATAATGTAGCATGGAGCAATCAAAAATTACAGATACGTTGGAGACGTATCAAGCATCCCCAAGCTTAATTCCTGCTCGTCCTCGAGTAGGTAAATGATAAAAAAAAGAATTTTTGATGCGGAGTGATACTTTGGCATAATTTCAATGTAAATCTTCTTAATTGTGATATGAATATTCAGATCCGAAAGATTCAAGACAAAAGTTCATATTGACACAAAAATAATAATACTCAAGCATACTAATCAAAGCAATCATGTCTTCTCAAAATAACATGGCAAAAGAAAGTTCATCCCTACAAAATCATATAGTTAGGCTATGCTTCATTTTCGTCACACAAAGATGTTCCCAACTTCTATACCCCCGATGACAAGCCAAGCAATTGTTTCATACTTAAATAATCTCAAACTTTTTCAACCTTCACGCAATACATGAGCGTGAGCCATGGATATAGCACTATGGGTGGAATAGAATATGATGATGGGGATTGTGTGGAGAAGACAAAAAAGGAGAAAGTCTCACATCAACGAGGCTAATCAATGAGCTATGGAGATGCCCATCGATTGATGTTAATGCAAGGAGTAGGGATTGCCATGCAACGGATGCACTAGAGCTATGAATGCTCAACAAAAGAAAACTAGTGGGTGTGCATCCAACTTGCTTGCTCATGAAGACCTAGGGCATTTTGAGGAAGCCCATCGTAGGAATATACGAGTCAAGTTCGATAATGAAAAATTCCCACTAGTATGAACAAGACAACTTAAGAGACTCACTATATGAAAAACATGGTGCTACTTTGAAGCACAATATATGAGACTCACTACATGAAGAACAAGGTGCTATTTTGAAGCACAAGTGTGGAAAAAGAGATAGTAGCATTGCCCCCTTTTTTATATATTTTTTTGGGCCTTTCTCTTTTTTTTGACCTTTCTCTTTTTTTTATTTGGGCAATGCTCTAATGATGATCATCAAACTTTCATTACAACATATGAATTACAACTCGATACTAGAACAAGATATGACTCTATATGAATGCCTCCGGCGGTGTACCGGGATGGTGCAATGAATCAAGAGTGACATGTATGAAAAATAATGCAAGGTGGCTTGGCCACAAATACGATGTCAACTACAAGATCATGCAATGGCAATATGACAAAAGTAATGCATGTCACGATGATGATGGTGGAAGTTGCATGGCAATATATCTCGTAATGGCTATGGAAATGCCATGATAGGTAGGTATGGTGGCTTTTTTGAGGAAGATATAAAGAGGTTTATGTGTGATAGAGCGTATCGTATCACGGGGTTTGGATGCACTGGCGAAGTTTGCACCAACTCTCAAGGTGAGAAAGGGCAATGCACGGTACCGAAGAGGCTAGCAAAGGTGGAAAGATGAGAGTGCGTATAATCCATGGACTCAACATTAGTCAAAAGAACTCATGTACTTATTGCAAAAATTTAGAAGTCATCAAAAATCAAGTACTACGCGCATGCTCCTAGGGGGATAGATTGGTAGGAAAAGACCATCGCTCGTCCCCGACCGCCACTCATAAGGATGCACAAGCCAGGTACACTTCATGTTTCAAATTTGTTACACAACTTTAACCATACGTGCATGCTACGGGACTTGCAGACTTCAACACAAATATTTCTCAAATTCATAATCACCCAACTAGCACGACTTTGATATTATTACCTCCACATCTCAAAACAATTATCAAGCATCAAACTTATCTTAGTATTCAACGCGCTCAAAAGAAAGTTTCACATATCTTGAATACCAAGTATATTAACATTAAGCAAATTACCATGCTATTGAAGACTCTCAAAATAATCTAAGTGAAGCATGAGAGATCAAGTTTCTTTAAAACAAATCCACCACCGTGCTCTAAAATATCTAAGTGAAGCATTAGAGCAAAAATTATCACGCTCAAAAAGATATAAGTGAAGCACTATGAGCAAACTATCAAGCTCAAAAGATATAAGTGAAGAACATAGAGTATTCTAACAAATTTCATGTATGGATCTCTCAAAAGGTGTGTACAGCAAGGATGATTGTGGTAAACTAACAAGCAAAGACACAAATAATACAAGACGCTCCAAGCAAAACACATATCATGTTGGTGAATAAAAATATAGCTCCAAGTAAATTACCGATGGAAGTGGACGAAAGAGGGGATGCCTTCCGGGGCATCCCCAAGCTTTGACTTTTTGGTGTCCTTGGATTATATTGGGGGTTCCATGGGCATCCCCAAGCTTAGGCCCTTGCCACTCCTTGTTCCATAATCCATCAAAAGAATTCACCCAAAACTTGAAAACTTCACAACACAAAACTCAACAGAAATCTCGTGAGCTCCGTTAGAGAAAGAAAACAAATGACTACTTCATGGTACTGTAATTAACTCATTCTTTATTTATATTGGTGTTAAACATACTGTATTCCAACTTCTATATGGTTTACAAACTAATTTACTAGCCATAGATTCATCAAAATAAGCAAACAACACACGAAAAACAGAATCTGTCAAAAACAGAACAGTCTGTAGTAATCTGTAACTAACGCAAACTTCTGGAACTCTAAAAATTCTACCAAAATAGGAAGTTCTGGAAAATTTGTTTATTGATCAGCAGAAAAAAGAATCAACGCAAAAGCACGTTCCTTTAATTTATCATATTTATATTCGTGCGCACAAAGTTTCTGTTTTTCAGCAGAATCAAATCAACTATCATCGTAGGTTATCCTATAGTTCCTACTTGGCACAAACACTAATTAAAGCATAAAACCACATCCAAACAGAAGGTAGATGGATTATTTATTGCTAAACATAAGAAAAAACAAAAAACACAAAAATAAAATTGGGTTGCCTCCCAACAAGCGCTATCGTTTAACGCCCCTAGCTAGGCATTGAGATTATGATGATGCTCACATGAAAGGTAGGAATTGAAGCACAAAGAGAGCATCATAAAACATGTGACAAACACACTTAATTCTAGCATACTTCCTATGCATAGGCATCTTGTAAGCAAACAAATTATCAAGGCAAGCAAAAACTATCATATGCAAGGAAGAACAAAGAGATGATAGCAATCTCAACATGAAGAGAGGTAATTTAGTAACATGAAAACTTCTACAACCATATTTTCCTCTCTCATAATAATTACATGTAGGATCATAAGCAAATTCAACAATATAGCTATCACAAAACATATTCTTAACACGATCCACATGTATGTAAAGTTGACACTCTTCCAAAATAGTGGGATTAACATTAACTAAAGTCATGACCTCTCCAAACCCACTTTTATCAAAAATACCATAAGATTGAACATTCTCCAAATATGTGGGATCTAAAGTTGACACTCTTCCAAACCTACATTCAATATTATTGCAAAAATTATTATCAATCTCATATTCATCATGGGACTTAAATAAATTTTCAAGATCAAAAGAAGAATCACCCCAATCATGATCATTGCAACAAGTAGTAGACATAGCAAAACTAGCATCCCCAAGCTTAGGGTTTTGCATATTATTAGCACAATTGGCATCAAGAGAATTTATAGTAAAATCATTGCAATCATGCTTTTCATCGAAGGAACTACCAAGTATGGGTGCAATAGCAACGATCTCATGTTTAACATAAGGAACTATAGCAAATTCATCTTCATAAATATTGGCATCATGGCCACAAGAATAGCAAGCATCATGTTCATCAAGGGATATTTCAATCAAATCATCGGAATCATCATTATCTATAGATTCATGCATATCATTATTTTCTTCCAAAGCAACGGTCACTCTTTCAATAAACTCTTGGACATAGACATTATGAGCAAGGTTTTCATTGCAATACTTAAGTATGACGGAATTTTCAGATTTGTTGAGAGTAAAATCATACTTTTCAATCAAAGAAGCAACTTCATGAGCACCCTTAAAAATGACAAATTCTTCAATTTGTTCGATATCATAGTAACTATAAAAACCCTTTGCATAAGAAGATAAGATTTCTTTATCATTGAACTCACATAGGTAGGGAAGGTGTTTTTTAGGGTTCTTAGAGCAACAAGTAAAATCACACATTTCAAAAAGATTCAAAGCATAGCATAGCAAACTATTTATATGATACCGTAAGAGTCTCCCCTTTTCAGACAAACGATGACACACAAAATAAGCATGCTCATCTAAAGATTTCCCATCAACTAGGCTAGTTGGGGTTTCAGCACGAGCACATAAGGATCGAAGATGATCTAAGTAGAACACTTTAAGTGGATCCATATCAATAGATTTTCAGCAAGCAAAGATGCAAGCATATAGAAGGCACAAGGAAACACAAACAAAGATACATACGGGAAGAAGGCAAACGGGAAAGAGAGGAGGAGATTGGGAAAGAGAGGGCGAATAAAACGGCAAGGGTGAAGTGGGGGAGAGGAAAACGAGAGGCAAATGGCAAATAATGTAATGCGAGAGATACGGATTGTGATGGGTACTTGGTATGTTGACTTTTGCATAAGCCTCCCCGGCAACGGCGCCAGAAATTCCTCTTGCTACGTCTCGAGCTTGCGTTGGTTTTCCCTGAAGAGGAGAGGATGATGCAACACAGTAGCGTAAGTATTTCCCTCAGTTTTTGAGAACCAAGGTATCAATCCAGTAGGAGGTCACGTGCAAGTCCCTCGTACCTGCACAACACGATAGCAACTCGCAACCAACGCTTAGGGGTTGTCAATCCCTTCACGGTCACTTACGAGAGTGAGATCTGATAGAGATAATATTTTTGGTATTTTTGATAGATAGATGCAAAGTAAAAAGTAAAGGCATAGTAAAAAGAAAGCAAGTAAATAAAGTGATATAGATTGATATGATGAGAATAGACTCGGGGGCCATAGGTTTCACTAGTGGCTTCTCTCAAGAGCATAAGTATTCTACGGTGGGTGAACAAATTACTGTTGAGCAATTGACAGAATTGAGCATAGTTATGAGTATATCTAGGCAATGATCATGTATATAGGCATCACGTCCGGAACAAGTAGATCAAAACGATTCTACATCTACTACTATTACTCCACTCATCGACCGCTATCTAGCATGCATCTAGAGTATTAAGTTAAAAACGGAGTAATGCTTTAAGCAAGATGACATGATGTAGAGGGATAAATTCATGCAATATGATAAAAACCCCATCTTGTTATCCTCGATGGCAACAATACAATACGTGCCTTGCAACTCTTTCTGTCACTGAGTAAGGACACCGCAAGATTGAACCCAAAGCCATGCACTTCTCCCATTGCAAGAACTACCAGTCTAGTTGGCCAAACCAAACGGATAATTCAAAGAGACTTGCAAAGATAACTCAATCATACATGAAAGAATTCAGAGAAGAATCAAATATTTTCCATAGATAATACTGGATCATAAATCCACAATTCATCGGTCTCAACAAACACACCGCAAAAAGAAGATTACATCGAATAGATCTCCACAAGAGAGGGGGAGAACATTGTATTGAGATCCAAAAAGAGAGAAGAAGCCATCTAGCTACTAGCTATGGACCCGAAGGTCTGAAGTAAACTACTCACACTTCATCGGAGGGGCTATGGTGATGATGTAGAAGCCCTCCGTGGTGGATGCCCCCTCCGGCGGAGCTCCGGAACAGGCCCCAAGATGGGATCTCGTGGATACAGAAGGTTGCGGCGGTGGAATTAGGTTTTTGGCTCCCCCTTTGATCATACGGGGATACGTAGGTATATATAGGAGGAAGGAGTACGTCGGTGGAGCTCCGAGGGGCCCACGAGGTAGGGGGGCGCGCCCAGGGGGGCGCCCTCCACCCTCGTGACCTCCTCGTAAGCTTCTTGGAGTAGGGTCCAAGTCTCCTGGATCACGTTCGGTTGGAAAATCACGATCCCGAAGGTTTCATTCCGTTTGGACTCCGTTTGATATTTTGTTGCTTCGAAATACTGAAAAAGGCAAAAAGCAGCAATTCTGGGCTGGGCCTCCGGTTAATAGGTTAGTCCCAAAAGTAATATAAAAGTGAAAAATAAAGCCCAATATAGTCCAAAACAGTAGATAAAGTAGCATGGAGCAATCAAAAATTATAGATGCGTTGGAGACATATCAGCCCCTGTTACAAAATCACGACGTTTCGTCGTTAGAATAACCAAATTTTATACCCTTCATTATGTGAGAGCGGGGAATCACTCACCTTTGCTCCTTCGAGCTGCCTCTTCGTGAGGTCGAGCTCTCCCCGCGCCTGCTCCAGATCCCGTTTTAGTCCGGCGATCTCGGCTGTGCGGACAGCAGCGGCAAGCAGCACAACCTGCTTATTCACATTCACACTTATTATTAGACTCCTGCAGATTAAAATTGACCCTCCGTTTGGTTTTTCTTTCCGAACACCAAACAGAGTATCAGGGGCTACTACCTATCGGGTGGTACTTTCACACATTTTTATTACTTACCTCAATGCCTGTGAGGAGGCTGGTGCAAGCTTCGGTTAGTCCGCTCTTGGCGGACGAAACCTTCTGAATCACCGCACTGATAAGAGTACGGTGCTCTTCATCCATGGAAGCACCACGAAGCGCTTCCAGCAGACAATCCGGCGCCTCGGGCGCAACGGAAGTCCTCGACACAGACGGCTCGCCCTCCCTAACGAGGGGCTGCCCGCCTGAGTCCGGAAACATTGAAGGTTTCGGAACAGTGATCCGCTGAGAGCCGGGCCTGCTGTGGCTCTCGCCGACACGATCCGCGGGGATCTTGAACCCCGCGTGTCCGACATCTGGAATTTCGCCTTGGGGCGTCTCCAGAATCACCTCCCCCCGCTCTGGGAGCCTTCGGGACAACACCTCCATGTCATCCGCGGGTTGAGGAGTAGTGGCCGTCGGGAGTGAGTTCATCTCGGAATCGCTCAGGGATCCATCCGAAGAAGATACCTCGGGATGAACCCTGGCCGGACTGCATATATGTTCGACGTTATAAAAAGACTGTGAAGTAAAGTCATTACAGAGTGCGGATACTTACGATCACGCTAGGGGCTTCCCCCCGGGCAGCCGCCCCTCCTTGCTATGGGCGGCCGTGGCGGAGTAGTCCGGAAGGGACACCTTTCCCTTCTTGGACGACCCAGCCTCCCCCTGCGGGGCGGATTTCCTCTTTTTCTCCTCCACATTGCGGGAAGGTAGAGTTTCTTCTTGCTTCCCCCCGCCTTCGCGGGAGGAATCTGTCTCGTCATCATCAGACGACGTGGGTATGACGGCCTTGCACCGAGGGCCTTTCCCGGCCCGCTGGTCCGCCTTCTCAGGCCCTCACCCTCTCCGGGTGGGGTGGTCCCTTCTTCTTCTTCCTCCCCTTCGGGGGAGGAGTGTGCCTCGTCGTCTTCGGACGAGGCTTCTGGTGCAACCTTATGTCGGAGACCCTTTCGGATCCCCGGGGCCTTCTTATCGGCCTTCTTCTCCGGCACCTTGTAGGGCGCCGGGACCAGCAACTCCGTCAGGAGAGCATCAGCTGGGCTTTCTGGAAGCGGAGCCGGACAGTCAATCTGCTCCGCTGTCTCCACATAATCCTGAACAAATATGCACAATTACTTAAGACTCCCCCTTTAATATATTGGGAAGAACCGAATCCGGTGGTAGCCCGAAAACTCACCTGACTAGGAGGCCGCGCGGCGTGGAGGTACTTCGGAGGCCTTGAATAACGCCTTCCACGCGTCTTTGTGCTTCATGCCGTAGAGCCTCTGAAGCGTCTGGTGTTCAGCCGGGACGGACTCCCACAGATTGAATGCCCGCCTTTGGCACGGTAGAATCCGGCGAACGAGCTTGACCTGGATCACATTGACAAGTTTGATGTTCTTGTCCTTCATGCTGTTGATGCAGTTTTGGAGTCCGGTGAGCTCTGTAGATTCGCCCCAGGACCGGCCCTTCTTTTCCCAGGAGGTGAGCCGCATGGGGGTTCCGGATCGGAACTCGGGGGCCACCGCCCAGTTGGCACCGCGCAGCTCGGTGATGTAGAACCACCCCGACTGCCACCCCTTCACGGTTTCCGCAAAGGAGCCGTCAAGCCAGGTGACGTTAGGCATCTTGCCCACCATGGCTCCTCCGCACTCTGCTTGCTGGCCGCTCACGATCTTTGGCTTCACGCAGAAGCTTTGCAGCCACAAGCCGAAATGAGGCTTGATGTGGAGGAAGGCCTCGCATACGACGATGAACGCTGAGATGTTGAGGACAAAGTTCGGGGCTAGATCATGGAAATCTAGCCCGTAGTAGAACATGAGCCCGCGGATGAAGGGATGAAGTGGAAACCCAAGTCCACGGACGAAGTGGGCGAGAAACACGACCCTCTCGTGGGGTCCTGGGGTTGGAGTGACCTGCCCGTCGTCCGGTAGCCGGTGCGCTATGTCTGCGACCAAGTATCCAGCCGCCCGAAGATTCGCGATATCCTTCTCCTTCACGGTGGAAGCCACCCACTTGCCTCGTGCTCTGGATATGTTTAGTTGTGCGGAGAAGACTTGGGCTAGGGCGCTGGAGCTCGAGGGGGCAAGAGTGGGCAAAGGAGGAAGAAGGCGTGGGTAAAAATGGGGAACTCTTATTCCCTTTATAGAGGCGACGGAAGCGGTGCGCCTCCCCACTTGCCCATTGGGAATCGCTCACCTCCCAAGCGCCATGATTGATGGCATGGTGGGATTACCATACCCGTATTGATGAGAATCCCATGATAAGGAGACACGATCTCTGCTTTGACAAGATGTGTCAAGGAAACCGCCTCGCAATATGCGCTGTGGCTGGTTGTAGGAAAACGGTTCGAATAATGACCCGACCTTAATGACATGTCACGTTGTCTAAAAAGTTGTCAGCAGATTGCATTTGTGAAATATTGTTCTCTCTCTACAGCAGTATGTGAAGATCATTTTGCGGATCCGGACACGGTCTACGTGTTCGATAATAACTTTGGAGTATTCGGAGAAGGAACCCACCTTGCAATGCCGAAGACAAGACTGCACGCCGGACTCATCGTCATTGAAGCCTGGTTCAGGGGCTACTGAGGGAGTCCTGGATTAGGGGGTATCCGGATAGCCGGACTATATACATCGTCCAGACTATTGAAGTGTGAAGATACAAGACTCAAGACTCTGGCCCGCGTTCGGATGGGACTCTCCTTTGCGTGGAAGGCAATCTTAGCGATCCGGATATTGTGTTTCCTTCCTTGTAACAGACTCCATGTAAACCCTAGCCCTCTCCGGTGTCTATATAAACCGGAGAGGTTGGTCCTTAGAAGGCCGATCACAATTACAATCATACCATCATAGGCTAGCTCTTAGGGTTTAGCCTCAATGATCTCGTGGTAGATCTACTCTTGTACTACTCATATCTTCAATATTAATCAAGCAGGAAGTAGGGTTTTACCTCCATCGAGAGGGCCCGAACCTGGGTAAACATTGTGTCCCTCGCTTCCTGTTACCATCAGCCTAAGACGCACAGATCGGGACCCCCTACCCGAGATCCGCCGGTTTTGACACCGACAGTGGCGGGCCGGCCCACGAAAAGCCTGTTAACGGCATGTTCACGTATAGCCCATTTACAGCCCGCTAACCCAGGGCCCATTACGATCTATCTGAATTAGGCCCAGTAGCATCATCTGGGCCGTCCAATATGATTCCAGCCAGCTTTAACTTCCGGCCCATGTATGGCCCATGACGTCTTTCGGCCCATATGAGGCCCTTTGTAACTCTTGGCCCATTAACGGCCCGTGGTGAAACTGGCCTGTAATGAACAGTGTATCACTTTATACCCGTTAACGACCCATTATTCCATTCGGGCGTTTCCAGCCCATGTTATCTTTCGGCCTTCTCAGGGCCCATTTATTCTTGGGCTCATTTCTAGCATTTGGTTACTTACGGCCCGTTACTGTCATTTTCTGCTTGTGGGCCAAATTCAGCCTGTGGTTACAGTTGGCCTGTTTGTGGCCCGTTAATACGATGGGCCATTTTCATAGCGTCATCAAATACGGCCTATTAGCGATGACCCGTTATGGTCGGCCCATGAACGGACAATTCCAACTCTAACCCGTTTACGGCCATAATGCGGTCTGTTATTGGCCCATGTTTGGCCAATCGATCATATGACCCGTATAAGGCCCATTGATGATACGACCCTTAGAAGGCCCATTGTTTCTACGGCCCATAAAAGGCCCATTGTTTCTACGGCCCGTAGGAGGCCCAATGTCACTACAGTAAATATCTAGCCCATGGTTATTATGGCCTAGTTTTAAAAAATAGGTTATTGCGGCCACTAGCAAACCGCAGAAAATAAACTACACTCACTACAAGAAAACAAATAAACAAGACAACAAGGAAATAAATAAGCAAGCAACTTACGCTAGGCTATCATGGCTATTACACATATTACATCCACTGGGCATCAAAGTTTGCTACCAGTGCAAATAAACGCGCCGACAAAAGAATATACAAAACTGAGAGCACTTAAGAAGGTACTAGGCCTGGCCAGGACGGGCCCCGCAAGAAGCCGAACAAGCTGATGAGACCTCAGATGTGTCAATGATGTGTCAAAGATGCTTCATCCCTAGATGTATGGCACGATAGTGCACAAGGCAGTCCTCTGACATCTTCATTACATCTTTGACTTCAAGTCGGAGGTGAGCTGAAGCAAGCCTTTCCGCTTTAAGTTGAGACTGAAGAAGTCGAACTGATTGAGGCAGAGACTGCACAGAGCTTGTCTCACACCTGCTGGTGAGAAGCTTCAACTCACTGTCTTCATCAAGATAGGACCTTGGGGTCATCTCGCTGTCCTCAAGATGGTTTGGCTCACTATCTTCCCTAAAGTTCTGCCTGGCATAAGAGATACGACTCTGAAAGAGAAACAAGGAAGCACGTAACAGGTTACACAATTATATAAGCAAATAAATGGATCTGTTCTACATAAGGAACATGTGTTTACAACTACAATTTAAAATTGGTAGTTGTTGCAAACATCCAATCAGATGTAAACAGCAAAGTAAACAGCAGTGGGGGAAATGATGCCTATCCAAATCTATACTAGAACAAAGTTTGAAGGCTTGAGAAGGATGAACTTACATTACATGTTAACACGGGCTGGACAAAGCCCTTCTCCATGTTGACGGAAGGATAATTCAATAAATTCCCCAAAGAAAATTCTTTATAAGCGTTGCCATTATTCTACATTTTGCAAAGAGTAAATATAGATCAAATAATATTGGAAGAAACAGAGGATAATGAAGCTCAGGTACAGACTGATGATACATAATCAAATAGCAATTAATTAAGTACAGCGTTACAAGGCAAAAGGGTAAGAGGTACTAACAAGAGCAATGCATAGCCCAGTATTGTTGTGAGATCGTATGATCCTTTGAGCAAGGAGATTCATCTGAAATTAGTTTTCACACAAGAGAGAAGGTAAGGCACATGCAGAAATGTAGGATTTCAAATTTTTAATTAATATCATAGACAGTACCTGACACTGGGCTCTCAATAGTTCTAATAGGGGTTTGGCCACTGGAGTAGGGGTAAAGTGTGGTATAGTTGGGCCTGTGTTTTCTGTGGCTGCTGATCTATCTGATTTAACAGGTATCCCTACCTTTTCATAATACCTAGTTTGTACTCCTTGAGGATCTGCACTCACCCTCTTCCTTTTGTACATCGATTATGAAAGAACAACATTGGACTGGAAAAACATAGTATGACGGCACATGGAATAGGTACAGAAAATGTATAGGTATGGCATATACTCATATATGATGCTTAAACTAAGCAGATGGTGTAACAAAGTAGAAGTAATGCAAGAGGTCAGATGCAAAATATGTGCGACCAATACAACCTTGCCAAGTTAGAGCAAGCACCTTGATGGGTGAATAAGATAGGCCATCCTCCACCATGCCAAGTATGTTAGCTAGTGGATTGTTCCGCAATATTCCTCTCGTGCGCCCATTCTCATATTCATTTTGATAATGTTCAATATCTGACATGCATGAAAACATAGAAACAAGTGAGATTATCTTTGTAATGCTGAAGTGATTCTAATCCAATATTGCCTCCCTGTAAACCCCTTTGTGCTATCTCTGCAATTCTTCTAAGAGATGCCATGCATGCTATAATTTGGTGTGTGCATTAATATAATGTGGCCTACTACTCAAAATATGAGAGCTCCATAAGTGATGACACTTCGCAGATGACAACTTCAACATATAGTAAAAAAGAACAAGTAGGCCTGACCTGAGAGATTCAAAATATACTAAGGGAGAACAACTCGACCTGACCAGTCGACCGCAAGAGAAGAGGATCATCTTAAAGAAGAGCAGAAGAGCAAGCATACTGGAGATATTACAAGTCTTTCTATACAATGTCGATTGGCCACCCATGATGAACCAGAGCGCACAGAGAAATAATATTACTTCCGGTCTCTCCATATGTGGCTCACATGCATTTTGAAACTAAAGTAGGAACATTTAGCTGACCAATTAAACATCTCTCAATTTTACTAACATCAGCATAATATCATATTTGAATTTGTACCACTAAGCTTGTTTAGCTCGATGGGTGGAGCAGCGTTATTACGACACAAACCACATAGGCTGATCGTGGTCATCATAAAATGGGGAAAGCGTAAGCATGATGAGTATAGTGTTGACCGTGGCAATGGGATGGTAGATCTGAAGCCGCAAACCGCGCAAAGTGTAGTTAGCAACTGATGTTTGCTTTGAAATAACAACTAAGATTTAGTATGGACAAGAAAGTACAGTCAACAAGTGACAAAGAAATGCAATTCTGCTGTCTTTCTATATGTCACGACATGCATTTGGAAACTCAAGTGGGACCTTTACCTAACCAATTAAATGTGTCTATTAACTAATATCAGTATCATATCACAATCATATTTGTGTTGGGGAACGTAGTAATTTCAAAAAAAATCCTATGCACACGCAAGATCATGGTGATGCATAGCAACAAGCGGGGAGAGTGAGTCTACTTACCCTCGTAGACCGAAAGCGGAAGCGTTAGCACAACACGGTTGATGTAGTTGTACGTCTTCATGATCCGACCGATCCAAGTACCGAACGTACGGCACCTCCAAGTTCAGCACACGTTCAGCTCGATGACGTCCCGCGAACTCCGATCTAGCAGAGCTTCACGGGAGAGTTCCTTCATCACGACGGCGTGATGACAGTGATGATGTTGCTACCGACGCAGGGCTTCGCCTAAGCACCGCTACGATATGACCGAGGTGGAATATGGTGGAGGGGGGGCACCGCACACGGCTGGGAGAGATCAACATATCAACTTGTGTGTTCATGGGGTGCCCCCTCCCACGTATATAAAGCAGTAGAGGAGGGGAGGGGCCGGCCCTCTCTATGGCACGCCCTGGGGAGTCCTACTCCCACCGGGAGTAGGATTCCCCCCCTTCCATGTAGTAGGAGTAAGAGTCAAGGAAACGGAAGAGAGAAGAGAAGGAAGGAGGGGGCACCGCCCCTCCCCCTAGTCCAATTCGGACTAGGCCTTGGGGGGGCGCGGCCCGCCTCTCTCTCTTTCCCTTAAAGCCCAATAAGGCCCATATACTCCCCAGCGAAACCCCGTAACTCTCCGGTACTTCGATAAATACCCGAATCACTCGGAACCTTTGCGATGTCCGAATATAGTCCTCCAATATATCGATTTTTACGTCTCGACCATTTCGAGACTCCTCGTGATGTCCCCGATCTCATCCGGGACTCCGAACTACCTTCGGTACATCAAAACACATAATTCATAATATAAATCATCACCGAACATTAAGCGTGCGGACCCTACGGGTTCGAGAACTATGTAGACATGACCGAGACACGTCTCCAGTCAATAACCAATAGCGGAACCTGGATGCTCATATTGGTTCCCACATATTCTACGAAGATCTTTATCGGTCAAACCGCATAACAACATACGATGTTCCCTTTGTCATGGGTATGTTACTTGCCCGAGATTCGATCGTTGGTATCTCGATACCTAGTTCAATCTCATTACCGGCAAGTCTCTTTACTCGTTATGTAATGCATCATCCCGCAACTAACTCATTAGCCACATTGCTTGCAAGGCTTATAGTGATGTGCATTACCGAGAGGGCCCAGAGATACCTCTCCGACAATCAGAGTGACAAATATTAATCTCGAAATATGCCAACTCAACAAGTACCTTCAAAGACACCTGTAGAGCACCTTTATAATCACCCAGTTACATTGTGACGTTTGGTAGAACACAAAGTGTTCCTCCGGTAAATGGGAGTTGCATAATCTCATAGTCATAGGAACATGTATAAGTCATGAAGAAAGCAATAACAACATACTAAACGATCAAGTGCTAAGCTAACGGAATGAGTCAAGTCAATCACATCATTCTCCTAATGATGTGATCAGATGTGATCTCGTTAATCAAATGACAACTCATGTATATGGTTAGGAAACTTGATCATCTTTGTTTCAACGAGCTAGTCAAGTAGAGGCATACTAGTGACATTATGTTTGTCTATGTATTCACACATGTACTAAGTTTGCAGTTAATACAATTCTAGCATGAATAATAAACATTTATCATGATATAAGGAAATATAAATAACACCTTTATTATTACTCTAGGGCATATTGTTGGGGAACGTAGTAATTTCAAAAAAATTCCTACGCACACGCAAGATCATGGTGATGCATAGCAACGAGAGGGGAGAGTGTGTCCACGTACCCTCGTAGACCGAAAGCGGAAGCGTTAGAACAACGCGGTTGATGTAGTCGTATGTCTTCACGGCCCGACCGATCAAGCACCGAAACTACGGCACCTCCGAGTTCTAGCACACGTTCAGCTCGATGACGTCCCTCGAACTCCGATCCAGCCGAGTGTCGAGGAAGAGTTCCGTTAGCACAACGGCGTGGTGACGATCTTGATGTTCTACCGTCGCAGGGCTTCGCCTAAGCACCGCTACAATATTATCGAGGAGGACTATGATGGGGGGGGGGGGCACCGCACATGGCTAAGAGATCAAGAGATCAATTGTTGTGTCTATGGGGTGCCCCCTGCCCCCGTATATAGAGGGGAGGAGGAGAGGGCCGGCCAAGGGGGGAGGCGCGCCCAAGTGGGGCAATCCTACTCCAAGTAGGATTCCCCCCTCTTTCCTAGTCCAAGTAGGAGAGGGGAAGGAAGGGAAAGAGAAGGAGAAGGAAGGAGAGGGAGGAAAAGGAGGAAAGGGGGGCTGGCCCCCTAGTCCAATTCGGTTTGGGCTAGGGGGGCCGCACGCCCTGCCTCCTCTCTTCCACCACTTGGCCCATGAGGCCCATTGCTTCTTCCTCGTATTCCCGTAACTCCCCGGTACCACCGAAAATACCCGAATCACTCAGAACCCTTCCGATGTCTGAATATAGTCGCCAATCTCATCCGGGACTCTGAACTCCTTCGGTACATCAAAACTCATAAACTCATAATATAACTGTCATCGAAACCTTAAGCGTGCGGACCCTACGTGTTCGAGAACAATGTAGACATGACCGAGACATGTCTCTGGTCAATAACCAATAGCGTAACCTGGATGCTCATATTGGATCCTACATATTCTACGAAGATCTTCATCGGTCAAACCGCATAACAACATACGTTGTTCCCTTTGTCATCGGTATGTTACTTACCTGAGATTTGATCGTCGGTATCTCAATACCTAGCTCAATCTCGTTACTGGCAAGTCTCTTTACTAGTTCCGTAATACATCATCCCGCAACTAACTCATTAGTTACAATGCTTGAAAGGCTTATAGTGATGTGCATTACCGAGTGGGCCCAGAGATACCTCTCCGACAATCGGAATGACAAATCCTAATCTCGAAATACGCCAACTCAACATGTACCTTCGGAGACACCTGTAGATCTCCTTTATAATCACCCAGTTACGTTGTGATGTTTGGTAGCACACAAAGTGTTCCTCCAATAAACGGGAGTTGCATAATCTCATAGTCATAGGAACATGTATAAGTCATGAAGAAAGCAATAGCAACATACTAAACAATCAAGTGCTAAGCTAACGGAATGGGTCAAGTTAGTCACATCATTCTACTAATGATGTGATCCTGTTAATCAAATGACAACACATGTATATGGTTAGGAAACATAACCATCTTTGATTAATGAGCTAGTCAAGTAGAGGCATACTAGTGACATTAAGTATGTCTATGTATTCACACATGTATCATGTTTCCGGTAAATACAATTATAGCATGAATAATAAACATTTATCATGATGTGAGGAAATAAATAATAACTTTATTATTGCCTCTAGGGAATATTTCCTTCAGTCTCCCACTTGCACTAGAGTCAATAATCTAGATTACACAGTAATGATTCTAACACCCATGGAGTCTTGGTGCTGATCATGTTTTGCTCGTGGAAGAGGCTTAGTCAACGGGTCTGCAACATTCAGATCCGTATGTATCTTGAAAATCTCTATGTCTCTCACCTGGACTTGGTCCCGGATGGAATTTAAGCGTCTCTTGATGTGCTTGGTCCTCTTGTGAAATCTGGATTCCTTTGCCAAGGCAATTGCACCAGTATTGTCACAAAAGATCTTCATTGGTCCCGATCCACTAGGTATGACACCTAGATCGGAAATGAACTCCTTCATCCAGACTCTTTCATTTGCTGCTTCCGAAGCAGCTATGTGCTCCGCTTTGCATAAAGATCCTGCCACGACGCTTTGTTTAGAACTGCACCAATTGACAGCTCCACCGTTCAATATAAACACGTATCCGGTTTGCGATTTAGGATCGTCCGGATCAGTGTCAAAGCTTGCATCGACGTAACCATTTACGACTAGCTCTTTGTCACCTCCATAAACGAGAAACATATCCTTAGTCCTTTTCAGGTATTTCAGGATATTCTTGACCGCTGTCCAGTGATCCACTCCTGGATTACTTTGGTACCTACCTGCCAAGCTTATTGCTAAGCATACGTTAGGTCTGGTACACAGCATTGCATACATGATATAGCCTATGGCTAAAGCATAGGGAACACCTTTCATTTTCTCTCTATCTTCTACTGTGGTCGGGCATTGAGTCTGACTCAACTTCACACCTTGTAATACAGGCAAGAATTCTTTCTTTCCCTGATCCATTTTGAACTTTTTCAAAACTTTATCAAGGTATGTGCTTTGTGAAAGTCCAATCAAGCGTCTTGATCTATCTCTATAGATCTTGATGCCCAATATGTCAGCAGCTTCACCGAGGTCTTTCATTGAATTTTTTTTATTCAAGTATCCCTTTGTGCTATCCAGAAATTCTATATCATTTCCAATTAACAATATGTGATCTACATATAATATCAGAAATGCTACAGAGCTCCCACTCGCTTTCTTGTAATTACAGGCTTCTCCAAAAGTCTGTATAAAACCATATGCTTTGATCACACTATCAAAGCGTTTATTCCAACTCCGAGATGCTTGCACCAGTCCATAAATGGACCGCTGGAGCTTGCACACTTTGTTAGCACCTTTTGGATTGACAAAACCTTCCGGTTGCATTATATACAACTCTTCTTCCAAAAATCCATTCAGGAATGCAGTTATGACATCCATTTGCCAAATTTCATAATCATAAAATGCGGCAATTGCTAACATGATTTGGACAGACTTAAGCATCGCTACGGGTGGGAAAGTCTCATCATAGTCAACCCCTTGAACTTGTCGAAAACCTTTCGCAACAAGTCGAGCTTTGTAGACAATTATATTACCATCAACGTCAGTCTTCTTCTTGAAGATCCATTTATTCTCGATGGCTTGCCGATCATCGGGAAAGTCAACCAAAGTCCATACTTTGTTCTCATACATGGATCCCATCTCAGATTTCATGGCCTCAAGCCATTTTGCGAAATCTGCGCTCATCATCGCTTCCTCATAGTTCGTAGGTTCGCCATGGTCAAGTAACATGACTTCCAGAATAGGATTACCGTACCACTCTGGTGTGGATCTTACTCTGGTAGACCTACGGGGTTCTGTAGTAACTTGATCTGAACTTTCATGATCAATATCATTAGCTTCCTCACTGATTGGTGTAGTTGTCACAGGAACCGGTTCTTGTGATGAACTAATTTCCAATAAGGGAGCAGGTACAGTTACCTCATCAAGTTCTACTTTCCTCCCACTCACTTCTTTCGAGAGAAACTCCTTCTCTAGAAAAGATCCGAATTTAGCAACAAAAATCTTGCCCTCAGATCTGTGATAGAAGGTGTACCCGATAGTCTCTTTTGGGTATCCTATGAAGACACATTTCTCCGATTTGGGTTCGAGCTTATCTGATTGAAGTTTCTTCACATAAGCATCGCAGCCCCAAACTTTAAGAAACGACAACTTTGGTTTCTTGCCAAACCAGAGTTCATAAGGCGTCGTCTCAACAGATTTTGATGGTGTCCTATTTAACGTGAATGCGTCCGTCTCTAAAGCATAACCCCAAAACGATAGCGGTAAATCAGTAAGAGACATCATAGATCACACCATATCTAGTAAAGTACGATTACGACGTTCGGACACACCATTATGTTGTGGTGTTCCGAGTGGTGTGAGTTGCGAAACTATTCTGCATTGCTTTAAATGTGAACCAAACTCGTAACTCAAATATTCTCCTCCACGATCAGATCATAGAAATTTTATTTTCTTGTTACGATGATTTTCCACTTCACTCTGAAATTCTTTGAACTTTTCAAATGTTTCAGACTTGTGTTTCATCAAGTAGATATACCCATATCTGCTCAAGTCATCTATGAAGGTGAGAAAATAATGATACCCGCCGCGAGCCTCAATATTCATTGGACCACATACATCAGTATGTATGATTTCCAACAAATCAGTTGCTCGCTTCCGAAGAACGGCGTTTTAGTCATCTTGCCCATGAGGCATGGTTCACAAGTACCAAGTAATTCATAATCAAGTGATTCCAGAAGTCCATCAGTATGGAGTTTCTTCATGCGCTTTACACCAATATGACCCAAACGGCAGTGCCACAAATAAGTTGCACTATCATTATCAACTCTGCATCTTTTGGCTTCAACATTATGAATATGTGTATCACTACTATCAAGATTTAATAAAAATAGGCCACTCTTCAAGGGTGCATGACCATAAAAGATATTACTCATATAAATAGAACAACCATTATTCTCTGATTTAAATGAATAACCGTCTCGCATCAAGCAAGATCCAGATATAATGTTCATGCTTAATGCTGGCACCAAATAACAATTATTCAGGTCTAAAACTAATCCCGATGGTAGATGTAGAGGTAGCGTGCCGACCGCGATCACATCGACTTTGGAACCATTTCCCGTGCGCATCATCACCTCATCCTTATCCAATCTTCGCTTAATCCGTAGTCCCTGTTTCGAGTTGCAAATATTAGCAACAGAACCAGTATCAAATACCCAGGTGCTTCTATGAGCATTAGTAAGGTAAACATCAATAACATGTATATCACATATACCTTTGTTCACTTTGCCATCCTTCTTATCCGCCAAATACTTGGGGCAGTTCCGCTTCCAGTGTCCAGTCTGCTTGCAGTAGAAGCACTCAGTCTCAGGCTTAGGTCCAGACTTGGGTTTCTTCTCTTGAGCAGCAACTTGTTTGTTGTTCTTCTTGAAGTTCCCCTTCTTCTTCCCTTTGCCCTTTTTCTTGAAACTGGTGGTCTTATTGACCATCAACACTTGATGCTCCTTCTTGATTTCTACCTCCGCAACTTTTAGCATTGCGAAGAGCTCGGGAATATTCTTGTCCATCCCTTGCATATTATAGTTCATCACGAAGCTCTTGTAGCTTGGTGGCAGTGATTGAAGAATTCTGTCAATGACACTATCATCAGGAAGATTAACTCCCAATTGAATCAAGTGATTATTATACCCAGACATTTTGAGTATATGTTCACTGACAGAACTATTCTCCTCCATCTTACAACTATAGAACTTATTGGAGACTTCATATCTCTCAATCCGGGCATTTGCTTGAAATATTAACTTCAACTCCTGGAACATCTCATATGCTCCATGACGTTCAAAACGTCATTGAAGACCCGCTTCTAAGCCATAAAGCATGGCACACTGAACTATCGAGTAGTCATCAGATTTGCTCTGCCAGACGTTCTTAAGATCGTCAGTTGCATCTGCAACAGGCCTGGCACCCAGCGGTGCTTCCAGGACGTAATTCTTCTGTGCAGCAATGAGGATAATCCTCAAGTTACGAACCCAGTCCGTGTAATTGCTACCATCATCTTTCAACTTAGCTTTCTCAAGGAACGCATTAAAATTCAACAGAACAACAACACGAGTCATCTATCTACAACAAACATAGACAAGCAAAATACTATCAGGTACTAAGTTCATGATAAATTTAAGTTCAATTAATCATATTACTTAAGAACTCCCACTTATACAGACATCTCTCTAGTCATCTAAGTGATCACGTGATCCAAATCAACTAAACCATGTCCGATCATCACGTGAGATGGAGTAGTTTCAATGGTGAACATCACTATTGTTGATCATATCTACTATATGATTCACGTTCGACCTTTCGGTCTCCGTGTTCCGAGGCCATATCTGTATATGCTAGGCCCGTCAAGTTTAACTTGAGTATTCTGCGTGTGCAACTGTTTTGCACCCGTTGTATTTGAACGTAGAGCCTATCACACCCGATCATCACGTGGTGTCTCAGCATGAAGAACTTTCTGAAGGAAATATGCCCTAGAGGCAATAATAAAGTTATTATTTATTTCCTCATATCATGATAAATGTTTATTATTCATGCTATAATTGTATTTACCGGAAACATGATACATGTGTGAATACATAGACAAACTTAATGTCACTAGTATGCCACTACTTGACTAGCTCATTATTCAAAGATGGTTATGTTTCCTAACCATAGACATGTGTTGTCATTTGATTAATGGGATCACATCATTAGGAGAATGATGTGATTGACTTGACCCATTCCGTTAGCTTAGCACTTGATCGTTTAGTATGTTGCTATTGCTTTCTTCATGACTTATACAAGTTCCTATAACTATGAGATACGCCATAGGAACATGTATAAGTCATGAAGAAAGCAATAGCAACATACTAAACGATCAAGTGCTAAGCTAACGGAATGGGTCAAGTCAATCACATCACTCTCCTAATGATGTGATCCCGTTAATCAAATGACAACACATGTCTAAGGTTAGGAAACATAACCATCTTTGATTAATGAGCTAGTCAAGTAGAGGCATACTAGTGACATTAAGTTTGTCTATGTATTCACACATGTATCATGTTTCCGGTAAATACAATTATAGCATGAATAATAAACATTTATCATGATATGAGGAAATAAATAATAACTTTATTATTGCCTCTAGGGCATATTTCCTTCACATATTTCCTTCAGTCTCCCACTTGCACTAGAGTCAATAATCTAGTTCACATCACCATGTGATTTAACACGAATATTCACATCTGTATGTGATTAACACCCATAGTTCACATCGTCATGTGACCAACACCCGAAGGGTTGACTAGAGTCAATAATCTAGTTCACATCGCTATGAGATTAACACCCAAAGAGTACTAAGGTATGATCATGTTTTGCTTGTGAGAGAAGTTTAGTCAACGGGTCTGTCACATTCAGAGCCATATGTATTTTGCAAATATTCTAAGTCTACAATGCTCTGCATGGAGCTACTCTAGCTAATTGCTCCCACTTTCAATATGTATCCAGATTGAGACTTAGAGTCATCTGGATCAGTGTAAAAGCTTGCATCGATGTAACTCTTTACGATGAGCTCTTTTATCACCTCCATAATCGAGAAACATTTCCTTAGTCTTCACTAAGGATAATTTTGACCGCTGTCCAGTGATCTACTCTTAGATCACTATTGTACCCCTTGCCAAACTCATGGCAAGGAACACAATAGGTCTGGTACACAACACGGCATACTTTATAGAACCTATGACTTAGGCATAGGGAATGATTTTTCATTCTATTTCTATTTTCTGCCATGGTCGGGTTTTGAGTCTTACTCAACTTCACACCTTGCAACATAGGCAAGAACTCCTTCCTTGACTGTTCTATTTTGAACTATTTCAAAATCTTATCAAGGTATGTACTCATTGAAAAATCTTATCAAGCGTCTTGATCTATCTCTATAAATTTTGATGCTCAATGTGTAAGCAGCTTCACCGAGGTCTTTCTTTAAAAAACTCCTTTTAAAATACTCCCGTATGCTTCCAGAAAATTCTACATTATTTCTGATCAACAATATGTCATTCACATATACTTTATCAGAAATGCTGTAGTGGTCCTACTCACTTTCTTGTAAATACAGGCTTTACCGCAATGTTGTAGTGATCAACTCATCAAAGCGTATATTCCAACTCTGAGATGCTTGCACCAGTCCATAGATGGATCGCTGGAGCTTGCACATTTTGTTAGCACCTTTAGGATCGACAAAACCTTCTGGTTGCATCATATACAACTCTTCTTTAAGAAATCCATTAAGGAATGTAGTTTTGACGTCCATTTGCCAGATTTCATAAAATGTGGCAACTTGCTAACATGATTCAGATAGACTTAAGCATCGCTATGAGTGAGAAAATCTCATCGTAGTCAACACCTTGAACTTTGTCAAAAACCTTTTTTAACAAGTCTAGCTTTGTAGATAGTAACATTACTATCAGTGTCCGTATTCCTCTTGAAGATCAATTTATTCTTAATGGCTTGTCGATCATCGGGCAAGTCAACCAAAGTCCACACTTTGTTCTCATACATGGATCCCATCTCAGATTTCATGGCTTCAAGCCATTTCGCGGAATCTGGGCTCATCATCGCTTCCTCATAGTTCGTAGGTTCGCCATGGTCAAGTAACATGAACTCCGGAATAGGATTACCGTACCACTCTGGTGCGGATCTTACTCTGGTTGGCCTACGAGGTTCGGTAGTAACTTGATCTGAAGTTTCATGATCAATATCATTAGCTTCCTCACTGATTTTTGTAGGCGTCACAGTAACCGGTTTCTGTGATGAACTACTTTCCAATAAGGGAGCAGGTACAGTTACCTCATCAAGTTCTACTTTCCTCCCACTCACTTCTTTCGAGAGAAACTCCTTCTCTAGAAAGGATCCATTCTTAGCAACGAATGTCTTGCCTTCGGATCTGTGATAGAAGGTGTACCCAACCGTTTCCTTTGGGTATCCTATGAAGACACATTTCTCCAATTTGGGTTCGAGCTTATCACATTGAAGCTTTTTCACATAAGCATCTCAGCCCCAAACTTTAAGAAACGACAACTTTGGTTTCTTACCAAACCACAGTTCATAAGGCGTCGTCTCAACGGATTTGGATGGTGCCCTATTTAACGTGAATGCAGCCGTCTCTAAAGCATAACCCCAAAATGATAGCGGTAAATCAGTAAGAGACATCATAGATCATACCATATCTAGTAAAGTACGATTATGACGTTCGAACACACCATTACGCTATGGTGTTCCAGGTGGCATGAGTTGCGAAACTATTCCGCATTGTTTCAAATGTAGACCAAACTCATAACTCAAATATTATCCTCCACGATCAGATCGTAGAAACTTTATTTTCTTGTTACGATGATTTTCCACTTCACTCTGAAATTTTTTGAACTTTTCAAATGTTTCAAACTTATGTTTCATTAAGTAGATACCTGCCACGAGCATCAACACTCATTGGACCGCATACATCGGTATGTATTATTTAAAACAAGTCAGTAGCTCGTTCCATTGTTCCGGAGAACGGAGTTTTAGTCATCTTGCCCAAAAGGCACGGTTTGTAAGCATCAAATGATTTATAACCAAGTGATTCCGAAAGTCCATCTTTATGGAGTTTCTTCATGCGCTTTACACCGATATGACCCAAACGGCAGTGCCACAAATAAGTTGCACTATCATTATCAACTTTGCATCTTTTGGCATCAATATTATGAATTTATGTATCACTACGATCGAGATCCAACAAAGTATTTTCATTAGGTGTATGATCATCGAAGGTTTTATTCATGTAAACAGAACAACAATTATTCCCTGACTTTAAATGAATAACCGTATTGCAATAAACATGATTAAATCATATTCATGCTCAACGCAAACGCCAAATAACATTTATTTAGGTTTAACACTAATCCCGAAAGTATAGGGAGTGTGTGATGATGATCATATCAATCTTGGAACCACTTCCAACACACATCGATACTTCACCCTCAACTAGTCTCTATTTATTCTGTAACTCCTGTTTCGAGTTACTAATTTTTAGCAACCGAACAAATATCAAATACCCAGGGGCTACTATAAACACTAGTAAGCTACACATCAATAACCTGTATATCAAATATACCCTTGTTCACTTTGCCATCCTTCTTATCCACCAAATATTCAGGGCATTTCCGCTTCTAGTGACCATTTCCTTTGCAGTGAAAGCACTCAGTTTCAGGCTTTGGTCCAGCTTTGGGCTTCTTTGCAGGCGTGACAACTTGCTTGCCATTCTACTTGAAGTTCCCTTTTCTTTCCCTTTGCCCTTTTCTTTGAAACTAGTGGTCTTATCAATCATCAACACTTGATGCTCTTTCTTGATTTCTACCTTCATCGATTTCAACATCACGAAGAGCTCGGGAATTGTTTTCGTCATCCCTTGCATACTGTCGGTGTCAAAACCGGCGGATCTCGGGTAGGGGGTCCCGAACTGTGCGTCTAGGCGGATGGTAACAGGAGACAAGGGACACGATGTTTTTACACAGGTTCGGGCCCTCTCGATGGAGGTAAAACCCTACTCCTACTTGATTAATATTGATGATATGGGTAGTACAAGAGTAGATCTACCACGAGATCAGAGAGGCTAAACCCTAGAAGCTAGCCTATGGTATGATTGTTGCTCGTCCTACGGACTAAAACCCTCCAGTTTATATAGACACCGGAGAGGGCTAGGGTTACACAGAGTCGGTTACAATGGTAGGAGATCTACGTATCCATATCGCCAAGCTTGCCTTCCACGCCAAGGAAAGTCCCATCCGGACACGGGACGAAGTCTTCAATCTTGTATCTTCATAGTCTTGGAGTCCGGCCAAAGATGATAGTTCGGCTATCCGGATACCCCCTAGTCCAGGACTCCCTCAGTAGCCCCTGAACCAGGCTTCAATGATGACGAGTCCGGCGCGCATATTGTCTTCGGCATTGGAAGGCGGGTTCCTCCTCCGAATTCTTCATAGAAGATTTTGAACACAAGGATAGTGTCCGGCTCTGCAAAATAAGTTCCATATACCACCGTAGAGAGAATAATATTTACACAGGTTCAATCTGCTGACGTATTTTGTGGCGTGACATCACACCACGGCCAAGCCTTTATTCGAATCATTTTTACTGTTCCACCTTGGCGCGTTTAGCGAAGCGGTTTCCTTGGCACGTCTTGTCAAAGCAGATATCGTTCCCCTTATTCCGGGATTCTCATCAATACGGACGTGGGTAACCCAACTGCGCCATTGATTACGGCGCTTGGCAGATAAGTGAGTTTCAGCAGGCTGGTGGGGACGCATAGTTTCGTCCGACCATATATAAGGGGACAAGGATCCACCTTTTTACCTACACCTTCATCCTCCTCTGCTTATCCATTTCCGCATACTCGAGCTCTAGCGCCCAAGTCCACACATCCCGCCTCAACCTTCCCCAGCCATGTCCGGAGCGGGAGGCAAGTGGATGGCCTCCTCTGTCACGGAGGGGCACATCAAGAGGCTGCGAAAGTCAGGATACTTGTCCAGCGACATCGCGCATCGGCTCCCCGATGAGGGGCAGCTCATCCCCACCCCCGGGCCCATGAAAGGGTGGTGTTCCTCACCCACTTCCTCCGTGGACTAGGTTTTCCACTTCACCCATTTGTCCGGGGGCTCATGTTCTACTACGGCCTGGATTTCCACGATCTGGCCCCGAATTTCATCCTCAACATCTCGGCGTTCATCGTCGTGTGCGAGGCCTTCCTCTCCTTCCAGCCCCACTTCGGCTTATGGCTGAAAACCTTTAATGTCAAGCCGAAGGTAGTGGGCGGCCGCCAAGCGAAGTGCAGAGGTGCCATGGTGGGCAAGATGCCCAACGTCCTATGGCTCGAGGGCTCCTTTGTGGAGACCATAAAGGGGTGGCAATCGGGGTGGTTCTACATCACCGAGCCACGTGACCCTAAATAGGCAGCGGCCCCTGAATTCAAATCTGGCATCCCCACACGGCTTACCTCCTGGAAAGAGAAGGGCCTATCATGGGGTGATTCGGAGGAGCTGACCAGACTCCAATCCTGCGTCCAAACCTTGGTGAACAAGAAGCTCAAGCTTGTCAACGTAGTCCAGGTCATGCTCATCCGCCAGATCCTCCCGTGCCAGGAACGGGCGTTCAACTTGTGAGAATTTGATCCGGCACAGCACCAGACCTTTTGCAGGCTCTTCGACACTATGTACGAAGATGCCCGGAGGGTGCTGTTCAAGGGCGCCGAGGCTCCTGCATCCGCTACCGAAGATCGCGGATTCAGCTCGCAGCGTCAAGCCGACGAGGTAAGCTATTTTACTCTTTATAGGACACTTATTTTCCATAGTTTGACTCTATGCGGGATCTAAACTCCCTTTACCTTTGACAGGCCTGGCAAAAGACGTCCGGGTAGGTTAACTGTCCCGCTCCCTTGCCAGAAGACCCAGCGAACGCCCGATTAACGGGGCTGCTGGCTCCGGCGCCTTACGTGGTGCCGGAGAAGAAGGCCAAGAAGAAGGCCACGGGAACTCGAAGGAGTTCCTGGCGCCAGGTGTTGTCGAACTCATCGTCCGAAGACTCCGAGGCAGACTCCTCCCACGAAGACAGGGAGGAGGAAAAAGAGGCTTCTCCCCCAGCGGGGGGAGAGAAGAAAAGGAAGGCCTCCCCGACTGGGGGGGGGGGGGGGGGCGGAGGGTCCAAGAAGGGAAGGACCCTTCCTCCGGACTACTCCACCAACGTCGACGACGGCGAAGAGGAGTGGTCACCGAGGGCCAAGCCCTTGGCGAGATCGTAAGTGTCCGGATTCCAGAATGACTCATGATTTTTCCTTTGTCGCGCAGTGTTTTCTAACGCCGAATACAACCCTGCAGCCCGCCCAAGGACGGGCTTGATATTTCAACGAGCGGCTCCCTGGCACCGTCGGATGTGAATAGTACTTCACTTCCGGCCGCCTCCTCTCCTCACGCTGCTGATGACGCCGAGGTGGGGTCCCAAAAGTGGCCCGGCCAGGAGGAGGAGGAGGTCCCGGAGGTGCCGCGAGGCAACCTCCCGGACTTTGGGCACGAGGGGGATCAACCCCCAAAGGGTTCTGAGTTCGGCCCTGGGCCGGACTCCGCACTGGAACCTTTAGTGGTTCTGGAGTCCGGCGGGCGGCCTCTTCATAAGAAGGGCGAGACTGCGGCACCGGTGACCTTCATCCAATCGGAGGCACTGGATAATTTGCTGGAGGCGCTCAACGGCGCTTCGATCAACGAGGAGCACCGCACTGTTATGAGTGCGGTGATTCAGAAAGTTCAGTCCGCCAAGAGCGGGCTGACTGAAGCCTGTACTAGCCTTCTAACAGGCTTTGAGGTATGTAATTAAGATATGTAAAAATAGTACCACATAGATAGTAGCCCCTGATGCTCAGTTTGGTGTTCGGAAAGAAAAGCCGAACTGAGGATCTAAAAAGATATATGCAGGAGTCTAACATAAGCATGTCAATATGGGAATGCAGGCTGGGCTACTGACCTCTGCCACACTGACTACGGAGGTCAATGTGTTGAAGCAGAGCCTCGAGCGGTCCGAGAACGAGCTCGGCCGTGCCAAGAAGCAGCTCGAGGACAAGGAAGGTAAGTAATACCTTAGTGAAGTGATACCTTATAGAAAGGATTTGGTTGCAAAAAATGACAGGAATAACGTGAGTATTGCAGGGGCCACGAACGAGGTGGCGACCCTGAAGGAAGCGGTGTCCGAGGCCGAAAGCAATGCGGCCGCGGAACGCACCAAGCGAGAGAAGCAGGAGGCGCGGGTGGCGGAGGTGCGGCAAGAGCTCCAGGCTCTCGTGGAAAAACATGAGAGTTTGGAGCGTGACTCGAAGACTCGAGAGTCCGAGCTCGCCTTGGATCTTGAGAGTGCCAAAGCCGCTAAGGCCGAAGCCCAAAAAGCCCTCCAGGAAATTGAGGCAGTAAAGAAGATAGCGGCGGGTAAGGCATTCTTCATGCAAATCAAGCACGTGAAAGTGAATTACTTGTTACTTACCCGAATCCGGAGCTCTCCAGGAGCATTCGCAGATCTGCCCCATAGTGTGTCCGACGCCGCCGCATTCTACCGGGCCGAGGAAGGGAGCTCGGCGGAGAAGGTATTCTGGTCTCAGTATGCTGAGGCCGGACACCCGATGCCCTTGAGCGACCAGATGAAGCAGCTGGTTGAGCTCCATAAGGTGGTAGAACAGGCCATGAAGGGCCTCATAGCTCGGCTGTGGCCGAAGGAGGCCATGCCTGGGAGCTATTTCGGGCTGGTGCGGCGGCTAGTGGACGCCTGTCCATGGATTGAAGTCGTCAAGCGCTCCGTCTGCATTGAAGGTGCCCGTAGGGCCCTTGCCCGTGCTAAAGTGCACTGGGGCAAGATGGACGCTCAGAAGCTTGTGACGGATGCTCCACCGCCGGGCAGGGAATATCGCAAGCCCGAGATGTATTATGAGAACGTCCTGAAAGGGTGCCCGCCTTATAGCGGGCGAATGCTCCAAAGATGTGCGCTTGAAAACTTGTTCATATGCTCTAAGCAACGCTTGTTAATTTAAAACATTACCTTCTGTGCGGCCGTTTATCAATTTTGAGAGATGGCAAGTCGTTGGCTTCAGCCCCCATGCCACGAGTGCTGGGGTGTTCGGGATAAACTTGAGCACTCTTGTTCCCATTTTTTGGTCCTTCGAGGGAGGCACTCAACACAACGAACAAGGCAACCGGACTTATAATGCTTGAACACTCCCACTTAGCCATAGAATTCTATAATTTTAAATTTCGGCGAAGCCCCTAATGTTCGGAAGACCGAATTCGGGGTGCTATCCACGCCTGGGCCGGACAAGGCCGGCTCCTCGCTCTAAGCGGCATAAGTCTTTAGGGACTCGAAAAAACCTCTCGAACAGCGACCGGCTCTCGCCCTATCATGACGGTCAGTTTTAGCTTTCTCCACTGAGGTGCTCCACCCAGCTCAACTGGGGCACAATCGCAGTGGTTCTCCCAGCGCTACCTTAGCCGATATAACGGAACGTAAGGTACCAAAACATGAGAGCCGGGCAAACCCAACTATTGACCCAAGACATGATTCGGAGCCAATGCATATAATGCTATAAGTTCGGGGTGTCGCACTTGTGAAAGTGTTCGGACTTATCACACCATATTTTGGGGAACTTAAGCCCCTAGTGTATTTGACCGTACCAAAGCGTACGGATGCAACATGTCATAAGTGAACATATATAGATAAAAAAGGAATGCAATAATAGGCAAAAAGTGATGCATTGTTTATAAAAAATACTGCAATGAAAGCAGAACGATACAAATAGTGCGATAAGCAAGGGATGTGACTGTTTAACATGTCCCCCTCCAGGGGTAGGCTGCGGGATGATATGTAAAACAGGTATAATGCTCGTAATAGAGACCACCTGGACACTCGACGTAGCTTTTCTGCTTCCTGCCTATTGCATCGTGAGTTCGGAAATTCTACTGTCGGACAGGGATTCTGAAAAACGGAGTCCTGCAAATAAGAAAAAAAAGAATGACACAATTGGGAGCCCTTGGTGCGGTTAAGCCGCTCTCCGGGCATGCCATGGTCGTGCCACTACCCCTATGCCCATGGTATCTCCAGAGCGTAGTTATGTACGCGTGGTACTGGTCTCACGATTTCGCGAGGGCTGGGGTTGGGGCCGCATTGCTACGCGTGCTCGGAACGTGCCAGGAGGTCTTGTTGTAGGTTACTCCGGGCGCGCTTGACGGTGTCCGGCCGCTTAACAGCCGGACTCAAGAATTGCCTTAAGAGGCTGCTTTGTACTTCCGCCGCGAGAGCCGCTGTATGCTCCTCCGTTCGGAGAGAGTGTTCGGTGTTTCTGTTGACCGTAATGACTCCTCGAGGGCCTGGCATCTTGAGCTTGAGGTATGCATAGTGCGGCACCGCATTGGACTTTGCAAATGTGGTTCGTCCGAGCAGTGCATGATAGCCGCTGCGGAACGGGACTATGTCGAAGATTAACTCCTCGCTTCGGAAGTTATCCGGGGATCCGAAGACCACTTCAAGTGTAACAGAGCCTGTATAGTTGGCCTCTACACCTGGTATGACGCCTTTGAAGGTCGTCTTTGTGGGTTTAATCCTTGAGGGGTCTATGCCCATCTTGCGCACTGTATCCTGATAAAGCAGGTTCAGGCTGCTCCCGCCGTCCATCAGGACTCTAGTGAGGTGAAATCCGTCGACGATTGGGTCTAGAACCAATGCGGCAAATCCGCCATGGTGGATGCTAGTGGGGTGGTCCCTTCGATCAAAAGTGATCGGGCAGGAGGACCAAGGATTGAACTTTGGGGCGACTGGCTCCATCGCATATACGTCCCTGAGTACACGCTTCCGCTCCCTTTTGGGTATGTGGGTTGCGTATATCATGTTCACTGTCCGTACTTGTGGGGGAAAACCCTTCTGTCCTCTATTGTTCGGCGGCCGGGTCTCCTCCTCGTCATCGCTATGTAGCCCCTTGTCATTGTTTTCGGCAATTAACTTGCCTGCCTGCTTGAACACCCAACAATCCCTGTTGGTGTGATTGGCTGGCTTTTCGGGGGTGCCGTGTATCTGGCACGAGCGATCGAGTATTCGGTCCAAATTGGACGGGCCCGGAGTATTTCTTTTGAATAGCTTTTTCCGCTGACCGGGTTTAGAGCCTCTGAATCCGGCGTTGACTGCCGTATCGTCATTATTGTCGCCATTAATGCGGTGCTTGTGCTTGTTGCGACGCGACCTGCCGTTGGTGTCCTTGGTATCCGAATTACCAGGGCTCTTGGTCATGTTGTTACTACGAGCTAGCCAGCTGTCCTCTCCCGCGCAGAAGCGGGTCATGAGTGTTGTGAGGGCTGCCATGGATTTCGGCTTTTCCTGTCCTAGGTGTCGGGCAAGCCACTCGTCGCGGATGTTGTGTTTGAAGGCTGCAAGGGCCTCTGCATCCGGACAGTCGACGATTTGATTTTTCTTGGTTAGGAACCGTGTCCAGAATTGTCTGGCCGATTCTTCTGGCTGCTGAATTATGTGGCTTAGGTCATCGGCGTCTGGTGGTTGCACATAAGTGCCCTGGAAGTTGTCGAGGAATGCGGCTTCCAGGTCTTCCCAACAACTGATTGACTCTGCTGGCAAGCTGTCAAGCCAATGCCGCACTGGTCCTTGTGAGTGGGAGGTATTTGATGGCGTGTAGATCATCACCGCGGGCCATGTGGATGTGAAGGAGATAGTCCTTGATCCAAACCGCAGGATCTGTTGTGCCATCGTATGATTCGATGTTTACGGGTTTGAAACCCTCGGAGATTTGATGATCCATTACTTGTTGGGGAACGTAGTAATTTCAAAAAATTTCGTACGCACACGCAAGATCATGGTGATGCATAGCAACGAGAGGGGAGAGTGTTGTCTACGTACCCTCGTAGACCGAAGCGGAAGCGTTGACGCAACGTAGAGGAAGTAGTCGTACGTCTTCCCGGTCCAACCGATCCAAGCACCGTTACTCCGGCACCTCCGAGTTCTTGACACATGTACAGCTCGATGACGCACCCCGAACTCCTATCCAGTAGAGGTACGGGGAGGAGTTCCGTCAGCACGACGGCGTGGTGACGATCTTGATGTTCAACTGCCACAGGGCTTCGCCTAAGCACCGCTACAATATGACTGAGGTGTAATATCGTGGAGGGGGGCACCGCACACGGCTAAGGAACGATCACGATGATCAACTTGTGTGTCTATGGGGTGCCCCCTGCCCCCGTATATAAAGGAGTGGAGGAGGGGAGGGCCGGCCCTCTCTATGGCGCGCCCTAGGGGAGTCCTACTCCCACCGGGAGTAGGATTCCCCCTTTCCTAGTCCAACTAGGAGACCTTCCAAGTAGTAGGAGTAGGAGACAAGGAAGGGGAAGAGAGAGGGGAAGGAAGGAGGGGGTGCGGCCCCTCCCCTAGTCCAATTCGGACTAGGCCATGGGGGGGGGGGGGCGCGGCCTGCCCTAGGCAGCCCCTCTCTCTTTCCCGTATGGCCCAATAAGGCCCAATACTTCTCCCCGGCGAATTCTCGTAACTCTCCGGTACTCCGATAAATACCTGAATCACTCGGAACCTTTCCGAACTCCGAATATAGTCGTCCAATATATCGATCTTTACGTCTCGACCATTTCGAGACTCCTCGTCATGTCCCCGATCTCATCCGGGACTCCGAACTCCTTCGGTACATCAAAACTGATAAACTCATAATAAAACTGTCATCAAAACCTTAAGCGTGTGGACCCTACGGTTCGAGAACAATGTAGACATGACCGAGACACGTCTCCGGTCAATAACCAATAGCGGGACCTGGATGCCCATATTGGTTCCTACATATTCTACGAAGATCTTTATCGGTCAGACCGCATAACAACATACGTTGTTCCCTTTGTCATCGGTATGTTACTTGCCCGAGATTCGATCGTCGGTATCCAATACCTAGTTCAATCTCGTTACCGGCAAGTCTCTTTACTCGTTCCGTAATACATCATCTCGCAACTAACTCATTAGTTGCAATGCTTGCAAGGCTTAAATGATGTGCATTACCGAGAGGGCCCAGAGATACCTCTCCGACATTCGGAGTGACAAATCCTAATCTCGAAATACGCCAACCCAAAAAGTACCTTTGGAGACACCTGTAGAGCACCTTTATAATCACCCAGTTACGTTGTGACGTTTGGTAGCACACAAAGTGTTCCTCCGGTAAACGGGAGTTGCATAATCTCATAGTCATAGGAACATGTATAAGTCATGAAGAAAGCAATAGCAACATACTAAACGATCGAGTGCTAAGCTAACGGAATGGGTCATGTCAATCAGATCATTCAACTAATGATGTGATCCCGTTAATCAAATAACAACTCTTTGTCCATGGTTAGGAAACATAACCATCTTTGATTAACAAGCTAGTCAAGTAGAGGCATACTAGTGACACTCTGTTTGTCTATATATTCACACATGTATTATGTTTCCGGTTAATACAATTCTAGCATGAATAATCATAAACATTTATCATGATATAAGGAAATAAATAATAACTTTATTATTGCCTCTAGGGCATATTTCCGTCAGTTTCCCAGTTGCACTAGAGTCAATAATCTAGATCACATCACAATGTGCTTAACATTGATAGTTCACATCATCATGCGATTAACACCCATAGTTCACATCGCCATGTGACCAACACCCAAAGGGTTTACTAGATTCAGTAATCTAGTTCACATCGCTATGTGATTAACACCCAAAGAGTACTAAGGTGTGATCATGTTTTGCTTGTGAGAGAATCTTAGTCAACGGGTCTTTCACATTCAGATCCGTTATGTATTTTGCAATTTTCTATGTCTACAATGCTCTGCACGGAGCTACTCTAGCTAATTGCTCCCACTTTCAATATGTATCTAGATCGAGACTTAGAGTCATCCAGATCGGTGTCAAAACTTGCATCGACGTAACCCTTTACGACGAACCTTTTGTCACTTCCATAATCGAGAAACATATACTTATTCCACTAAGGATAATTTTGACCGCTGTCCAGTGATCTACTCCTAGATCACTATTGTACTCCCTTGCCAAACTCAGTGTAGGGTATACAATCGATCTGGTACACAACATGGCATACTTTATAGAACCTATGTCCAAGGCATAGGGAATGACTTTCATTCTCTTTCTATCTTCTGTGGTGGTCGGGTTTTGAGTCTTACTCAATTTCACACCTTGTAACACAGGCAAGAACTCTTTCTTTGACTGTTCCATTTTGAACTACTTCAAAATCTTGTCAAGGTATGTACTCATTGAAAAAACTTATCAAGCGTCTTGATCTATCTCTATAGATCTTGATGCTCAATATGTAAGCAGCTTCACCGAGGTCTTTCTTTGAAAAACTCCTTTCAAACACTCCTTTATGCTTTGCAGAATAATTCTACATTATTTCCGATCTACAATATGTCATTCACATATACTTATCAGAAATGTTGTAGTGCTCCCACTCACTTTCTAGTAAATACAGGCTTCACTGCAAGTCTGTATAAACTATATGCTTTGATCAACTTATCAAAGCGTATATTCCAACTCCGAGATGCTTGCACCAGTCCATAGATGGATCGCTGGAGCTTGCACATTTTGTTAGCACCTTTAGGATTGACCAAACCTTCTGGTTGCATCATATACAACTCTTCTTTAATAAATCCATTAAGAAATGCAGTTTTGACATCCTTTTGCCAGATTTCAAAAAATGTGGCAATTGCTAACATGATTCGGACAGACTTTTAAGCATCGATACGAGTGAGAAAATCTCATTGTATTCAACATCTTGAACTTTGTCAAAAACCTTTTTCGACAAGTCTAGCTTTGTAGATAGTAACACTACTATCAGCGTCCGTCTTCCTCTTGAAGATCCATTTATTTTCTATGGCTTGCCGATCATCGGGCAACTCCACCAAAGTCCACACTTTGTTCTCATACATGGATCTCATCTCAGATTTCATGGCCTCAAGCCATTTCGTGGAATCTGGGCTCATCATCGCTTCCTCATAGTTCGTAGGTTTGTCATGGTCAAGTAACACGACCTCCAGAACAGGATTACCGTACCACTCTTGTGCGGATCTCACTCTTTTTTTTACCTACGAGGTTCGGTTGTAACTTGATCTGAAGTTACATGATCATCATCATTAGCTTCCTCACTAATTGGTATAGTAGTCACAAGAACAGATTTCTGTGATGAACTACTTTCCAATAAGGGAACAGGTACAGTTACCTCATCAAGTTCTACTTTCCTCCCACTCACTTCTTTCGAGAGAAACTCCTTCTCTAGAAAGGATCCATTATTAGCAACGAATGTTTTGCCTTCGGATCTGTGATAGAAGGTGTACCCAACAATTTCCTTTGGGTATTCTATGAAGATGCACTTCTCCGATTTGGGTTTGAGCTTATCAGGATGAAACTTTTTCACATAAGCATCACAGCCCCAAACTTTAAGAAACGACAACTTTGGTTTCTTGCTAAACCACAGTTCATATAGTGTCGTCTCAGCGGATTTAGATGGTGCCCTATTTAACGTGAATGCAGTTGTCTCTAATGCATGATCCCAAAACGATATTGGTAAATCGGTAAGAAACATCATAGATTGTACTATATCCAATAAAGTACGGTTATGACGTTCGGACACACCATTATGATGTGGTGTTACAGGTGGCATGAATTTGTGAAACTATTCCACATTGTTTTAATTGAAGACCAAACTCGTAACTCAAATATTTGTCTCCGCGATCAGATCGTAGAAACTTTATTTTTCTTGTTACGATGATTTTTCCACTTCACTCTGAAATTCTTTGAACCTATCAACTATTTCAGACTTATGTTTCATCAAGTAGATATACCCATATCTGCTCAAATCATCTTGTGAAGGTCAGAAAATAACGATATCCGCCACGAGCCTCAACATTCATCGGACCACATACATCTGTATGTATGATTTCCAACAAATATGTTGCTCTCTCCATAGTACCGGAGAATGGTGTTTTAGTCATCTTGCCCATGAGGCACGGTTCGCAAGTACCAAGTGATTCATAATCAAGTGGTTCCAAAAGTCCATCAGTATGGAGCTTCTTCATGCGCTTTACACCGATATGACCTAAACGGCAGTTCCACAAATAAGTTGCACTATCATTATTAACTTTGCATCTTTTGGCATCAATATTATGAATATGTGCATCACTACGATCGAGATCCAACAAACTATTTTCATTGGGTGTATGACCATTGAAGGTTTTATTCATGTAAACAGAACAACAATTATTCTCTGATTTTAAATGAATAACCGTATTGCAATAAATATGATCAAATCATATTCATGCTCAACGCAAACGCCAAATAACATTTATTTAGGTTTAACACTAATCCCAAAAGTATAGGGAGTGTGCGATGATGATCATATCAATCTTGGAACTACTTCCAACACTCATTGTCACTTCCCCTTCAACTAGTCTCTGTTTATTCTGTAACTCCTGTTTCGAGTTACTAATCTTAGCAACCGAACAAGTATCAAATACTCTGGAGCTACTATAAACACTAGTAAGGCACACATCAATAATCTGTATATCAAATATACCCTTGTTCACATTGCCATCCTTCTTATCCACCAAACATTCAGGGCATTTCCGCTTCCAGTGACCATTCCCTTTGAAGTAGAAGCACTTAGTCTCAGGCTTAGGTCCAGAATTGGGCTTCTTCACTTGAGCAGCAACTTGCTTGCCGTTCTTTTGAAGTTCCCTTCTATCCCTTTGCCCTTTTCTTGAAACTAGTGGTCTTGTTAACCATCAACACTTGATGTTCTTTCTTGATTTCTACCTTCATCGATTTCATCATCATGAAAAAACTCGGGAATCATTTTCATCATCCCTTGCATACTATAGTTCATCATGAAGTTCTACTAACTTGGTGATGGTGACTAGAGAATTCTGTCAATCACTATCTTATCTAGAAGATTAACTCCCACTTGATTCAAGCGATTGTAGTACCCAGACAATCTGAGCACATGCTCACTAGTTGAGCGATTCTCCTCCATCTTTTAGCTATAGAACTTGTTGGAGACTTCATATCTCTCAACTCGGGTATTTGCTTGAAATATTAACTTCAATTCCTGGAACATCTCATATGGTCCATGATGTTCAAAACATCTTTGAAGTCCCGATTCTAAGCCATAAAGCATGGTGCACAAAACTATCAAGTAGTCATCATATTGAGCTAGCCAAACGTTCATAACGTCTGTATCTGCTCCTGCAATAGGTCTGTCACCTAGCGGTGCATTAAGGACATAATTCTTCTGTGCAGCAATGAGGATAAACCTCAGATCACGGATCCAATCCGCATCATTGCTACTATCATTTTTCAACACAATTTTCTCTAGGAACATATCAAAATAAACATATGAAAGCAACAACGCAAGCTATTGATCTTACAACATAATTTGCAAAATACTACCAGGACTAAGTTCATGATAAATTTAAGTTCAATTAATCATATTACTTAAGAACTCCCACTTAGACAGACATCTCTCTAGTCATCTAAGTGATCACGTGATCCAAATCAACTAAACCATAACCGATCATCACGTGAGATGGAGTAGTTTTCAATGGTGAACATCACTATGTTGATCATATCTACTATATGATTCATGCTCGACCTTTCGGTCTCCATGCTCCGAGGCCATATCTGCATATGCTAGGCTCGTCAAGTTTAACCTGAGTATTCCGCGTGTGCAAAACTGACTTGCACCCGTTGTAGATGGACGTAGAGCTTATCACACCCGATCATCACGTGGTGTCTGGGCACGACGAACTTTGGCAACGGTGCATACTCAGGGAGAACACTTCTTGATAATTAGTGAGAGATCATCTTAAAATGCTACCGTCAATCAAAGCAAGAATAAGATGTATAATAGATAAACATCATATGCAATCAAAATATGTGACATGATATGGCCATGATCATCTTGCACCTTTGATCTCCATCTCCAAAGTACTGTCATGATCTCTATCGTCACCGGCACGACACCATGATCTTCATCATCTTGATCTATATCAATGTGTCATCACATGGTTGTCTCACCAACTATTGCTCTTGCAACTATTGCTATCGTATAGCGATAAAGTAAAGCAATTATTTGGCACTTGCATCTTATGCAACAAAGAGACATCCATAGGGCTTCTGCCAGTTGCCGATAACTTCAACAAAACATGATCATCTCATACAACAACTTATATCTTATCACGTCTTGACCATATCACATCACAACATGCCCTGCAAAAACTAGTTAGACGTCCTCTACTTTGTTGTTGCAAGTTTTACGTGGCTACTACGGGCTTAAGCAAGAACCAATCTCACCTACGTATCAAAACCACAATGATAGTTTGTTAAGTTGGTGATGTTTTAACCTTCGCAAGGACCGGGCGTAGCCACACTCGGTTCAACTAAAGTTGGAGAAACTGACACCCGCTAGTCACCTGTGTGCAAAGCACGGCGGTAAAACCAGTCTCGCGTAAGCGTACGCGTAATGTCGGTCCGGGCCGCTTCATCCAACAATACCGCCGAACCAAACTATGACATGCTGGTAAGCAGTATGACTTATATTGCCCATAACTCACTTGTGTTCTACTCCTGCATATAACATCAAACGATAAAACCTGGCTCGGATACCACTGTTGGGGAACGTAGTAATTTCAAAAAAAATCGTACGCACACGCAAGATCATGGTGATGCATAGCAACGAGAGGGGAGAGTGTTGTCTACGTACCCTCGTAGACCGAAGCGGAAGCGTTGACGCAACGTAGAGGAAGTAGTCGTACGTCTTCCCGGTCCAACTGATCCAAGCACCGTTACTCCGGCACCTCCGAGTTCTTGACACATGTACAGCTCGATGACGCACCCCGAACTCCGATCCAGCAGAGGTACGGGGAGGAGTTCCGTCAGCACGACGGCGTGGTGAGAATCTTGATGTTCAACTGTCGCAGGGCTTCGCCTAAGCACCGCTACAATATGACCGAGGTGTAATATCGTGGAGGGGGGCACCGCACACGGCTAAGGAACGATCACGATGATCAACTTGTGTGTCTATGGGGTGCCCCCTGCCCCCGTATATAAAGGAGTGGAGGAGGGGAGGGCCGTCCCTCTCTATGGCGCTCCCTAGGGGAGTCCTACTCCCACCGGGAGTGGGATTCCCCCTTTCCTAGTCCAACTAGGAGACCTTCCAAGTAGTAGGAGTAGGAGACAAGGAAGGGTAAGAGAGAGCGGAAGGAAGGAGGGGGTGTGGCCCCTCCCCCTAGTCCAATTCGGACTAGGCCATGGGGGGGGGGGGGCGCGGCCTGCCCTAGGCAGCCCCTCTCTCTTTCCCGTATGGCCCAATAAGGCCCAATACTTCTCCCCGGCGAATTCTCGTAACTCTCCGGTACTCCGATAAATACCCGAATCACTCGGAACCTTTCCGAACTCCGAATATAGTCGTCCAATATATCGATCTTTACGTCTCGACCATTTCGAGACTCCTCGTCATGTCCCCGATCTCATCCGGGACTCCGAACTCCTTCGGTACATCAAAACTCATAAACTCATAATAAAACTGTCATCGAAACCTTAAGCATGCGGACCCTACGGTTCGAGAACAATGTAGACATGACCGAGACACCTCTCCGGTCAATAACCAATAGCGGGACCTGGATGCCCATATTGGTTCCTACATATTCCACGAAGATCTTTATCGGTCAGACCGCATAACAACATACGTTGTTCCCTTTGTCATCGGTATGTTACTTGCCCGAGATTCGATCATCGGTATCCAATACCTAGTTCAATCTCGTTACCGGCAAGTCTCTTTACTTGTTCCGTAATACATCATCTCGCAACTAACTCATTAGTTGCAATGCTTGCAAGGCTTAAATGATGTGCATTACCGAGAGGGCCCAGAGATACCTCTCCGACATTCGGAGTGACAAATCCTAATCTCGAAATACGCCAACCCAACCAGTACCTTTGGAGACACCTGTAGAGCACCTTTATAATCACCCAGTTACATTGTGACGTTTGGTAGCACACAAAGTGTTCCTCCGGTAAACGGGAGTTGCATAATCTCATAGTCACAGGAACATGTATAAGTCATGAAGAAAGCAATAGCAACATACTAAACGATCGAGTGCTAAGCTAACGGAATGGGTCATGTCAATCAGATCATTCAACTAATGATGTGATTCCGTTAATCAAATAACAACTCTTTGTCCATGGTTAGGAAACATAACCATCTTTGATTAACAAGCTAGTCAAGTAGAGGCATACTAGTGACACTCTGTTTGTCTATATATTCACACATGTATTATGTTTTTGGTTAATACAATTCTAGCATGAATAATAATAAACATTTATCATGATATAAGGAAATAAATAATAACTTTATTATTGCCTCTAGGGCATATTTCCGTCATTACTTCGTCTGTGAAGCATAGTGGGTGTGCGGCGCCTCTGTATTGGGCTATATCACGACGCAGCTCAAATGAGCTTTGTCTACTGTGTTCGGCCCGGCTGGAATTGCTGTATCCGGCGTGATGGTTTTCATCACGTATCGTGGGGCGCCCATGTGATCCATAGATCGATCTTGTTTGCCTTGCCTTGTCGTCCAACATGTCTCGCAAGTCTGGCGCATTCTCCCGTGGCTTTGTACTTTTCGAGCGATGCCGGGGTGCGGCTTGAGTGTAGAGCCGAGAGGCCTCTCTGTCGCGGCCACGAGGTGGCCGGTCGGCCGTATTATGCGCTGGTGATGTAGGTTTAGGTGCTTCCTCCTCTAATCGGGGTAGCAGCCTGCGTTTTGGGTAGCTCTTGGAGGGGCGTTCGAGTTCATACTCCTCGGCCGCAAGGACTTCCGTCCATCTGTCGGCTAGCAAGTCTTAGTCAGCTCTAAGCTGTTACTGCTTTTTCTTGAGGCTGCTTGCCGTGGCCATAAGCCTGTGTTTGAAACGCTCTTGTTCGACGGGATCCTCAGGCACAACAAATTCGTCGTCATCGAGGCTTGCCTCGTCTTTGGAGGGAGGCATATAATTGTCGTCCTCTACCTCTCTGTCTGCCGCTCTCTCATGAGGGCTGGCTTCTCCATCCTCCTGCGTTGAATCCTGCTGGAGGGGGTTGTCTTCGGCACTGTCCGGGGTGTTATTGTCTCCGGTGCCGGAATCTCCATTTTTACTATGGCGGGATTTAGAGCAGCGCCGCTGACGCCTGCGCTTAGGCTGTTTTTTGGAGGGGTCGTCCTCCATTGTTCCATCGCCATTCCCATCCATTGGGGTGTCCACCATGTAAATATCGTATGACGAGGTGGCCTTCCAGTGCCCTGTAGGTGCTGGTTCTTGGTCGTCTCCTGCATCGTCGTCCATACCGTCGATGTCTTCGGAGTCGAAGTCTAGCATGTCGGTTAAGTCCTCGACAGTGGCTACGAAGTGGGTGGAGGGTGGGCTTTGAATTTCTTCGTCGTATGCATCCCAACCGTCCTGACCATAATACGGCCAGGGCTCTCCAGATAAAGAGAGAGACTTTAGTGAATTCAGGATGTCGCCAAAGGGCGAGTGCTGAAAGATGTCCGTAGCGGTGAACTCCATGATCGGCGCCCAATCGGATTCGATTGGCAGGGGCGCAGAAGGTTCGGAGTCCGGAGAGGAGTCCGGCACCTTGGAGTCACGAGCTTCATAGAGGACATGGTTGGTATTTGGCTCTATCGCTATAGAGGTAGCAGCCCCCGAGGCGGTGTCCAACCACCCGTCCTCGATCGGCACAGTCGGCTCCGAACTAAGGGTCGGAGCAGACACTTGTGCAGCCTCCAGGGCACTGTCCGGCAGCAGAGCTAGATCATGCCCATCGTGACAGTGTGGCGCGCTTGGCTGTGGCTCGAACCCGTCGAAGATCAAGTCTCCGCGGACGTCAGCCGTATAGTTCAAACTTCCAAATCTGACCTGATGGCCAGGGGCATAGCTTTCGATCTGCTCCAGATGGCCAAGCGAGTTGGCCCGCAGTGCAAAGCAGCCGAATACGAAGATCTGTCCGGGGAGAAAAGTCTCACCCTGGACCGCGTCGTTGTTGATGATCGAAGGAGCCATCGGGCCTAAAGGCGACGACACAGAGGAACTCTCAATGAAAGCACCAATGTCGGTGTCAAAACTGGCGGATCTCGGGTAGGGGGTCCCGAACTGTGCGTCTAGGTGGATGGTAATAGGAGACAAGGGACACGATGTTTTTACCCAGGTTCGGGCCCTCTTGATGGAGGTAAAACCCTACTCCTGCTTGATTAATATTGATGATATGGGTAGTACAAGAGTAGATCTACCACGAGATCAGAGAGGCTAAACCCTAGAAGCTAGCCTATGTTATGATTGTTGTTCGTCCTACGGACTAAATTCCTCCGGTTTATATAGACACTGGAGAGGGCTAGGGTTACACAGAGTCAGTTACAATGGTAGGAGATCTACGTATCCATATTGCCAAGCTTGCCTTCCACGCCAAGGAAAGTCCCATCCGGACACGGGACAAAGTCTTCAATCTTGTATCTTCATAGTCTTGGAGTCCAGCCAAAGATGATAGTTTGGCTATCCGGACACCCCCTAGTCCAGGACTCCCTCACATATTATAGTTCATCATGAAGTTCTAGCAACTTGGTGATGGTGACTAGAGAACTCTGTTAATCACTATCTTATCTGGAATATTAACTCCCACTTGATTCAAGCGATTGTAGTACCCAGACAATCTGAGCACATGCTCACTAGTTGAGCAATTCTACTCCATCTATTAGCTATAGAACTTGTTGGAGACTTCATATCTCTCAACTCGGGTATTTGCTTGAAATATTAACTTCAACTCCCGGAACATCTCATATGGTCCATGACGTTCAAAACGTCTTTGAAGTCCCGATTCTAAGCCGTTAAGCATGGTGCACTAAACTATCAAGTAGTCATCATATTGAGCTAGCCAAACGTTCATAACGTCTGCATCTGCTCCTGCAATAGGTCTGTCACCTAGCGGTGCATTAAGGACATAATTCTTCTGTGCAGCAATGAGGATAAACCTCAGATCACGGACCCAGTCCGCATCGTTGCTACTATCATTTTTCAAATTAGTTTTCTCTAAGAACACATATAAAACATAGGGAAGTAACAAGGCGAGCTATTGATCTATCACGTAATTTGCAAAATACTATCAGGACTAAGTTCATGATAAATTAAAGTTCAATTAATCATATTACTTGAGAACTCCCACTTAGATAGACATCTCTCTAATCATCTAAGTGATTACGTGATCCAAATCAACTAAACCATAACCGATCATCATGTGAAATGGAGTAGTTTTCAACGGTGAACATCACTATGTTGATCATATCTAGTATACGATTCACGCTCGACCTTTCGGCCTCAGTGTTTCGAGGCCATATCTGCATATGCTAGGCTCGTCAAGTTTAACCCGAGTATTCTGCGTGTGAAAAACTGGCTTGCACCCATTGTAGATGAACGTTGAGCTTATCGCACCCGATCATCACGTGGTGTCTCGGCACGATGAACTTTGGAAACGGTGCATACTCAGGGAGAACACTTTTACCTTGAAATTTAGTGAGAGATCATCTTATAATGCTACCGTCAATCAAAGCAAAATAAGATGCATAAAGGATAAACATCACATGCAATCAATATAAGTGATATGATATGGCCATCATCATCTTGTGCTTGTTATCTCCATCTCTGAAGCACCATCATGATCACCATCGTCACCGGCGCGACACCTTGATCTAAATCGTAGCATCATTGTCGTCTTGCCAACTACTGCTTCTACGACTATCGCTACCGCTTAGTGATAAAGTAAAGCAATTACCGGGCGATTGCATTGCATACAATAAAGCGGCAACCATATGGCTCCTGCCAGTTGCCGATAACTCGGTTACAAAACATGATCATCTCATACAATAAAATATAGCATCATGTCTTGACCATATCACATCACAGCATGCCCTGCAAAAACAAGTTAGACGTCCTGTACTTTGTTGTTGCAAGTTTTATGTGGCTGCTACGGGCTGAGCAAGAACCATTCTTACCTACGCATCAAAACCACAACGATATTTGGTCAAGTTAGTGCTGTTTTAACCTTCACAAGGACCGGGCGTAGCCACACTCAATTCAACTAAAGTTGGAGAAACAGACACCCGCCAGCCACCTGTGTGCAAAGCACATCGGTAGAACCAATCTCGCGTAAGCGTACGCGTAATGTCGGTCTGGGCCGCTTCATCCAACAATACCGCCGAACCAAAGTATGACATGCTGGTAAGCAGTATGACTTGTATCGCCCACAACTCACTGTGTTATACTTGTGCATATAACATCTACGCATAAACCTGGCTCGGATGCCACTGTTGGGAAAGTAGTAATTTCAAAAAAAATCCTACGCACACGCAAGATCATGGTGATTCATAGCAACGAGCGGGGAGAGTGGGTCCACGTACCCTCGTAGACCGAAAGAGGAAGCGTTAGCACAACGCGGTTGATGTAGTCGTACGTCTTCACGATCCGACCAATCCAAGTACCGAACGTACGACACCTCCGAGTTCAGCACATGTTCAGCTCGATGACGTCCCGCGAACTCCGATCCAGCAGAGCTTCATGGGAGAGTTCCGTCAGCATGACGGTGTGATGACAGTGATGATGTTGCTACCGACGCAGGGCTTCGCCTAAGCACCACTACGATATGACCGAGGTGGAATATGGTGGATGGGGGCTCCGCACACGGCTGGGAGAGATCAACAGATCAACTTGTGTGTTCATGGGGTGTGCCCCTCCCCGGTATGTAAAGGAGTAGAAGAGGGGAGGGGCTGGCCCTCTCTATGGCGCGCCCTGGGGAGTCCTACTCCCACCGGGAGTAGGATTCCCCCCTTCCATGTAGTAGGAGTAGGAGTCAAGGAAAGGGAAGAGAGAAGAGAAGGAAGGAGGGGGCGCCGTCCCTCCCCCTAGTCCAATTCGGACTAGGCCTTGGGGGGCGTGCGGCCTGCCTCTCTCTCTTTCCCTTAAAGCCCAATAAGGCCCATATATGTTGAGGAACGTAGTAATTTAAAAAAAATCCAACGCACATGCAAGATCATGGTGATGCATAGCAACAAGAGGGGAGAGTGGTGTCCACGTACCCTCATAGACCGAAAGCAGAAGCCTTAGAACAATGCGGTTGATGTAGTCGTACGTCTTCACGGCCCGACCGATCAAGCACCAAAACTACGGCACCTCTGAGTTCTAGCACACGTTCAGCTCGATGACGATCCCCGAACTCCAATCCAGCAGAATGTCAGGGAAGAGTTCCGTTAGCACGACGGCGTGGTGACGATCTTGATGTTCTACCGTCGCAGGGCTTCGCCTAAGCACCGCTACAATATTATCGAGGACTATGGTGGAGGGGGGCACCGCACACGGCTAAGAGATCAAGAGATCAATTGTTGTCTCTAGAGGTGCCCCCTGCCCCCGTATATAAAGGAGCCAAGGGGGAGGGGGCGGCCGGCCAAGGAGGGGCGCGCCAAGGGGAGTCCTACTCCCGTCGGGAGTAGGACTCCCTTCTTTCCTAGTTGGAGTAGGAGAAGGGGGGAAGGAGGATGGAGAGAGGAAGAAAAGGGGGCGCGCCACCCCCCTCTCCTTGTCCTATTCGGACTAGGGGGGAGGGGCGCACGCCCAGCCCTTTGCCTCCTCTCCTCCTCTCCACTAGGGCCCATGTAGACCCATTAAGCCCCCGGGGGGTTCCGGTAACCTCCCGGTACTCAGGTAAAATCCCGATTTCACCCGGAACACTTCCGATATCCAAATATAGGGTTCCAATATATCAATCTTCATGTCTCGACCATTTCGAGACTCCTCGTCATGTCCGTAATCTCATTCGGGACTCTGAACAAACTTTGGTACATCAAAACTCACAAACTCATAATATAACTGTCATCAAAACCTTAAGCGTGCGGACCCTACAGGTTCGAGAACTATGTAGGCATGACCTAGAACTATTTGCGGTCAATAACCAATAGCGGAACCTAGATGCTTATATTGGCTCCTACATATTCTACGAAGATCTTTATCGGTCAAACCGCATAACAACATATGTTGTTCCCTTTGTCATCGGTATGTTACTTGCCCAAGATTTGATCGTCGGTATCCAATACCTAGTTCAATCTCGTTACCGGCAAGTCTCTTTACTCGTTACGTAATGCATCATTCCGTAACTAACTCATTAGCTACATTGCTTGCAAGGCTTATAGTGATGTGCATTACCGAGAGGGCCGAAAGATACCTCTCCGATAATCGGAGTGACAAAACCTAATCTCGAAATATGCCAACTCAACATGTACCTTTGGAGACACCTGTAGAGCTCCTTTATAATCACCCAGTTACGTTGTGACTTTTGGTAGCACACAAAGTGTTCCTTCGGTAAACGGGAGTTGCATAATCTCATAGTCATAGGAACTTGTATAAGTCATGAAGAAAGCAATAGCAACATACTAAACGATCAAGTGCTAAGCTAACGGAATGGGTCAAGTCAATCACATCATTCTCCTAATGATGTGATTCCATTAATAAAATGACAAGACATGTCTATGGTTAGGAAACATAACCATCTTTGATTAATGAGCTAGTCAAGTAGAGGCATACTAGTGACATTAAGTTTGTCTATGTATTCACACATGTATCATGTTTCCGGTAAATACAATTATAGCATGAATAATAAACATTTATCATGATATGAGGAAATAAATAATAACTTTATTATTGCCTCTAGGGCATATTTCCTTCAGTCTCCCACTTGCACTAGAGTCAATAATCTAGATTACACAGTAATGATTCTAACACCCATGGAGTCTTGGTGCTAATCATGTTTTCCTCGTGGAAGAGGCTTAGTCAACGGGTGTGCAACATTCAGATCCGTATGTATCTTGCAAATCTCTATGTCTCCCACCTGGACTTGGTCCTGGATGGAATTGAAGCGTCTCTTGATGTGCTTGGTCCTCTTGTGAAATCTGGATTCCTTTGCCAAGGCAATTGCACCAGGATTGTCACAAAAGATCTTCATTGGTCCCGATGCACTAGGTATGACACCTAGATCGGATATGAACTCCTTCATCCAGACTCCTTCATTTGCTGCTTCTGAAGCAGCTATGTACTCCGCTTCGCATGTAGATTCTTCCACGACGCTTTGTTTAAACTGCACCAATTGACAGCTCCACAGTTCAATATAAACACGTATCCGGTTTGCGATTTAGAATCGTCCAGATCAGTGTCAAAGCTTGCATCGACGTAACCATTTACGACTAGCTCTTTGTCACCTCCATAAATGAGAAACATATCCTTAGTCCTTTTCAGGTATTCCAAGATATTCTTGACCGCTGTCCAGTGATCCACTCCTGGAGTACTTTGGTACATACCTGCCAAGCTTATTGTTAAGCATATGTCAGGTCTGGTACACAACATTGCATACATGATAGAGCCTATGGCTGAAGCATAGGGAACATCTTTCATTTTCTCCCTATCTTCTGCTGTGGTCGGGCATTGAGTCTGACTCAACTTCACTCCTTGTAATGGCAAGAATCCTTTCTTTGCCTGATCCATTTTGAACTTTTTCAAAACTTTATCAAGGTATGTGCTTTGTGAAAGTCCAATCAAGCGTCTTGATCTATCTCTATAGATCTTGATGCCCAATATGTCAGCAGCTTCACCGAGGTCTTTCATTGAATTTTTTTTATTCAAGTATCCCTTTGTGCTATCCAGAAATTCTATATCATTTCCAATTAACAATATGTCATCTACATATAATACCAGAAATGCTACAGAGCTCCCACTCACTTTCTTGTAAATACAGGCTTCTCCAAAAGTCTGTATAAAACCATATGCTTTGATCACACTATCAAAGCGTTTATTCCAACTCCGAGATGCTTGCACCAGTCCATAAATGGATCGCTGGAGCTTGCACACTTTGTTAGCACCTTTTGGATCAACAAAACCTTCCGGTTGCATCATATACAACTCTTCTTCTAGAAATCCATTTAGGAATGTAGTTTTGACATCCATTTGCCAAATTTCATAATCATAAAATGCGACAATTGCTAACATGATTCGGACAGACTTAACCATCGCTACGGGTGAGAAAGTCTCATCATAGTCAACCCCTTGAACTTGTCAAAAACCTTTCGCAACAAGTCAAGCTTTGTAGACAGTTATATTACCATCAGCGTCAGTCTTCTTCTTGAAGATCCATTTATTCTCGATGGCTTGATGATCATCGGGAAAGTCAACCAAAGTCCATACTTTGTTCTCATACATGGATCCCATCTCAGATTTCATGGCCTCAAGCCATTTTGCGGAATCTGGGCTCATCATCGCTTCCTCGTAGTTCGTAGGTTCGCCATGGTCAAGTAACATGACTTCCAGAATAGGATTACCGTACCACTCTGGAGCGGATCTTACTCTGCTAGACCTACGAGGTTCTGGAGTAACTTGATCTGAAGTTTCATGATCAATATCATTAGCTTCCTCACTGATTGGTGTAGTTGTCACAGGAACCGGTTCTTGTGATGAACTACTTTCCAATAAGGGAGCAGGTACAGTTACGTCATCAAGTTCTACTTTCCTCCCACTCACTTCTTTCGAGAGAAACTCCTTCTCTAGAAAGGATCCGAATTTAGCAACAAAAATCTTGCCCTCAGATCTGTGATAGAAGGTGTACCCAATAGTCTCTTTTGGGTATCCTATGAAGACACATTTCTCCAATTTGGGTTCGAGCTTATCTAGTTGAAGTTTCTTCACATAAGCATCGCAGCCCCAAACTTTAAGAAACGACAACTTTGGTTTCTTGCCAAACCACAGTTCATAAGGCGTCGTCTCAACAGATTTTGATGGTGCCCTTTTTAACGTGAATGCGGCCGTCTCTAAAGCATAACCCCAAAACGATAGCGGTAAATCAGTAAGAGACATCATAGATCGCACCATATCTAGTAAAGTACGATTACGACGTTCGGACACACCATTACGTTGTGGTGTTCCGGGTGACGTGAGTTGCAAAACTATTGCTTTAAATGTGAACCAAACTCGTAACTCAAATATTCACCTGCACGATCAGATCATAGAAATTTTATTTTCTTGTTATGATGATTTTCCACTTCACTCTGAAATTCTTTGAACTTTTCAAATGTTTCAGACTTGTGTTTCATCAAGTAGATATACCCATATCTGGTCAAGTCATCTGTGAAGGTGAGAAAATAATGATACCCGCCGCGAGCCTCAATATTCATTGGACCACATACATCAGTATGTATGATTTCCAACAAATCAGTTGCTCGCTCCATAGTTCCGGAGAACGGCGTTTTAGTCATCTTGCCCATGAGGCATGGTTCGCAAGTACCAAGTGATTCATAATCAAGTGATTCCAGAAGTCCATCAGTATGGAGTTTCTTCATGCGCTTTACACCAATATGACCAAAACGGTAGTGCCACAAATAAGTTGCACTATCATTATCAACTCTGCATCTTTTGGCTTCAACATTATGAATATGTGTATCACTACTATCGAGATTTAATAAAAATAGACCACTCTTCAAGGGTGCATGACCATAAAAGATATTACTCATATCAATAGAACAACCATTATTCTCTGATTTAAATGAATAACCATCTCGCATCAAACAAGATCCAGATATAATGTTCATGCTTAACGCTGGCACCAAATAACAATTATTCAGGTCTAAAACTAATCCCAATGGTAGATGTAGAGGTAGCGTGCCGACCGCGATCACATCGACTTTGGAACCATTTCCCACGCGCATCGTCACCTCATCCTTAGCCAATCTTCGCTTAATCCGTAGTCCCTGTTTCGAGTTGCAAATATTAGCAACAGAACCAGTATCAAATACCCAGGTGCTACTGCAAGCATTAGTAAGGTACACATCAATAACATGTATATCACATATACCTTTGTTCACTTTGCCATCCTTCTTATCCGCCAAATACTTGGGGCAGTTCCGCTTCCAGTGTCCAGTCTGCTTGCAGTAGAAGCACTCAGTCTCAGGCTTAGGTCCAGACTTGGGTTTCTTCTCTTGAGCAACAACTTGTTTGATGTTCTTCTTGAAGTTCCCCTTCTTCTTCCCTTTGCCCTTTTTCTTGAAACTGGTGGTCTTATTGACCATCAACACTTGATGCTCCTTCTTGATTTCGACCTCCGCAGCTTTTAGCATTGCGAAGAGCTCGGGAATAGTCTTGTCCATCCCTTGCATATTATAGTTCATCACGAAGCTCTTGTAGCTTGGTGGCAGTGATTGAAGAATTCTGTCAATGACACTATCATCAGGAAGATTAACTCCCAGTTGAATCAAGTGATTATTATACCCAGACATTTTGAGTATATGTTCACTGATAGAACTATTCTCCTCCATCTTACAGCTATATAACTTCTTGGAGACTGCATATCTCTCAATCCGGGCATTTGCTTGAAATATTAACTTCAACTCCTGGAACATCTCATATGCTCCATGACGTTCAAAACATCGTTGAAGACCCGGTTCCAAGCCGTAAAGCATGGCACACTGAACTATCGAGTAGTCATCAGCTTTGCTCTGTCAGACGTTCTTAACATCGCCAGTTGCATCTGCAGCAGGCCTGGCACCCAGTGGTGCTTCCAGGACGTAATTCTTCTGTGCAGCAATGAGGATAATCCTCAAGTTACGGACCCAGTCCGTGTAATTGCTACCATCATCTTTCAACTTAGCTTTCTCAAGGAACGCATTAAAATTCAACGGAACAACAACACGAGCCATCTGTCTACAACAAACATAGACAAGCAAAATACTATCAGCTACTAAGTTCATGATAAATTTAAGTTCAATTAATCATATTACTTAAGAACTCCCACTTAGACAGACATCTCTCTAGTCATCTAAGTGATCACGTGATCCAAATCAACTAAACCATGTCCGATCATCACATGAGATGGAGTAGTTTCAATGGTGAACATCACTATTGTTGATCATATCTACTATATGATCACGTTCGACCTTTCGGTCTCCGTGTTCCGAGGCCATATCTGTATATGCTAGGCTCGTCAAGTTTAACCTGAGTATTCCGCGTGTGCAACTGTTTTGCACCCGTTGTATTTGAACGTAGAGCCTATCACACCCGATCATCACATGGTGTCTCAGCACGAAGAACTTTCGCAACGATGCATACTCAGGGAAAACACTTCTTGATAATTTAGTGAGAGATCATCTTAAAATGCTACCATCAATCAAAGCAAGATAAGATGCATAAAGGATAAACATCACATGCAATCAATATAACTGATATGATATGGCCAACATCATCTTGTGCTTGTGATCTCCATCTCCGAAGCACCTTGTGATCCCCATCGTCACCAGCGCGACACCTTGATCTCCGTCGTAGCATCGTTGTCGTTACGCCATCTATTGCTTCTACGACTATCGCTACTGCTTTGTGATAAAGTAAAGCAATTACAGGGCGTTTGCATTTCATACAATAAAGCGACAACCATATGGCTCCTGCCAGTTGCCAATAACTCGGTTACAAAACATGATCATCTCATACAATAAAATATAGCATCATGTCTTGACCATATCACATCACAGCATGCCCTGCAAAAACAAGTTAGACGTCCTCTACTTTGTTGTTGCAAGTTTTACGTGGCTGCTATGGGCTGAGCAAGAACCATTCTTACCTACGCATCAAAACCACAACGATATTTGGTCAAGTTAGTGCTGTTTTAACCTTCACAAGGACCGGGCGTAGCCACACTCAGTTCAACTAAAGTTGAGAAACAGATACCCACCAGCCACCTGTGTGCAAAGCACGTCGGTAGAACCAGTCTCGCGTAAGCGTACGCGTAATGTCGGTCTGGGCCGCTTCATCCAACAATACCGCCGAACCAAAGTATGACATGCTGGTAAGCAGTATGACTTGTATCGCCCACAACTCACTGTGTTATACTCGTGCATATAACATCTACGCATAAACCTGGCTCGGATGCCACTATTGGGATTGTAGTAATTTCGAAAAAATTCCTACGCACACGCAAGATCATGGTGATTCATAGCAATGAGCGGGGAGAGTGGGTCCACGTGCCCTCGTAGACCGAAAGAGGAAGCGTTAGCACAACGCGGTTGATGTAGTCGTACGTCTTTGCTACCTCTTGAGCACTGCATTGGATTTCTCCGAATAGGAGAGGATGATGCAGCAAAGTAGCGTAAGTATTTCCTCGGTTTTTCAGAACCAAGGTATCAATCCAGTAGGAGACCACGCACAAGTCCCTCGTACCTACACAAAACGATAGCAACTCGCAACCAACGCGATTAGGGGTTGTCAATCCCTTCACGGTCACTTACGATAGTGAGATCTTATAGAGATGATAAATAATATTTTTGGTATTTTTGATAGATATATGCAAAGTAAAAAGTAAAAGGCAAAGTAAAAACAAAGTAAGTAAATAAAGTAATGGAGATTGATATGATGAGAATAGACCCGGGGGCCATAGGTTTCACTAGTGGCTTTTCTCAAGAGCATAGATATTCTACGGTGGGTGAACAAATTACTGTTGAGCAATTGAAAGAATTGAGCATAGTTATGAGTATATCTAGGCAATGATCATGTATATAGGCATCACGTCCAAAACAAGTAGATCGAAACGATTCTGCATCTACTACTATTACTCCACTCATCGACCGCTATCCAGCATGCATCTAGAGTATTAAGTTAAAAACAAAGTAACGCCTTAAGCAAGATGACATGATGTAGAGGGATAAATTCATGCAATATGATAAAAAAACCATCTTGTTATCCTCGATGGCAACAATACAATACGTGCCTTGCAACTCTTTCTGTCACTAAGTAAGGACACCGCAAGATTGAACCCAAAGCTAAGCACTTCTCCCATTGCAAGAACTACCAATCTAGTTGGCCAAACCAAAAAGGATAATTCAAAGAGACTTGCAAAGATAACTCAATCATACATAAAAGAATTCAGAGAAGAATCAAATATTTTCCATAGATAATACTGGATCATAAACCCACAATTCATCGATCTCAACAAACACACCGCAAAAATAAGATTACATCGAATAGATCTCCACGAGAGAGGGGGAGAACATTGTATTGAGATCCAAAAAGATAGAAGAAGCCATCTAACTACTAGCTATGGACCCGAAGGTCTGAAGTAAACTACTCACACTTCATCGGAGGGTCTATGGTGTTGGTGTAGAAGCCCTCCATGGTGGATGCCCCCTCCGGCGGAGCTCCGGAACAGGCCCCAAGATGGGATCTCATGGATATAGAAGGTTGCGGCGGTGGAATTAGGTTTTTGGCTCCTGTTCTGATCGTTCGGGGATAGGTAGGTATATATAGGAGGAAGGAGTACGTCGGTGGAGCGTCAGGGGGCCCACGAGGTAGGGGGGGCGCGCCCAGGGGGGCGCCCTCCACCCTCGTGACTGCCTCTGGCACTGCTTGGAGTAGGGTCCAAGTCTCCTAGATCACGTTCGGTTGGAAAATCGCGTTCCCGAAGGTTTCATTCCGTTTGGACTCCGTTTGATATTCCGTTTCTTCGAAACACTGAAATAGGCAAAAAAAAACAGCAATTCTAGGCTGGGCCTCCGGTTAATAGGTTAGTCCCAAAAGTAATATAAAAGTGAAAAATAAAGCCCAATATAGTCCAAAACAGTAGATAAAGTAGCATGGAGCAATCAAAAATTATAGATACGTTGGAGACGTATCAGGCATCCCCAAGGTTAATTCCTGTTCGTCCTCGAGTAGGTAAATGATAAAAAAGAATTTTTGATGCGGAGTGATACTTTAGCATAATTTCAATATAAATCTTCTTACTTGTGATATGAATATTCAGATCCGAAAGATTTAAGACAAAAGTTCATATTGACACAAAAATGATAATACTTCAAGCATACTAATCAAAGCAATCATGTCTTCTCAAAATAACATGGCAAAAGAAAGTTCATCCCTACAAAATCATATAGTTAGGTTATGCTTCATTTTTGTCACACAAAGATGTTCCCAACTTCTATACCCCCGATGACAAGCCAAGCAATTGTTTCATACTCAAATAATTTCAAACTTTTTCAACCTTCACGCAATACATGAGCGCGAGCCATGGATATAGCACTATGGGTGGAGTAGAATATGATGATGGGGATTGTGTGGAGAAGACAAAAAAGGAGAAAGTCTCACATTGACGAGGCTAATCAACGGGCTATGGAGATGCCCATCAATTGATGTCAACATGAGGAGTAGGGATTGCCATGCAACGGATGCACTAGAGCTATAAGTATATGAAAGCTCTACAAAAGAAACTAAATGGGTGTGCATCCAACTTGCTTGCTCACGAAGACCTAGGGCATTTTGAGGAAGCCCATCATTGGAATATACAAGCCAAGTTCTATAATGAAAAATTCCCACTAGTATATGAAAGTGACAAAATGAGAGACTCTCTATCATGAAGATCTTTGTGCTACTTTGAAGCACAAGTGTGGTAAAAGGATAGTAGCATTGTCCCTTCTCTCTTTTTCTCTCATTTTTTTCTTTTTTTTCTTTTTTTTGGCCTTGCTTTATTTTCTCTCTCTTTTTTTCGTCCGGAGTCTCATCCTGACTTATGGGGGAATCATAGTCTCCATCATCCTTTCCTCACTTGGGACAATGCTCTAATAATGATGATCATCACACTTTTATTTTTCTTACAACTCAACAATTACAACTCGAAACTTACAACAAATTATGACTCTATATGAATGCCTCCAGCGGTGTACCGGGATGGTGCAATGAATCAAAAGTGACATGTATGGAAAATAATGCATGGTGACTTTGCCACAAATACGATGTCAACTACATGATCATGCAATGGCAATATGACAAAAGTAATGTATGTCATAATAATGATGATGGAAGTAGCATGACAATATATCTCGGAATGGCTATGGAAATGCCATGATAGGTAGGTATGGTGGCTGTTTTGAGGAAGATATAAGGAGGTTTATGTGTGATAGAGCGTATCGTATCACGGGGTTTGGATGCACCGGCGAATTTTGCACCAACTCTCAAGGTGAGAAAGGGCAATGCACGGTACCGAAGAGGCTAGCAAAGGTGGAAAGGTGAGAGTGCGTATAATCCATGGACTCAACATTAGTCAAAAGAACTCATATACTTATTGCAAAAATTTAGAAGCCATCAAAAATTCAAGTACTACGCGCATGCTCCTAGGGGGATAGATTGGTAGGAAAAGACCATCGCTCGTCCCCGACCACCACTCATAAGGATGCACAAGCAAGGTACACTTCATGTTTCAAATTTGTTACACAACTTTAACCATACGTGCATGCTACGGGACTTGCAAACTTCAAAACAAGTATTTCTCAAATTCACAAGTATCAACTAGCACGACTTTGATATTATCACCTCCATATCTCAAAACAATTATCAACCATCAAACTTATCTTAGTATTCAATTCACTCAAAAGAAAGTTTCACAAATCTTGAACACTAAGTATATTAACATTAAGCAAATTACCATGCTATTAACGACTCTCAAAATTATCTAAGTGAAGCATGAGAGATCAATAGTTTCTTTAAAACAAATCAACCACCGTGCTCTAAAAGATATAAGTGAAGCACTAGAGCAAAAATTATCACGCTCAAAAGATATAAGTGCAGAACTATGAGCAAAACTATCAAGCTCAAAAGATATAAGTGAAGCACATAGAGTATTCTAACAAATTCCAATTCATGTATGGCTCTATCAAAAGATGTGTACAACAAGGATGATTGTGGTAGACTAACAAGCAAAGACGCAAATAATACAAGACGCTCCAAGCAAAACACGTATCATGTGGTGAATAAAAATATAGCTCCAAGTAAATTACCGATGGAAGTGGACGAAAGAGGGGATGCCTTCCGGGGCATCCCCAAGCTTTGACTTTTTGGTGTCCTTGGATTATCTTGGGGGTGCCATGGGCATCCCCAAGCTTAGGCTCTTGCCACTCCTTATTGCATAATCCATCAATAGAATTCACCCAAAACTTGAAAACTTCACAATACAAAACTCAACAGAAATCTCGTGAGCTCCGTTAGAGAAAGAAAACAAAGAACTACTTAAGGTACTGTAATGAACTCATTCTTTATTTATATTGGTGTTAAACTTACTGTATTCCAACTTCTCTATGGTTTATAAACTATTTTACTAGCCATATATTCATCAAAATAAGCAAACAACACACGAAAAACAGAATCTGTCAAAAACAGAACAGTCTGTAGCAATCTGTAACTAACGCAAACTTCTGGAACTCTAAAAATTCTACCAAAATAGGAAGTCCTGGAAAATTTGTTTGTTGATCAGAAGCAAAAAGAATCAATGCAAAATCACGTTCCTGTGATTTAACAAAATTATATTCGTGCGTGCAAAGTTTCTGTTTTTCAGCAGAATCAAATCAACTATCATCGTAGGTTATCCTATAGGTTCTACTTGGCACAAACACTAAATAAAACATAAAAACACATCCAAACATAAGGTAGATGGATTATTTATTCCTAAACAGAAGCAAAAACAAAAAACACAAAATAAAATTGGGTTGCCTCCTAACAAGCGCTATCGTTTAACGCCGCTAGCTAGGCATAAAAGCAAGGATAGATCTAGGTATTGCCATCTTTGGTAGGCAATCCATAAGTGGCTCTCCTGATAGATTCATATGGTAATTTTATTTTCTTTCTAGGGAAGTGTTCCATGCCCTTCTTTAAGGGAAATTGGAATTGAATATTCCCTTCCTTCATATCAATAATTGCACCGATCGTTCTAAGGAAAGGTCTACCAAGAATAATAGGACATGAAGGATTGCAATCTATATCAAGAACGATAAAATCTACGGGCACATAATTCCTATTTGCAACAATAAGAACATCATTAAATCTTCCCATAGGTTTTTTAATAGTGGAATCCGCAAGATGCAAGTTTAGAGAGCAATCATCAAAATCACGGATATCTAGCAAATCAAATAAAGTTTTGGGAATAGTAGAAACACTAGAACCCAAATCACACAAGGCATGAAAGTCAAAATCTTTAATTTTAATTTTAATAGTAGGTTCCCACTCATCATAGAGTTTTCTAGGGATAGAAACTTTCAACTCAGGTTTTTCTTCATAAGATTGCATCAAAGCATAAACGATGTGTTCGGTAAAGGCCTTATTTTGACTATAAGCATGAGGAGAATCTAGCACGGATTGAAACAAGGAAATACAACCAATCAAAGAGCAATTTTCATAATTAAATTCCTTGAGATCCAAAATAGTGGGTTTAGCAACATCACGGTTTTTATTTATCTCAATCCCACTATCATCAAATTTATCATCAAGATCTAGAAACTCCGAATTCTTAGAACACCTTCTAGGTAAGGGAAGATCATATTCAGATTCATCAAGATTCATATAGCAAAACAAAGATTTAATGGGGGACACATCAATAACATTTAGATCTTCATCTTGATTTTCATAGGAATTGGAAGAACATGCTTTAATAAAGGCATCTTTGGAAGCACGCATCCTAGCGGTTCTTTCCTTGCAATCATCAATGGAAATTCTCATGGCTTTGAGAGACTCATTGATATCATGCTTAGGAGGAGTAGATCTAAGCTTTAAAGAATCAATTTCAAGAGAAATTCTATCAACGTTCCTAGCCAAATCATCAACTTTAAGCAATTTCTCTTCAAGCAAAGCATTAAAATTCTTTTGTGAATTCATAAACTCTTTAACACTACTCTGAAATTCAGAGGGCATCTTATTAAAATTTCCATAAGAGTTGTTGTAGGAATTTCCATAATTATTAGAAGGATTACTAGGATAAGGCCTAGGATTAAAATTCCCTCTATAAGCATTCTCTCCAAAACTATTCCTACCAACAAAATTCACATCCATAGATTCATTATTATTCTCAAGCAAAGTAGATAAAGGCATATCATTGGGATCAAGCGGAGTATTTTTAGGAGCAAACATCTTCATAAGTTCATCCATCTTTTCACTCAAAACATTGATTTCTTCTATAGCATGCACTTTTTTACTAGAAGATCTTTCGGTGTGCCATTGAGAATAATTAGCCATAATATTGTCAACCAATTTTGTAGCATCTCCTAATGTAATTTCCATAAACATGCCTCCCGCGGCCGAATCTAAAAGATTTCTAGAAGCAAAATTCAATCCGGCATAAAAAATTTGTATGATCATCCATAAATTGAAACCATGAGTAGGGAAATTGCGAAGCATCAATTTCATTCTTTCCCAAGATTGGGTAACATGCTCATGATCAAGTTGTTTAAAATTCATGATGTCGTTCCTAAGAGTGATAATCTTAGCGGGAGGAAAATACTTAGAGATAAAAGCATCTTTGCACTTGTTCCAAGAATCAATACTATTTTTAGGCAAAGATGAAAACCAAACTTTAGCACGATCTCTAAGTGAAAACGGAAATAACTTCAATTTGACAATATTGTTATCCGTATCTTTCTTCTTTTGCATATCGCACAAATCAACAAAATTGTTTAGATGAGTAGCAGCATCTTCACTAGGAAGGCCGGCGAATTGATCTTTCATAACAAGATTCAACAAAGCGGTATTGCTTTCACATGAATCATAATTATTAAGAGGAGCAATCGGAGTACTAAGGAAATCATTATTATTGGTATTCGAGAAATCACACAATTTGGTATTATCTTGCGCCATGGAAATAAGTAATCCAACACACAAGCAAACAGAAAGGCAACGGGAAAAAGACAAACGGGAAAGAGAGGAGGATATTGGGAAAGAGAGGGCGAATAAAACGGCAAGGGTGAAGTGGGGGAGAGGAAAAAGAGAGGCAAATGGCAAATAATGTAATGCGAGAGATAGGGATTGCGATGGGTACTTGGTTTTGTTGACTTGCTTGCGTGAGCCTCCCCGGCAACGGCACCAAAAATTCTTCTTGCTACCTCTTGAGCACTGCGTTGGATTTCCCCGAAGAGGAGAGGATGATGTAGCAAAGTAGCGTAAGTATTTCCCTCGGTTTTTGAGAACCAAGGTATCAATCCAGTAAGAGACCACACACAAGTCCCTCGTACCTACACAAAACGATAGGAACTCGCAACCAACGCGATTAGGGGTTGTCAATCCCTTCACGGTCACTTACGATAGTGAGATCTGATAGAGATGATAAATAATATTTTTGGTATTTTTGATAGATAGATGCAAAGTAAAAAGTAAAAGGCAAAGTAAAAACAAAGCAAGTAAATAAAGTAATGGAGATTGATATGATGAGAATAGACCCGGGGGCCATAGGTTTCACTAGTGGCTTCTCTCAAGAGCATAGATATTCTACGGTGGGTGAACAAATTACTGTTGAGCAATTGAAAGAATTGAGCATAGTTATGAGTATATCTAGGCAATTATCATGTATATAGGCATCACGTCCAAAACAAGTAGATCGAAACAATTCTGCATCTACTACTATTACTCCACTCATCGACCGCTACCCAGCATGCATCTAGAGTATTAAGTTAAAAACAGAGTAACGCCTTAAGCAAGATAACATGATGTAGAGGGATAAATTCATGCAATATGATAAAAACCCCATCTTGTTATCCTCGATGGCAACAATACAATACGTGCCTTGCAACTCTTTCTGTCACTGAGTAAGGACACCGCAAGATTGAACCCGAAGCTAAGCACTTCTCCCATTGCAAGAACTACCAATCTAGTTGCCCAAACCAAAAAGGATAATTCAAAGAGACTTGCAAAGATAACTCAATCATACATAAAAGAATTCAGAGAAGAATCAAATAGTTTCCATAGATAATACTGGATCATAAACCCACAATTCATCGGTCTCAACAAACACACATCAAAAAGAAGATTACATCGAATAGATCTCCACGAGAGAGGGGGAGAACATTGTATTGAGATCCAAAAAGAGAGAAGAAGCCATCTAGCTACTAGCTATGGACCCGAAGGTCTGAAGTAAAATACTCACACTTCATTGGAGGGGCTATGGTGTTGATGTAGAAGCCCTCCATGGTGGATGCCCCTCCGGCGGAGCTCTGGAACATGCCCCAAGATGGGATCTCGTGGATACAGAAGGTTGCGGCGATGGAATTAGGTTTTTGGCTCCTGTTCTGATCGTTCGGGGATACGTAGGTATATATAGGAGGAAGGAGTACGTCGGTGGAGCGTCAGGGGGCCCATGAGGTAGGGGGCGCGCACAGGGGGGGGGGCCTCCACCCTTGTGACCGCCTCTGGCACTGCTTGGAGTAGGGTCCAAGTCTCCTAGATCACGTTCGGTTGGAAAATCACGTTCCCGAAGGTTTCATTCCGTTTGGACTCCGTTTGATATTCTGTTTCTTCGAAACACTGAAATAGGCAAAAAACAGCAATTCTGGGCTGGGCCTCCGGTTAATAGGTTAGTCCCAAAAGTAATATAAAAGTGGAAAATAAAGCCCAATATAGTCCAAAACAGTAGATAAAGTAGCATGGAGCAATCAAAAATTATAGATACGTTGGAGACGTATCAGTCTTCATGATCCGACCGATCCACGTACCGAACGTACGGCACCTCCGAGTTCAGCACATGTTCAGCTCGATGACGTCCCGCGAACTCCGATCCAGCAGAGCTTCACGGGAGAGTTCTGTCAGCACGGTGGTGTGATGACAGTGATGATGTTGCTACCGACGCAGGACTTCGCCTAAGCACCGCTACGATATGACCGAGGTGGAATATGGTGGAGGGGGGCACCGCACACGGCTGGGAGAGATCAACAGATCAACATGTGTGTTCATGGGGTGTGCCCCTCCCCCGTATATAAAGGAGTAGAGGAGGGGAGGGGCCGGCCCTCTCTATGGCGCGCCCTTGGGAGTCCTACTCCCACCGGGAGTAGGATTCCTCCCTTCCATGTAGTAGGAGTAGGAGTGAAGGAAAGGGAAGAGAGAAGAGAAGGAAGGAGGGGACGTCGCCCCTCCCCGAGTCCAATTCGGACTAGGCCTTTGGGGGCGTGCGGCCTGCCTCTCTCTCTTTCCCTTAAAGCCCAATAAGTCCCATATATGTTGAGGAACGTGGTAATTTCAAAAAAATTCCTACGCACACGCAAGATCATGGTGATGCATAGCAACGAGAGGGGAGAGTGTTGTCCACGTACCCTCATAGACCGAAAGCAGAAGCGTTAGAACAACGCGGTTGATGTAGTCGTATGTCTTCACGGCCCGACCGATCAAGCACCGAAACTACGGCACCTCCGAGTTCTAGCACACGTTCAGCTCGATGACGATCCCCGGACTACGATCCAGCATAATGTCGGGGAAGAGTTCCGTCAGCATGACGGCGTGGTGACGATCCTGATGTTCTACTATTGCAGGGCTTCGCCTAAGCACCGCTACAATATTATCGAGGACTATGGTGGAGGGGGGCACCGCACATGGCTAAGAGATCAAGAGATTAATTGTTGTCTCTAGAGGTGCCACCTGCCCCCATATATAAAGGAGCCAATGGGGAGGGGGCGGCCGGCCAAGGAGGGGCGCGGCAAAGGGAGTCCTACTCCCACCGAGAGTAGGACTCCCTTCTTTCCTAGTTGGAGTAGGAGAAGGGGGGAAGCAGGAGGGAGAGAGAGGAAGGAAAGGGGCGCGCCGCCCCCCTCTCCTTGTCCTATTCGGACTAGGGGGGAGGGGTACGCGGCCCAGCCCTTTGCCTCCTCTCGTCCTCTCCACTAGGGCCCATGTAGGCTCATTAAGCCCCCGGGGGTTCCGGTAACCTCCCGGTACTCCGGTAAAATCCCGATTTCACCCGGAACACTTCCGATATCCAAATATAGGCTTCCAATATATCACTCTTCATGTCTCCGACAATCAGAGTGACAAAACCTAATCTCGAAATACGCCAACTCAACATGTACCTTTGGAGACACCTGTAGAGCTCCTTTATAATCACCCAGTTTCGTTGTGACGTTTGGTAGCACACAAAGTGTTCCTCCGGTAACCGGGAGTTGCATAATCTCATAGTCATAGGAACTTGTATAAGTCATGAAGAAAGCAATAACAACATACTAAATGATCAAGTGCTAAGCTAATGGAATGGGTCAAGTCAATCGCATCATTCTCCTAACGATGTGATCCCATTAATCAAATGACAAGACATGTCTATGGTTAGGAAACATAACCATCTTTGATTAATGAGCTAGTCAAGTAGAGCCATACTAGTGACATTAAGTTTTTCTATGTATTCAAACATCTATCATGTTTCCACTAAATACAATTATAGCATGAATAATAAACATTTATCATGATATGTGGAAATAAATAATATCTTTATTATTGCCTCTAGGGCATATTTCCTTCAGTCTCCCACTTGCACTAGAGTCACTAATCTAGATTACATAGTAATGATTCTAACACCCATGGAGTCTTGGTGCTGATCATGTTTGGCTCGTGGAAGAGGCTTAGTCAACGGGTCTGCAACATTCAGATCCGTATGTATCTTGCAAATCTCTATGTCTCCCACGTGGACTTGGTCCCGGATGGAATTGAAGCGTCTCTTGATGTGCATGGTCCTCCTGTGAAATCTGGATTCCTTTGCCAAGGCAATTGCACCAGGATTGTCACAAAAGATCTTCATTGGTCCCGATGCACTAGGTATGACACCTAGATCGGAAATGAACTCCTTCATCCAGAATCCTTCATTTGCTGCTTCTGAAGCAGCTATGTACTCCGCTTCGCATGTAGATTCTTCCACGACGCTTTGTTTAAACTGCACCAATTGACAGCTCCACAGTTCAATATAAACACATATCCGGTTTGCGATTTAGAATCGTCCAGATCAGTGTCAAAGCTTGCATCGACGTAACCATTTACGACTAGCTCTTTGTCACCTCCATAAATGAGAAACATATCCTTAGTCCTTTTCAGGTATTTCAAGATATTCCTGACCGCTGTCCAATGATCCACTCCTGGATTACTTTGGTACCTACCTACCAAGCTTATTGCTAAGCATACGTCAGGTCTGGTACACAGCATTGCATACATGATAGAGCCTATGGCTGAAGCATAGGGAACATCTTTCATTTTCTCTCTATCTTCTGCTGTGGTCGGGCATTGAGTCTGACTCAACTTCACACCTTGTAATACAGGCAAGAATCCTTTCTTTGCCTGATCCATTTTGAACTTTTTCAAAACTTTATCAAGGTATGTAAGCAGCTTCACCTAGGTCTTTCATTGAAAAACTTTTATTCAAGTATCCCTTTGTGCTATCCAGAAATTCTATGTCATTTCCAATTAACAGTATGTCATCTACATATAATATCAGAAATGCTACAGAGCTCCCACTCACTTTCTTCTAAATACAGGCTTCTCCAAAAGTCTGTATAAAACCATATGCTTTGATCACACTATCAAAGCGTTTATTCCAACTCCGAGATGCTTGCACCAGTCCATAAATGGATCGCTAGAGCTTCCACACTTTGTTAGCACCTTTTGGATCGACAAAACCTTCCGGTTGCATCATATACAACTCTTCTTCTAGAAATCCATTCGGGAATGCAGTTTTGACATCCATTTACCAAATTCCATAATCATAAAATGCGGCAATTGCTAACATGATCCGGACAGACTTAAGCATCACTACGGGTGAGAAAGTCTCGTCGTAGTCAACCTGTCAGTGTCAAAACCGGTGGATCTCGGGTAGGGGGTCCCGAACTGTGCGTCTAGGCGGATGGTAACAGGAGACAAGGGACACGATGTTTTTACCCAGGTTCGGGCCCTCTCGATGGAGGTAAAACCCTACTCCTGCTTGATTGATATTGATGATATGGGTAGTACAAGAGTGGATCTACCACGAGATCAAGGAGGCTAAACCCTAGAAGCTAGCCTATGGTATGATTGTTGTAATGGTTGTGTTGTCCTACGGACTAAAACCCTCCGGTTTATGTAGACACCGGAGAGGGCTAGGGTTACACAGAGTCGGTTACAATGGTAGGAGATCTACATATCCGTATCGCCAAGCTTGCCTTCCACGCCAAGGAAAGTCCCATCCGGACACGGGACGAAGTCTTCAATTTTGTATCTTCATAGTCTTGGAGTCCGGCTGACGATGATAGTCCGGCTGTCCGTACACCCCCTAGTCTAGGACTCCCTCAGTAGCCCCTGAACCAGGCTTCAATGACGATGAGTCCGGCGCGCATATTGTTCGGCATTGCAAGGCGGGTTCCTCCCCCGAATAATTCATAGAAGATTGTGAACACCAGGATAGTGTCCGGCTCTGCAAAATAAATTCCACATTCCAACGTAGAGAGAATAATATATACACAAGTTCAATCTGCTGACGTATTCTGTGGCATGAGATTTACTTGAATCGTTTTTTATTATACCACCTCAGCGCGTTTTAGCGAAGCGGTTTCCTTGGCACGTCTTGTCGAAGCAGAGATCGTGTTCCCCTTATTCCGGGATTCCCATCAATACGGACGTGGGTAACCCAACCGCGCCCGTCGCCACGCCTCCTCCACCGAAGGCGGTTCCGAACGGTCACGGAGTCGGATCTTGGTATTCTCCCTCTTTATAATGGGACCAAGGCTTGTTTCTTTTCTTCAATCCTCAGTCGAATCTACTCCTTGCCCCGAGTTCCAACACCCAGAGCCCCAGATTCGAGCGCTTCGGACCTTCAACAATGTCCGGCTCCGACCTACAGGGCCAGTGGATTCCCTCCTCCGTTACGGAAGAAGACGTGCTAAAGCTGCGAGAGGCCAAGTACCTGTCTTATGAGATTTCGCACAGGTTGCCCGCCCAAGGGCAAGTCATCCCCACCCCCGAGCCCGGCGAGTATGTCGTGTTTGTATCCCACCTCTGTCGGGGTTTAGGCTTCCCGATGGATCCTTTTGTGAGAGGGCTCATGTTTTATTATGGGCTGGAATTCCATGACTTGGCTCCGGAGTCCATCCTCCATATTTCTGCATTTATTGTCGTCTGCGAAGCCTTCCTCCGTGTCACCCCTCACTTCGGTTTGTGGCTTAAGACCTTCGACGTGAAGCCGAAGATGATCGAAGGGCGTCAAGCAGAGTGTGGCGGGGCGGTTGTGAGCAGAAGGGCCGACGCTCCGTGGCCCGAGGGCTCTTTCCAGGAGGAGCTCGGCTTATGGCAGTAGGAGTGGTTCTACATAACCGCTCCCAGGGGCAGTAGGCAGAAGCCGCCACCCATCTTCCACTCGGGCCCTCCACAGTAGCTGATGTCATGGGTCAGCCAGGGGCTCAACTGGGGGCCGCCAAAGGACGTGCCCCTATTGCAGGGCCGGATTCGAGACCTCCAAGCGAGGGAGATCGATCTGGTCGTGGTGATGCAGGTCATGCTGATTAGGCGTCTCCTGCCCTGCAAACGCCGCCCTCTCCGGCTGTGGGAGTTTAATCCGAAGGGACCACGGATTCTCCAACACTTCATGCATATGACACCCGTGGAGATGTACAAATGATTCTTCGGATCACGAGAGGCGTGTCCGGAATTGACCGAGGACGCCGGCCTAAGCTGCAATCGCCCGGATACACAAGTAAGAAGCTCCGTGTCCGGACATACCGTTTGTTTGCCTTTCTATGATTCGCCCTTTGACCAATTTCCTTCTAAACAGGAGTGGATAGCGCAGGCAAAACTGATACGGTGTCCGGCCCCCCTCCCAGAGACCGTGCCGGATTCCGTGCTGGTCAGGATGCTGGAGGTTGCGTCTTCAGAGGAAGGCGAAGGGGAGAACAGAGGAACTACCGCCTCAACCAAGGAGGCTTTTGAGGAAGGGGGATCGAGAATCCCTCCTTCCAGGGGGAGAAGAGGACCGCCTCCGAAAACCCGGAGGCCAAACCCCCAAAGCGGGGGAAGAGATCTTCACCAGAGGGTCCTGCGTCCGGAGAGGCTCCGGCCGCACAATCTCCCCTAAAGAATCAGCCCTCCAGCGAGCCGTAAGCAGAAGAAAGGGAGTTTTATAATGAGGGACATCCCAATTTGTACTTCAGAGGATAATTAGGTTTTTACCTTGTAGTTCGGATCTTCGTCCTTCTCAGATGAGCTCATCTTCAGGGGAACTCCGTCCGGAGATGATGGAGAGCGAGACGCCTCCATCTGCCGCACCATTGGATAGGGCGGACGAGCCTGAAGTGTCATCACGGAGGGTATCCCCGAGTCCGGCAGGGCCAGATAATTCGGCACCAACTGGTATGCGGCCGGGAGAGCTGAAGGATCTGCTTGAGAGGGCGTCTATCTCAGAAGGTCACCGTACACTGATGAGTACGGTGATTGAAAGAATCTCATCCGCCGAAGGCGGATTGCGTGATGCCGTCAGGAGTTTGCTGGCGGGGTTTGAGGTACGTAAAAATGACATACCCTTTAACAGTTTTACACATAAAGTGCGCCCTGTATAGATAGTAGCCCCTGAGACTCGGTGGGGTGTCGAGAACGACAGCGTGCCGAGGATCAAAATCCCAGGTATTGATTTGCTCCTTTCCTAAGCAGGTGGCGGATAGTTTGGTGGCTAGCCGGACTGATGGAGTTGCCGAACTAAAGCGGCAACTCAATGTTGCGGATGCGGACATCGCGCTAGTCAACAGGCGACTTGACGAGTCGCAAGGTAGGTTTCTTCTCCGTGGTCACCTAGTAAGGGAGCCGAAGCCCACTCCTTACAATATATGTGCTTGACGCAGATGGTGCCGCTGCTGTGGAGAGCCTTCGGGCGGAACTTGCTCAAGCCAAGGAGCAAGCCAGAAGGAGTGATGCGGCTGCCTCGAGGGCGGCCGAAGAACTAGAAGCCGAAAGGACTGCACACTGCCGAAGCAGGGAAGAGATGGCCGGAATGGCCGTGAAGTTAAAGGATGCTGCCAACCGCAATGAGGTTCTTGAGAAGGAGCGCCTAGCGGAGCGAGAGGACCTGGGGAAGGCCACCGCCGAAGCCAAGGATGCCCGTTCTGCAATGCGGGCTATAAAGGAGGAGCTGCGCCAGGCCAGAGACATTGTGGCTGGCAAGCCCTTTCTGCTGCGCCGAAGGTTCACAGATCCCAAGTATGCTCAGCTTGGCCATCTGTGGGGTCCAGAGGATCCTTATATGGACTTAGCGGCGAGTGCGGCGGATGCCGTTGTGCACTTCCGAAGTCAGAAGGATCACAAGACGGAAGAGCTGTTTTGGTCTCAATTCCATAGTCCGGAGCGTTCACTTCCGCTGACCGATCGGTTGGCCGAGTGGGCTAAGCTGAATAGGTTATCCGGACTTGCCATGACGGATATCGTGACTCATGTCTGGCCGGATAGGCCCAAGCCGAAAAGTTATTTTGGCTTGTTGCAGCAATTTCTTGGAGCGGTGCCGCATATCAAGGCGATGAAGCGGTCGTCCTGCATAGAGGGTGCGCGGATGGCCCTCGCCCGTGTGAAGACACATTGGACGGAGATGGATGCCACCGCTGTTGCGACCCAGGGTTCGGACGAGAGCCGGTTACCCGCCGAGCACTATTTTGGGGAAGTTCTGCGTGGTGCTAGTGTAATAGAGTCGCAGTGCTCGAAAAATGTCACGTTCAAATGAACGTTTTGGTTTGTAAAACGATGTTTATGATGTAAGCGCTTTTTGGTACTTGTGCGTTCAAGTATTAAAATATCTCCTGTGCGGCCGTTTAATGTATACTTGTGTATAACCTGAAAGATGGCAGTCTTCGGCTTCAGCCCCCACGCACATGGTGCGGGGGTGTTTGCAAAATAGCGCATTTTCACACTTAATCCAACGTCTTGGTCCTGTAAAGGAGGTGGTAGCGTAGCAAACGAGGCAACCGGACTATAATGCTTTATCACTTTCACTTAGCCATAGGAGTTCGAGGGTGGGGCTACGATATAGCCCCTAGGGGCACCGTGCTCTCCGAAATGCGGGGCGCGTATGTGCCTGACCGGGAAACGGTCCTTCGTCAAAGAGGAGGAATTCTAAACATTCCAATAGTCGATCGAGTGGTTGACCGGTCTCTCTCTATGTCATGACAGTCAGTTTTCGGCTTTCTCTACTGAGGTGCTCGCCCAGCCGAACCGGGGCACAATCGCAGTAGTTCTCCTAGTGCCGCGTTAGCCGATGATACGGAACGTAAGGCAGCAAAACACAGGAGCCGGGCAAACCCAACATTTGACCAAAGACATGACTCGGAGCTGATGCATATAAGGCCTAACTCGAGACGCCGAACACTCCCTAAGGTGTTCGGTCTTTATAATAACGGGCAGAACAATGCCCTGAGCCCCTAGTGTCCAGGTACAGGCGAGAATTTCTGGCGTGGCCGATGCCAAAACGCCAGCCTCCTCGTTGGTTGTGGTGAGAAACCATGGGATGTGATCAACAAAAGACAGTAAGAAAGGTTTACGCAGGGACTTAATCTAAAAAGAATCCTTGCAACGGGTCCCTGCTGCATGTCTGCGCCTGTGTCTCCGTTGTGCCGTATCCTGGACGGGCGTACACGTTGTTCATCTGTAAAAAGAGAGGAACTTAGTTTGAAAGGAAATCGTGCAAAAAATGTGTTAAAATTGAAATGTTAATGAATGAATAAGGCTGAGCTTATATTAGCTCATACGTACAGCCCCTTGTAAAGGGGTGTGCGGTTAGGGAGCCCCTAGCTTATTTATGCCGGACTCGTCTAACCGTGTCCGGGGTCTTTGAACGACCTTTTAATGGGATGATGCCGCGTGGACCGGGCATTTTAAGTGTAAGAGATGCGTAGTGTGGTATTGCATTAAAGCGGACAAAAGCTTCACGTCCCAATAGTGCTTGATGGCTACTTTTGAATGGGGCGATATGAAAGATTAGCTTTTCGCGTCGGAAGTTGTCGGGTGACCCGAACACAACTTCTAGTAGTAAGGATCCCGTGCACTTGGCGTAAGGGTCTGGCGTCACTCCTTTAAAGGAAGTGTGGCTATGTCGAATGTTAGTAAGGTCTATCCCCAACTTGCGGATTGTGTCTGGATAGAGCAGGTTTAAATCACTGCCGCTGTCCATCAGGACTTGTGTAAATTGTAGTCCGTCAATTATAGGATCCAGTATCAGAGCAGTCCATCCTGCGTTTCGAATACTTCTGGAATAGTCCAGGTGATTGAACGTAACTGGTTTTGACATCCAACCTCGAGGTTCCGCTGGGGTGGACCGTGCGATACCTACTTTGGCGGGTGCCGCACTGTTGTTCCGCACTATCACATGAAGTGAGTTTACTGTTTTGACTTCTTGTGGGAAAGTCTTTTGTTTTCCGGCGCTCTGCTGGTGGGGTTCGTCATCATCCTCGCTTAGCGTGTCAAGCCCCTTGTGTTTGGCGTTGAGTCGGCCGGACTGTTTGAACACCCAACAGTCTTGGTGGGTGTGGTTTGCAGGCCTTCCGGAAGTACTGTGGATTTGACATATCCGATCCAAAATTTTGTTTAAGTTGGATAGCTCGTCACTGCTATCCTTAAGAGGCAGTGTTTTGTTGTTCGGCCGCGAGCTTTTGAATCCGGCGTTGACTGCCGTGTTCTTTGGGCTTTTTTCTTCATTTCGGCACTGACCCTTTCTGCGCCGTGATTTTCCGTTTCCATCTCTGATCTCGGATGTACTCGGGTCGCTGGTGCTGCATCTTGCTAGCCAGCTTTCTTCCCCCGCGCAAAAGCGGGTCATGAGGCTTGTTAGTGCGGCCATTGTTCTCGGCTTCTCTTGGCCGAGGTGTCTGGCGAGCCATTCGTCCCGGACATTATGTTTGAAAGCTGCTAAGGCTTCGGTGTCCGAACATTCGACTATTTGGTTCTTTTTAGTAAGGAACCTGTTCCAGAATTTGCGCGCTGACTCTCCGGTCTGTTTGGTTATGTGACTTAAATCGTCTGCATCCGAAGGGCGGACATAAGTCCCTTGGAAATTTGCTCTAAACGCGTCCTCGAGCTCTTCCCAACTTCCAATAGTATTTTCTGGGAGGCTTTTGAGCCAATGCCAAGCTGGCCCTTTGAGCTTGAGGGGTAGATATTTTATGGCGTGGAGATCGTCTCCTCTGGCCATGTGTATGTGGAGGATGTAATCCTCAATCCAGACTCCAGGGTCTGTTGTTCCGTCGTATGCCTCTGTGTTTACGGGTTTGAACCCCGCTGGAAATTCATGATCCAGCACCTCATCGGTGAATCATAGTGGGTGTGCGGCGCCCCTGTATTTGGGTGTGCCGTTGTCTTTGAATACTCGACGTGTTGCGTTGCTTCCTGGGGCCCTCTTTTTTGGCCCGTAAATGGACCTAACCGGGCCGTCTGTTTTACGAGGATCATGTGTCGTCTTGTGTGCGGCGTCGTTTGTCGCTTTTGGCCTGTCATCTGGTTGTCTATCCGGCCAGGCGGCCTCTTTGCTTTTTGACTGTGGGGGCTCTATGGCCTCCTCATCGAATTCTGGCAGCAGCTTGCGCTTCGGGTAGCTCTTTGTTTGATGGCTATTGCCATATTGTCCGCGGTCTTGAGTACCTTGCTCCACCTCATTCCGAGTATGTCTTCCGCTGTTTTGAGCTTCCGCTTTTCCTTTTTCAGACTTCTTGCGGTGGCGACAAGTCTTTTGTGAAGGTTCTTATGCTCCGGTGGTGTGTCCGGCGTGAGGTCGTCTGGACTGTTGTTTTCGCCGGGCATGGATTGATTATCTAGTTCGTCCTATTCGGACGGTTGTTTGGTTGCATGTTCGTCCACTGGTTTGCCTTGCTCTATCGCTGGGTCATTAGGAGTGTTGTTTTTGTCGAGGCGGGACTTAGGGCGGCGTCTGCGTCGCCGTTTTGGTTGTTTGTCGGCGGAATTATCCTTTGCCGCGTCCCGTTGCTCCTCGTTATCGCTTCCTTTTGGGGTGTCCACCATATATACATCATGGGTTGGGGTGGCCTTCCAGTGCTCGGTAGGCGCTGGTTCTTGGTAGTCTCCGGCATCGTCGTCCATACCGTCGATGTCTTCGGAGTTGTAGTCTAGTATGTCGGTTAGATCGTCGACAATGGCTATAAAGTGGGTGGTGGGTGGGCTTTGAATTTCTTCGTCGTCCGCGTCCCAACCCTCCTGACCGCAGTCCGGCCAGGGTTCTCCTGATAACGAGAGATGCTTTAGCGAATTTAGTATATCGCCAAAGGGTGAGTGCTGAAAGATGTCCGCGGCGGTGAACTCCATGATCGGCGCCCAATCGGATTCGATTGGCAGGGGTGCAAGAGGTTCGGAGTCCGGTAAGGAGTCCGGTGCCTCGGAGTCACGAGCTTTATAAGGGACGAGGTCAGTATTCGGCTCCATCGCCGTATAGGTTGCAGCTCCCGAGGCGGTGTCCAGCCACCTGCCCTCGATCTGCGCGGTCTGCTCTGAACTATGAGTCAGGGCGGACTCGTGTGCGGCCTCCAAGGCACTGTCCGGCGGCAGAGCTAAATCATGCCCATCGTGACAGCGCGGCATGCTCGGCTGTGGCTCGAATCCGTCGAAGATCAAGTCTCCACGGACGTCGGCCGTGAAGTTTAGGCTTCCAAACCTGACCTGATGGCCAGGGGCGTAACTTTCGATCTGCTCCAGATGGCCAAGCGAATTGGTCCGCAGTGCAAAGCCGCCGAACATGAAGATCTGTCCGGGGGGAAATTCTCATCCTGGACTGCGTTGTTGTTGATTGAAGAAGCCATCAAGCCTATCGGTGACGACACAGAGGAACTCTCAATGAAAGCACCAATGTCGCTGTCAAAACCGGCGGATCTCGGGTAGGGGGTCCCGAACTGTGCGTCTAGGCGGATGGTAACAGGAGACAAGGGACACGATGTTTTTACCCAGGTTCGGGCCCTCTCGATGGAGGTAAAACCCTACTCCTGCTTGATTGATATTGATGATATGGGTAGTACAAGAGTGGATCTACCACGAGATCAAGGAGGCTAAACCCTAGAAGCTAGCCTATGGTATGATTGTTGTAATGGTTGTGTTGTCCTACGGACTAAAACCCTCCGGTTTATATAGACACCGGAGAGGGCTAGGGTTACACAAAGTCGGTTACAATGGTAGGAGATCTACATATCCATATCGCCAAGCTTGCCTTCCACGCCAAGGAAAGTCCCATCCGGACACGGGACGAAGTCTTCAATCTTGTATCTTCATAGTCTTGGAGTCTGGCTGACGATGATAGTCCGGCTGTCCGGACACCCCCTAGTCCAGGACTCCCTCACAACCCCTTGAACTAGTCGAAAACCTTTCGCAACAAGTTGAGCTTTGTAGACAGTTATATTACCATCACCATCAGTCTTCTTCTTGAAGATCCATTTATTCTCGATGGCTTGTCGATCATCGGGAAAGTCAACCAAAGTCCATACTTTGTTCTCATACATGGATCCCATATCAGATTTCATGGCCTCAAGCCATTTTGCAGAATCTGGGCTCATCTTTGCTTCCTCATAGTTCATAGGTTCACCATGGTCAAGTAACATGACTTCCAGAATAGGATTACCATACCACTCTGGTGCGGATCTTACTCTGGTAGACCTATGAGGTTCTGTAGTAACTTGATCTAAAGTGTCATGATCAATATCATTAGCTTCCTCACTGATTGGTGTAGTTGTCACAGGAACTGGTTCTTGTGATGAACTACTTTCCAATAAGGGAGCAGGTACAGTTACCTCATCAAGTTCTACTTTCCTCCCACTCACTTCGTTCGAGAGAAACTCCTTCTCTAGAAAGGATCCGAATTTAGCAACAAAAATCTTGCCCTCAGATCTGTGATAGAAGGTGTACCCAATAGTCTCTTTTGGGTATCCTATGAAGACACATTTCTCCTATTTGGGTTCGAGCTTATCTGGTTGAAGTTTCTTCACATAAGCATCGCAGCCCCAAACATTAAGAAATGACAACTTTGGTTTCTTGCCAAACCACAGTTCATAAGGCATCGTCTCAACAGATTTTCATGGTGCCCTATTTAACGTGAATGTGGCCGTCTCTAAAGCATAACCCCAAAACGATAGCGGTAAATCAGTAAGAGACATCATAGATCGCACCATATCTAGTAAAGTATGATTACGACGTTCGGACACACCATTACGTTGTGGTGTTCTGGGTGGCGTGAGTTGCGAAACTATTGCTTTAAATGTGAACCAAACTCGTAACTCAAATATTCTCCTCCACGATTAGATCGTAGAAATTTTATTTTCTTGTTACAATGATTTTCCACTTCACTCTGAAATTCTTTGAACTTTTCAAATGTTTCAGACTTGTGTTTCATCAAGTAGATATACCCATATTTGCTCAAGTCATCTGTGAAGGTGAGAAGATAACGATACCCGCCGCGAGCCTCAATATTCATTGGACCACATACATCAGTATGTATGATTTCCAACAAATCAGTTGCTCGCTCCATAGTTCCGGAGAATGGCGTTTTAATCATCTTGCCCATGAGGCATGGTTCGCAAGTACCAAGTGATTCATAATCAAGTGATTCCAGAAGTCCATCAGTATGGAGTTTCTTCATGCGCTTTACACCAATATGACCAAAACGGCAGTGCCACAAATAAGTTGCACTATCATTATCAACTCTGCATCTTTTGGCTTCACATTATGAATATGTGTATCACTACTATCGAGATTTAATAAAAATAGACCACTCTTCAAGGGTGCATGACCATAAAAGATATTACTCATATAAATAGAACAACCATTATTCTCTGATTTAAATGAATAACCGTCTCGCATCAAACAAGATCCAGATATAATGTTCATGCTTAACGCTGGCACCAAATAACAATTATTCAGGTCTAAAACTAATCCCGATGGTAGATGTAGAGGTAGCGTGCCGACCGCGATCACATCAACTTTGGAACCATTTCCCACGCGCATCGTCACCTCGTCCTTAGCCAATCTTCGCTTAATCCGTAGTCCCTGTTTCGAGTTGCAAATATTAGCAACAGAACCAGTATCAAATACCCAGGTGCTACTGCAAGCATTACTAAGGTACACATCAATAACATGTATATCACATATACCTTTGTTCACTTTGCCATCCTTCTTATCCGCCAAATACTTGGGGCAGTTCCGCTTCAAGTGTCCAGTCTGCTTGCAGTAGAAGCACTCAGTCTCAGGCTTAGGTCCAGACTTGGGTTTCTTCTCTTGAGCAATAACTTGTTTGCTGTTCTTCTTGAAGTCCCCCTTCGTCTTCCCTTTGCCCTTTTTCTTGAAACTGGTGGTCTTATTGACCATCAACACTTGATGCTCCTTCTTGATTTCTACCTCCGCAGCTTTTAGCATTGCAAAGAGCTCGAGAATAGTCTTGTCCATCCCTTGCATATTATAGTTCATCACGAAGCTCTTGTAGCTTGGTGGCAGTGATTGAAGAATTCTGTCAATGACACTATCATCAGGAAGATTAACTCCCAGTTGAATCAAGTGATTATTATACCCAGACATTTTGAGTATATGTTCACTGACAGAACTATTCTTGTCCATCTTACAGCTATAGAACTTATTGGAGACTTCATATCTCTCAATCCGGGCATTTGCTTGAAATATTAACTTCAACTCCTGGAACATCTCATATGCTCCATGACGTTCAAAACATCATTGAAGACCCGGTTCCAAGCCGTAAAGCATGTCACACTGAACTATCGAGTAGTCATCAGCTTTGCTCTGCCAGACATTCTTAACATTGTCAGTTGCATCTGCAGCAGGCCTGGCACCCAGCGGTGCTTCCAGGACGTAATTCTTCTGTGTAGCAATGAGGATAATCCTCAAGTTACGGACCCAGTCCGTGTAATGGCTACCATCATCTTTCAACTTAGCTTTCTCAAGGAACGCATTAAAATTCAATGGAACAACAACACGAGCCATCTATCTACAACAAACATAGACAAGCAAAATACTATCAGGTACTAAGTTCATGATAAATTTAAGTTCAATTAATCATATTACTTAAGAACTCCCACTTAGACAGACATCTCTCTAGTCATCTAAGTGATCACGTGATCGAAATCAACTAAAAACCATGTCCGATCATCACGTGAGATGGAGTAGTTTCAATGGTGAACATCACTATTGTTGATCATATCTACTATATGATTCATGTTCGACCTTTTGGTCTCTGTGTTCCGAGGCCATATCTGTATATGCTAGGCTCGTCAAGTATGACCTGAGTATTCCGCGTGTGCAACTGTTTCGCACCCGTTGTATTTGAACGTAGAGCCTATCACACCCGATCATCACGTGGTGTCTCAGCACGAAGAACTTTCGCAACGGTGCATACTCAGGGAGAACACTTCTTGATTATTACTGAGAGATCATCTTAAAATGCTACCGTCAATCAAAGCAAGATAAGATGCATAAAGGATAAACATCACATGCAATCAATATAAGTGATATCATATGGCCATCATCATCTTGTGCTTGTGATCTCCATCTTCGAAGCACCGTCGTGATCACCACCGTCACCGGCGCGACACCTTGTTCTCCATCATAGCTTCGTTGTCGTTACGCCATCTATTGCTTCTACGACTATCGCTACCGCTTAGTGATAAAGTAAAGCAATTACAGGGCGTTTGCATTTCATACAATAAAGCGACAACCATATGGCTCCTGCTAGTTGCCGATAACTCGGTTACAAAACATGATCATCTCATACAATAAAATATAGCATCACGTCTTGACCATATCACATCACAACATGCCCTGAAAAATAAGTTAGACGTCATCTACTTTGTTGTTGCAAATTTTACGTGGCTTCTATGGGCTGAGCAACAACCGTTCTTACCTACTATAAAGCCCCGGATTCGATGCGCCAGGTGTTTGCCAGTTATTCGCCGTCGTTGCCATGTCATGTGCTTGCGTGTTGCACTTTGCCATGTCATCATCTGCATTTCATATCATGTCATCATGTGCATCTCATTTTGCATTCGTGTTTGTCTCATGCATCCGAGCATTTTCCCCGTTGTCCGTTTTGCAATTCGGCACTCCTATGTCTCCCGGCGTCCCCCTTTTGTCTTTTGTTGTGAGCGGGTATTAAACTTTCTCGTAATAGCCCGAGGTTTTCCAAGCGGCCTTGGTATAGCACCGGTAGACCGCCTGTCAAGTTTCGTGCCATTTGGAGGTCGTTTGATACTCCAACGGTTAACCGGGTAACCGCAAAGCCCTCTTTTGTGCAGCCCAACACCCCTTGCAAAGTGGCCCAAAACCCATCTAACTCCCCCCCATGCTCTCGGTCGTTCGATCACGATCGCGTGGCCGAAAACCGCTCCTCATTTGGACTCTCCTAGCTCCCTCTACCTATAAATAAGTGATCCCCTCCGAAATTCGCGGTGCAAACCCTAGCTTCTTCCTCCTCCCGCAGCCGGACACATCCGAACCCCACCGGACATGTCCGCCGCCGCCGCCCGCAGCCAACGGGCGCGTGACACGTGGCCTCTGCCTCCGCGCGCCGCCGCCCTGAGCCGCCGGCCCGCGCGGCCCGTCCCCGGCCCCCGCGCGCCGCCCCGCCTCTCCCCCCGCCGCCGGCTACGGCCTCGCAACCTCCGCGCCCGCGCCGGCGCCCCGCCGCCGTTCGCCGCCGCCAGCCGCCCGCGGCTCGGCCCGGCCGCCGCCTCCGCCTCCCACCGGCTGCGCCGCCGCCCCGCGGTGCCCGCCGCCGCCGTCCGCGCCGTGGCATCGCCCGACCCCCGCCGCCTCTGCTGGTCGCCGCAGCGACCGCGTCCTCGCCGCCGTCCGGCGGGAGTTCACCGGAGCGCGAGCTCCGCCGCCCCTCGCCTCCCGCCGGCCCTCCTTCGGCCAGATCCGGCCCGGCGCTGCCCGGATCCGGTCGCCCCGCGCCTCCCCGGCCTCGCCGGCGTCCTCCCCAACTGTCTCCGGCCATCTCTCCTCCAACTCCGGCGAGCCTCGTAATCCGCGCCCGGGTCAACCCAGATCCGGAGGTATAAATTCCACTAAGTCCCCGTTTCTGTGTAATTTTTCATGCCATGTTCGTCCTGCCGTATCTCTGCATCCGTAGCTCCGTTTCGTGCGTGTAATATGTCAAATTATTCGCCTCGACGAGTACTTCATTTCATCTCATTGCATCATTTTCATTTGAGCTCATCTTGATGCCCGAAATGCTGTTGGAAGAGTGCATGTTGATGTTAAACTGCTGAAACTGTTATAACTTGCTCATTTATCATTTTTGCCATGATTGATGTGTGCATCCTATGAGGTTGAGCTCTACATGTGTGTTGATCTATGCCATGCCATATTTCCAGGGGTGTATGCCATGTATTTTTGTGACTTGTGTAGTGAGTGAATTGAGCTTGTTAAGTAGGGCACTTGCTGTTGCTGTTTTCCTGGCAGATTCTGTTATATTTTGTTGCCATGTTAACATGCTTCTACTAATCATTCTATGCATAATCTGGAGATGTTCTATAAACATGTTTTGATCTACATGTTATGCCCTATCCATTCAAGCCCCTGGTTGCATTTATAGGTTGCTGTAGCTTGTTCATATCTTGCTACAAAGTTGCTTGATAATGTTGTTGTCAGCCTGTTTACATTAAGTTCACTAGTTCCCGTGTGTTTTGCTAGTGATCCATGTAACCTATGAACTTGATCTTGCCATGTATAGCTTCACAAACATGCCTTCATACTATTGGTTGCCTTTCCATGCCATGTATTGCTCTGTGGTGAGTGGTTCAAGCTCACCAACATGCCTACTTATTGTTGTTCCTGCCATGTATGAATCTGTAATATAACTTGCCATGTTTACATGGGTGCCATCATATTTTCCGTGTCCTTTTGGCTCATGGTTAGTAAGGGACTGTTATTCTATGCATTTAGTAGATTCATGCCATGACTTTGTTTGCCATTATAAGTTCCTGTAACATGTTGTTTGCTTGCTCTAAACATTGCAACCTGATGTTATTTCTGCAAAGTCTGAAACTGTTATTATTTGCAATCTTACCATGTCTTTTTGAGCATGTTCTAGTTGTTTCTGGAGATAGCTCAGTGTTCATGTTTTGATATGCTTTACCTGTACTTCATGCCCATGCCTTTTGTTATTATGTTGGGGTGCTGTAGCTTATTGTTTTGATGCTTGCAAGATGCCTAGTTGCTGTTATGGACATATTGTTGCTATAACTTGTATAGTTCGTATGTGTTGCACCGTTGCTCCGTTTTGATTGTGATCTATATGAAACTTGCTTGATTTTGCATGTAGCTTCATATTATCAAGTTGCATCCTTGTTTTGGTGTGTTTGCTTGATGTTTGGGTGCATTTTGCATCAATGCCATGTTTAACTTGTTTTGCTCATATCTTCTAGACCGTAGCTCCGAATCTAATGAACTTTATATGTAACTTGACTAGAATCTCGTGTAGATCATCATGGTGCGTCTTAACTTGCTGTTTAACAACTTGAACATAAGGTTTATTCAGTTCTGGACCAATTTCGAAATATGCATATGAGGACTTACCGGAATTGTTATATGTTGTTTCCGGCCTCATTTAAACTTGCCTTGATGTGTTGTTCTTGTTTGCATCATCTCTTGCCATGAGTAGCTTCATGTAGCCTTTTCATGCATCATGCTTGTTGTGCATCATGTCTTGTTCATGTGTGGTGTTTTTACCTATGTTGTGTGCTTCTTCTTATTAGTTCCTGTTTCGTTGCGATCGTGAGGATTCGTTCGTCTACGGTTGGTTCGGCTTCATCCGTTCGTCTTCTTCATGGACTCGTTCTTCTTCCTTGCGGGATTTCAGGCAAGATGACCGCTACCCTGGATCTCATTACTATCATTGCCATGCTAGTTGCTTCGTTCTATCGCTATGCTGCGTTACCTATCATTTGCTCATCAATCCTCCCAAATTGCCATGAACCTCTAACCTTTGACACCATTCCTAGCAAACCATTGTTTGGCTATGTTACCGCTTGCTCAGCCCCTCTTATAGAGTTGCTAGCTGCAGGTGAAGTGAAGATTTCTCCATGGTGGGCAGGGTTTATGTTGGGATATTTATATTATTAATGCATCTATATATTTGGTAAAGGGTGGAAGGCTCGGCCTTATGCCTGGTGTTTTGTTCCACTCTTGCCGCCCTAGTTTCCGTCATACCGGTGTTATGTTCCCGGATTTTGCGTTCCTAACGCGGACGGGTGATTTATGGGACCCCCCTGACAGTTCGCTTTGAATAAAACTTGTCCAGCAAGGCCCAACCTTGGTTTTACCATTTGCCTCACCACCACCTACTTTTCCCTTGGGAGTAATTAACCCAAGGGTCATCTTTAATTTAGCCCCCCCCCCCGGGCCAGTGCTTGTCTAAGTGTTGGTCCGAACTGAGCAGCCTGCGGGGCCACCTCGGGGAAACTCGAAGTCTGGTTTTACTCGTAGCTTGACTTATCCGGTGTTGCCCTGAGAACGAGATATGTGCAGCTCCTATCGGGATTGTCGGCGCATCGGGTGGCTTTGCTGGTCTTGTTTTACCATTGTCGAAATGTCTTGTAAACCGGGATTCCGAGACTGATCGGGTCTTCCTGGGAGAAGGTCTATTCCTTCGTTGATCGCGAGAGCTTGTCATGGGCTAAGTTGGGACACCCCTGCAGGGTATAAAATTTCGAGAGCCATGCCCGCGGTTATGTGGCAGATGGGAATTTGTTAAGGTCCGGTTGTAGATAACTTGACACCAGATCCGAATTAAAACGCATCAACCGCATGTGTAGCCGTGATGGTCTCTTCTCGGCGGAGTCCGGGAAGTGAACACGGTTTCTGTGTTATGATTGACGTAAGTAGGTGTTCAGGATCACCTCTTGATCATTGCTAGCTTCACGACCATTCCGCTTGTTTCTCTTCTTGCTCTCATTTGCGTATGTTAGCCACCATATCATGCTTAGTCGCTGCTGCAACCTCACCACTTTACCCCTTCCTTTCCCATTAAGCTTTGCTAGTCTTGATACCCATGGTAATGGGATTGCTGAGTCCTCGTGGCTCACAGATTACTACAACCACAGTTGCAGGTACAGGTTATGCGATGATCATGACGTGAGAGCGATGTTTTCTTGCTTGAGTTCATCTTCTGCTTCTTCTTCGATCAGGGGATAGGTTCCAGGTCGGCAGCCTGGGCTAGCAGGGTGGATGTCGTTTGAGTTTCTGTTTGTGTTTCATCCGTAGTCGGATGGTGCTCTGATGTATGATGTTGTATTCATGTGGCATTGTATGCCTTATGTATGTATCCCCATCTATTATGTACTGTTGATGTAATGATATCCACCTTGCAAAAGCGTTCCAATATGCGGGTCTATCCTTGGTGGGACCTTCGAGTTCCTTTTGGATAGGGTCGCATATTGGGCGTGACAAGTTGGTATCAGAGCCTCGACCGACCTTAGGAGCCCCCCTTGATAGATCGTGTAGTTTGGCCGTTGTCGAGTCTAGAAGAAAACTGTTTCCGGAGTCTAGTTATATCGGAGAGTAGGAATTCTTTTTACTCCTCTGCCCCTTCGTCGCTTTTGTAAGGAATCTTGACGTAGGTGTTTTGAATTACTTATCTTCTCTTTCAAATTTTTCTTTAGGTTCACGCAGTTGGTTTTCTGATCGTTAGTTCTCAGCTCTTTTATCCAGTGCATCTCTCGTCAAGTCGACTCGACCCTCTTTGTCTTTGGGAGATCAATTCTCAGCTCTTTTCGATCGAAGTTGTTTCCCTGTCCGAAGTTGTCCTTGTTTTTTCCCACCCGCCCTCCCTTCTTCTTCTTGGAACCGGAGTCCGTAATCGAGTATCCATCATACTCGTGTGAAGTCTTTGCTTTCTTTCCTCAATGATTTCAACCGGTGTTTTCTCTTCAAGATATTCGTCGGGTTCCCCTTCCAAGTTGCCTTTGTTTTCCCGCCCTCCCACCCTCTTCTTCCCGGAGTCCGACTCTCTCTCGACCATCTATTTCATTTGTGCGGAGCCTCTTCAGTCTTCCCTCAATTGTTTCAACCGGTGAAGTCTCGTCTCGTTTGACATTCTTCATCTCTTTTTCTTTTCCGGTTGACTCAATTCATGTTTTTTCGGGTTGTTCATATTCTTTTTCCTCGGATCAAGTGTTTTCCTTGCTCATTCGCCTCTCGCCAGTTTATCCCTCCGGAGTGCTCAAGACATCTCAGGAGATTCGTCTGTGTTCCAATTAATTCAAGGTTGTCACCTTATTAAAATATTTCAATTGTTCCGGTGCCTCATCTATCTGTTCAACAATCCTTTTCCAATGGTGTTTCTCTTTAGTGGCCCCTAACCCACAGGTCTTTCCCCAGGATCTTACCTGACTCTTCTAATTATTCCGGAGCTATTCTCAATTCTTTTCAAGTGTGACGTAAGAATGGATCCCATCAGTCACATGACTTCTCCAAGATCGATTTCAAATTCTTTTCATTGTTGGCTCAACCTCTTCGCTTTTCATTCTCCTGGAGTATCTCAGTAATTTTGGTGGTGTTTCTCGTCATTCTCATCGTTCCTCTCTTCTTCTCGAGTGCTCTCGATTCTTTGCTTCTTCTCTTGAGTTCTTGTTTCACGTCTTCCTTTTCCCTTCCGTCTCGGTCCTAAGATCTCGGGACGAGATCTCTTGTTAGTGGAGGAGTGTTGTAACGCCCGGGATTCGATGCGCTAGGTGTTTGCCAGTTATTCGCCGTCGTTGCCATGTCATGTGCTTGCATGTTGCACTTTGCCATGTCATCATCTGCATTTCATATCATGTCATCATGTGCATCTCATTTTGCATTCGTGTTCGTTTCATGCATCCGAGCATTTTCCCCGTTATCCGTTTTGCAATCCGGCACTCCTATGTCCCCCGGCGTCCCCCTTTTGTCTTCTGTTGTGAGCGGGTATTAAACTTTCTAGGAATGGCCCGAGGTTTGCCAAGCGGCCTTGGTATAGCACCGGTAGACCGCCTGTCAAGTTTCGTGCCATTTGGAGGTCGTTTGATACTCCAACGGTTAACCGGGTAACCGCAAAGCCCTCTTTTGTGCAGCCCAACACCCCTTCCAAAGTGGCCCAAAACCCATCTAACTCCCCTCCATGCTCTCGTCGCTCGATCACGATCGCGTGGCCGAAAACCGCTCCTCATTTGGACTCTCTTAGCTCCCTCTACCTATAAATAAGTGATCCCCTCCGAAATTCGCGGTGCAAACCCTAGCTTCTTCCTTCTCCCGCAGCCGGACACGTCCGAACCCCGCCGGACATGTCCGCTGCCGCCGCCCGCAGCCAACGGGCGTGTGACACGTGGCCTCTGCCTCCGCGCGCCGCCGCCCCGCGCCGCCGCCCCGCGCGGCCCGTCCCCAGCCCCCGCGGCCCGAGCCAGCCCCCGCGCGCCGCGCTGCCTCTCCCCCCGCCGCCGGCTGCGGCCTCGCCACCGCCGCGCCCGTGATGGCGCCCCGCCGCCGTTCGCCGCCGCCAGCCGCCCGCGGCTCGGCCCGGCCGCCGCCTCCGCCTCCCACCGGCTGCACCGCCGCCCCGCGGTGCCCGCCGCCGCCGTCCGCGCCGCGGCACCGCCCGACCCCCGCCGCCTCTGCTAGTCGCCGCAGCGGCCGCGTCCTTGGCGCCGTCCGGCGGGAGTTCACCGGAGCGCGAGCTCTGCCGCCCCTCGCCTCCCGCCGGCCCTCCTCCGGCCAGATCCGGGCCGGCGCTGCCCGGATCCGGTCGCCCCGCGCCTCACCGGCCTCGCCGGCGTCCTCCCCAACCATCTCCGGCCATCTCTCCTCCAACTCCGGCGAGCCTCGTAATCCGCGCCCGGGTCAACCCCAGATCCGGAGGTATAAATTCCACCAAGTCCCCGTTTCTGTGTAATTTTTCGTGCCATGTTCGACCTGTCGTATCTCTGCATCCGTAGCTCCGTTTCGTGCGTGTAATATGTCAAATTGTTCGTCTCGACAAGTACTTCATTTCGTCTCATTGCATCATTTTCATTTGAGCTCATCTTGATGCCCGAAATGCTGTTGGAAGAGTGCATGTTGATGTTAAACTGCTGAAACTGTTATAACTTGCTCATTTATCATTTTTGCCATGATTGATGTGTGAATCCTATGAGGTTGAGCTCTACATGTGTGTTGATCTATGCCATGCCATCTTTCCAGGGGTGTAAGCCATGTATTTTTGTGACTTGTGTTGTGAGTGCATTGAGCTTGTTAAGTAGGGCACTTGCTGTTGCTGTTTTCCTAGCAGATTCTGTTATATTTTGTTGCCATGTTAACATGCTTCTACTAATCATTCTATGCATAATCTGGAGATGTTCTATAAACATGTTTTGATTTACATGTTATGCCCTATCTATTCATGCCCCTGGTTGCATTTATATGTTGCTGTAGCTTGTTCATATCTTGCTCCAAATTTGGTTGATAATGTTGCTGTCAGCCTGTTTACATTAAGTTCACTAGTTCCCATGTGTTTTGCTAGTGATCCATGCACCCTATGAACTTGATCTTGCCATGTATAGCTTCACAAACATGCCTTCTTACTGTTGGTTGCCTTTCCATGCCATGTATTGCTCTGTGGTGAGTGGTTCAAGCTCACCAACATGCCTACTTATTGTTGTTCCTGCCATGTATGAATCTGTAATATAACTTGCCATGTTTACATGGGTGCCATCATATTTTCCGTGTCCTTTTGGCTCATGGTCAGTAAGGGACTGTTATTCTATGCATTTAGTAGATTCATGCCATGCCTTTGTTTGCCATTATAAGTTCCTGTAACATGTTGTTTGCTTGCTCTAAACATTGCAACCTGATGTTATTTCTGCAAAGTCTGAAACTGTTATTATTTGCAATCTTACCATGTCTTTTTGAGCATGTTCTAGTTGTTTCTGGAGATAGCTCAGTGTTCATGTTTTGATATGCTTTACCTGTACTTCATGCCCATGCCTTTTATTATTATGTTGGAGTGTTGTAGCTTATTGTTTTGATGCTTGCAAGATGCCTAGTTGCTATTATGGACAGATTGTTGCTATAACTTGTATAGTTCGTATGTGTTGCACCGTTGCTCCGTTTTGAGTGTGCTCTATATGAAACTTGCTTGATTTTGCATGTAGCTTCATATTATCAAGTTGCATCCTTGTTTTGGTGTGTTTGCTTGATGTTTGGGTGCATTTTGCATCAATGCCATGTTTAACTTGTTTTGCTCATATCTTCTAGACCGTAGCTCCGAATCTAATGAACTTTATATGTAACATGACTAGAATCTCGTGTAGATCATCATGGTGCGTCTTAACTTGTTGTTTAACAACTTGAACATAAGGTTTATTCAGTTCTGGACCAATTTCGAAATATGCATATGAGGACTTACCGGAATTGTTATATGTTGTTTCCGGCCTCATTTAAACTTGCCTTGATGTGTTGTTCTTGTTTGCATCATCTCTTGCCATGAGTAGCTTCATGTAGCCTTTTCATGCATCATGCTTGTTGTGCATCATGTCTTGTTCATGTGTGGTGTTTTTACCTATGTTGTGTGCTTCTTCTTGTTAGTTCCTGTTTCGTTGCGATCATGAGGATTCGTTCGTCTACGGTTGGTTCGGCTTCATCCGTTCGTCTTCTTCATGGACTCGTTCTTCTTCCTTGCGGGATTTCAGGCAAGATGACCGCTACCCTGGATCTCATTACTATCATTGCCATGCTAGTTGCTTCGTTCTATCGCTATGCTGCGTTACCTATCATTTGCTCATCAATCCTCCCAAATTGCCATGAACCTCTAACCTTTGACACCATTCCTAGCAAACCATTGTTTGGCTATGTTACCGCTTGCTCAGCCCCTCTTATAGCGTTGCTAGCTGCAGGTGAAGTGAAGATTTCTCCATGGTGGGCAGGGTTTATGTTGGGATATTTATATTATTAATGCATCTATATATTTGGTAAAGGGTGGAAGGCTCGGCCTTATGCCTGGTGTTTTGTTCCACTCTTGCCGCCCTAGTTTCCGTCATACCGGTGTTATGTTCCCGGATTTTGCGTTCCTAACGCGGACGGGTGATTTATGGGACCCCCCTGACAGTTCGCTTTGAATAAAACTTGTCCAGCAAGGCCCAACCTTGGTTTTACCATTTGCCTCACCACCACCTACTTTTCCCTTGGGAGTAATTAACCCAAGGGTCATCTTTAATTTAGCCCCCCCCCCCCCCGGGGCAGTGCTTGTCTAAGTGTTGGTCCGAACTGAGCAGCCTGCGGGGCCACCTCGGGGAAACTCGAAGTCTGGTTTTACTCGTAGCTTGACTTATCCGGTGTTGCCCTGAGAACGAGATATGTGCAGCTCCTATCGGGATTGTCGGCGCATCGGGTGGCTTTGCTGGTCTTGTTTTACCATTGTCGAAATGTCTTGTAAACCGGGATTCCGAGACTGATCGGGTCTTCCTGGGAGAAGGTCTATTCCTTCGTTGATCGCGAGAGCTTGTCATGGGCTAAGTTGGGACACCCCTGCAGGGTATAAACTTTCGAGAGCCGTGCCCGCGGTTATGTGGCAGATGGGAATTTGTTAAGGTCCAGTTGTAGATAACTTGACACCAGATCCGAATTAAAACGCATCAACCGCATGTGTAGCCGTGATGGTCTCTTCTCGGCGAAGTCCGGGAAGTGAACACGGTTTCTGTGTTATGATTGACGTAAGTAGGTGTTCAGGATCACCTCTTGATCATTGCTAGCTTCATGACCATTCCGCTTGTTTCTCTTCTCGCTCTCATTTGCGTATGTTAGCCACCATATCATGCTTAGTCGCTGCTGCAACCTCACCACTTTACCCCTTCCTTTCCCATTAAGCTTTGCTAGTCTTGATACCCATGGTAATGGGATTGCTGAGTCCTCGTGGCTCACAGATTACTACAACCACAGTTGCAGGTACAGGTTATGCGATGATCATGACGTGAGAGCGATGTTTGCTTGCTTGAGTTCATCTTCTGCTTCTTCTTCGATCAGGGGATAGGTTCCAGGTCGGCAGCCTGGGCTAGCAGGGTGGATGTCGTTTGAGCTTCTGTTTGTGTTACATCCGTAGTCGGATGGTGCTCTGATGTATGATGTTGTATTCATGTGGCATTGTATGCCTTATGTATGTATCCCCATCTATTATGTACTGTTGATGTAATGATATCCACCTTGCAAAAGCGTTCCAATATGCGGGTCTATCCTTGGTGGGACCTTCGAGTTCCTTTTAGATAGGGTCGCATATTGGGCGTGACAAGTTGGTATCAGAGCCTCGACCGACCTTAGGAGCCCCCCTTGATTGATCGTGTAGTTTGGTCGTTGTCGAGTCTAGAAGAAAACTGTTTTCGGAGTCTAGTTATATCGGAGAGTTGGAATTCTTTTTACTCCTCTGCCCCTTCGTCACTTTTGTAAGGAATCTTGACGTAGGTGTTTTGAATTACTTATCTTCTCTTTCAAATTTTTCTTTAGGTTCACGCAGTTGGTTTTCTGATCGTTAGTTCTTAGCTCTTTTATCCGGTGCATCTCTCGTCAAGTCGACTCGACCCTCTTTGTCTTTGGGAGATCAATTCTCAGCTCTTTTCGATCGATGTTGTTTCCCTGTCCGAAGTTGTCCTTGTTTTTTCCCACCCGCCCTCCCTTCTTCTTCTTGGAACCGGAGTCCGTAATCGAGTATCCATCCTACTCGTGTGAAGTCTTTGCTTTCTTTCCTCAATGATTTCAACCGGTGTTTTCTCTTCAAGATATTCGTCGGGTTCCCCTTCCAAGTTGCCTTTGTTTTCCCGCCCTCCCACCCTCTTCTTCCCGGAGTCCGACTCTCTCTCGACCATCTATTTCATTTGTGCGGAGCCTCTTCAGTCTTCCCTCAATTATTTCAACCGGTGAAGTCTCGTCTCGTTTGACATTCTTCATCTCTTTTTCTTTTCCGGTTGACTCAATTCATGTTTTTTCGGGTTGTTCATATTCTTTTTCCTCGGATCAAGTGTTTTCCTTGCTCATTCGCCTCTCGCCAGTTTATCCCTCCGGAGTGCTCAAGACATCTCAGGAGATTCGTCTGTGTTCCAATTAATTCAAGGTTGTCACCTTATTAAAATATTTCAATTGTTCCGGTGCCTCATCTATCTGTTCAACAATCCTTTTCCAACGGTGTTTCTCTTTAGTGGGCCCTAACCCACAGGTCTTTCCCCAGGATCTTACCTGACTCTTCTAATTATTCCGGAGCTATTCTCAATTCTTTTCAAGTGTGACGTAAGAATGGATCCCATCAGTCACATGACTTCTCCAAGATCGATTTCAAATTCTTTTCATTGTTGGCTCAACCTCTTCGCTTTTCATTCTCCTGGAGTATCTCAGTAATTTTGGTGGTGTTTCTCGTCATTCTCATCGTTCCTCTCTTCTTCTCGAGTGCTCTCGATTCTTTGCTTCTTCTCTTGAGTTCTTGTTTCACGTCTTCCTTTTCCCTTCCGTCTCGGTCCTAAGATCTCGGGACGAGATCTCTTGTTAGTGGAGGAGTGTTGTAACGCCCCGGATTCGATGTGCTAGGTGTTTGCCAGTTATTCGCCGTCATTGCCATGTCATGTGCTTGCATGTTGCACTTTGCCATGTCATCATCTGCATTTCATATCATGTCATCATGTGCATCTCATTTTGCATTCGTGTTCGTCTCATGCATCCGAGCATTTTCCCCGTTTTCCATTTTGCAATCCGGCACTTCTATGTCCCCCGGCGTCCCCCTTTTGTCTTCTGTTGTGAGCGGGTATTAAACTTTCTCGGAATGGCCCGAGGTTTGCCAAGCGGCCTTGGTATAGCACCGGTAGACCGCCTGTCAAGTTTCGTGCCATTTGGAGGTCGTTTGATACTCCAACGGTTAACCGGGTAACCGCAAAGCCCTCTTTTGTGCAGCCCAACACCCCTTTCAAAGTGGCCCAAAACCCATCTAACTCCCCTCCATGCTCTCGTCGCTCGATCACGATCGCGTGGCCGAAAACCGCTCCTTATTTGGACTCTCCTAGCTCCCTCTACCTATAAATAAGTGATCCCCTCCGAAATTCGCGGTGCAAACCCTAGCTTCTTCCTCCTCCCGCAGCCGGACACGTCCGAACCCCGCCGGACATGTCCACTGCCGCCGCCCGCAGCCAACGGGCGTGTGACACGTGGCCTCTGCCTCCGCGCGCCGCCGCCCCGCGCCACCGACTCGCGCGGCCCGTCCCCAGCCCCCGCGGCCCGAGCTGGCCCCCGCGCGCCGCCCCGCCTCTCCCCCCGCCGCCGGTTGCGGCCTCGCCACCGCCGCGCCCGTGCTGGCGCCCCGCCGCCGTTCACCGCCGCAAGCCGCCCGCGGCTCGGCCCGGCCGCTGCCTCCGCCTCCCACCGGCTGCGCCGCCGCCCCGCGGTGCCCGCCGCCGCCGTCCGCGCCGCGGCACCGCCCGACCCCCGCCGCCTCTGCTGGTCGCCGCAGCGGCCGCGTCCTTGGCACCGTCCGGCGGGAGTTCACCGGAGCGCGAGCTCCGCCGCCCCTCGCCTCCCGCCGGCCCTCCTCCAGCCAGATCCGGGCCGACGCTGCCCGGATCCGGTCGCCCCGCGCCTCCCCGGCCTCGCCGGCGTCCTCCCCAACCATCTCCGGCCATCTCTCCTCCAACTCCGGCGAGCCTCGTAATCCGCGCCCGGGTCAACCCCAGATCCGGAGGTATAAATTCCACCAAGTCCCCGTTTCTGTGTAATTTTTCATGCCATGTTCGACCTGCCGTATCTCTGCATCCGTAGCTTCGTTTCGTGCGTGTAATATGTCAAATTGTTCGTCTCGACAAGTACTTCATTTCGTCTCATTGCATCATTTTCATTTGAGCTCATCTTGATGCCCGAAATGCTGTTGGAAGAGTGCATGTTGATGTTAAACTACTGAAACTGTTATAACTTGCTCATTTATCATTTTTGCCATGATTGATGTGTGCATCCTATGAGGTTGAGCTCTACATGTGTGTTGATCTATGCCATGCCATCTTTCCAGGGGTGTATGCCATGTATTTTTGTGACTTGTGTAGTGAGTGCATTGAGCTTGTTAAGTAGGGCACTTGCTGTTGCTGTTTTCCTGGCAGATTCTGTTATATTTTGTTGCCATGTTAACATGCTTCTACTAATCATTCTATGCATAATCTGGAGATGTTCTATAAACATGTTTTGATTTACATGTTATGCCCTATCCATTCATGCCCCTGGTTGCATTTATAGGTTGCTGTAGCTTGTTCATATCTTGCTCCAAATTTGCTTGATAATGTTGTTGTCAGCCTGTTTACATTAAGTTCACTAGTTCCCATGTGTTTTGCTAGTGATCCATGCACCCTATGAACTTGATCTTGCCATGTATAGCTTCAAAAACATGCCTTCTTACTGTTGTTGCCTTGCCATGCCATGTATTGCTCTGTGGTGAGTGGTTCAAGCTCACCAACATGCCTACTTATTGTTGTTCCTGCCATGTATGAATCTGTAATGTAACTTGCTATGTTTACATGGGTGCCATCATATTTTTCGTGTCCTTTTGGCTTATGGTCAGTAAGGTACTGTTGTTCTATGCATTTAGTAGATTCATGCCATGCCTTTGTTTGCCATGATAAGTTCCTGTAACATGTTGTTTGCTTGCTCTAAACATTGCAACCTGATGTTATTTCTGCAAAGTCTGAAACTGTTATTATTTGCAATCTTACCATGTCTTTTTGAGCATGTTCTAGTTGTTTCTGGAGATAGCTCAGTGTTCATGTTTTGATATGCTTTACCTGTACTTCATGCCCATGCCTTTTGTTATTACGTTGGGGTGTTGTAGCTTATTGTTTTGATGCTTGCAAGATGCCTAGTTGCTGTTATGGGCAGATTGTTGCTATAACTTGTATAGTTCGTATGTGTTGCACCGTTGCTCCGTTTTGAGTGTGCTCTATATGAAACTTGCTTGATTTTGCATGTACCTTCATATTATCAAGTTGGATCCTTGTTTTGGTGTGTTTGCTTGATTTTTGGGTGCATTTTGCATCAATGCCATGTTTAACTTGTTTTGCTCATATCTTCTAGACCGTAGCTCCGAATCTAATGAACTTTATATGTAACTTGACTAGAATCTCGTGTAGATCATCATGGTGCGTCTTAACTTGCTGTTTAACAACTTGAACATAAGGTTTATTCAGTTCTGGACCAATTTCGAAATATGCATATGAGGACTTACCGGAATTGTTATATGTTGTTTCCGGCCTCATTTAAACTTGCCTTGATGTGTTGTTCTTGTTTGCATCATCTCTTGCCATGAGTAGCTTCATGTAGCCTTTTCATGCATCATGCTTGTTGTGCATCATGTCTTGTTCATGTGTGGTGTGTTTACCTATGTTGTGTGCTTCTTCTTGTTAGTTCCTGTTTCGTTGCGATCGTGAGGATTCGTTCGTCTACGGTTGGTTCGGCTTCATCCGTTTGTCTTCTTCATGCACTCGTTTTCTTCCTTGCGGGATTTCAGGCAAGATGACCGCTACCCTGGATCTCATTACTATCATTGCTATGCTAGTTGCTTCGTTCTATCGCTATGCTGCGTTACCTATCATTTGCTCATCAATCCTCCCAAATTGCCATGAACCTCTAACCTTTGACACCATTCCTAGCAAACCATTGTTTGGCTATGTTACCGCTTGCTCAGCCCCTCTTATAGCGTTGCTAGCTGCAGGTGAAGTGAAGATTTCTCCATGGTGGACAGGGTTTATGTTGGGATATCACAATATCTCTTATATTATTAATGCATCTATATATTTGGTAAAGGGTGGAAGGCTCGGCCTTATGCCTGGTGTTTTGTTCCACTCTTGCCGCCCTAGTTTCCGTCATACCGGTGTTATGTTCCCGGATTTTGCGTTCCTAACGCGGTCGGGTGATTTATGGGACCCCCCTGACAGTTCGCTTTGAATAAAACTTGTCCAGCAAGGCCCAACCTTGGTTTTACCATTTGCCTCACCACCACCTACTTTTCCCTTGGGAGAAATTAACCCAAGGGTCATCTCCGCTAAGTTTTGGTCCAAACTGAGCAGCCTGCGGGGCCACCTCGGGGAAACTCGAAGTCTGGTTTTACTCGTAGCTTGATTTATCCGGTGTTTCCCTTAGAACGAGATATGTGTAGCTCCTATCGGGATTGTCGACGCATCGGGCGGCTTTGCTGGTCTTGTTTTACCATTGTCGAAATGTCTTGTAAACAGGGATTCTGAGACTGATCGGGTCTTCCTGGGAGAAGGTCTATTCCTTCGTTGATCGCGGGAGCTTGTCATGGGCTAAGTTGGGACACCCCTGCAGGGTATAAACTTTCGAGAGCCGTGCCCGCGGTTATGTGGCAGATGGGAATTTGTTAATGTCCGGTTGTAGATAACTTGACACCAGATCCGAATTAAAACGCATCAACCGCGTGTGTAGCCGTGATGGTCTCTTCTCGGCGGAGTCCGGGAAGTGAACACGGTTTCTGTCTTATGATTGACGTAAGTAGGTGTTCAGGATCACCTCTTGATCATTGCTAGCTTCACGACCGTTCCGCTTGTTTCTCTTCTCGCTCTCATTTTCGTATGTTAGCCACCATATCATGCTTAGTCGCTGCTGCAACCTCACCACTTTACCCCTTCCTTTCCCATTATGCTTTGCTAGTCTTGATACCCATGGTAATGGGATTGCTGAGTCCTCGTGGCTCACAGATTACTACAACCACAGTTGCAGGTATAGGTTATGCGATGATCATGACGTGAGAGTGATGTTTGCTTGCTTGAGTTCATCTTCTGCTTCTTCTTCGATCAGGGGATAGGTTCCAGGTCGGCAGCCTGGGCTAGCAGGGTGGATGTCGTTTGAGTTTCTGTTTGTGTTTCATCCGTAGTCGGATGGTGCTCTGATGTATGATGTTGTATTCATGTGGCATTGTATGCCTTATGTATGTATCCCCATCTATTATGTAATGTTGATGTAATGATATCCACCTTGCAAAAGCGTTCCAATATGCGGGTCTATCCTTGGTGGGACCTTCGAGTTCCTTTTGGATAGGGTCGCATATTGGGCGTGACACCTACGCATCAAAACCACAACGATAGTTCGTCAAGTTAGTGTTGTTTTAACCTTCCCAAGGACCGGGCGTAGCCACACTCGGTTCAACTAAAGTGAGAGAGACAGACACCCGCCGGTCACCTTTAAGCAACGAGTGCTCGTAACGGTGAAACCAGTCTCGCGTAAGCGTACGCGTAATGTCGGTCCGGGCCGCTTCATCTCACAATGCCGCTGAACCAAAGTATGACATGCTGGTAAGCAGTATGACTTGTATCGCCCACAATTCACTTGTGTTCTACTCGTGCATATGACACGTACGCATAAAACCTGGCTCTGATACCACTGTTGAGGAACATAGTAATTTTAAAAAGATTCCTACGCACACGCAAGATCATGGTGATGCATAGCAACAAGAGGGGAGAGTGTTGTCCATGTACCCTTGTAGACCTAAAGTGGAAGCGTTAGAACAACGCGGTTGATGTAGTCGTACGTCTTCACGGCCCGACCGATCAAGCACCGAAACTACGGCACGTCTGAGTTCTAGCACACGTTCAGCTCGATGACGATCCCCGGACTCCGATCCAGCAGAATGTCAGGGAAGAGTTCCGTTAGCACGACGGCGTGGTGACGATCTTGATGTTCTACCGTCGCAAGGCTTCGCCTAAGCACCGCTACAATATTATCGAGGACTATGGTGGAGGGGGGCACCGCACACGGCTAAGAGATCAATTGTTGTCTCTAGAGGTGCCCCCCGGCCCCCGTATATAAAGGAGCCAAGGGGGGGCGGCCGGCCAAGGAGGGGCGCGCCAAGGGGAGTCCTACTCCCACCGGGAGTAGGACTCCCTTCTTTCCTAGTTGGAGTAGGAGAAGGGGGGAGGGAGGAAGGAGAGAGGAAGGAAAGGGGGGCGCCGCCCCCCTCTCCTTGTCCTATTCGGACTAGGGGGGAGGGGGCGCGGCCCAGCCCTTTGCCTCCTCTCGTCCTCTCCACTAGGGCCCATGTAGGCACATTAAGCCCCCGGGGGGTTCAGATAACCTCCCGGTACTCCGGTAAAATCCCGATTTCACCCGGAACACTTCCGATATCCAAATATAGGCTTCCAATATATCAATCTTCATGTCTTGACCATTTCGAGACTCCTCGTCATGTCCATAATCTCATTCGGGACTCCGAACAAACTTCGATACATCAAAACTCATAAACTCATAATATAACTATCATCGAAACCTTAAGCGTGCGGACCCTACGGGTTCGAGAACTATGTAGACATGACCAAGAACTGTTTCCGGTCGATAACCAATAGCGGAACCTGGATGCTCGTATTGGCTCCTACATATTCTACGAAGATCTTTATCGGTCAAACCGCATAACAACATACGTTGTTTCCTTTGTCATCGGTATGTTACTTGCCCAAGATATGATCGTCGGTATCCAATACCTAGTTCAATCTCGTTACCAGCAAGTCTCTTTACTCATTACGTAATGCATCATTCCATAACAAACTCATTAGCTACATTGCTTGCAAGGCTTATAGTGATGTGCATTACCGAGAGGGCCCAGAGATACCTCTCCGACAATCGGAGTGACAAAACCTAATCTCGAAATACGCCAACTCAACATGTACCTTTGGAGACACCTGTAGAGCTCCTTTATAATCACCCAGTTACGTTGTGATGTTTGGTAGCACACAAAGTGTTCCTCCGGTTAACGGGAGTTGCATAATCTCATAGATATAGGAACTTGTATAAGTCATGAAGAAAGCAATAGCAAGATACTAAACGATCAAGTGCTAAGCTAACAGAATGGGTCAAGTCAATCACATCATTCTCCTAATGATGTGATCCCGTTAATCAAATGGCAACACGTGTCTATGGTTAGGAAACATAACCATCTTTGATTAATGAGCTAGTCAAGTAGAGGCATACTAGTGACATTAAGTTTGTCTATGTATTCACACATGTATCATGTTTCCGGTAAATACAATTATAGCATGAATAATAAACATTTATCATGATATGAGGAAATAAATAATAACTTTATTATTGCCTCTAGGGCATATTTCCTTCAATATACTCCCCGGCGAATTCTCGTAACTCTCCGGTACTCCGATAAATACCTGAATCACTCGGAACCTTTCCGATGTGTGAATATAGTCGTCCAATATATCGATCTTTACGTCTCAACCATTTCGAGACTCCTCGTCATGTCCCCGATCTCATCCGGGACTCCGAACTACCTTTGGTACATCAAAACACATAATTCATAATATAAATTGTCACCGAGCGTTAAGCATGCGGACCCTACGGGTTCGAGAACTATGTAGACATGACCGAGACACGTCTCCGGTCAATAACCAATAGCGGAACCTGGATGCTCATATTGGTTACCACATATTCTACGAAGATCTTTATCGGTCAAACCGCATAACAACATACGTTGTTCCCTTTGTCATCGGTATGTTACTTGCCCGAGATTTGATCATTGGTATCCCAATACCTAGTTCAATCTCGTTACTGGCAAGTCTCTTTACTCGTTATGTAATGCATCATCCCGCAACTAACTCATTAGTCCCATTGCTTGCAAGGTTTTGATGTGCATTACCGAGAGGGCCCAAAGATACCTCTCCGACAATCGGAGTGACAAATCCTAATCTCGAAATACGCCAACTCAACAAGTACCTTCGGAGACACCTGTAGAGCACCTTTATAATCACCCAGTTACGTTGTGACGTTTGGTAGGACACAAAGTGTTCCTCCGGTAAACGGGAGTTGCATAATCTCATAGTCATAGGAACATGGATAAGTCATGAAGAAAGCAATAGCAACATACTAAACGATCAAGTGCTAAGCTAACGGAATGGGTCAAGTCAATCACATTATTCTCCTAATGTCTATGGTTAGGAAACTTAACCATCTTTGATTCAACGAGCTAGTCAAGTAGAGGCATACTAGTGACATTATGTTTGTCTATGTATTCACACATGTACTAAGTTTTCGGTTAATACAATTCTAGCATGAATAATAAACATTTATCGTGATATAAGGAAATATAAATAACACCTTTATTATTGCCTCTAGGGCATATTTCCTTCAATTTTAACAACTAAGCTTTGGAAATTTGAGTGTTGTGTTGTTTAGCTTGAAGGGTGGAGTAATGCTAGTACGACAGAAAGCACCTATGCAGATCATAGTAGAGTAGATAAAAGGGGAAAACCCTAAGCATCAAGAGTAAAATCAGGTAAGTGGAACTAGCTGGACCAGTGGGTGGCGCACATGCTTTTCGAAAAGAATATAGGAACATTAGGTGACCAATTAAACATTTTTTGTTTTAGTGATGTGAGCATCATATTAGACTCGTATTTCAACACGTAAGCTTTGCGTTGAGGTCTTGAGGAGCAGTGGTAGCACGACATGAAGCACCTACGATGATGGTAGTGAATACAAAGGGGGGAAACCATAAGCTTTACGAGTATAGTAACCGTGCCATGGCGGATCTGAAGGTGCAAACTGGACAAAGCTACTTCGCAACCAATGTTTTCTTTCAACTAGCCACTACAATTTGGTACGGATAAGAAAAGTACAGTAAACAATTTGCGATCTATTTTCCGGGTGAGATCAATAACTTAAGCACATATGGAAGAGTACCACCTCTCTTGCGACGCCGTGTAGGCCTCTACTGATACGTTGAGGGTGTTGCAGGTGCAATGGGTGTCGATGGCGGGGAAGAAGACTTTAGACGGCAGACGGCCGGGTCGGGGGATAAATCCTGTTGCCGTGAATGAGGCGGTCGTAGGAGCGGCAACGACAAGGTGGACGACGGCACCGATGAAGCGAGAGGACGCAATGAAAGGATCCTGGTCTGGTCTATGGATGAGAGACATCCATCTCTTGCAGTGGACAATGGGGCGGCTCCGACAAGGTGGAGGATGGGGTGGTGGACGGAGGAGGCTGGACGCAATGGGGAGGTTGTTGTGGCGCCGACGGTGTATGAATGGGGAAATGGAGGGGGAGGGGGGATCTCAAACTTTGGGACGTGCTTGTCTAAAATGTGGGAAAGTTACGAACTTATCCCCCGTTTAAAATTTCAGACATCACATCGGTTGGGGATAGGACGGTAATCTCGCATCTCCCAAATATTTGCCGGTAACAATTTCGGGCGAGGAGAGGGTGTTTTGCCGCCCACGGTTGGTGCCCACGGTGTATGAACGGGGCTGACAGGTAGGGCGGTTGTGTCATGTCTGAGGGAAGTTACACATCTGCCCCTATTTAAAATATTAGCCTACATCAATTTCGGACGAGGAGAGTTTGTTTTGCCACCCACCGTGTATGAATGGGGAAATGGAGGGAGAGACACATGTATTTTGGACGAGCTTGAATCAAATGTGTTTTGCCACCCACGTTTGGCGCCCGCCGTGTCTGAATGGGCTTAGAGGCCATCGTGTCACGTTTGATTGTAGTTACTAGTCTACCCCTATCGACAGTAGTGTAAATCCGGTCGATAAGGATGTCAAGTGTCAGGGGTAGATAGTAATTTCCATCTTGCAAACACTTGCTTCGGGCAGCCCACAAATTATAGTGGGTGTTTAGCCGCTTCATTCAAAACTTGGGAGAATTAGCATTCATGTTTGCCCTGGGCCCTGGTAACTAAATTCAAATCCAATTATATTCGATTACGAATATCCACAGATAATTATATGTTTTATTATTTATTTCTTCAAAATCACAACAAAGATTTATTCCACCTCTATATATGATTATGATTTAGAAATGTCGTGATCTTTGAATTCAGTAGGTTGGATACACTTTGAGTCAAACAGTTATTTCATCCAATACAATATGCTCAGATGAAAAACAGTTCACCTTATGTTAATCATACAAGTATTGAGGATTACCTCGCCTAAAAAATTTGGATCATTACAACACATGGACAACATAGGGGGTCTTATAACATAATCCATATTCAGAGACATGACACAACATGTGTGACGCCCGGATAATCAAGCTACAGTAACCTCTGCTAATGACACCATGTCACCTCCGTTACTGTCGCTAATCTCGCGTTAGTTCAAAACGATTCGAATTCAAATTTGAATTTTTGGCAAACAAACAAAGTTTTCAAACTTTAAAACAAAAATGTTCGGACCGTGTCAAATATTGCATAGATAATTATGGTGAAGTAAACACATTTTTAGAAAATGCATAAATATTTTAAATTGAATAAAACAGAAAGGAAAATAAATAAAAAGAAACAAATGAAAGGAAAACAAAACAAAACAAAAACAACAGACCCCCCCCCCCCCCGCTGGGCCAAGTGGCCCAGCTGGCCTCCGCCGCCCGAACGGGCCGGCCCAACCGCCCCACACCCCCACTCCCTATAACCCCGTGGCGACCGAAACCCTAACCCACTCGCTCCCACTCCCTCCCCACATCGCCACTCCCTCTCCCCCTCCCGATCCGATCTGGATCGGGGATGAAACCCCACTCCCCCTCTCGCTCCCCATCCCCCGCGATCCAGAACTATATCGGGCCGAACCCCGACGCCGGAGCCTGCTCGCCGGCCCCTGCCCTCTTCATCGCACCCCGTCCTCTCTCCCTCGACGACGCCCCTCGCCGCGCTGACGGCGACCATGACCCCGCCGCTTGGATCGACCGCTCGCCGGCGCCGCTCGAAGACCACCACGCCGCCCCGCCGGACTTCCCCACCGGCCTGCCTCCCCGTCGCGCGTCGTCCCCATCGACCACCCCGACCACTGCTGCCCAGACCCTACGACTCCGGTGAGGCCACGGCCTCTGCGCCCCTCCTCTCTCTCCCTCGCCCCGTGCTCGTATCCTCCCCTGCTCGCCGCTCGGGGCCGCGCCAGCCCCGCGCGCCCCCGCCACCTCCCGTTTGCCGCACCCGTCACCGACTCCTCCGTGCTCGCCGCCGTTCACCTTGCCCCGCTCCTGCACCCCCCTGCACCGGTGACGCCGCCTTGTCCGCGGCCAACTCCGGCGCTCTGACCGCCCCGCTCTCCTCCTCTCGCGTGCGGCCTTGCCGCGTAGAACGCCCGTCACCGCCCTCCCGTGGCGCCGCCCTCCGTTCCCTTGGCCGGCCGCCGGCGCCTCGCCATGCCCGGATGTTCTCCTCCTTCGTCGGTATCACCTACTACCGTGATTGGGCACACCTAGCATCGTTACTTGTCATGTCATGCATCGATATGCATCTGTTTGCATGGTATTCATTGTTTCTTCCCCCTCTTTTCTCCGGTAGACTACGAGACCGACGCTGCTGCTGCCCAGTTCGACTACGGAGTTGACGACCCCTCCTTCCTGCCAGAGCAACCAGGCAAGCCCCCCCCCCCTTGATCACCAGATATCGCCTATTCTTCTCTATACTGCTTGCATTAGAGTAGTGTAGCATGTTACTGTTCGGTTACTCCTATTCTGTTGCATAGCCTGTCATTTGATACAGTCATTGATACCTTACCCGCAGTCCTAAATGCTTAGTATAGGATGCTAGTTTATCATCATTGGCCCTACATTCTTGTCAGTCTGCCTTGCTAGTGGGTCGTGATCACTCGGGAGGTGATCACGGGTATATACTATACATACATACATACTATACAGATGGTGACTAAAGTCGGGTCAGCTTGTTGAGTACCCGCAAGTGATTCTGATGTGGGGGCTGGAAGGACAGGTGGCTCCATCCCGGTAGAGGTGGGACTGGGTTCCCGACGGCCCCCGACTGTTACTTTGTGGCGGAGCGACAGGGCAGGTTGAGACCACCTAGGAGACAGGTGGGCCTGGCCCTGGTCGGCGTTCGTGGTTGCTTCATAATAACATGCTTAACGAGATCTTGGTATTTGATCTGAGTCTGGCTACTGGCCTATACGCACTAACCAACTACGCGGGAACAGTTATGGGCACTCGGCGTCGTGGTATCAGCCGAAGCCTTCGTGACATCAGCGACTGAGCGGCGCGCGCCAGATTGGACCGCGTAACGTGACTTCCTTAGTAATGGAGGTTGCTAGGTCTCCTTCCGGCCGCCCACGCAACGTGCAGGTGTGCAATGGGCGATGGGCCCAGACCCCTGCGTGCATAGGATTTAGACCGGCGTGCTGACCTCTCTGTTGTGCCTAGGTGGGGCCGCGACGTGTTGATCTTCCGAGGCCAGGCATGACCCAGGAAAGTGTGTCCGGCCAAATGGGATCAAGCGTGTTGGTTTATGTGGTGCACCCCTGGAGGGAAGTTAATCTATTCGAATAGCCGTGATCTTCGGTAACAGGACGACTTAGAGTTGTACCTTGACCTTATGACAACTAGAACCGTATACTTAATAAAACACACCCTTCCAAGTGCCAGATACAACCCGGTGATCGCTCTCTAACAGGGCGACGAGGAGAGGATCGCCGGGTAGGTTTATGCTATGCGATGCTACTTGGAGGACTTCAATCTACTCTCTTCTACATGTTGCAAGACGGAGGCTGCCAGAAGCGTAGTCTTCGATAGGACTAGCTATGCCCCTCTTATTCTGGCATTCTGCAGTTCAGTCCACTGATATGGCCTCCTTACACATATACCCCTGCATATGTAGTGTAGCTCCTTGCTTGCGAGTACTTTGGATGAGTACTCATGGTTGCTTTGCTCCCTCTTTTCCCCCGTTTTTCCTCTTCTTCCCGGATGCCGCAACCAAACTTTGGAGCCCAGGAGCCAGACGCCATCGTCGACGACGACTACTACACTGGAGGTGCCTACTACTACGTGCAGGCTGCTGACGACGACCAGGAGTAGTTTAGGAGGATCCCAGGCAGGAGGCCTGCACCTCTTTCGATCTGTATCCCAGTTTGTGCTAGCCTTATTAAGGCAAACTTGTTTAACTTATGTCTGTACTCAGATATTGTTGCTTTCGCTGACTCGTCTATGATCGAGCACTTGTATTCGAGCCCTCGAGGCCCCTGGCTTGTATTATGATGCTTGTATGACTTATTTATGTTTTAGAGTTGTGTTGTGATATCTTCCCGTGAGTCCCTGATCTTGATCGTACACATTTGCGTGCATGATTAGTGTACGATTGAATCGGGGGCGTCACAACATGCAAGTACAATAATCTAATGACAATTTCAACGGGTATCTAAAGAAGAAACGAGATCCTGGGCTTTAGATAGCAGAAACAGCAGGACCTCCTCCGTCTTCAAATGCAACATTCTTACTTCCTCCAATTCTTGGGTTGCTTGCATAACGCGTGCTGCTAATTGCATAATTTCCAGCCTCAAGATCAAGATTACCTCATTCATGGCAGCCACACCATCTCTTTCTGCCTCTAGTAGAGCCTCAAGAACTATAATATCTATGCTCAGACTGCTCTCCGGCGGTGTTGCCTCTGAACTGCTACCATCTGGTAACATGGATGGCGCACTGCTTCCACAAATAGATTCTGGGGTTGTACATTGTGTCCTAGTGTGAACGGCATCCTGAAAGGTTTCCGCTGGACATAAGTAAGAGATAGTTATCGCATGATCTAGGCAGTAAGCTTACATGGTAAATGACATACAAATTATTGCCGAGCATGGCAAGCAATATTTAAATGGTTCGAAGCAGCATCAACCGAAAATAAATTAAAATGATAAGATGAAACTAGGGATGTAAGTGGCAAATAAACGACATCCGCCAGTCCCATCTAGTTAGTTTTTGCTAGCTCCCTAGTTCATTTTCCTCAAAAAACAAAAACTCTTTTGAACTATCATACCACTAGTGGACTTTAATCGGGATTAAACGGGACCCAGTTGACATCCCTAGTTGAAAGGGAGTGTACCACCGCTATATTTAAGTTGCCAAGGCATCTAAGCAGTTGAAATAATCTGAGAAAGCACTTAACAGTGTGGCCTCATATAAACTACGAAGACAGTCTTGTGATGAAGTTCAGAGAAAAAGTTAAGGACTCAAATGAACTAGGCATGCATTTCTTTACGATAGTACAATAGGCACTGCTGCAATATTGGTCAACTTAGGTATAGCGTAACAAGTAACAAACAACCATGCAAATCAAGTAATACAACAAAGCAGACAACTGAACTATTTGTAATTCTGTAGGATTATAGGTTGAGGGCACAAGCCAAGAAAACAGCCACTTGCAGTACATTTCACATGTACTAAAAGATACTGGCTTACCATATGTTGTTGTGAAGCCTCACTGCTGTTGCAATGTTCTTTGACGATATCGTCAGCATCCCGTGGTTGCAAATCTAGTTGTTATAGTTTATTCTGCACCCTCTATTTAGGTAAATTAATTTTAATCGCATGCACTGGTTTGAATTGATCATCAGTGGTTCATCTAAACTAATGAATGAAGGGTGTGTGCATACATGACAATATATATGCTTCCCTCTATTTTTATGATTGTTCGAGGTGCCAGCCCCAAAAGAAGAAATATTTTGCTTGCTCGGGTTGGCAGCTCCATAATTAATAGAAGCATCAAATTAGCCATGCAACTTGGGAATATCAAGAACACACAAAAAAGTAATGAATAGAGGCTCGGAGCAGTGATGTAATAGCTAGCATCAGAAAATGTAGGGTAAAATGAACAAAAAGCAGCGGAACCACATGCAAGTTTGTTGATGTGTAATTAAGCATAGAGAACATGAACCAGTCTAATGGAACCAACAGGTGGCATCAGAACAACACCATTATCATAAATATAGCATGCAAGAAGTAAAATAGTAGGCAGTGATATCTAGGAACTGCAGTAATACTTAGGACAAAACTAAAGCATATTAACTATATGTGCACTTGTATGTCATTTAGCACATGTAACATGTTCACTGCCAGAAGTATGGCCCTACAGGTGCAAGCAGAATAACGCGTCTCATGAAAAATTGAATGATGCCCTGAAGAAACTCAAAGGTGTGGTGCTTATGCTAAGAAAGTGAACGTAGGCGCCGGCCGTTGGATAATAGTACCCGACTCTCGGCGGCGTATGGGTATCATTGTCATACTTGATAGCTAAGGATCATCGATGCTGCTCGTGTTACGGTTGAGTTTGGGCCGGCTATCATCGTCGCTGAAGTGGCTCCAGTGCTTCGGTTGTGGCGCCTGTCGACTTACAAGAAAGCTCATCTGTGGTAAGTGAATAGTTGCACGATAAAGAAGAGAAAAATCGAAGGAGTACAAATCGAAATAACCTGATGAGGCTGCAGCGTCGGTAAAGCAGGCCGGTGGAGTTGAATATGGCATCCGTGGAGCGGGTCCGGTGCAGTGGATGAAGGCTTCGACGGGCACGGTGTACAATGCTTTCGGTGAGGCGGATCTGTTGTGGCGGACGAGGGCTTGTACGAAGGGCCAGCGATGGGCGGACGAGGGAGTCAGTGAAGGGCCCACACTGTGGTGGACGAGGGCGCCGGTTAAGCAGATCCGATGTGGTGGACCATGATGGCGGTCAAGGATATCTGGAGCGGTGGACAAGCTAGTCGCTGAAGCGGCTTCGGTGAAGTGGTGAGTTGGCAGTTGGGGGTTCCAAGGTGCGGAAGGTAGATCCGGTGGGGTGTGAGGTCCACCGCTGCGGCGGAGGACTAGATTCGGTGGCTTGCCGTGGTTGGGGGGGTCGGGGAGGAGAAGGGGAGGGGCTCTGGGGAAGAATGTTGGGGGCAAAGAGGGGAAAACAATGGAGTTACCAAAGCAACCCTTTTCCGTTCATGTGGCAGGGGTAAAATTGGAATATCATAGGGCTAAACTTTCGGGTGCGAGATATTTCGATGTGAGCGGGAAGTTCGAAAGCTTTTGGCGCCTGAAATTATATTCTGCTCTTGTACGGCCGACTATGATATCATGGCCAAGAATTTGTTTGTTCTGCACGCAAAAAAGTGCAAGTTTTGAAAATCAATGTCTCCAACTCGAAACTTAGATTGTCCATTCAATTCAAATATGGATCATTGAGCTAGTACAAGCAAATACCATCATACGGTCCAATTCAAATGAAATTCCAAATGTGTTTATCCTAAATATGATGACAAAAGCAAAAATGTGTATGTGTATGAACAAAGTGGATGATTATAAAGTTTGAACATGCTCGTATGTGTATATCTCTAGGTTTGATATATGAATTTGAAATCACGAAATCCCGTCTTAAAAAATGTACCTCCGTTTAAATGAATTACAAAAGCTAATGATGGAGTCGAATTCCAAAATTCCAATCTTAGGTTTGTAATTCTGGTACATCAAGGGTAATTCTGTTACATCAAGGTATATCACGCATGTTCAAAAGTATCATTATCTCATAGTCCAAACTGTGAAACAAATTGATCAACCATGAGTGCACACACTATTGACCATATATATATATATCTCAATTACGCTAAAGTCCCTCAAATATAGACACCTCACTCTTTATCTGAAGCCACCCCTCCCCCCCATCACCCCCCACAAGTCATTCTCTCCCCCAGGCACGACACACGAGCACATTAACACCCCTCTCTCTTCTAAAGTCCAGACCCCAATATAGGTATGTAAGGGCATATTTATCCCTTAGTAGTTTTGGTGATTGATGGCAATGCTTTTGCGGACTAATCTTGTGCATTGAGCATTTCAGATATATCGTATCTAAACACAAAACAATTTGGTGCCCCTCGAAGACTATTGAAGATGGCATTTCTCTACGTTTCTTTTCGGTGGATTTGAGTCGTAGGAAAGCCGTACTATTAAGAGGGGGTCCGCGTTGGAAAGGTTTGGGTGGAATCTCACGTACACATATGTTCCTTTTGCACCACCTTTCCTTTGGCTCTTTGGAGCATCCTCCGTCTTTCCATGTCTAGGCAAAATGAAGGACTCCTAATGTTGTTGTACTGAGGCAAGCAGTAGTATTGCTCCCCAGAGCGGTACTACTGCATGCCCTTGCGGTAGTATCGGCATCCAGCACGGTAGTATCGTGAGTGCTCATGGTAGTACCGCTCTGTGGGAGCGGTAGTACCGTAGGCTTTAGGACAAGGGCTGCTGCCCGAGCGGTAGTAGGGGAGGATGTAATTTTTTACATCCGCGCCCAACGCGGTAGTACCGCACCCTCGGCGCGGTAGTACCGTGAGCTCTGGCCTGGCACAGCAGCATGAATGAAAGTAGGGCAGATGTAATTTTTTACATCTGCGCCCAACACGGTAGTACCGCGCCGGGCTTGCGGTAGTACCGTGTCGGATTTTTGCGTAGACCTAAACTCGACGGAAGTAGTCACGGATGTAATTTTTTATGTCTGTGCCTTCTCTGGCCTGACTATCCCTGCCTTGCGGTAGTACCGCAAGGTGGCGCGGTAGTACCGCGCCAGCGGTTCTACCGCTCCCTGTCGTAGCACAGCAGGTCTAGTCCTGGCCCCTACCGTGCCAACGGTAGTATCGCGGTCCCCCGCGGTAGTACCGCAGGCCCGTGCGGTAGTACCGCTTGTATGGTGTGGTAGTACCGCGTGTCGCAGGCCGAGTTGGTGGATAACGGTTGGATTTGTTCTTCCACTATAAAAGGGATGTCTTCTTCTCCGAGTTGACCACCTCTTCCATCCCCAAGCTCCATTTTCGCCCGATCTCTCCCCCTAGCCAATCAAACTTGTTGATTCTCTAGGGATTGGTTGAGAAGGCCTCGATCTATATTTCCACCAAGAGAAATTTGATTCCCCCCACTAATCCCTTGTGGACCTTGTTACTCTTGGGTGTTTGAGCACCCTAGACGGTTGAGGTCATCGCGGAGCCATAGTCCATTGTGGTGAAGCTTTGTGGTGTCATTGGGAGCCTCCAATTAAGTTGTGGAGATTGATCCAACCTTGTTTGTAAAGGTTCTGTCGCCGCCTCCAAGGTCACCAATAGTGGAATCACGGCATCTTGCATTATGTGAGGGCGTGAGGAGAATACGGTGGCCCTAGTGGCTTCTTGGGGAGCATTGTGCTTCCACACCGCTCCAACAGAGACGTACTTCCCTTCAAAGAGAAGGAACTTCGGTAACACATCCTCGTCTCCATCAGTTCCACTCTTGGTTATCTCTTACCTTTACTTGTGCAAGTTATTGTGTGTTATATCCTTTGCTTGCTTGTGTGCTTATTGTTGTTGCATCATATAGATTGCTCACCTAGTTGCATATCTAGACAACCTACTTTGATGCAAAGTTTAATTTGGTAAAGAAAGCTAAAAATTGTTAGTTGCCTATTCACCCCCTGAGGGAGTCCTGGACTAGGGGGTGTCCGGACAGCCGGACTGTCATCGTCCGCCGGACTCCAAGACTACGAAGATACAAGATTGAAGACTCCGTCTCGTGTCCGGATGGGACTTTCCTTGGCGTGGAAGGCAAGCTTGGCGATACGGATATGTAGATCTCCTACCATTGTAACCGACTCTGTGTAACCCTAGCCTTCTCCGGTGTCTATATAAACCAGAGGGCTTTAGTCCGTAGGACACAACATACATTACAACAATCATACCATAGGCTAGCTTTAGGGTTTAGCCTCCTTGATCTCGTGGTAGATCCACTCTTGTACTACCCATATCATCAATATTAATCAAGCAGGACGTAGGGTTTTACCTCCATCAAGAGGGCCCGAACCTGGGTAAAACATCGTGTCCCTTGTCCCCTGTTACCATCCGCCTAGACGCACAGTTCGGGACCCCCTACCCAAGATCCGCCGGTTTTGACACCGACATTGGTGCTTTCATTGAGAGTTCCTCTGTGTCGTCATCGATAGGCTCGATGGCTTCTTCAATCAACAACGCTGTCCAGGGTTAGACTTTTCTCCCCGGACAGATCTTCGTATTCGGCGGCTTCGCACTGCGGGCTAATTCACTTGGCCATCTGGAGCAGATCGAAAGCTACGCCCCTGGCCGTCAGGTCAGATTCGGAAGCCTAAACTTCACGGCCGACATCCGCGGGGACTTGATCTTCGACGGGCTCGAGCCACAGCCGAGCGTGCCGCACTGTTACGATGGGCATGATCTAGCTCTGCCGCCGAACAGTTCCCTGGTGGCCGCACAAGAATCCGCTCCGGCCCTTAGTCCGGAGCCGATCGCCCAGATCGAGGACCGGTGGTTGGACACCGCCTCGGGGGCTTCAGCTCCCACGGCGATGGAGCCGAACACTAACCTTATCCCTTGCGAAGCTCGCGACTCCGAGGTGCCGGACTCCCTGCCGGACTCCGGACCTCCCGCGCCCCTGCCAATCAAATCTGATTGGGTGCCGGTTATGGAATTCACCGCCGCGGACATCTTCCAACATTCGCCCTTTGGCGACATCCTAAATTCGTTAAAACACCTCTCGCTATCCGGAGAGTCCTGGCCGGATTATGGCCCAGATGGTTGGGATACAGACGACGAAGAAATTCAGAGCCCACCCACCACCCACCTTGTAGCCACTGTCGACGATCTAACCGACATGCTAGACTACGACTCCGAAGACATCGACGGTATGGACGACGATGCCGGAGATGAACAAGAACCAGCGCCTACAGGGTACGGGAAGACCACCTCGTCATACGACGTATACATGGTGGATACCCCAAAAGGAAGCGATAACAAGGACCAACGGGGCACGGCAGAATATAATCCCGCCGACAAACAACCAAAATAGTGACGCAGACGCCGCCCTAAGTCCCGCCTCGACAACAACAGCGCTCCTAATGACCCAGCAATACAGCAGGGCAAACCAGTGGACGACGAACATGCAGACAAGCAACCGTCCGAACAGGACAGTCGGATAATCAGTCCAGGCCCGGCGAAAACAACAGTCCAGACGACCTCACGCCGGACACACCGCCGGAGAATAAAAACCTTCGGAAAAGACTCGTCGCCACCGCAAGAAGTTTAAAAAAGGAAAAAACGGAAGCCCAAAACAGCGGAAGATACACTCAGAATGAGGTGGAGCAAAGTGCTCAAAACCGCAGACAAATACGGCAATGGCCATCAATCAAAGAGCTACCCGAAGCGCAAGCTGCTGCCAGAATTCGACGAGGAGGCCATAGAGCCCCCACAGTCAAAAAACATAGAGGCTGCCTGGTTGGATAGACGGCCAGATGATAGGCCAAAATCTGAAAGCGGCGCCGCACATAAGCCGACTAATGACCCTGGAAAGACAGATGGCCCAGCCAGGTCCATTTACGGGCCAAAATAGAGGGCCCCAGGAAGCAATGCAACACGCCAAGTGTCCGAAGACATCGGTGCACCCAAATACAGGGGCGCCGCACACCCACTATGTTTCACCAACGAGGTGCTGGATCATGAATTCCCAGCAGGGTTTAAACCCATAAACATAGAGGCCTACAACGGAACAACAGACCCTGGAGTCTGGATAGAGGATTACATACTACACATACACATGGCTAGAGGAGATGATCTCCACGCCATAAAATACTTACCCCTCAAGCTCAAAGGGCCAGCCCGTCATTGGCTCAAAAGCCTCCCAGAAAACACTATTGGAAGTTGGGAAGAGCTCGAGGACGCGTTTAGAGCAAATTTTAAAGGAACTTATGTCCGCCCTCTGGATGCAGACGATCTAAGTCATATAACTCAACAGCCCGGAGAGTCAGCGCGCAAATTCTGGAACGGGTTCCTTACCAAAAAGAACCAGATAGTCGACTGTCCGGATGCCGAAGCCTTAGCAGCTTTTAAACACAACGTCCGAGACGAATGGCTCGCCAGACACCTCGGCCAAGAGAAGCCGAGGACAATGTCCGCGCTAACAAGCCTCATGACCCGCTTTTGTGCAGGAGAGGATAGCTGGCTAGCAAGATGTAGCACCAGCGACCCAAGTACATCCGAGATCAGAGATGGAAACGGAAAATCACGGCGCAAAAAAGACCAGCGCCGGAATAAAGAGAAAAGCCCAAAGAGCACGGCGGTCAATGCCGGATTCAAAAGCTCGCGGCCAAACAACAAAACACCGCCTCTTAAGGATAACAGCGATGAGCTATCCAACTTAAACAAGATTTTGGGTCAGATATGTCAAATCCACAGTACCCCCGGAAGGCCTGCAAACCACACCCACCGAGATTGTTGGGTTTTCAAACAGTCCGGCCGATTAAACGCCAAACACAAGGGGCCCGACGCATCAAGCGAAGATGATGATAAACCCCACTAGCAGAGCACCGGAAAACAAAAGACTTTCCCACAAGAGGTCAAAGCAGTAAATTCACTTCACGTGATAATACGGAAAAATAGTGCGGCACCCGTTAAAATGGGTCTCGCACGGTCCAACCCAGCGGAACATAGAGATTGGACATCAAAACCAATCACTTTCGACCACCTGGATTATTCCAGAAGCGTTTGAAATGCAGGATGGACTTCCCTGATATTGGACCCTATAATCGGCGGACTGCAATTTACACAAGTCCTGATGGACAGAGGCAGTGACTTAAACCTGCTGTACCCAAGCGCAATCCGCAAGTTGGGGATAGACCTTACTAAAATTCGACACAGCCGCACTTCCTTTAAAGGAGTGACGCCAGGCCCTTACGCCAAGTGCACAGGCTCCTTATTACTAGAAGTTGTGTTCGGATCACCGAACAACTTTCGACGCGAAAAACTAATCTTTCATATCGTCCCATTTAAAAGTAGCTATCAAGCACTCTTGGGACAAGAAGCTTTTGTCCGCTTCAACGCCATACCACACTACGCGTCTCTTACACTTAAGATGCCCGGTCCACGTGGCATCATTTCAGTGCGAAGGTCATTTAAAGACCCCGGACACAGTCAGACGAGTCCGGCATAAATACGCTAGGGGCTCCCTAGCCGCACATCCCTTCACAAGGGGCTGCGCGCACAAGCAACAGCGAGCTCATATAGACTCCGCTTTACTTATTTATATTTCTTCATTCGTATATACTTTTTCCGCACGATTTCCTTCCGAACTAAGTTCCTCTCTTTTTACAGATGAACAACATGCACACCCGTCCAGGATAACGGCACAACGGAGACACAGGCGCAGACGTGCAGTAGGGACCCGTCGCAAGGATTCTTTTCAGATTAAGACCCTGCGTAAACCTTTTTTACTATCTCTTGTTGTTATAATCCCTTGGTTTCTCATTATAACCAAAGTGGAGCCTGACGTATTGGCATCGGCCGCGTTAGAGGACCATGCCCGTACCTGGACACTAGGGGCTTAGGGCATTGTTCTGCCCATTATTATAAAGACCGAACACCTTAGGGAGTGTTCGGCGTCTCGAGTTAGGCCTTATATGCATCAGCTCCGAATCATGTCTTTGGTCAAATGTTGGGTTTGCCCGACTCCTGTGTTTTGCTGCCTTACGTTCCGTATCATCGGCTAACGCGGCACCAGGAGAACTACTGCGATTGTGCCCCAGTTCGGCTGGGCGAGCACCTCAGTAGAGAAAGCCGAAAACTGACTGTCATAATACAGCGAGAGACTGGTCGACCACTCGATCGACTACCGGAATGTTTAGAATTACTCGCTTTGATGAAGGACCGTTTCCCGGTCAGGCACACACGCGCCCTAAATCCGGAGAAGCGCAGTGCCCCCAGGGGCTATATCATAGCCCCACCCTCGAACTCCAATGGCTAAGTGAAAGTGATAAAGCATCATAGTCCGGATTGCCTCGTTTGCTACGCTACCACCTCCTTAATAGGACCGAGACGTCGGATTAAGTGTGAAAATGCGCTATTTTTTGCGAACACCCCCGCACCTTGTGCGTGGGGGCTGAAGCCGAAGACTGCAATCTTTCAGGTTATAAAAACGTATACATAAACGGCCGCATAGGAGATATTTTAATACTTGGAACGCACAAGTATAAAAAGCGGTTACAACATAATCATTGTTTTACAAGATAAAACGTTCATTTGAACGTGACATTTTTCGAGCACTACGACTCTATTACACGAGCGCCACGCATAACTTCCCCAAAATAGTGCTCGGCGGGTAGCCGGCTTTCGTCCGAACCCTGGGCTGCAATAGCGGTGTCATCCATCTCTGTCCAATGTGCCTTCACACGGGCAAGGGCCATCCGCGCACCTTCTATGCAGGCCGACCGCTTCATCTCCTTGATATGCGGCACCGCTCCAAGAAATTGCTGCAATAAGCCAAAGTAGCTCGTCGCCTTGGGCCCCTCTGGCCAGACATGCGCCACGATATCAGTCATGGCAAGTCTGGACAACCTGTTCAGCTCAGCCCATTCGGCCAACCGATCGGTCAACAGAAGTGAACGATCCGGACTATGGAATTGAGACCAAAATAGCTCTTCCGTCTTATGATCCTTCTGACTCCGGAAGTGCACAACGGCATCCGCCGCACTTGCCGCTAAGTCCATATATGGATCCTTCGGACCCCACAGCTGGCCGAGCTGGGCATAATTTGGATCCGTAAACCGGCGACGTAGCAAAAAAGGCCTGCCAGCCACAATATCTCCGGCCTGGCGCAGCTCCTCCTTCATAGCCCGCATTGCAGAACGGGCATCCTTGGCCTCGGCGGTGGCCCTCCCCAGGTCTTCTCGCTCCGATAGGCGCTCCTTTTCAAGAGCCTCATTGCGGTCGGTAGCATCCTTCAATTTCTCGGCCAATTCGGCCATCTTTTCCCTGCTTAGGCAGTGTGCAGCCTTTTCGGCTTTCAACTCCTCGGCCGCCCTCGAGGTAGCTGCATCACTCCTTCGGGCTTGCTCCTTGGCTTGAGCAAGCTCGGCCCGAAGGCTCTCCACAGCAGCAGCACCGTCTGTATCACAGCATATATATTGTCAGAGGCGGGCTTTGGCTCCCTTAAATAAGTGACTGCGGAGAATTCATTTACCTTGTGACTCGTCAAGTCGCCGGTTGACAAGCGCGATGTCCGCATCCACCACATCAAGTTGCCGCATTAACTCGACAACTCCACTAGTCCGGCTAGCCCCCGGACTATCCGCCACCTGCATAGGAAGGGCGACATTCAATACCTGCGATTTTGATCCTCGGCACGCTGTCGCTTTCGACAACCTACCGAGTCTCAGGGGCTACTATCTATACAGGGCGCACTTCCATGTGCAAAACTGTCAAAAAGGTGCGTCGTTTTCGCGTACCTCAAATCCCGCCAGCAAACTCCTGAAGGCATTATGCAATCTGCTTTCGGCGGACGAAATCCTTCCAACCACCATACTCATCAAAGCACGGTGATCTTCTGAGATGGACGCCCTCTCAAGCAGATCCTTCAGCTCCCCCGGCCGGACACTAGTCGGTGCCGAACTCTCCGGCTCCACTGGGCTCTGGGATACCCTCCGTGATGATACTTCAGGCTCGTCTGCCCTGCCCGACGGCGCAGCAGACGGAGGCGTTTCGCTCTCCATCATCTCCGGACGAAGATCCCCCGAAGACGAACTCATCTGAGAAGGCCGCAGATCCGAACTGTAAGGTAAAAATTTCGGTTATCCATAGAAGCACAAATAGGGGTATTTTCTTATTAATAAACTCCCCTTTTCCTACTCACGGCTCGCTGGAGGGCTGATCCTTTAGAGACGATTGTACGTCCGGGTTCTCCCCGGACGCAGGACCCTCCGGTGAAGATTTCTTCCCCCGCTTAGGGGCTCTGGCCTCCGAGTCTTCGGAGGCGGTCCTCTTCTCCCCCTGGAATGAGGGATTTTCGATCCCCCCCTCTTCAGGCGCCCCCTTGGGTGAGGTGATAGCTCTTCTATTTTCCCCATCGCCTCCTTCTACGGGCGCGACCTCCAACATTCTGACCAGCACGGGCTCCGGTGCGGTCTCTGGGAGGGGGGCCGGACACCTTATCAGCTTCGATCGCGCTACCCACTCCTAATGAAGAATAATGGGTTAGAAGGCGAATTTTAGAAAAGAAAACAAACAGAACGTCCAGACTCTGAGCTACCTACCTGAGTATCCGGGCGATTGCAGCTTAGGCCTGCGTCCTCGGTCAATTCCGGACACGCCACCTGCGGTCCGAAGAACAACTTGTACATCTCCACGGGTGTCATACCCATGAAGTGTTGGAGAATTCGTGGTCCCTCCGGATTGAACTCCCATAACCGGAGAGGACGGTGTTTGCAGGGCAGAAGATGCCTGATTAGCATGACCTGCATCACCACAACCAGATTGATCTCCCCCGCTTGGAGGTCTCGAATCCGGCCCTGCAATAAGGGCACGTCTTCCGACGGACCCCAATTGAGCCCTTGGTTGACCCACGACATCAAACGGCGTGGAGGTCCCGGGCGGAATGAAGGCGGCAGCTTTTGCTTGCTGCCCTTCGGAGCGGTGATATAGAACCACTCCTGCTGCCACAAGCTGAGCTCCTCTTGGAAGGAGCCCTCGGGCCACGGGGCATCGGCCCTCCTGCTTATGGCCGCCCCGCCGCACTCCGCTTGACGCCCCCCGATCATCTTCGGCTCCACATTGAAGGTCTTCAGCCACAGGCCGAAGTGGGGGGTGACGCGGAGGAAGGCTTCGCAGACGATAATGAATGCGGAGATATGGAGGATGGACTCCGGAGCCAAGTCGTGAAAATCCAGCCCGTAGTAGAACATGAGCCCTCTCACGAAGGGGTCCGTCGAGAAGCCTAAACCACGACGGAGGTGGGATGCGAAGACGACGTACTCACCGGGCTCGGGAGTGGGTACGGCCTGCCCTTGGGCGAGCAACCTGTGCAAAATCTCGTAAGACAGGTACTTGGCCTCACGCAGCTTTAGCACGTCCTCCTCCGTGACGGAGGAGGGCATCCACCGACCCTGAAGGTTAGAGCCGGACATTGTCAAAGGTCCGAAGCGCTCGAATCTAGGGCTTTGGGTGTTGGAACTTGGAGTAAGGAGAGGATTCGATGGAAGATTGAAGAAAAGAAACGAGCCTTGGTCCTCTTATAAAGGGGGAAAGTACCAAGAGCCATCTCCGTGACCGTTCGGGATTCACCTTCGATAGAGGAGGTGTAGCGATGGGCACGGTTGGGTTACCCATGCTCGTATTGATGAGAATCCCGGAATAAGGGGAACACGATCTCTGCTTCGACAAGACGTGCCAAGGAAACCGCTTCGCTAAACATGATGAGGTGGTATAATAAAAAACGATTCAAGTAAAGGCTTGGTAGTGGCGTGACGACATGCCGCAAAATACGTCAGCAGATTGGACTTGTGAACATTTTATTCTCTCTACGGTGGAATGTGGAATTTATTTTACAGAGCCGGACACTATCCGGGTGTTCATGATCTTCTCTGGATTATTCAAAGGAGGAACCCGCCTTGCAATGTCGACCATTATGCGCGCCGGACTTATCGTCATTGAAGCCTGGTTCAGGGGCTACTGAGGGAGTCCTGGACTAGGGGGTGTCCGGACAGCCGGATTGTCATCGTCCGCCGGACTCCAAGACTACGAAGATACAAGATTGAAGACTTCGTCCCGTGTCCGGATGGGACTTTCCTTGGCGTGGAAGGCAAGCTTGGCGATACGGATATGTAGATCTCCTACCATTGTAACCGACTCTGTGTAACCCTAGCCTTCTCCGGTGTCTATATAAACCGGAGGGCTTTAGTCCGTAGGACACAACATACATTACAACAATCATACCATAGGCTAGCTTTAGGGTTTAGCCTCCTTGATCTCGTGGTAGATCCACTCTTGTACTACCCATATCATCAATATTAATCAAGCAGGACGTAGGGTTTTACCTCCATCAAGAGGGCCCGAACCTGGGTAAAACATCGTGTCCCTTGTCCCCTGTTACCATCCGCCTAGACGCACAGTTCGGGACCCCCTACCCGAGATCCGCCGGTTTTGACACCGACACCCCCCCTCTAGTCAACTCTATCGATCCTTTCAATTGGTATCAGAGCCTGGTCTCTTTATTAAGGACTTTGTCGTCCGAAGAGTATGGTTGACACCGTAGATGGTGAGGAGGAGCACCCCGGTGTGATTCCGTCCTCGTATACGGCCGATGGGGGAACCACGGTCTCACGTGAGGAATTCAATGTGGCTTTGGACACATTGAAAACCTCCATGACGGCCGAGGTCAAAGGCATGCTTAGGAACTTTCTTGATGGTCTCAAATTATCCACCGCACCGTTGGAAGTGGTCGATTCCACTAACAAGGTGACGGATCCTAACTCAAACAAGGGGGAAGCTACTAGTGAGAAAGTTCCTTTGTCTAGTGGTAGAAATGGTAGTGGCACCTGTGCCCATGTGGAACCTCCACTTACTTATGGAGGACCGATTCCCTCTACTCATTTAAATCATGCCGGTTCTACCCCTAAGATTGTGAAAAATGAGGATTTTGATGCTTGGGTCTATCGCTTTAAGCGTCATTTAAACAATGTTAACACTAATCTTTGGAGAATCATTGAATAAGGTTTATATCCGCATGACCGAAGCAACTTCACCCTTAGAGAAGTCGCTGATAATCAATTCAATGAGAATGCTCTCTTCATCATCCAAGATGCAATTCCACCCAAAGATATTGCGCATCTCCGACCCTTCACCATGGCCAAGGAATCATGGAACCATGTTGTTTCCCTCTACAAGGGAAGCGCAAGCATTCAATGCTCCAACTATGAAGTGGTGCAAGATGAAGCCGATGAGTTTGCAATGAATGAAGATGAAGAACCTCGTGAGCTTTACCGGAGACGAACCACTCTTGCAGTCTCACTCCGAGATCATGGGAGCAAGGATATGGATGACAATTGTATCAAGCGCAAGTTCCTTAAGGCCATGATGCCCTACCACAAGGCCATGTCCTCCGTCATCTGTCAAAGGCCAGACTTCCACACCTTGTCCTCAAGTGAAGTGTTGGATGAGTTTGTGGCAATGAGGATCTTGGACAAAACCGCTGACAATGCGGTGTTGCGCTCTCAAAGAGCAAAGAAGCCCAACCTTGCCTTGAAGGCCAAGGTTAGTGTGGAAGAAGAGGATGAAGAGGAAGAAGAGGAGAGAAACCCTGAAGATACGAAATATGATTACCATGAGCACATGGCTCTTGCTTCAAGGCAATTTTGGAGCAAGAAGAACACAAGGCCCAACTTCAACAAGAATAACTCAAGTGGCTTCAAGGGCAAGCAACGTGTGAGAACATGCTACAATTGTGGTAATGTGAGCCATTTTGTTGCAGAGTGCCCTTATGAGAAGAGGGAAGCCAATGGTGGCAAGCTCATCCGAAAAGACAAAGCCAAGTCCTTCCCCAACAAGAACAACTTCACCAAGAAGACTCCAACCAAAGGGTTGGTGGCTCAAGAAGAATACCATGAGGATGATGATGATGATGATGAAGATAGTGAAGCCATGGCCATGGCCTCCATTGCCATTGCCACAACTCCACGGGTGTCTCTCTTCGACTCACCCAACGAGAACATCACCGCCAAGTGCCTCATGGATAAAGACACCAACAAGGTGTTTGCTTCCGGTGGGGGATCATGGTTGCTCGATAGTGGAGCCACAAATCATATGACCGGAAGCAAGGACTTGGTGGTGGACGTGCACAAGATCCCATCTATGGCCACCAACGTCGAGTGGGGTGATGCCTCGTCCTCTAAGGTATTGGGTCTTGGCAAGGTTGTCATTTCTCATGATCTCATGATCGAGAAATTCATGCTTGTTGAGTCCCTTGCATACAATATACTTTACGTTCATCAACTTGCACTCATGGGCTTTGCCACATTCTTTGATATTGATACCGTCGCCCTCTTGTGGAGCAAGACTCTTAAAGTAGCCTTTGTTGGGCATGTCGAGAATGGTCTTTATGTGATTAAATTTTTGGAGCGACCCACTAAGACCACGACATGCCTAATGGCTAAAGTTGATGTGGGGTGGCGTTGGCATCGCCGTTTAGCCCACGTCAATATGAGATCTTTGCAAAGTCTTCTCAAGGGGGACCATGTCCGTGGACTAACAAATGTTAGTTTTGCCAAAGATTGTGCTTGCAGTGCTTGTATCAAAGGAAAGTTATATGAGAAGGCTCACCCTCCCACGACTATCATCTACTCGAAGAGACCCTTGGAGCTCCTTCACATGGATCTCTTTGGGCCTCCATACTTTGATAGTCTTGGGGGTATAAAGTATTGCTTGGTGATTATCGATGATTACTAAAGGTACACTTGGGTATATTTCTTCAAGAGGAAGAGTGAAACCCAACAAACGGTCATCGACTTTGCAAATGAAGCTCAACGTCAACACGATGCAAAGATCTTGACAATAAGAAGTGACAACGGCACCGAGTTCAAGAACTACACCTTGGATGAGTTTCTTAGTGATGAGGGGATCAAGCATCAATATTCTGCACCATACACCCCTCAACAAAATGGTGTCGCGGAGAGGAAGAATCGGACGTTGATGGATGCGGCAAGGACCATGATGGTAGAGTTCAAGTCTCCTTACAACTTTTGGGCCGAAGCCATCAACACCGCATGTCATGCATCCAATCGGCTCTATCTCCGCAAAGCCTTGAACAAGACTCCTTATGAAATACTCACCGATAACAAGCCCAACCTCAAGTACTTCCGGGTGTTCGGGTGTAAGTGTTTCATTCTCAAGAAAGGTGTTCGTTTGTCTAAATTTGAGGCTAGAGCTCATGAGGGCATATTTGTTGGTTATGCTACAAACTCTCATCCTTACCGTGTCCTCAACAAGTCCATGAGACTCATTGAGGAGATGTGTAACATGGAGTTTGACGAGAATAACGGCTCCCAAGTGGAGCAAAGTGGTACTTGTGATGTAGGTGATGAAATTCCTCCCCAAGCCATAAGAAGAATGGGTGTTGGTCATATCCTACCCATTGAGGAACCCTTTGTGGCCGAAGGAGAAGGACAATGCCCCACTCAAGTGGAGCCATCACCAACCCAAGACCCACGCGCTTCCGAAGAACAAAGTGAAGGCCCTCAACCACGTGAACAAGATCAAGGCCAAGATCAACCTCAAGATGGTGGTGAGCCACCAAGTGATGCCCAAGGTAGAGTTATCCCTTTTGAGCAAGTTCAAGATCAAGAGCAAGCTCAAGATCAAGAACAAGCTCAAGACGACGCTCAAGATGATCAAGTTTCCGCTCCTCTTTTCACATTCGAGGAGGAATTAGAGCGTCGTGCCACGAAGATCGCCTCCAAGCTCACAACCAAAGGTCATCTCATGGAGAATGTGGCTAGAAGCCTAAGAAAGGGGGTAAACACTCGTAGACAATTAGCAAACTATTGTGAACATCACGCGTTTGTTTCTTGTATCGAACCCCAAAAGGTCTATGAGGCGCTCGAGGATCCGGATTGGCTCAATACCATGCATGAAGAACTCAACAACTTCGAGCACAATCAAGTGTAGAAATTAGTGCCAAGGCCAACCGGGAATCATAATGTCATTGGAACCAAGTGGATATTCAAGAACAAGCAAGATGCTCATGGAATCATTGCTCGCAACAAGCCTCGTTTGGTGGCACCAGGCTACTCCCAAGTCGAGGGTATCTACTACGGTGAAACCTTTGCTCCTGTTGCTCGCCTTGAATCTATTCGTTTGTTGATTGCTTATGCTTCTCATCATAATTTAATGTTGCAACAAATGGATGTGAAGAGTGCTTTTCTTAATGGTCCCATTAATAAGTTGGTGTATGTCAAACAACCCCCAGGGTTCGAGGATCCCTATTTCCCCGATCATGTGTACCAACTCAACAAGGCACTCTATGGCCTTAAACAAGCCCCACGTGCATGGTATGAGCATCTTACTGAGTTGTTGCAAGATCGTGGGTTCGAAATTGGAAAAATCGACCCCACTCTTTTTACTAAGAAGGTCAAAGGGGAGTTGTTTGTCTGCCAACTATATGTTGATGATATTATCTTTGGTTCCCCTAACAAAGCTTTCAATGAGGAATTTGCCGCTCTCATGACCTCGAAGTTCAAGATGTCTATGATGGGAGAGTTGAAGTTCTTTCTCGGATTTGAAATCAAGCAAAGAAGAGTAGGAACCTTCATCAACCAAGACAAATACACTCAAGACATGCTCAAGAGATTCAAGCTAAGTGATGTCAAGCCGGCTTCTACTCCAATGCCCGTCAAATGCCAACTTGACATAGATCCCAATGGTAAAGCAGTGGATTAAAAGGTATATCGCTCCATGATTGGCTCCCTGCTTTACCTTTGTGCATCTAGACCGGATATCATGTTGAGTGTGGGAATTTGTGCACGGTTTCAAGCCGCACCTAAGGAAAGCCACTTTGTGGCGGTCAAGCGAATCTTTTGATATTTGGCTCATACCCCAAACTTTGGCCTTTGGTACCCAAGAGGAGCCAACTTTGATCTTTTGGGTTATACAGACTCAGATTGGGAGGGAGAAAAAGTGGATAGGAAGTCCACCTCCGGAGGGTGCCAATTGCTTGGTTGCTCCTTGCTGAGTTGGTCTTCTAAGAAGCAAAGTTGTGTATCTCTCTCGTCCACCGAAGCGGAGTATGTGGCTGCCGGAAGTTGTTGTGCTCAACTTCTATGGATGAGGCAAACTTTGAAGGATTACGGTGTCACTTGTGATGAAGTTCCTCTTTGGTGTGACAATGAAAGTGCCATCAAGATCTCTCTCAATCCGGTGCACACTTCAAGACGAAGCATATTGAGATTCGGTATCACTTCATCTGGGATCACATTAGGCGAGGGGAGATCAAGCTCAAGTATGTGAACACTCATGATAACCTTGCAGATATTTTCACGAAGCCCTTGGATGAAGCAAGATTTCACGAGTTAAGGCATGAGCTAAATATCATTGATTCAAGCAATGTAGCTTGAACCCTTGCACACCCCACCATACTCAACGTGATGTCTATTTAGGTGTAGGCATGGACATAGGGGGAGTGTTGTCCTCTCAATGAACTTTCCCTCCCCCCATTATGCATAAATTGATCAACTCTTTCACATTAGCCATTTTTATGGTACTTGTGCTTCAAAGACGAGTTTTGGTCATGGGCCCAAGGATAATTCTTCGCGGTGCCATACCAATTGACTCATACATAGGTGGCTACGGCCATCGCCCTCTCTTCCTGAGAGTTGTGTTTTGTGTTTTGGTCTTCATTGTATTTTGCCTTCTCTTTGTGCCGTGTTTGTGTTGTCTTTTGTGCTTGCCTCTTGGTGTGTTCGGTGTATTGAAGGTTGCTTTGCAAAGGCCGTTTCCCTCTCTTTTGCAAAACTTGCACTCTCTTGGGGGGTATGGTACTACCGTGGCAAGCCACGGTACTACCGCAGGAGTGGTTTGCTCTGTGCCTGCACAGTTGCATCCTAGGCGCATGGTACTACCGCTTCCATCGCGTTAGTAATTTTTTTACTGCCGCTCGAAGAGCGGTACTACCGCCCAGCGAGCGGTACTTCCGCCCGGGCGGTACTACCGTGATGACCCGCGTTACTAGCGCGCCGTCGCGAGCAGGTGGGGGTTAAGAGCGGGGTAGGGGGAGTTCCAACTCCCCCATACCCATTCATCTCTTTTCCCCACCCCGTCTCTCTCACTCTCTCTCCTACCCAAGAACGGCGCCGGCGGACCTCGCCAGATCTCCGTCTCCGGCCGCTCTCCTTGCATTCTGTCCGGTGGGATCGTTCCCCACTTCGTCCTCTTGCCATGGACCCCAGTATTTCTCCAAGTCCTTCTCCTATTGTTCCGTTCTTGTGCTTCTAGGTCTTGGGGAGATGCATGTGTAGTTCATGTGATTTTTGGCTAGATCTGTGCAAGAGGGAATTGTAGGCGAGTGGTAGTGCAGCAAGCATGCTATTTGGTATGATACAACAGTTTAGTTTGATCAACAGTAGTACTGATCTAGTTTTGCGGTTGTTCCTGATCCAGATCTGCGCGTTTGAATCCGTGCGGTACTACCGCTCCGCTCCAAGCGCGGTACTACCGTGCCACCCTGGCACGGTACTACCGCGGCTGGAGCGGATGTAATTTTTTTACATCCATGCGCCGGTCCAGTACTACCGTAGATGTGCAAATTATGCTATTTTCTCGTTCCAAATCTCGTACTTTCTTGTTTCTTTTGGCTTTGGCCCTGGTCTTTGCATTGATCCTTGTTGTTTTTCTTGCGTGTTCTTGTGTTGTGTGTCTAGGTGGTGGCTCTGGTTCCAATGTTCGTTGCTCGAATCCCAGCCGTGACACGAGCTCGAAGCTCCTCCGCAACCGATGAAGTTTCAGAGGGCTCCAATGCCTCCCAACGCAGAACCAAGCACACCACCACCAAGCACAAGGAGCCCACTATGGGCATGGATGAGATACCACTGGCTGAGTTCATTGCTCGAAGGAAGATCAACCCCTATGTGAATCCTCGGGCCAACTTCAGAGGGAATGATCTGTTCTGGACCAAGCAACAGAACCTTGACTATTTTGGTGAGGCTTTGGACCTGGTGGAGCAATTTGGCATTGAGCACATGCTCACCTTTCACCTAGACTTTGACCCAGAGATCGTGGCTCAGTTCTTTGATTCAGTCCACTTCCATTCTGATGAGCCAAGGACCATGACATGAATGACTAATGGTCAATAGTTGACTGCTAAGTGGAAGGACTTCATGGGTTTGCTTTAGGTTCCTGATGAGGGGCTCGACACGCCCGTTGGAGTTCGCCCTCATGCTAACCCCGAGTCAGCCAACAAGAACAAGCTCCAGCCCCTCCTTGTTGAGAAGATGCTTGCTAGTAAGAAGGTGTGGGTGCTGAACTCCTTCCTTGACATCATGGATAGGATCTTCCGCAACTCCCTCTTCCCGCACATCGGTGACAAGGACAAGGTGCATGCCTATCTTGTGGATATGATGCTCCTTTGTGAGGAGGCGCATCATGCTTAGACGCAACCACTTGATGTCTCACATATCATGTGGTGCGAGCTTTAGTTTGCGGTGTTCAACCATAAGGTCCCCATCTATGGGCCTTACCTGTTTCTCTTGATCACCAAGACTTCTGGATTCGTCATGAGCCCATCAAGCTCCACATCAAGAGCCAATAGGCTAACACCACCACCAGTGCTGAGGCCAAGGCTGCCACGATGGATGTGGATGAGGATGAGATCAAGGAGGAGGAAGCTGATGAGGAAAGTTCTGATGGATACACTCCTCCCTCTACTGAGCCCTCTTGGGCTAAGAAGCTGAAGAAGAAGATGAAGAAGTTGTTCTGCATGCAGACCCAGGGGCAGTACATGGCCCATGTTGCATCCAAGAAGAGTCGCTAGCGTGATAAGAAGATATTGAGAACCTTTGGCGAGACTCTGGTCAGTGGCTCAAAGGAAGTCATCACTCTGGAGGCTGAATGGATAACCAAGCAGGGGTATCAGTGGACGGAGTCAGAGGAGGAGCCTATTCCCGCTACCGAGACCGACGAGGAGTCGTTTTATGCCTGAGCTACCACCTGTGTCGTAGGTGTCCTCTCTGCCTTTTTGGTGTCTCGATGCCAAAGGGGGAGAGAGTGTAGGATTTGCGCATCTTGTGTCGTGTGTTTCTCTTTGTCGCTTTGCTTTCGGTCTGCTGAACCTCGTTTGCTTTGGTCCAGTTTGTGCTCGTAAGACCAAGTTATCTATCATATGGTGTAAGACATATGCACTCTAGCGTATCTTATTGTCTTCATTACTTAGTAGTTCATGAGCCTATGATATCCTGTGCCCTTCTCTTTATGCTCATATTCATCATCTTGCCTACTTGCTTAGTATTAGTTATTTTTGTTGCAATAGATGCCTTATCTATAAAATATAGGGGGAGTGTTAATCCTAGTATGTGTACCGTGCAGTCCAAAGCACTTCTCTAGAGTGCACACATCTAGGGGGAGCCCGTCTATATTTTATAGATGTTGGGTTTGCCGTTGCTTCATTTTATATCCCTATGTGCAAATCCCGTATTGTCATCAATCCACCAAAAAGGGGGAGATTGTAAGGGCATAATTATCCCTTAGTAGTTTTGGTGAATGATGGCAGTGCTTTTTCGGACTAATTGTGTGCATTGAGCATTTCAGATATATCGTATCTAAACACAAGACGATTTGGTGCCCTTCGAAGACTATTGAAGACGGCATTTCTCTACGTTTCTTTTTGGTGGATTTGAGTCATAGGAAAGATGTACTATTAAGAGGGGGTCCACGTTGGAAAGGTTTGGGTGGAATCTCACATACACATATGTTCCTTCTGCACCACCTTTCCTTTGGCTCTTTGGAGCATCCTCCGTCTTTCCATGTCTAGGCAAAATGAAGGACTCCTAATGCTGCTGTACTGAGGCAGGCGGTAGTACTCCTCCCCAGAGCGGTACTACTACATGCCCTTGCGGTAGTACCGGCATCCAGCACGGTAGTACCGTGAGTGATCACGGTAGTACCGCTCCGTTGGAGCGGTAGTACTGTGGGCTTCAGGACAGGGGCTGCTGCCCGAGCGGTAGTAGGGGCGGATGTAATTTTTACATCCGCGCCCAACGCGGTAGTACCGTGCCCTCGGTGTGGTAGTACCATGAGCTCTGGCCTGGCACAACAGCATGAAAGGAAGTAGGGGCAGATGTAATTTTTTACATCCGCGCCCTACACGATAGTACCGCGCCGGGCTTGCGGTAGTATCGTGTCGGATTTTTGCATAGACCTAAACTCAGCGGAAGTAGTCACGGATGTAATTTTTTATGTCTGTGCCTTCTCTGGCCTGACTATCCCTGCCTTGAGGTAGTAGCGCAAGGTGGCGCGGTAGTACCGCGCCAGCGGTTCTACTGCTCCCTGTCCTAGCACAGCAGGTCTAGTCCTGGCCCCTTCCATGCCGGTGGTAGTACCGCGATCCCCCGCGGTAGTACTGCAGGCCCGTGCGGTAGTATGATACATCTTCAACGTATCTATAAGTTTTGATTGTTCCATGCTATTATATTACCCCTTTTGGATGTTTATGGGCTTTATTTTACACATTTATATCATTTTTGGGACTAACCTACTAACCAGAGGCCCAGCCCATATTGTTGTTTTTTGCCTATTTCAGCATTTCGAAGAAAAGGAATATCAAACGGAGTCCAAACAGAATGAAACCTTCGGGAGCGTGACTTTTGGAACGAACGTGATCCAGAGGACTTGGAGTGCAAGTCAAGAAGCAGCCGAGGCTCCCACGAGATAGGAGGCCGCGCCCCCCTGTAGGGCGCGCCCCCTGTCTCGTGGGCCCCTCGGGCGGCCACCGACGTACTTCTTCCTCCTATATATACCTACATACCCCGAAAACATCGAGGGGCACCACGAAACACAATTTCCACCACCGTAACCTTCTGTATCCGCGAGATCTCAGCTTGGAGCCTTCGCTGGCACTCTGCCGGAGGGGGAATCGACCATGGAGGGCCTCTACATCAACATCTTTGCCCCTCCGATGAGTTGTGAGTAGTTTACCACAGACCTACGGGTGCATAATTATTAGCTAGATGGCTTCTTCTCTCTTTTTGGATCTCAATACAATGTTCTCCCCCTCTCTTGTGGAGATCTATTCGATGTAAACTTTTTTTGCGGTGTGTTTGTCGAGATCCGATGAATTGTGGGTTTATGATCAAGTGTATCTATGAATAATATTTGAATCTTCTCTGAATTCTTTTATGTATGATTGAGTTATCTTTGCAAGTCTCTTCGAATTATCAGTTTGGTTTGGCCTACTAGATTGATCTTTCTTGCCATGGGAGAAGTGCTTAGCTTTGGGTTCAATCTTGCGGTGTCCTTACCCAGTGACAGAAAGGGTTGCAAGGCACGTATTGTATTGTTGCCATCGAGGATAACAAGATGGAGTTTATATCACATTGCTTGAGTTTATCCCTCTACATCATGTCATCTTGCTTAATGTGTTACTCTGTTCTTGTGAACTTAATACTCTAGATGAAGGCAGGAGTCGGTCGATGTGTGGAGTAATAGTAGTAGATGCAGGCAGGAGTCGGTCTACTTGTTATGGACGTGATGCCTATATACATGATCATGCCTAGATAATCTCATAACTATGCGCTTTTCTATCAATTGCTTGACAGTAATTTGTTCACCCACCGTAATACTTATGCTATCTTGAGAGAAGCCACTAGTGAAACCTATGGCCCCCGGGTCTATCTCTTATCATGTTTTCTTTAAATCTACCTTTATTTGCATCTTTACTTTTTGCATCTATATTATAAAATACCAAAAATATATTTATCTTATCATACTATCTTTATTAGATCTCACTTTCGCAAGTGCCGTGAAGGGATTGACAACCCCTTTATTGCGTTGGTTGCGAGTTCTCAGTTTGTTTGTGCAGGTGCATGGGACTTTTGAGGGACCTCCTACTGGATTGATACCTTGGTTCACAAAAACTGAGGGAAATACTTATGCTACTATCGCTGCATCACCCTCTGCTCTTCAAGGAAAACCAATGCAAGCTCAAGACGTAGCAAGAAGGATTCCTGGCGCCGTTGCCGGGGAGGTCTTCGCTCAAGTCAAGACATAACAAGTACCCATCACAAACCCATCTCCCTCGCATTTACATTATTTGCCATTTGCCTCTCGTTTTCCTCTCCCCCACTTCACCCTTGCCGTTTTATTTGCCCTCTCTTTCCAATCTCCTCCTCTCTTTTTGCTTGCCCTTTCATTTGCTCGTTTGGTTGGAATAGATGCTTATCTATTGCTAAACAGAGAACCTAAGATCTATGGATCCTCATCCGCTTGCTAATCTTTTTAAGAGATCCAATTATGATGAACCAATCGCTAGTGAGTTTTGTGCACTAGATTATCTTTATGAATCTTTGCTTAAAATTTGTGAATCTAAAAATTACGATGAAGAAATTTATGAAGAGATTCATGATAACTCCTTGAATAAAAAGCATGATTGCAATGATTTTCCTATAAATTCTCTTGATGTCAATTGTGCTAATAATATGCAAAACCCTAAGCTTGGGGATGCTAGTTTTGCTATGTCTACTACTTGTTTCAATGATCATGATTGGGGTGATTCTTCTTATAACCTTGAAAATTTATTTAAGCCCAATGATGAATAGGAGATTGATAATAGTGTTTGCAATAATATTAAAGTGGGTTTGGAAGAATGTCAACTTTAGATCCCACATATTTGGAGTGTGTTCAATCTTATGATATTTTTGATAAAAGTGGGTTCGGAAAGGTCATGACTTTAGTTAATGTTAATCCCACTATCTTGGAAGAGTGTCAACTTTACATGCATGTGGATCGTGTTGAGAATATGTTATGTGATAGCTATTTTGTTGAATTTTCTTATGATCCTACATGTAATTATTATGAGAAAGGAAATTATGGTTGTAGAAGTTTTCATGTTACTAAATTACCTCTCTTCATGTTGAGATTGCTATCATCTCTTTGTTCTTCCTTGCATATGCTAGTTTTTGCTTGCCTTGATAATTTGTTTGCTTACAAGATGCCTATGCATAGGAAGTATGTTAGACTTAGATTTGTTTGTCACATGTTTCATGATGCTCTCTTTGCGCTTCAATTCTTGTCTTTCATGTGAGCATCATTAAAATTATCAATGCCTAGCTAAAAGGCTTTAAAGAAAAGCCCTTGTTGGGAGACAACCCAATATTTTTCCTTACTGTTATTTAATAAATCTTTCATCTACCTTCTTTTTAGATGTTTTTTTATCTTTTAATTAGTGTTTGTGCCAAGTAGAACCTATAGGATAACCTACGATGATAGTTGATTTGATTCTGCTGAAAAACAGAAACTTTGCACGCATGAATATAATTTTTTTAAATCACAGGAACGTGATTTTGCGTTGATTCTTTTTGATGATGTTCAATAAACAAATTTTACAGGACTTCCTATTTTGGTAGGATTTTTAGAGTTCCAGAAGTTTGCGTTAGTTACAGATTGCTACAGACTGTTCTGTTTTTGACAGATTCTGTTTTCCGTGTGCTGTTTGCTTATTCCAATGCATCTATGGCTAGTAAATTAGTTTATAAACCCTAAGGAAGTTGGAATACAGTAGGTTTAACACCAAAATAAATAAAGAATGAGTTCATTGCAGTACCTTATGTGGTGGTTTTGTTTTCTTTCACTAACGGAGCTTATAAGATTTCCTGTTGAGTTTTGTGTTGTGAAGTTTTCAAGTTTTGGGTAAAGCTTTTATGGACTATGGAATAAAGGGTGGCAAGAGCCTAAGCTTGGGGATGCCCAAGGCACCCCAAGATATTCAAGAATAGCCAAAAGCCTAAGCTTGGGGATGCCCTGGGAAGGCATCCCCTCTTTCGTCTTTGTTCATTGGTAACTTTACCTAGAGCTATATTTTTATTCGCCACATGATATGTGTTTTGCTTGGAGCGTCGTGTATTATATTAGTCTTTGCTTTTTAGTTTACCACAATCATCGTTGATGTACACACCTTTTGGGAGAAGCCTACTTGATTAGAATTTGCTAGAATACTCTATGTGCTTCACTTATATCTTTTGAGCTTGATAGTTTTTGCTCTAGTGGTTCACTTATATTTTTTAGAGCACGATGGTGTATTAATTTTGAAGAAATTTCTTGTCTCTCATGTTTCACTTATATTATTTTGAGAGTCTTTTAGAACAACATGGTATTTGCTATGGTCATAAAGTTGGTCCTAGAATGGTAGGCATCCAAGTTGGGTATAATAAAAACTATCATAGGAAGTGAATTGGATGCTATGATCAATTTGATACTTGATAATTGTTTTGAGATATGGAGTTAGTGATATTAAAGTCATGCTAGTTGGGTGATTATGAATTTGAAAGATGCTTGTGTTGAAGTTAGCAAGTCCCTTAGCATGCACATATGGTTAAAGTTGTGTAACAAATTTGAAACATGAAGTGTACCTGGCTTGTGCATCCTTATGAGTGGCGGTCGGGGACGAGCGATGGTCTTTTCCTACCAATCTATCGCCCTAGGAGCATGCGCGTAGTACTTGGTTTTTGATGACTTCCAAATTTTTGCAATAAGTATATGAGTTATTTTGACTAATGTTGATTCCATGGATTATACTCACTTTTACCTTTCCGCTTTTGCTAACCTCTTCTGTACCGTGCATTGCCCTTTCTCATCTTGAGAGTTGGTGCAAACTTCGCCGGTGCATCCAAACCCCGTGATACGATAGGCTCTATCACACATAAACCTCCCTATATCTTCCTCAAAACAGCCACCATACCTACCTATTATGGCATTTCCATAGCCATTCCGAGATATATTGCCATGCAACTTTCCACCGTTCCGTTCATCATCATCATGACATACTTTACTTTTGTCATATTGCCATTGCATGATCATGTAGTTGACATCGTATTTGTGGCAAATCCACCATGCATTATTTTTCATACATGTCACTCTTGATTCATTGCACCATCCCGGTACACCGTCGGAGGCATTCATATAGAGTCATATCTTGTTCTAGTTTCGAGTTGTAATTCTTATGTTGTATTCAATAGAAGTGTGATGATCATCATTATTAGAACATTGCCCAAATAAAAAAAGAAAAAAAAAGAAAGGCCCAAAAAAGAAAAAAGAAAAAAAGAAAAAAGAAAATAAATAAAAAGGCAATGTTACTATCTCTTTTTCCACACTTGTGCTTCAAAGTAGCACCTTGTTCTTCATGTAGTGAGTCTCATATATTGTGCTTCAAAGTAGCACCATGTTTATCATATAGTGAGTCTCATAAGTTGTCTTTTTCATTCTAGTGGGAATTTTTCATTATAGAACTTGGCTTGTATATTCCTACGATGGGCTTCCTCAAATGCCCTAGGTCTCCGTGAGCAAGCAAGTTGGATGCACACCCACTAGTTTTCTTTTGTTGAGCATTCATTTATAGCTCTAGTGCATCCGTTGCATGGCAATCCCTACTCCTCATGTTGACATCAATTGATGGGCATCTCCATATCCCGTTGATTATCCTCGTCAATATGAGACTTTCTCTTTTTTTGTCTTCTCCACACAATCCCCATCATCATATTCTATTCTACCCATAGTGCTATATCCATGGCTCACGCTCATGTATTGCGTGAAGGTTGAAAAAGTTTGAGATTATTTAAGTATGAAACAATTGCTTGGCTTGTCATCGGGGGTATAGAAGTTGGGAACATCTTTGTGTGACGAAAATGAAGCATAGCCTAACTATATGATTTTGTAGGGATGAACATTCTTTTGGCATGTTATTTTGAGAAGACATGATTACTTTGATTAGTATGCTTGAAGTGTTACTATTTCTTTTATCAATATGAACTTTTATTTTGAATAATTTGGATCTGAACATTCATGCCACAATAAAGAAAATTACATTATGAATTATGCTAGGTAGCATTCCACATCAAAAAATCTGTTTTTATCATTTACCTACTCGAGGACGAGCATGAATTAAGCTTGGGGATGCTTGATACATCTCCAACGTATCTATAATTTTTGATTGTTCCATGCTATTATATTACCCGTTTTGGATGTTTATGTGCTTTATTTTACACATTTATATCATTTTTGGGACTAACCTACTAACCGGAGGCCCAGCCCATATTGCTGTTTTTTGCCTATTTCAGTATTTCGAAGAAAAGGAATATCAAACGGAGTCCAAACAGAATGAAACCTTCGGGAGCGTGATTTTTGGAACGAACGTGATCTAGAGGACTTGGAGTGCAAGTCAAGAAGCAGCCGAGGCTCCCACGAGATAGGAGGCCGCGCCCCCCTGTAGGGCGTGCCTCCTGTCTCGTGGGCCCCTTGGGCGGCCACCGACGTACTTCTTCCTCCTATATATACCTACGTACCCCGAAAACATCCAGGAGCACCACGAAACACAATTTCCACCACAGTAACCTTCTGTATCCGCAAGATCTCATCTTGGAGCCTTCACCGGCACTCTGCCGGAGGGGGAATCGACCATGGAGGGCCTCTACATCAACATCCTTGCCCCTCCGATGAGTTGTGAGTAGTTTACCACAGACCTACGGGTCCATAGTTATTAGCTAGATGGCTTCTTCTCTCTTTTTGTATCTCAATACAATGTTCTCCCCCTCTCTTGTGGAGATCTATTCGATGTAAACTCTTTTTGCGGTGTGTTTGTCGAGATCCGATGAATTGTGGGTTTATGATCAAGTTTGTCTATGAATAATATTTGAATCTTCTCTGAATTCTTTTATGTATGATTGAGTTATCTTTGCAAGTCTCTTCGAATTATCAGTTTGGTTTGGCCTACTAGATTGATCTTTCTTGCCATGGGAGAAGTGCTTAGCTTTGGGTTCAATCTTACAGTGTCCTTACCCAGTGACAGAAAGGGTTGCAAGGCACGTATTGTATTGTTGCCATCGAGGATAACAAGATGGGGTTTATATCATATTGCTTGAGTTTATCCCTCTACATCATGTCATCTTGCTTAATGCATTACTCTGTTCTTATGAACTTAATACTCTAGATGCAGGCAGGAGTTGGTCGATGTGTGGAGTAATAGTAGTAGATGCAAGCAGGAGTCGGTCTACTTGTTATGGACGTAATGCCTATATACATGATCATGCCTAGATAATCTCATAACTATGCGCTTTTCTATCAATTGCTCGACAGTAATTTGTTCACCCACCGTAATACTTATGCTATCTTGAGAGAAGCCACTAGTGAAACCTATGGCCCCCGGGTCTATCTCTTATCATATTTGCTTTCAATCTACTTTTATTTGCATCTTTACTTTTTGCATCTATATTATAAAATACCAAAAATATATTTATCTTATCATACTATCTTTATTAGATCTCACTTTCGCAAGTGGCCGTGAAGGGATTGACAACCCATTTATTGCGTTCGTTGCGAGTTCTCAGTTTGTTTGTGTAGGTGTGTGGGACTTTTGAGGAGCCTCCTACTGGATTGATACCTTGGTTCACAAAAACTGAGGGAAATACTTACGCTACTATCGCTGCATCACCCTCTCCTCTTCAAGGAAAACCAACGCAAGCTCAAGACGTAGCATAGTACCGCTTGTATGGTGCGGTAGTACCGTGTGTCGCAGGCTGAGTTGGTGGATAACGGTTGGATTTGTTCTTCCACTATAAAAGGGGTGTCTTCTTCTCTGAGTTGACCACCTCTTCCATCCCCAAGCTCTATTGATGCTCTAAGCTCCATTTTCGCCCGATCTCTCTCCCTAGCCAATCAAACTTGTTGATTCTCTAGGGATTGGTTGAGAAGGCCTCGATCTACACTTCCACCAAGATAAATTTGATTCCCCCCACTAATCCCTTGCGGATATTGTTACTCTTGGGTGTTTGAGCACCCTAGATGGTTGAGGTCACCGCGAAGCCATAGTCCATTGTGGTGAAGCTTTGTGGTGTCATTGGGAGCCTACAATTAAGTTGTGGAGATTGCCCCAACCTTGTTTGTAAAGGTTTGGTCGCCGCCTCCAAGGGCACCAATAGTGGAATCACGGCATCTCGCATTGTGTGAGGGCGCGAGGATAATACGGTGGCCCTGGTGGCTTCTTGGGGAGCATTGTGCCTCCACACCGCTCCAACGGAGACGTACTTCCTTTCAAAGGGAAGGAACTTCGGTAACACATCCTCGTCTCCATCGGTTCCACTCTTGGTTATCTCTTACCTTTACTTGTGCAAGTAATTGTGTGTTATATCCTTTGCTTGCTTGTGTGCTTATTGTTGTTGCATCATATAGGTTGCTCACCTAGTTGCATATCTAGACAACCTACTTTGATGCAAAGTTTAATTTGGTAAAGAAAAGCTAAAAATTGTTAGTTGTCTATTCACCCCCCCTCTAGTCAACTATATCGATCCTTTCAAGGTCTTTATCACATTGTCTCTTGGGCATGCACACATCTCTTCCCCCACTCTCTAGGTTTCTCGGCATCTCTCTTTCCAGAGCACACGCACTATGTAGAGTGTATATTTCCCATACACACAAAACGTCGCCCCCAAACGTCTATCTCCCTAGTTATGTGGTTCTCGCACACTCACCTCACACACCACCCCCACTGCAAACAAGCACACTTTGCCTCCTTGTGCACCACTCTCCTCTTTCTATCTCTCCCACATGCGGACCCGCCCTAGCTCCTTCCCTGTATACATATATGTCGTGACCCTTTCCATAGCTCCCTAATGTATCATCGTTCTCAATCTCACACGTTGTTCTCTACACCATCTATTCTAGATCTCTCATGAAGTCCCTATCACACACACGATGACTCGCTTCCCTTGCGTCTCCGTACATAGGCCAATTTCGAACAACATCAACATTGAATCCCTATCTATACGCCATTTATGGACACAAACGACCCCCTCTCCTCCTCTCTTCCTCTCCCTCTGTCTCTCTCACCCCTCTCCCACACACACTCGATGTCTCTTCCAAATAGTCTGCTTCCCCCGCCCGCACCCATGCTATCCCGCTACTACACATGTCACACCATTCCCCCTTACCTTATACTAGGTTTACATCATTAGTGGTCTCTCTACTCCACATACACACACTCCCTCTCACACACAAACGCGCGCACAAACACACAAAGACACGCACAAACACCCATTTATCTGGATCCTCATCTCTCCCCATGTCTGCATGTGTATCTCACACACTCACTCTCTGATTATGTATATGTGTCTCCATGTTACACAACACAAAGCCCCGTGTACATGTCTCTCTCTATCCTCCACACACATAGACACAAAGAATCTCTTATCATTGCCTCAGTCTCTAGACCTATCACACACGCACTCTCTCTCTCTCTCTCTCTCTCTCTCGCAAACACGCTCAACAAGGGTTTCCCCGTGAATAACTTACCGTCTATTCATCAACAGTTGTGGCAGTACGGCGAACACGAGACATGAAAAATAATAAATCTACACGTGCTTAGACCACCTAGTATAACTACTAGGACTAGAACAAGCCGAAAGCGCGCCGTCGTCACCCCCTCCTTATCGGTGACGGGAAAACCTTTGTTTTACACAGTCGAGAAGTCATTGTGCTAAGGCCCCACATGCTGAGGCATTGAACAGGATGTAGATCCTAGTTTACGGAAACAAGTATCGATAATACGTTTGTATCTCCATACTTATATTTCTTCTCTTATAAAAAACCGAGTTGGTGATGATGGTACGCGTGCCATCTTGCAATATAGACCGTCCGATCTATATCTAACGGATGGAATTAAACTAAAAGATACCCGCACCTCTCACCACATTTGCAGACAAGGCCTTCCCTCATTCATCCTTATCTCCAATAACCTCATTATTGAGCAATTAAAAAAGGAAGCCTCTGGAACAAACTGGCCTGGTGGCCACTGCCGGCATCGTCCATCCCCATGCCTCGGCTCAGTCTGACCACCAATCACCACCACGCCCCACTCCTCTTCACCTTATCTCCTATTTCTCGAGATATCATTAGTTCACATGGGATTACTCCTGCATGGGTCAATCACAACAAGTATTTTATAAAAAAAATGCAGCTTGATGTTCCGTGCAATGCACGGACATCTTGCTAGTGCTCCTACAGAAGACTAAGTTGGTGATGATGGTGTGTCTGCCATCCGTCTTTTCTGACCATTAGATCTACATCTAACGACTGTGAGGTAAGTTGTTGCCTTTTCTTACCAACATCCCACTTCTCTACCAATTTGTAGAAAAACCCATAATTAGTATCTTAAAACCAACCACATCCCTCCCTCACCTCACCAAAATAGCCCAAGGAATATATTTTGATTGAAACATAATATATCTTTAGTGATATATTTATATCAAAATTAGAGTGTTCTGTATCAAGTTTGTGAATAAGTATTATTCTTATTATGATCCTTTGCAACGCACATGAACATTACTAGTATTTCCAACCATGCAAAAAAAATCCTAGTATTTCCATAGTTTCGAGTTTTCCATTAAGATATTAGTCACTCATGGTTGATATTTACTTTCAATCATGTACACATATGCACTATGTAACTAGCCTTGCTTATTGGCTTCCAAAGCTTAACTTTCACTCCTACTTACAATATGTAGAGTATTTAACAAAAAAACTACCACTTTCAACCAGCCCTAGGAAGAAATTATTGTAAAAAATAGCAAAAACATACCCAAAATTTCTTAATCCACGCCAAAAACTACTACCTAGTGCCGATTAGGCTCGTTTAAACCCGTTTATGACAGGGTTGGCCCACACGTACGTGCTGACGAGGCAGCTTAAACCAACACATTTTGTTTGACTGTTGACACGAGGGACCCACATCTGACCTTCTATCATGTTATTCCCCCTCAAATCATTATTTTTCTTGAACATTACTTCTAACAGTATTGATGTGTGTTCATCGGTGGCACCGGTGATGAGCGAGTTCGCCGCCGCTCTGCTGGACGGGTCGGACGCCGCGCTGGCCTCCGCATGGGTTGGTAGGCTGGCCCGAGCGTGACTCATGAGCGAGCAAGCCACTGCGCTGGTCTTTGCTCGAGCCAGATGGCTGGCCTTAGCGCGGCGCGTGCGAGCAAGCCGCCGCGCTGCCGTGCCAATCTAGCTAGCAAACCTTGCAGACAAGCAGCTGGACAGAGCTATCTTGGCTAGCTAGCGGCCGCGAGCGCCGGACGGAGCTGGGATCCGGGCTGCCGCAAGATGGGCTCCACACCGCTGGAGGTTTTGACCTCGCCTTCTGCCGGCGATGGTAGCCGCGTCCCATGGCCGAGGATGATTAAGTGGACGGGCCGGAGGTAGGAGGTCACTTAGGGATTTTTGTGCAGACTGACATGTAGGTCCCACAAGTCATAACCCCTAACTTGCCGGTCGAATAGAAGGCGTTGACTTAAGGGGTGACATGGGTTGATATGTGCCTATAACGGCACTTTGTAGAGTAGTCACTTCTTGGTAGGGTTGGTTGGTAAGGGCATGTACAATGGTTGATAAGGTAGTCTTATCTTAAGTCCGCCATGTATGCAAGTGGTAGTAGTTTCTTGGCATTATTAGTGGTTTCTTAGCATTATTAGTGGTTCTTGTAAGGAACAATGTACTACTAGCGACAAAAGGCAATTCTAGGTTGCGTTGTACTCCAACGAGTACTACTAGTGGTCACGGGTGTGTATACCCCGTTTTGTGGGTTCGATCCTGGCTGAACGCACGGCGGCCTTTTTTTTAAATAGTAACTTCGCTGTGAGCCAATATTGTACACGGGTAGTTTGAGTTTTGAAGTCGAACGGACGTGCGACACCACAATCTGGGTGCACTGGATAGCCTAGCCACGTGAACGGGTTTTCCTTCCCATCATCTCGTGGCTCGCGTGCTCGCCCTAGCCGCACCTCGCTTGCAGCTTCCTCATCAGCTAGTAGCATATTTAAACTAGAGCCTCCCAATTAAGCCCTAGGAGCCGGAAAAGCCTGGCACGCCATTGGGAACTGTGCAATATGGCTCTGTACGTAAAGCACTACTAGTACTCTACTATTCTGTAGCTTGTGGCGTTGCACGCATGTAGTTCACTCCATTATCGGCTCTATAAAAGAAATTCTTGTTGATGTGGTTTTTTTGAAATGGAGATAAAAGCTTTGCCTCATCTCATTCATAAAGAAGGAACTACTAACAAAGTTCGACGAGATCCATTACACCTCCACAAATGGAAGCGAAAAGCCTAGTCTTGATGTATCAAATAACTCAAATGTTCTGCCCCCCGCAGTAACCGTCACTGATAAACAGGCTGCTAGTGTGTGCGTGAGAGGAGCGGCTGAGTAGGCCAACTACGCGCTTGAATAGAGCACCAAGAGTACCCACTATGCAGGTGTACTTCCCCTGCATTGATAGTACAGCGATGGTTCTAGAGAACAGTAGTACCCTCCACTTCCAACTGTAGCTCCTTGGCCCCGAGATTCAAGAGTTCAAAACTGGTGCACTATACTAGAAGTACATTACATCGCACTAATAGTTGATAAAGTAGTACTAGTACTACTATAGTACGAGTATGTAGTAAATAATAGCCTCACCCCTTCGCTAAGGAACGTTCTACAGTTGGAAGGGACGAGGCCCTGCAGTTACTATGCTCTTATCTCCTCCTCGCCAGTTCCCCTCCCCCTGAAGAGAAGGCAGTTCGTCGCTGCTCCCATGGATTCGCCAGGCGGTTCTCCTCCTCGTCGGGGCTGGGAGACCTTGGACGACGATCCTCTGGGAGAAATCGCACGCCGCTCCGACGTCCTCACCGCCGCAAGACTTGGTGCTTCTTGCATCAACTTTTTCAAGACGATGCTTAAATAGGCTTGGAAAAAGGCCATGCTTGTTGGTCTTCCATGCGACTTCGAGGAGAAGGTTCTTCTATGGGACTATCCTTCGAATAGTCCACCGCTCCCTGGCCATGGTTGCACGTTGACTCCGCTAGAGTTGCCGATGTTGAGAGGTAGTCCGATTTTGTCCGATGAGCAGGTCAGTCATGGAGTTTGATCATGTAGTACTTAGTTATTCCATTTCCATCTCATAATTTCCCTGCTGCCCACCATCTTATATATAGGTCTGGGTCAGTGCCAACGAAGATTGGCTTGCATACCTCCGGCCGGATACCACCATCATTTTGCACAACATCCATAGCAGTGCAGCCGTTCCCGTAGACCCCTTCTCCACCATTGGGATTGGCCTTGTGGACTGGCTGGGCTTGAATACATATGATAATGCCTACATGAGATTGAAGAAGATAGCAATTGCAGACCCGCCGACAAAGCGACGCAGCTACAACGATTACTATCTCATCGCGGTGTTCGACATAAGGATTGCCATCAATGCAAGAGGCAATAACGGCAGAGGCTGGCGCATGTTGGCGGCGGCAGATTTGTACCCCTACACATTCGAAGACGTCGTGCGCCATCAAGGCCGCATCTTCGTGGTGACAAGCCAGGGGACTTGTTTCATCTGGTTGCCATCCTATGGTACAGGAGATTACAAACGGAATGCAGAAACCATCATTTGCATCCCTAACAGTACTCCATTATTTTGCAGGGACCAGTCATCCCCCGATCAAAATAAGATCGCGGATCCTGGATGTGCATTTGCATCCGTGATTCGGTCTAACCTGGAACCTTGTAGCTGACTTTGGCATATTGGGATCAACTACCTTAGCAGTCGCTACCCATGGTACCACTGATGTGCAACATGGTCACACAATCTACCACGATCGGATCGTCACCATCTACCCAGGTATTCCATTTAGTATTATATTTTTTAAACCTCTCGCATTCTCTTTCATTGTTGTACTACTTACTAGTACTAGTAGGAGTACTTTTTACCTTGGAGGACGCGTATAGCTAGCTAGGCCCTTGAAGACCTGAACCCACTAGCTGCCACCATTTTTGTTTTTTCGACTTTCTCTGCAACTTTACCGGAAGAGGAGCACTGGAAGATCAAAGTTTGGGTACCTGGGAGGATGTTTGCGCCAACAACAGAGCCTGTTGATTTCTACCTGGATGCACCGAGTTGGAGTTTGGGAAAGAGCATGGCAGCCCACATCACTTTTGGACGCATGTGTGAAGTGTACCACAAGGAGCTTGAAAACACCATCTATCAAATATGTGGCTGCCGCGATGAAGGATGAGAGATGATTCGTACCAGGAAGGATGGATCAATTGCAGCTTACATCCAGGAGATGGATGACCACATTCGTCGATATCAGAATCAGCTATGTTTCAACATGAAGAAGATCAAGAAGATGATGAAGAAGAATGTCGAGCTAGAAGAGGAACACAAGTCAACACGCGATGGATATGAGGAAGAAATTGCTATACTACTGGAGAAGCATGAAGATTTGAAGAGGAAGCTAGGACTACCCGTGGAGAACCATAAGCGAGAACCTGCAAAGGAGATCCGTTTGGAGGACTACATCATCTTGGAGGACACCGACATGAACAGTGATGCAAATACTGACAGTGATGACGACTACGTAGACGAAGCTGGAGCAGATATCATGGAGTCTTCCTCCGATCAAAATTTCTAGACAACCACCATGTTACTAGTAGTATTCTTCCAAGTAGTTAGCATCGATCGATTTGTAATAGTAGTTAGATCCTTTGTGTGAACCTTGTGTGATATTGAATGAAGTGAATTGATTGTGTTTGCCTCATGTGCATATGGGTAGTGAATCTCTCTTAGACCTTATTCTATTCTGTTTTCTCACCCCTTCTAACCCATCAGATGCCTCCGAGATGTGACACCGGATTCATGTTCCCACTGGAGCTCACCCAGTTGATCCAGCAGCAGAATGCCTTGATGCAGATGCTAGTTCAAAACCAGAACCAAGGCAACAACAACAACAACAACAACCCACCGCCACCACTCCCTGTTGACAACCTAGCCCGTTTTCTGAGGTTGAAAGCGCCGGTGTTCTCTAGCAGCACTGAGCCGATTGTTGCATACGATTGGCTCCGCAAGATTGGAAGAGAGCTGACTACTGCAAGATGCACAGATGCGGAGAGATTGCGCTTTGCCTCATGTCAGCTAGATGGACCCGCAACATCTTGGTGGGAGAACTTCACCACCACTTACCCCATTGATACCATTACATGGGATCAGTTTCAGCAGTCTTTCCACACCGCCCATGTTTCAGCAGGAGCTATGAGCATGAAGAAGCACGAGTTTCGCAACTTGCGCCAAGGGAGTCGTACAGTGGGACAATATGTGGATGAGTTTAGCAAGTTAGCACGCTATGCCCCGGATGATGTGGCCACAGATGCCGCAAAGTAGGAGAAGTTTCTTGAGGGACTAAATGATGAGATGAGAATGCAGTTGATGGTGGCAACTTTCAACAACTACCAGGAGTTGGTAGACAGGGCCCTCATGATAGAAGGCAACCAACAATAGACTGATAACCGCAAGAGGAAGTATGGACAGGGGAGGTACACTTCTGGAGCTCAGCAAAAGCCCCACTATCCCCCGTACTCGGGAGGACATACTCACAACCATGGAGACCATAACCATGGAGGACATACACACAATGGAGGAAGTTCGCACAACCACAGTGGCCCTAAGAATGGAAACGAGAATGGAGGAAGCAATAGTCAGAACCATTCCATCCTCGCAACACCAGCCAAGAGGGATCTGAGTCACATTACTTGTTTCAAGTGCGGGAAGACCGGGCATTATGCCACTGAATGTCCTGAAGCAAAGAATGGAAATGGCAATGGAAGTTCTACAAATAAGCCCAACCCCTTCACCAAAGGTTAGGTGAACCACGTTAGTGTGGAGGAGATTGAGGATCAGCCCGACGCAGTTGTCGGTAAGTTTTTGATTAATGCATTACAACACTTGTTCTTCTTGATACTGGTGCATCTCATTCATTCATATCAAGGGGATTTGTGGATAAGTATAAGTTGCCAACAGTAGCCCTTAAGTTACCTATGTTAGTAAGTTCCCCAGGAGCAGAGTATATGGCTAGTAGGGGATGCTATCAGTTGCCAGTAACCATAGGTAGACATGTTTTCCCCATCGACCTGATTGTCCTGGAGTCACAAGGATTGGATGTGATAGTAGGAATGGATTGGCTATGCAAGTTTGAGGGAAACATCGATTGCGCTAGTAAACCAATTCTTCTCACCACCCCGGAAGGAAAGAGGATCAAGTATGTGTCTAGGCATGCATCGAGGAGGAGCAGGTAAATTCCTTATCAGGAGTTGTTCAGGAGGAAGTACCAGTGGTGAAGGATTATCCTGATGTATTTCCAGAAGAGTTACCAGGCATGCCACCAGATCGAGATATTGAGTTTTTGATTGAGTTATTGCCAGGCACCGGACCAATATCCAAGAGACCGTATCGGATGCCCGCAAATTATCTGGAGGAAATTAAGAAGGAGATTAAGGAGTTACTGGAGAAAGGTTATATTCGACCAAGTTCATCACCTTGGGGAGCCCAGTTCTTCTAGTTGAGAAGAATGATGGATCTTTGAGGATGGTTGTTGATTATCATGCGCTGAATGAGGTGACGATCAAGAACAAATACCCTCTGTCGATGATCAATGATTTGTTTGACTAACTGCAAGGAGCTAAAGTTTTCTCCAAGATCGATCCTTGATCGGGTTATCACCAGTTGAAGATCCGAGAGCAGGATATACCTAAGACAGTTTTGACCACGAGGTATGGGCTATATGAGTATACAGTTATGTCATTTGGTTTGACTAACGCCCCTGCTTATTTCATGAGTATGATGAACAAGGTGTTCATGAAGTTTTTGGATAAGTTCGTCGTGGTGTTCATTGATGACATTTTGGTCTACTCAAAGAATGAAGAAGAGCATAAGGAACATTTGCGTTTGGTTCTTGAGAAGCACAGGGAACATCAGTTGCATGCCAAGTTCAGCAAATGCGAGTTTTGGTTGAAGGAAGTTGGATTTCTCGGACATGTTATATCCGGAGAAGGAATAGTAGTAGACCCTACCAAGGTTGCTTTTGTCACTAAATGGTTGGCACCCACCTCAGTGGGAGAGATCAGAAGTTTTCTTGGACTCGCAGGTTATTACCGGAGATTTATTGAGAATTTTTCCAAGATTGTGAAGCCCATGACGGAGTTATTGAAGAAGGACACCAAGTTCAAATGGACCGAGGATTGTGAAGCCAGTTTTCAGGAGTTGAAGAAATGTTTGGTTACAGCCCCAGTGTTGATTCTCCTAGACATACGCAAGGATTTCCAAGTGTATTGCGACGCTTCATGTCGAGGACTTGGAGGAGTGCTTATGCAGGACGGAAGAGTTGTTTTGTATGCCTCACGACAACTTCGACCTCATGAGTTGAATTATGCTATGCATGATTTGGAGTTAGCAGCCGTAGTGCATGCACTCAAGATATGGAGACACTTTCTCATCGGTAACCGTTGTGATGTATATATGAATCATAAGAGTTTGAAGTACATCTTCACATAGAAGGAATTCAATCTCATGTAAAGGAGATGGTTGGATCTCATAAAAGATTATGACATGAGATTGCATTATCATCTAGGAAAGGCCAATGTCGTAGCAGATGCGTTGAGCCGCAAGAGTTATGTTAACACTCTCATAACCGGAGGATTACCTAAGGAGTTAGCAGACGACCTTCGAGAGCTACGTTTGGAGATAGTTCCGAGAGGTTATGTTGTAGCATTGGAAATTCAGTCCACTTTGTTGGGTAAGATCACAGAAGCCCAGAAGACGGACAAGGAGATTGCTGAAATAAAGGAAAGTATGAGTAAAGGAAAGGCTAAAGGATTTCGTGAGGATGAGCATGACACTTTATGGTTTGAGGATCGTATTTATGTGCCTAATAACCCTGAGATCAGGAATTTGATTCTTCAGGAGGCTCATGATTCGCCTTACTCGATTCACCCAGGCAACACCAAGATGTATCTAGATTTGAAGGAAAGTTTCTGGTGGACAGGAATGAAGAAGGATATTGCCAAATATGTAGCAGTATGTGATGTATGTCAGAGAGTTAAGGCAGAGCATCAGAAACCAGCAGGATTGCTACAGCCATTGCCGATACCCGAATGGAAGTGGGATAAACTTGGCATGGATTTTACCACTGGATTACCCAGGACCCATTCAGGCTATGACTCTATTTGGGTTGTAGTTGATCGTTTGACGAAAGTAGCTGATTTTATCCCGATGAAGACAACTTATATGAGTGCTAAATTGGCGAAGATATACATGACCAGGATCGTATGTCTGCATGGAGTTCCGAGAACCATCATATCAGATAGAGGAACACAGTTTACTTCAAAGTTTTGGAATCAGTTGCACGAAACTTTGGGTACTAGGCTAGAGTTCAGTACAGCCTTTCATCCGCAGACAGATGGACAGACCGAGAGAGTCAATCAGATTCTGGAGGACATGTTGAGAGCTTGTGCACTAGATTATGGATCTGGTTGGGATGACAATTTGCCCTATGCAGAGTTCTCCTATAACAACAGTTATCAAGCCAGTTTGAAGATGGCCCCTTTCAAAGCCTTGTACGAAGGAGGTGCAGGACACCGTTATCGTGGGATGAAGTTGGACATCGACAGTTGTTCGGACTAGACTTAATCAGAGATTCTGAGGAGAAGGTTAACTTGATTCGAGGCAGACTCAAGGTAGCCCAGTCCAGGCAGAAGAGTTATGCAGATACTAAACGCAAGGAGGTAGCCTACGAAGTCGGAGACAGAGCATATCTTTGTGTGTCCCCACTTCGAGGAGTTAAGCATTTTGGAGCCAAGGGAAAACTAGCACCACGTTTTGTGGGACCATACAGAGTTTTGGAAATGCATGGGAGAAGTTGCCTACAAGTTGGAACTTCCTGAAGGATTGTCAGGAGTTCATGATGTGTTTCACGTTTCCTAGTTGAAGAAGTGTCACGTTGAGATGGCCGACATTCCTTTGAGAGATACAGTGCCACTGGAAGCAATTCAGTTGGATAGTGATCTGACCTATGAAGAGAAGCCGGTCAAGATTCTCGAGTTTTCCAGCCGAGTTACTCGCAGCAAGGTTATCAAGTTTTGCAAAGTTCAGTGGAGCCACCATACCGAGGAGGAAGCCACCTGGGAGCGAGAAGAAGATCTTCATAAGGACCACTCAAACCTTTTTGCTGACCAACCCGAATCTCGAGGGCGAGATTCATCTTAAGGGGGGTAGGTTTGTAACATCCCAATTTTCAATTTGGATGTTATACATAGATCATCATATGCATATCATATTTTATTTGCATTTGGTTGAGATCCTAGAAATCTTAAGCAACTCAAGGACCCAAGGAGAGAGTTGGATGTTTCACAAAATTTTCATATTTGAATTTATTTCAAATTTGAAAAGAGGATCAATTTGATTTTAATAATTTCTCTCCAATTATTTCCAACAATAAAATAAATGAGAGAAGATAAAATGACTTCTTCAAAAATAGAGGAGGAATATTGGAGAAGAAATTTTGAAATTAAATTATTATTTTATTTGAAATTTTATTTGAATTAGAGAAAGCATGCATTTTCAAAAATTGCATTTAGTCCAGAAAAATATTCATTTCGTTCCAAATATTAGGTTTGGGCGGTGAAAATTGTTTCAGGAATTTTTAGAAGTTTATTTTTATTTTATTAGGATTTTCTTTGCGGAAATCATTTAAAATATCTGCGCGCGACCTAACTGGGCTGGCCCAGCCGAGTCGGGCCAAGCCCAGCCGTCGCCGTCAATCGCCTTCGCCTCCCCGTGCGAGCGCCGGACTCCGGTGAGACAGAGTCCGGGCCGGATCTGCTGCCGTTGCCCCTCGCGCAAGCCGAGCCCAAACCTCGGGCCTTTATATGCCGACATCGCCGCCCCTCTCCTTCCCCCACATCGCCGCCCGCCCCGAGCACCGCCGCCCGTGCCGGCGAACACCACCGCCCCGCGCCGCGCCGCGCCGCCGGCGCCGGCGCCTCGCCGCTGCGTTGACTGGTAAAACCCGTTCGGTTTTTCTCCGGTCTTCTCGGTTTTGTTCGGTTTAGTTATTAGATTAGTTTTTCATTTTTATTTTTTAGTTAGTTAGTGAACGTTCACCCATTAGTTTATTCTAACGAACGAATTCGTTCGTTTAGTCCTGTTAGCGAACGTTCGTTCTGTAGTTTTTTCTTTTTAGTTTTATTTTCGGCTAGGGACCTACCCGCGAATAGTTTTCTCGTGATTTAGCCCCTGATCTTAAAACTAGCGTAACTTTTTGCTCGTTTATCCAAATTAGATGAAACCAACGCCTAAATCTTTGTAACGATCTATTCTTTCTAGTAAAACAACTCGAACATAATTTTGACAATTTAAAATTTTAGTTTAGTTCATATTAGTAATCGATCTTGTTTTGTTTGTATCTTGAGTTTCGTAGCTCCGTTTGAGTTGTTTCTTTTTGCAAATCATAGCTAATCACATATACCTACTGTTAAGATCCAATCCACATGAAAATAATGCTATTAGGTTTTGTTTTTTGTTTTGTTTAGTTGTTTGCTTGTTTCGAGTTTGAATTGGGTCTTTTCTCGATTTCTCTCTGTTTTGTTTGAGTGATTGCTTATGTATGCTACTATTTGTCTACGCTAGATTATCCAGAGTACGAAGCTTGTTACTACGGATACCTAGAGTTTGCTGATCGTCAGCAAGGCAAGTAACACTTTGATCATATTCTTCTATACCCAATTTTTACTATGCATTAGTTATGCCCCTGAAATATTTGCATGAGTAGGAACCTAATAACTTTTGATCACCCCAAGAATATACATTATGCTTTATTATTGCTTAGCCATGCTTGTAGACGGGGATTGGATCGTGATTCACATGGAAGTTATGAGAGTTATTAATCTTGGATAACATTAAGGTGGCAACTTTAATACACATCTGTGTGGATTGGTTGGGGCACCTGGAGAATCCAGTGTTTGTCCATTTGGGAAATCCCGGAGTACCCATGTGATTTTTCCTCGGTTCGCCACCCAGGCTCAAAGGGATCATATGATATTTCATGACTAGAAACTTTCGTGTGCAGCCACAAGCCATTATGGGATCTGGCATAGTTGAGTAAGTTGTATGAGCTCTCGAAGAGGTGGACTAGAAGATGTAGGGGAAAGTAGGTGTACCGGTCTGCCCGGAGTACAGAGTTAATGCTCAGAAAGACTATGTCTAGATCCTCGAATCATGGATGCGGTCGAGTCTTGTGGGGAAAAGTGCTCAACCTCTGCAGAGTGTATAAACTAATCATGGTTAGCCGTGTCCCCGGTTATGTACATCTTGAGTATCTAGAATTGGATATTATTATTGATCTCATCACTCTTTAAATTAACTGAATTGGGTTTAATGATGATACTTGTTTAATTGGGATTTGAGTTGGAGGAACCTTCTCAAATATTGGAACAACTTGGGAGCAGTTTAAATAAAATTTATTCTTTTGTTGTAGGGAAAAAGTAGCTTTATGCAAAATCATAAACTTAGAGCCTCCACCAACCAAATATTGCATGTAGATATAGTTCTTGCATTCATTGCTTTATAGTGTAACTCTGCAAGCATATTCAATGTGCTGACCTACACGGCTGCAACATCTCATGTTGCAGACTACTCAGACGATGAATAAGGTGCGATAGGTCATTGTCGTGCACTCAGCTATGCCGTTGGAGTTGATGGACTCATTTACCTTCGAAGCTTCTGCAGTTAATTAGTTTAGATGGCCTTCAGCCATATTATTTGTGTAATCATACTCTTTTTGAGGACTCGATGTAATAAGTGTGTGATTGAACTCTGTTATAATTCCTCGAGTACTGTGTGTGTCAGCATTTCCGATCCAGGGATGAAACTTAAGCATAGAGACTTCGGTCCATTGGGATCGTGATCGCTACACTGAACGAAAGAGATTTGGTGCCTCCTTTTTTTGCTGGAAATATTTGTAGCTTTGTGGTGTTTGTTCTCTGCAAGGTAGGCAAGGAGTTTGCAACATGCTGCAATATTCAGTTGTTGTATGTTGTCTTGTGCTGACACCAAATGTTGAATTTTAGCATTAATGTCAGGTTTAATCTGTGTATATGAAGGAAATATGCCCTAGAGGCAATAATAAAGTTGTTATTTATATTTTCTTATATCATGATAAATGTTTATTATTTATGCTAGAATTGTATTAACCGGAAACTTAGTACATGTGTGAAAACATAGACAACACATAGTGTCCCTAGTATGCCTCTACTTGACTAGCTCGTTAATCAAAGATGGTTATGTTTCCTAACCATAGACATGTGTTGTCATTTGATGAGTGGGATCACATCATTAGGAGAATGATGTGATGGACAAGACCCATCCGTTAGCTTAGCATTATGATCGTTACAGTTTTATTGCTACTGCTTTCTTCATGACTTATACATGTTCCTCAGACTATGGGATTATGCAACTCTCGAATACCGAAGGAACACCTTGTGTGCTATCAAACATCACAACGTAACTGGGTTATTATAAAGATGCTCTATAGGTGTCTCTGAAGGTGTTTGTTGGGTTGGCATAGATCAAGATTAGGATTTGTCACTCCGTGTATCGGAGAGGTATCTCTGGGCCCTCTCGGTAATGTTCATCACTATAAGCCTTGCAAGCAATGTGACTAATGAGTTAGTTGCGGGATGAAGCATTACAGAACGAGTAAAGAGACTTGCCAGTAATGAGATTGAACTAGGTATAATGATACCGACGATCAAATCTCGGGCAAGTAACATACCGATGACAAAGGGAACAACGTATGTTGTTGTGCGGCTTGAGTGATAAAAATCTTCGTAGAATATGTAGGAGCCAATATGAGCATCCAGGTTCCGCTATTGGCTATCGATCGGAGATGTGTCTCGATCATGTCTACATAGTTCTAGAACCCGTAGAGTCTGCTCGCTTAACGTTCGATGACGATTTGTATTATGAGTTATCTGATTTGATGACCGAAGTTTGTTCGGAGTCCCGGATGAAATCACGGACATGACGAGGAGTCTCGAAATGGTTGAGACATAATGATTAATATATTGGAAGGTTATGTTCGGACGCCGGAAAGGTTTCGGAAAGGTTCAGACATTTCCCGAGTACCGGGAGGTTACTGGACCCCCCCCCCCCCCCGGGGGGGGGGGGGATTAATGGGCCTTCGTGGGCCTTAGTGGAAGAGAGGAGGCGGCGGCCAGGTGGAGGCGCGTGCCCCCTAGCCTACAACGAATTGGACTAGGGGTGGGTGGCGCAACCCCCCTTTCCTCCTTCTCCTCCACCTGTTTCCCTCTTCTTCTATTCCGGAAAGGAAAGGGAAGGGGAATCCTACTAGGACTAGGGAGTCCTAGTAGGACTCCCTCCTATTGGCGTGCCCCTCCTAGGCCGCCGGCCTCCTCCCTCCCTCCTTTATATACGTGGCTAGGGGGCACCCCAAAGCACAACAAACAATCTCTTAGCCATGTGCGGTGCCCCCCTCCACAATTTACACCTCGGTCATATCGCCGTAGTGCTTAGGCGAAGCCCTGCGCCGGTAACTTCATCATCACCGTCGCCATGTCTCGTGCTGATGGAAATCTGCCTCATCCTCAACTGGATCAAGAGCACGAGGGACGTCATCGTGCTGAACGTGTGCTGAACACGGAGGTGCCATACGTTCGGTACTTGGATCTGTTGGATCGTGAAGACGGTTGATGTACGTTCGACTACATCAACCGCGTTACTAAACGCTTCCGCTTTCGGTCTACGAGGATACGTGGGCATACTCTCCCGTCTCGTTGCTATGCATCTCCTAGATAGATCTTGCGTGATCGTAGGAATTTTTTTTGAATTACTACATTCCCCAACAGTATAGTACCTAGCAGAAAACATATGCCACAAATTCAAAATATACAGACCTTGTTGCTTGCTATACAGAACTCATGACACCCATTTCATTAAGCATAAACTGGAGCCAAACATTGCCTCTTCAAACAAAATTAGTTATTACATATAGGATTTTGTTTTCGCATTCTACTGGTTAACAGAAAATGTGGTGCTACTGAAACCACCGTTTACATGCATAATTTCTTTGTTATGACATATACTAATCGTGTAATTTTGAACTGTCACTGTTAAGCCGTGATTACAAAATGTTGTCACAAAAAGACACTATTTATGGCTGAATTTGTTAAGTTTGATCCTCTATACATGGATTGAATTTGGGTTTGAAATTTGGTGGGGTTGTAAACACATATCTTGTCTACTCTCTCAACATTTAAACCTGTGATTACAAAATTATAAATTTTCAAATTAACCCATAGGTCAAGATTTACAAAAATTGAGGCAAATTGATTTTAAGATTATTTCATAAATTTTTGAAAGGGAAACGTTTTACGTCGGCCGGTCGGCCAAACGCTGGACCGGTCGCACGCCACTCGTTCGATCAGGCTTGATTGAACGGACCAGGCGTCACACAACCATGTGTGGCTGTTACACGCACCCCTTGTGGGCCTCACATTCCAAGCGACGACGGCCTTATCTTTTTCCGTTCCCCAATCTCAAAGCACATTTCTTCTATTCCAGTGCATCTCCGACGAGCTCGCGCGCCGCCGCACCTCACATGGTCGATGAGATCCACCCAACCACACCTCTTCCTCCAGCTTCTATCTTTTTCTCTCCTCCATCTCCCTTGCCATGAGCGCCGCTGCTCGAGAGGGGAAGACACGTGCCCTGCTTGATTCGTGGGCAAGGTCGCTGGCGTCGGGGCTAGGACGCCATCGCCCTCGTGATCATGGCACGCCCTTGTTCCTTAGCCGAAGAGAGCGCATGCTACAACCGGCGAGCGGCCATGCTACAGCCGGCGCCACAAGTTGCTGGGGGCAGCTGCGCGAATTGCTGGGACCAGGTGTCGTCGGCGCTGGAAAGCTGCTACAACACTTTTTGCTGGAACGGACGTGTTGAATTACCGGAACCGGCAAGTTGGATTGCTGGGACCGACGAACATGACACCATTTTTTGTTGCAGCCATTTTTTTTTCCGGGACCGGTCATAAATTTTGCTACGACCCGAAGACCGCGAGCATTGTGTTTGCTGGGACCGATGTTCTTTTTGGTGCTGGAATCGTACATTAGTTTTGTTGGAACTTGGAACCATGCATTTTTTGTGCTTTTCGTTTGACCAGTGCCAATGTTTTTGCGGATTCATGTTTTGGTTTGCTGGACAGCGGTAGGTGGGGGAGGAGGAGGCACCGTCAGCGCGGTGGACGGTTGCGGAGAGCTGCCTTTTTTCTTGAGTTGGTTTCTGCAGGGATAAGCGAAAAAGCCTGCGTGCGTTGACTCAGTCGAGAGCTATCGTGCGGATAACGAATTGAATCAAGCTTGCTAGGCGACTGCGTTGACTTAGTCGAGAGCTATCATGCGGCTGCTAACAAATTGAATCAAGGGCTACTATGTGACATGCCGAAAATTGGGCCGGTCGGCCGGGGCCTATCGTTGCCCTTTCCGAAAAGACCTTAACGAATTTCAATCATGTACCCAAAAATTCAAATTCTGATTTAAACCATTTTTTAGTCTTTTTATTTGCTTTGGAGCTTCGGAACATGTATATTACTGGTAAAATAATACGAAGAAAGTTAGCAAATATCCCTAGTATTCAGCCCATATGTCTCGTTAAAATCAGCCTAAATGCATGTTTCTTGCCCCTCCAACCCATTTGCCCTTCCGCAAATTCGCGCAGTAATTCGAAGCTCCAAGACATCATCATCAAAAAACACAACCTATAAGGCTTACAGAATCCGTTACAGAATACTCTACCAGAGTCCGTACCACTAGTTCCTCAGCATGACCAACAATATGTACACGCACGTACAGGAGTACTACACACTAGCTAGTTTCAGACGTTGACGAAGGGCGTGCCGGTGATGAACTCGGTGACGGCGAGTGCGACGAGGCCGAGCATGGCGAAGCGGCCGTTCCATAGCTCGGCGTCGGCGGTCCATACGCCGCTGGACTTGCTCTCCACACTCTGTCCCTGAAGCAGCGGCACCAGAGACGCCACGGAAAACACAGCCGCGGTTGTCAGGAACCATCCCAGCCCGGCGCCGCTGCCGGCCTGGTCGAGTAGCCCGCCGCCGCGCGCCGCCTCGACGGAGAGCGCCGCCACGAAGCCCACCATAGCGAGCCGGCCGTTGATGCGCTCTGGCGCCGGGCCGCTGAACGCGAGCGCGTCCCAGACCGAGGGGTTAGCCTTGGCCTTGGGCTTGGGCGCCACCGGAGTTGTGCTCGGGCTTGGGTTTGGGCTCGGGGAGGATGTCGATGCGCTCGTCGTCGTCTCCTTGGTTGGCTCGACATCCGGCTGCAGGGGCAGGGCATCGTGAGTCAGCAGAGCACACTTAAGACTTGAGTTGTACGTGCAGTACGGAGTAAACGAAAGAGGCTTACCTCGGTCTGGGCCCTGACGAGGAGGGCGCGCCGGCGCGGCACCGCCGGAGACCAGGAGGCGGAGCGGCCGACGACGGCGGCACCAGTGAAGGAGCTCAAGGCCAACATGGTCGCCATTACTCACAGCAGGAAGCAGGGACTGGCTAGATCACACTTGGTTCGTTCTGGGCTGTTTGATTCTGTGTGCTGTTGCCAATGACGAGCGTGCGTTTATATAGGACGCGGGGAGGACGAGCTAGCCCGGCCGTGAGGGGGTGGCCGCGGCGGTGGCCACGTCGGCGGGCACTCCCCAGCCGTGAACGTGTAGAAGTTGTGCGTGCAGCGAGAGGCGGGTCACGACGTGGACGTCCAGGGCACCATGCAGAGGGCCTCCGGAGCTCGCCAAAACGTGCCAGAAGAAAGGTGGCACAAGTGAACTCCAGTGCTCCACGGGTCGTGGAAGACTCCAGAAAGTGCCAGGGACAGCGCGACCTTCCAGGACGAGGAAAGTGAGTTTGCGTTTAGGTCTTGCCTTTGTTTTTAGCGCGAGATAACGAGAAGCAATTAGAGAGACACGCAGGCCTGCGTAGAGCCGGTGATCGAAGTCCAGACGCACGATGGGAAAGGGGCAATTATTCCATTGTTTTACTGCCGGCAGTCCAGTGTTTAAGTAACAGCCTCCATTTTATAAGTTGCCTGATTTTCAAATTTGGGTCAGTCAATTTTCTTTGACCATTAATTGCTGCTTCAAGATGTTGCAGCTTGTTTTTTTTTCCTGTTGTGTGTGCTGACCCTTTTTTTTTAAACAAGGCAAAAGATTTGCCATTTCATTGATTAAGAAAAGAGTTATCGAATAAGGGCCGCAAGGCGGCAAAATAAAAGATCTACTCTCGTGGCATTACAGCACTCATGTGCTCCGCACCCGCCACTGCCCAAAGAGACACCTCCTCTTTGATCTTACAGATTAGGACCATGGAAGGGACGGCCGTGTTTTGAAAGACCCTAGCGTTACGGTCTGTCCATATCTCCCATGAGATAAGCATCATTACGGAAGCTAGCGTCTTAGGGGAGCCAAGACGAATCTGAAGGTTGCCGTTCCACCAGTCTTTCACCGAAGTCCTCGTCTGCCATATCGCCGTAGAAATATGATGCATGCCAAGCCACGCCAGAATATGGTTCCAAATGCGGATGGTGAAGCGGCATTGGAAGAGGAGATGGGCCGCCGATTCCTGACCGTATTGGGCTGAATTGTTTTCCATTGACCCTAACTTGGGTCGGTCGATTCTTTATTGGGCTTGCCCATTACACGTTTCCTTATTAGGCTGTTTTTGTGCATTTTGCTTCTGTTTTTTCGGTTTTATGGGTACATTTTGGATGTAGAGTGAGTATAGGATATATACACTAAGTAATATAAAATGTGTGTATAATTATACTTTAGTGTAAAAAATGCACCATTATATGCTTATTTCTTACATGTTCAAATGTTGCAGTTTCAGTGCAAGGATGCGTGTTTGAAGGTTATTTTTTCTTCTTCTTAAAGGTTAATACCAATGCCATAAATTTATTATTTTAAAAATTGCTTTAATACTTTTTTCAGATTTTATTTTATTTCCCACTTCTTTAAGTGTAATACATTTGCCACTAATTAATTCCTTCTTAAGAAACTTTGATTTTTGAGAAATTCCACTATTATATGATTATTCTTGCATATATTTGAAATGCACAAATTTGTTTATATGGTGTGCAAATTTTGTCATTGTTTGATTTTTATTTTTTTTCTTAAAGTGTAACATGCCATGAATTCATTCTTCCTTAGAAAATCTCATTATTTTGATTATATTTTAGTCTTTATTACATTTTCTTTCTTCTAAAAGAGCAATACCAAAGCCACTAATTCATTCTTTTCTAGAAAACTTTATTGTTTTGATTTTTTCCAATTTTATTTTATTTTCTTTCTTCTTTACTAGTAATCCCAATGCCACTAATTCGTTCATTCTCGGGAAACTTCTTTTTTATGAAAATCCCCTTTTATATGATTATTCTTGCATATTACAAAAGGCGCAAGTTATGTGTATGTGTGCAATTTTTTCATTATTTGTTTTATTATTTTTCAAAATATTTGTTGTTAATACCAATGTCATACAGAAAATATATTTTATTTTTTGGTTTTTATTCCATTTTCTCTCTTCTTAAAGGGTAATACCAAAGCTACCAATTCATTATTTCAATTTTCTTTTATTTCTTCTTTAATGGTAGTACCAATGGCAATAATTCATTCCTTCTTACAAGATTTATGTTTTTTGAAAATATACTATTATATACTTATTCTTGCATATTGTAAAAAGGCACAACTTCTGTCCAAATTGTGTGCAAATTTTAGTCATTTTTTATTTGTTTTTCACTTTGTTTCTTCTAGAAGGATAATAACAATACCACTAACTCATTATTCCTTAGAAAACTTAATTATTTCGATTTTTATTTATTTTTATTTTTATTTTACATTATGGATACTACCAACGCACTAATTCATTTGTTTTACAAAACTTTTCTCGCAAAACTATGATGTTGTCTATTTTTGCATATTGTCAAAAAGTGCAATTTTCTGTGTAAATTATGTGCAAAAAAATCATTGTTTTTAAATTTATTTTTTATCAATTAATTATTTCATATGAAAATTATTATTTTGATTTTGTTTTAGTTTTTATTTCATTCTCTTTCTTCTTAAAAGATAATACCAATGCCACTAATTCATTATTTCTTAGAAAACTTTATTATTTTGTTTTATTTTAGTTATCATTTTATTTTATTTCTTCTTTAATGGTAGTACCAATGCCTCTAATTCATTGCTTCTTAGGAGACTTCATTTTAAAAAATCCATTATTATATGTTTATTCTTGCATATTGTAAAATGCGCAATTTCTGTATAAACTGTGTCCAATTTTTTTATTTTTTATTTTTTATTTTTTATTCTGCAAGAGTAATACAATGCCACTAATTCATTCTTTCTTAGAAAACTTCATTATTTTATTTTTGTTTTTGTTTTTTCTCTTTATGGTAATACCAATGCCAGTAATTCATTTGTTTTTAGGAAACTTTTTCTTCCGAAATTGCGATATTGCTTATTCTTGCATGTTATTAAAAAAACACGATTTTTAATTTAGCATATCTAAGTGAGAGTATACATTTATTAGGTCGCGAGGCGTAGTATGATGTTTAATAGTGGCTCGATGCATGGGTGCAAGATCATGCTAGCGATAAGCTATGTGACCTGTGTGTGGACTGGCCGGGAAGAAAAAACCCTTGGACAGCGTATGTGCAGGAAGTGGGGGAGCTAGGCGGACAGCCTAAATGAGAGCACAAGAATCATGTGACCGAACGTTTTACTAGCATAAATATATCTCTAACATACTAACATGTGCTTATAAAAACACACCTGTCACCATCCAATAGAGTGTAGTCGTGCGTACGTTTCGTGCGTCCGGCCGATAGCTAGCTTCACATATACCTTCGTGTCGTCGCCCGTGGAATACATCAAACAATGCGATCTACGTAGCATGACACCCGTGCGTTGCGACGGGTCCAAAATATAATTCAGCTATATTGGATTAATAGTATGTAACAACCAATGTGCGTGCAACATTGTTATTAGGATAACAAAGTCTAGGAGCATATCCACTATTCTTCCTTCAAGCATCTGCACCTCATTTGTTAGTCTAACAATCTTACTGGTCAATTGATCATGTAAGTTATCATGATTCTTCAAAATATTTTTAAAGTTCTCATTTTGCTCAGTTTGACTAGCAATAAAACTTTTAAGAGTATCTTCAAGAGTATTTCTTTGCTGATACTAGCTCCATTAAAATTATTTGGTGCACCATTATTATTAGGATAAGGAAGTCTATGGCCATATCCATTATTTTTTCCGTTGGGATTATAACTATTGCGACTATATTGCGGCTTCAGAAGCTTCAAAGTAGGCATTCTAGATCAAGAAATTTCTTGAAAAAATTGGTGTGGTCCCAAGTGTGATGAATCCAATGGCTCTCTATTGTGATAATAGTGAAGCTGTTGCTCAAGCAAAGAAATCAAGATCACACATGAAGACCAGGCACATTGAACGCAAGTATCACATCTTCCGACATGTTGAGAAGGGCTATGTAAAGATTCTCAAGACTCACACGGATTTGAATGTGTCAGACCCGATGACGAAGGCTTTACCACGAGCAAAACATGAGCAACACCGGATAGCCATAGGTGTTAAAGATACTATGTAAAATAGATTATTGACTCTAGTGTAAGTGGGAGACTATTGAAAATATGCCCTATAGTCAATAATATTTGTATTATTATATTTTCGTATTCATAATTAAAAATTTTAAATTCATGCTATAACGGATATGATCCTGGAATACGTGATTCAGCGTAAAACTCATATGCATATGTGGAATGATAAAAGGTTAAATAATAGATTCATAGTCATGCCTCTCCGACTAGCTCAAGTGTTGTTGGCGATCATGTTTTTCGGATCTTAGGATATCGTTTAAGTGTTAAACGACAACCCTAAAACAACATTGAGATTATGACGTTGGAAGAACGATCCTATTGAATCGACCCAAATTTGTCTTATGAATTGAGTAAATGATGACCAAATCAAATCCTACAATTTATTTAGGTAGATAAATCATGGGCATGATTTGATAAATATTTGTTTACATGATTACATTAATATGGGCCGGTAAATCATGGAATAATGTATTTGTACTTCCGTTGCAATGCACGGGAAATTATCTAGTGCAATAAAACTTTAATATAAGGGGATATGCATATATTTGAAATTATTAATGATCACCAGGCAATTTGAAGTGATATAATCTCTAATATTAAAGGGGAGTTGTTTTCATCGCCTCCCCTCCTTCCTCTGTTTTTCCTCCCCATGACCCCCTCCCTTCTTGGTTTTCTGTTGATTTTTTGGCACTCTCAACCGATGTCGCACAAAATTTAAATCAACATAAGTAGAGTAACTTCGACTAATCAAAACCAAATCGATACTTTTCCAAAATCACGTCATGCATTAACTCAATCAAATCAAAGCAAATCTTCCCAAAATCACACCTAAATCAAAACTTTTCTTTCTTCCCCTATGAATACCCAAATCAAATCAGATCTTATCAAAACTTTAACTAAATCAAATCTTTCCTTGCAGCCCTACCCATACTCAAATCAAATTAAATCTTATCGAAATATAGAGTATGGCGAATGTAAGGCATATGTTAGGTATAATTAGTGTTGATACATTAGAATATGTATGTGTCCGTTGCACCACACATGCAATTAGCTAATCATAGAGAATATATGAGATCAAGTTTACACTCCGGAAAATATGAGTACAAAGTCTTCTCATCATGCATCATCTACTCATTCAGAATAATAAAGATGGTCGACCACAATTCAATGTATTTTTTCCAAAGGTGTTTATATTGTTGGTTTAGTTAATAGATTTGAGTTTTTTTCGAGAAAAAATATTGACAATTAAAATGAATACCAAAAACCAAGATATCATAATGATTTTCAGAAGGCATGTGGTCGGACTTTCTATAAAAAGAAAATTTTGAGAAACCGATAGGAGCACTGTCTTTTCATATCGGTAGAAGAAGAAAACAGATGATTCATGTACATGAGTGACAAGTGAAACTAACTTGACGAAAACCCCTAGTCCTGGACACACACATGCAAATTAACCAATACTCAACCCGCAAAAATAAAATAAAAATAATTAACCAATGCTCTCGTTGACTTTGTATATTTTTTCAGGATTTATTATTCAATGACTGAGATGTTTTTTTCAAGGGTAAGCCAAAGGCGTACCTTAGCTTTATAGAAGGGAGAAAAATATGTACAAGAGGTTACAATTTCGTTGGTTAAGGATCACAAGCCGACCCTAACCAAGCCTCCACTCCACTCTCACGCTACTCTACTACTCTGATCTAAGTTGTCCTCCAAACGCTCCTGTCGTGGCCCAAGTCCTTAGAAATTCGAAGATCATGTCCACCGTATCCCACTCGTTCTTGATCTGGCTCGATCCGAACACTGATACATCCATTTTGCATCATGCTTTTATATCAATATTTATTGCATTATGGGCTGTTATTACATGTTATGTCATAATACTTATGGCTATTCTCTCTTATTTTACAAGGTTTATCATGAAAAGGAAGAATGCCGGCAGCTGGAATTCTGGCTGGAAAAGGAGCAAATGTTGGAAACCTATTCTGCACAGCCCCAAAAATTCTGAAACTCCACGGAAGTCATTCTTGGAATTAATAAGAATTATTGAGCGAAGAAAATACCAGAGGGGGCCCACACCCTGGCCAGGAGGGCGGGGGCGCTCCCCCCCCCCTACTGGGCGCGCCCCCTGTCTCCTGGGCCCCCTGTTGGCCCTCCGGTGCCCATCTTCTGCTATATGAAGGCTTCTACCCTGGAAAAAAAATCATAAGCAAGCTCACGGGACGAAACTCCGCCGCCACGAGGCGGAACCTTGGTGGAACCAATCTAGGGCTCCGGCGGAGCTGTTCTGCAGGGGAAACTTCCCTCCGGGAGGGGGAAATCATCATCATCGTCATCACCAACGATCCTCCCATCGGGAGGGGGTCAATCTCCATCAACATCTTCACCAGCACCGTCTCCTCTCAAAACCCTAGTTCATCTCTTGTATCCAATCTTGTATGAAAACCACAAATTGGTACCTGTGGGTTGCTAGTAGTGCTGATTACTCCTTGTAGTTGATGCTAATTGGTTTACTTGGTGAAAGATCATATGTTCAGATCCTTAATGCATATTAATACTCCTCTGATTATGAACATGAATATGCTTTGTGAGTAGTTACGTTTGTTCCTGAGGACATGGGTGAAGTCTTGCTATTAGTAGTCATGTGAATTTGGTATTCGTTCGATATTTTGATGAGATGTATGTTGTCTGTCCTCTAGTGGTGTTATGTGAACGTCAACTACATGACACTTCACCATTATTTGGGCCTAGAGGAAGGCATTGGGAAGTAATAAGTAGATGATGGGTTGCTAGAGTGACAGAAGCTTAAACCCTAGTTTATGCGTTGCTTTGTAAGGGGCTGATTTGGATCCATTAGTTTCATGCTATGGTTAGGTTTACCTTAATACTTCTTTTGTAGTTGCGGATGCTTGCAATAGGGGTTAATCATAAGTGGGATGCTTGTCCAAGAAAGGGCAGCACCCAAGCACCGGTCCACCCACATATCAAATTATCAAAGTACCGAACGCGGATCATATGAGCGTGATGAAAACTAGCTTGACGATAATTCCCATGTGTCCTCGGGAGCGCTTTTCTCATTATAAGAAATTGTCCAGGCTTGTCCTTTGCAACAAAAAGGATTGGGCCACCTTGTTGCACTTTATTTACTTTCATTGCTTGTTACCCGTTACAAATTATCTTGTCACAAAACTATCTGTTACCTACAATTTCAGTGCTTGCGGAGAATACCTTACTGAAAACCGCTTGTCATTTCCTTCTGCTTCTCGTTGGGTTGGACACTCTTACTTATTGAAAGGACTATAGTAGATCCCCTATACTTGTGGGTCATCAAGACTCTTTTCTGACGCCGTTGCCGGGGAGTGAAGCGCCTTTGGTGAGTGGAAATTGGTAAGGAAACATTTATATAGTGTGCTGAAATTTTCTGTTACTTGTTACTATGAAAACTAATCCTTTGAGGGGCTTGTTTGGGGTATCTTCATCCCGACCAGTAGAGCAAAGAGTTGCTCCTCAACCTACTGAACCTACTGAAAATGTTTACTTTGAGATTCCTTCGGGTATGATAGAGAAACTGCTAGCTAATCCTTTTGCAAGAGATGGAGCATCGCATCCCGATTTATACCTTATCTTTGAGGATGAAGTTTGTGGATTATTTAAGCTTGCAGGTATTCCCGATGATGTTGTCAAGAGGAAAGTCTTCCCTTTATCTTTGAAGGGAGATGCATTGACATGGTATAGGCTATGTGATGATACGGGATCTTGGAACTATAAACGACCGAAGTTGGAATTTCACTAGAAGTTCTGTCCTATGCATCTTGTTCATCGTGATCGTAATTACATATATAATTTCTGGCCTCGCGAAGGAGAAAGCATCGCTCAAGCTTGGGGGAGGCTTAAGGAAATGTTATATTCATGCCCCAATCATGAGCTCTCAAGAGAAATGATTAGTCAAAAAATTTATGCTCGGCTTTCTCTCAATGATCGCACCATGCTTGATACTTCTTGTGCTCGTTCTTATATGCTGAAGACTACTAAATTCAAGTGGGATTTATTGGAAAGAATTAAACGCAACTCTGAAGATTGGGGTTCCGACGATGGTAAGGAGTCAGGTATGACACCTAAGTTTGATTGTGTTAAATCTTTTATGGATACCGATGCTTTTCGTGGATTTAGCGCTAAATATGGACTTGACTCTTAAGATAATAGCTGCTTTTTGTGAATCTTTTGCCACTCATGTTGATCTCCCTAAGGAGAAGTGGTTTAAATATAATCCTCCCACTGAAGTAAAAGTAGTTGCACCTATTACAGTTAAAGAAAAGACTATCAATTATGATGGTCCTATTGTTTCTACTACTTATGTTGAGAAACCACCTTTCCCTGTTAGGATAAAGGATCATGCTAAAGCTTCAATTGTTGTTCGTAAGAGTAATACTAGAACTTATACACCCCTAGAGCAAATCAAAGTTGAACCTAATATTGCTATGGTTAAAGATCTCTTGGATGATAATATAGATGGGCATGTTATTTACTTTTATGGTGAAACTGCTAATATTGCTAGACCAGATGCTAAGATACATAGACCCGTTGTAGGCATGCCTGTTATTTCTGTTAAAATAGGAGATCATTGTTATCATGGCTTGTGTGATATGGGTGCTAGTGCTAGTGCAATACCTATTTCCTTATATAAGGAAATTATGCATGACATTGCACCCGCTGAGTTAGAAGGTATTGATGTTACTATTAAGCTTGCCAATAGAGATACTATTTCACCAGTTGGGATTGTTAGAGATGTTGAAGTCTTGTGTGGGAAACTTAAATATCCTGCTGATTTTCTTGTTCTTGGTTCCCCACAAGATGACTTTTGTCCCATTATATTTGATAGACCCTTCTTGAATTCTGTTAATGCTAAGATTGATTGCAAAAATGATGTTGTTACAATTGGCTTGGGGGATATGAAACATGAGTTTAATTTTGCTAAGTTTCGTAGACAACCCCGTGATAAAGAATTGCCTGGTAAGGATGAGATTATTGGTCTTGCTTCTATTGCCATACCTCCTACTGATCCTTTAGAACAATATTTGCTAGACCATGAAAATGATATGTTTATGAATGAAAGAAGGGAAATAGATGAAGTATTCCTTCAACAGGGTCCTATTTTGAAACACAACTTACCTGTTGAAATCCTAGGGGATCCCCCTCCACCCAAGGGTGACCCCGTGTTTGAGCTCAAACCTTTACCTGATAATCTTAAATATGCTTATCTTGATGAAAAGAAGATATATCCTGTTATTATTAGTGCTAACCTTTCAGAGCAAGAAGAGGAAAGATTATTGAAAACTCTGAAGAAGCACCGTGCTGCTATTGGATATACTCTGGATGATCTTAAGGGCATTAGTCCCACTCTATGCCAACACAAAATAAAAGTGGAGAAAGATGCTAAACCAGATAGAGATCCTCAACGACGGTTAAACTGGAAGATGAAAGAAGTGGTAAGAAAGGAGATACTAAAGCTCCTTGAGGCAGGTATAATTTATCCCGTTGCTGATAGTGATTGGGTAAGTCCTGTCCATTGCATTCCTAAAAAGGGAGGTATTACTGTCGTTCCTAATAATAAAGATGAATTGATCCCGCAAAGAATTATTACAGGTTATAGGATGGTAATTGATTTTCGTAAATTAAATAAAGCTACTAAGAAAGATCATTACCCCTTACCTTTTATTGATCAAATGCTAGAAAGACTGTCCAAACATACACATTTCTGCTTTCTAGATGGTTATTCTGGTTTCTCTCAGATACCTGTGTCAGCGGAGGATCAATCAAAAACTACTTTTACTTGCCCTTTCGGTACTTTTGCTTATAGACGTATGCCTTTTGGTTTATGTAATGCACCTGCTACCTTTCAAAGATGCATGATGGCTATATTCTCTGACTTTTGTGAAAAGATTTGTGAGGTATTCATGGAAGATTTCTCCGTTTATTGATCCTCTTTTGATGATTGCTTGAGCAACCTTGATCGAGTTTTGCAGAGATGTGAAGACACTAGTCTCGTCTTGAATTGGGAAAGTGCCACTTTATGGTTAATGAAGGAATCGTCTTGGGGCATAAAATTCCTGAAAGAGGCATTGAAGTTGATAAAGCTAAAGTTGATGCTATTGAAAAGATGCCATGTCCCAAGGACATAAAAGGTATAAGAAGTTTCTTTGGTCATGCCGGTTTTTATAGGAGGTTCATTAAGGACTTTTCTAAAATATCTAGGCCTCTAACTAATTTATTGCAAAAACATATTCCTTTTGTCTTTGATGATGATTGTGTAGAAGTATTTGAAATACTTAAGAAAGCTTTGATCACTGCACCTATTGTTCAGCCACCTGATTGGAATTTACCCTTTGAAATTATGTGTGATGCTAGCGATTATGCTGTAGGTGTTGTTCTAGGGCAAAGAGTCGATAAGAAATTAAATGTTATCCAGTATGCTAGTAAAACTCTTGATACTACCCAAAGAAATTATGCTACTACTGAAAAAGAATTCTTAGTAGTTGTATTTGCATGTGATAAGTTCAGACCTTACATTGTTGATTCTAAAGTTACTATTCACACTGGTCATGCTGCTATTAAATATCTTATGGAAAAGAAAGATGCCAAGCCTAGACTTATTAGGTGGGTTCTCTTGCTCCAAGAATTTGATTTGCATATTATCGATAGAAAGGGAGTTGAGAACCCCGTTGCAGACAACTTGTCTAGGCTAGAGAATGTTCTTGATGACCCACTACCTATTGATGATAGCTTTCCTGATGAACAATTAGCGGTCATTAATGCTTCTCGTACTGCTCCATGGTATGCTGATTATGCTAATTACATTGTTGCTAAATTTATACCACCTAGTTTCACATACCAGCAAAAGAAAAAGTTCTTTTATGATTTAAGACATTACTTCTGGGATGACCTACACCTTTATAAAGAAGGAGTAGATGGTGTTATTAGATGTTGTGTACCTGAGCATGAACAGGAACTGATCCTACGCAAGTGTCACTCCGAACCATATGGAGGACACCACGCTGGAGATAGAACTGCACATAAGGTATTGCAATCCGCTTTTTATTGGCCTACTCTCTTCAAAGATGCCCGTAAGTTTGTTTTGTCTTGTGATGAATGTCAGAGAATTGGTAATATTAGTAAACGTCAAGAAATGCCTATGAATTATTCTCTTATTATTGAACCATTTGATGTTTGGGGTTTTGATTATATGGGACCTTTTCCTGCATCTAATGGTTATACACATATTTTGGTTGCTGTTGATTACGTTACTAAGTGGGTAGAAGCTATTCCAACTAGTAGTGCTGATCATAACACTTCTATTAAGATGCTTCAAGAAGTTATTTTTCCGAGATTCGGAGTCCCTAGATACTTAATGACTGATGGTGGTTCACATTTTATTCATGGTGCTTTTTGTAAAATGCTTGCTAAGTATGATGTTAATCATAGAATTGCATCTCCATATCACCCACATTCTAGTGGTCAAGTAGAATTGAGTAATAGAGAGCTTAAATTAATTTTGCAAAAGACTGTTAATAGATCTAGAAAGAATTGGTCCTAGAGACTTGATGATGCATTATGGGCTTATAGAACTACATATAAAAATCCTATTGGTATGTCTCCATATAAAATGGTTTATGGAAAAGCATGTCATTTACCTCTCAAACTAGAACATAAGGCATATTGGGCCATTAAAGAGCTCAATTATGATTTCAAACTTGCCGGTGAGAAGAGGCTATTTGACATTAGCTCACTTGATGAATGAAGAACCAAGGCCTACGAGAATGCCAAACTATTTAAAGAAAAAGTTAAAAGGTGGCATGACAAAAGGATACAAAAGCGTGAGTTTAATGTGGGTGATTATGTGTTGCTATTCAACTCTCGTTTAATATTTTTTGCAAGAAAACTTCTCTCTAAATGGGAAGGGCCTTACGTTATCGAGGAGGTCTATCGTTCCGGTGCCATAAAAATCAACAACTTCAAAGGCACAAATCCGAAGGTGGTGAACGATCAAAGAATCAAACATTATATCTCAGGTAATCCTATAAATGTTGAAACTAATATTATTGAGACCGTAACCCCGGAGGAATACATAAGGGACACTTTCCAGAACGTTTCAGACTCCGAAAAGGAATAGGTATGTGGTACGGTAAGTAAACCGACTCCAAAACAATTCTAATGGCAATTTTTCTCCATTTTGGAATATTTAAGAATTTTGGAAAGCAAGAAGTAATCTAGGAAGGACACGAGGCCTCCACGAGGGTGGAGGGCATGCCCACCCCTACTGGGCACGCCCCCTGTCTCGTGGGCACCTCGTGTGCCTCCCGGACTCCGCTTTCTTGCACGTTACTTCTTTTGGTCAATAAAAATTCATTATATAATCTTTTGAAGGTCTTGACCACCATATCACGCAAAAATCTTCTGTTTTCGTTTCGAGCTGTTTTTGCCGCGGGTTAGAGCAATATGTAGTCCCAGGATTCGGAGGGAGAAAGCTATGTGGCTGATTTCCTTGCAGACCCTAAGGTCTACGGGGACTTGGAGCATGGTGGCTGGACCACTGAGGAAGAGGAAGACTATGAGCCTAAGGGAAAGAAGGAGATGAGCTCAGACGAAGATGAAGCCCCATTACCTCAACCAGGGGACATGCATGTGGAGTTTAAAAAGTCAAGCCTCCCTGATAGAGCAAAAAAGCCAAAGATCGAGTTTATCCCTTTTCGTCTCTTGAAGGAGAGCAAACAGGAACTGTGCAGAAGGATATTAAGCCTTGAGCAGGAAATCGATGATCTAAAGGAGCAAAATACTATCCTCAAGCGTAAATTGAGGAAGAAGTCTACATCATCAACAACTCCTTCTTCACCACCTCCGAGGACATAATCACATGGGTATGGGCACTCCCCTTGGCAACTGCCAAGCTTGGGGGAGGTGCCCCGGTATCGTATCACCATCACACTCCTATCTTTACCGTTTTACTTAGTTCGATCCCTTTAGTAATATCTTGATCTAGTAGATTGAAGTTTTGGTATGGATTAGTTTTGAGTTTTGCTTTGTGATCCCTTCTTTGTAATCGAGTCCGTGAGCTATCTATAATAAAGATTAGTGTTGAGTCAAGGGCTTTTCTGTCTTGCTATGATCTTGAGAAAATAGAAAGAATAAAAAGAATAAAAGAGTTCATATTGATCTTATGGATAGTAATGACTTCACATATAAAAAGTATGAGGCATAAAAGTTGTTGAGGGTTGACAAACGTAGTTTTGGTCATCGTTGCAATTAATAGGAAGTAATAAAGAACGAGAGGTTCTCACATATAAATATACTATCTTGGACATCTTTTATGATTGTGAGCACTCATTAAGTATGACATGCTAAAGAGTTGATGTTGGACAAGGAAAATAACGCAATGGTTTATGTTTTCTCACATCTCAGTTAAAGTATATTGTCATGGATCTTCCCAACATGTTGAGCTTGCCTTTCCCCCTCATGCTAGCCGAAAATTCCTTGCACCAAGTAGAGATACTAGTTGTGCTTTCAAATATCCTTAAACCCAGTTTTGCCATGAGATTCCACCATACCTACCTATGGATTGAGTAAGATCCTTCAATTAAGTTGTCATGTTGCAAGCAATAAAAATTGCTCTCTAAATATGTATGACTTATTAGTGCGGAGAAAATAAGCTTTATACGATCGTGTGATATGGAAGTAATAAAAGCGACGGACTGCATAATAAAGGTTCATATCACAAGTGGCAATATAAAGTGACGTTCTTTTGCATTAAGATTTTGTGCATCCAACCCTAAAAGCACATGACAACCTCTGCTTCCCTCTGCGAAGGGCCTATCTTTTACTTTATGTCTTTTACTTTATGCAAGAGTCAAGGTGATCTTCACCTTTCCCTTTTTCATTTTATCCTTTGGCAAGCACCTCGTGTTGGAAAGATCCTGATACATATATCCAATTGGATGTAAGTTAGCATGAACTATTATTGTTGACATCACCCAAAGGTGAATATGTTGGGAGGCGAAACTATAAGCCCCTATCTTTCTCAGTGTCCGATTAAAACTCCATAACCATAAGTATTGCGTGAGAGTTAGCAATTGTAGAAGACTATATGATAGTTGAGTATGTGGACTTGCTGAAAAGCTCTATTCTTGACTCTTTCTGATGTTATGATAAATTGCAATTGCTTCAATGACTGAGATTATAGTTTGCTAATTCTCAATGAAGTTTATGATCCATACTTGACATTGTGAATAGATTGTTACTTGAGTATAAGAAATCATATGACAAAATCCATATATGTTGCTATTATAAGAATGATCATGATGCCCTCATGTCCGTATTTTATTTTTATTGACACCTCTATCTCTAAACATGTGGACATATTTTTCGATTTCGGCTTCCGCTTGAGGACAAGCGAGGTCTAAGCTTGGGGGAGTTGATACGTCCATTTTGCATCATGCTTTTATATCAATATTTATTGCATTATGGGCTGTTACTACACGTTATGTCACAATACTTATGTCTATTCTCTCTTATTTTACAAGGTTTATCATGAAGAGGGAGAATGCCGGCAGCTGGAATTCTGGCTGGAAAAAGAGCAAATATTGGAAACCTATTCTGCACAACTCCAAAAATCCTGAAACTCCACGGAAGTAATTTTTGGAATTAATAAGAATTATTGAGCAAAGAAAATACCAGAGGGGGCCCACACCCTGGCCAGGAGGGTGGGGGGCGCGCCCCCTGTCTCCTGAGCCCCCTGTTGGCCCTCCGGTGCCCATCTTCTGCTATATGAAGGCTTCTACCCTGGAAAAAAATCATAAGCAAGCCCACGGGTCGAAACTCCGCCGCCACGAGGCGGAACCTTGGCGGAACCAATCTAGGGCTCCGGCGGAGCTGTTCTGCCAGGGAAACTTCCCTCCAGGAGGGGAAAATTATCATCATCGTCATCACCAACGATCCTCTCATCGGGAGGGGTCAATCTCCATCAACATCTTCACCAGTACCTTCTTCTCTCAAAACCCTAGTTCATCTCTTGTATCCAATCTTGTATCAAAACCACAAATTGGTACCTGTGGGTTGCTAGTAGTGTTGATTACTCCTTGTAGTTGATGCTAATTGGTTTACTTGGTGAAAGATCATATGTTTAGATACTTAATGCATATTAATACTCCACTGATTATGAACATGAATATGCTTTGTGAGTAGTTATGTTTGTTCCTGAGGACATGGGTGAAGTCTTGCTATTAGTAGTCATGTGAATTTGGTATTCGTTCGATATTTTGATGAGATGTATGTTGTCTCTCCTCTAGTGGTGTTATGTGAACGTCGACTACATGACACTTCACCATTATTTGGGCCTAGAGGAAGGCATTGGGAAGTAGTAAGTAGATGATGGGTTGCTAGAGTGACAGAAGCTTAAACCCTAGTTTATGCGTTGCTTCGTAAGGGGCTGATTTGGATCCATTAGTTTCATGCTATGGTTAGGTTTACCTTAATACTTCTTTTGTAGTTGCGGATGCTTGCAATAGGGGTTAATCATAAGTGGGATGCTTGTCCAAGAAAGGGCAGTACCCAAGCACCGCTCCACCCACATATCAAATTATCAAAGTACCGAACGCGAATCATATGAGCGTGATGAAAACTAGCTTGACGATAATTCCCATGTGTCCTCGGGAGCGCTTTTCTCACTATAAGAAATTGTCTAGACTTGTCCTTTGCTACAAAAAGGATTGGCCCACCTTGCTGCACTTTATTTACTTTCACTGCTTGTTACCTGTTACAAATTATCTTGTCACAAAACTATCTGTTACCTACAATTTCAGTGCTTGCAGAGAACACCTTACTGACTTGTTATTTCCTTCTGCTCCTCGTTGAGTTCGACACTCTTACTTATTGAAAGGACTACGATAGATCCCCTATACTTGTGGGTCATCAAACACCCTTGCGTTCCTCTGCTTCCATAGAGTCCAGCAGATAAGCATTACCAACATGTCCAATCCTTTCCGAGATTGCTTATGTATTTGTTTTCTGGCTTCCGACCACCATTGCACCAACCTGGAATCATTTGTTGGGCAAAGCTCCATCCTCAAACCCATCCTAGCAATGCAACTGAACCACACTTGCCTCGAGAACACACACTGCTGCAATATGTGGCCGGCCGTCTCCTCCTCCTGGTCACATAAGTAGCATTTTGACGTTTGATCTTGTAGGCCATGTCTATCCCTTCTATCCGACGTCCATAGTCGATATTTCACTGCCAGCCACATGAAAATTTTACACGCAAGAGGTGCCCAACATTTCCAAATGGCTCCGAAGGAGTGGTATCTAATTCCTCCCTCACAAAGCATCTTATAGGCTGAAGATGTTGTGTAGATTCCGGACACATTCCATGCTCAAATGGGGTTGTCCTCAGTCCGAGCGTCTAGTTGCACCTCCGAAATGATCTCCCAAAGTTCGATGAACTGGGTTAAACCCTCCATGCATTAGTCACCCACCACGTCGTTCATCCAAGCATGCATGCACATGACATCGCGTACCAGCCTCCTGTTGGCCACCTGTGTACGAACTGTCGCTGCGACCAGAGGGGCAATATCCGTGATGGTTGCGCCATGGAGCCACCGATCTTTCCAAAACAAAATTTTGTCTCCCACTCCAACCTTCCATTTGACCAGGCTGCCAAAAGTTTGGTCAACCTTTTTGTCCGCGGTCAAGCTGAGACCTTGCCAAGGCCTAGATGCATCCGTGCGTCGGAGCCACTCCCATCTTAATCTTAGAGCAATGCCATGCTTAAACAGGTCAATGACGCCAAGTCCTCCCATGTGCTTTCGCCTACATCTCTTGCCCAAGATACCACACATTTGCCACCATTCACTTCCTTTGTCCCGGCCCAAAAAAAGGCCCGACAACCTCTGTCCACTCTTTCTAGAGCCCATTTTGGCGCCTCCGCAATCATGAGATGATGAGTGGACCGCGCTCTCATGACTTGGTTGACAAGGATAAGCCTCCCAGGTCTAGTCACCAAGCCCCTTTGCCATCCCGGCAAGATGTGTAGGGCCGCATCCACCACCGGCTGCCACCAAGCCCCTTTGCCATCCCGGCAAGATGTGTAGGGCCGCATCCACCACCGGCTGCCACTCGGATCTTTTGAGCTATCTTATGCTTAACTGGAGCCCTAGATATTTGCACAGGAAAGTGGCAATCTTCCAGGGTAGCGCCGACTTAACAAGCTCCTCATCGTCAGCCTCCGCGCGGATCATAATTGCCGCTGATTTGGCAAAGTTCACTTTAAGCCTAGATGCCACTCCGAAGATGGTGAGTGTTTCCTTAACAAACAGGAGATCAGGCCATGTAGGTTTGATGAAAAGAACCACATCATCCGTGTACAAGGACAGGCGCTGAACAGGGCTACATCCATTGATAGTAATCATCACTCGAGCCTCATGCGCCTTGATAATGATTGTCGTAAGGACATCCATGGCAATAACGAAAAGCGGAGGGGAGATCGAATCCCCTTGCCGTGCATGAACTTGTCACCTGCACAACCATTCACTATCACTCTTGAGCTGGCAGTAGTAAGAAGGGTTGCAATCCATGATATCCACCGCTCCGAGAATCCTTTGACTCATAAAACTTCAAACAGGAAAGGCCACGCGAGGGAGTCAAAAGCTTTAGTTATGTCAAGTTTGAGTAACACTCCTTTCGCTTCCCTTCTATGCATCGAGCGTGCCATTTGCCTCGCCAGAAGGAAGTTATCATGCAAGCATCCGCCCCTTGATGAAGTCGGACTGGTTCGCCTGGATGAGCTCTGCCATACGTGGTCTGAGTCTTGCGGTTAGCAGTTTAGATGCAATCTTGGGCATGCTGCGCACAAGGCATATAGGTCGGAAGTCAAATACAGAGCATGCATCCGGAGACTTCGGCAGTAGTGTGATCAAGGCTTGGTTTAGTCTCCCAAATCCCCTTCCATTTCCAAGAAAAAGATTATGTATCGCAGCAATGCGATCCTCCTTTATAAACTCCCAAGCTTTCTAGAAGAACAGGCCAATGAACCCGTCTGGCTCTGGTGCCTTGTCCGAGGGTAGATCCTTAATAACCGCCCAAACCTCATCCTCGGTGAACACACGGTCCTGCTCCGAGAGGTGTACGTGAGCAACTCCAAGGCTCTCCAAATCGAGAGTGAACTCTCGTGCCACATCCTTGCCCAACAAATCTTTGTAAGCATTGTAAAATGCATCCTCCTTGCCTTTCTGATCTGTGATGATGCGCCCATCCATGGTCAAAGAAGGTATGTAGTTCTTCATACGCCTCCCGTTCGCCACCAAGTGAAACAGCTGCGTGTTTGCGTCCCCTTCTTGTAGCCATATTATTCTCGACCTTTGTCTAGAGATGGTCCTCTCTAGAGATGCCAGCCCTAGCACAAGTTGCTTAAGAGTTCTTCTAAGCCATCTTTCCTCCTCCGTAAGCCGACGGTTTTCCTGAGCATAGTCGAACCGCATGATAAAAATATTTGCAACGGCAATCTGCAACTTGATATTTCCTATCTCGTTTTGACCCCACACGGCAAGCGCTCTGGCCGTATTACTCCCTCCGTTCCGAATTACTTGTCGCAGGTATGGATGTATGTAGATGTATTTTAGTTCTAGATACATCCATTCTTATGACGAGTAATTTGGAACGGAGGGAGTACGTAGCATGATGTCTAGCCGCATGAAAGGATATGACTGTGTGTTGCCCGTGCATTGCGTGGGTGGCTGTGTTATTTTTACTGATGGTAAAAAAATATTTATTTCTCCCGCTATTTTGACGACCCCTCTGCCGCCAATAGAGCTCCACACAGCGAGTGACGAAGACCATTTCATCTGGAAGCAATATCTGGATCGCATGTACTACTACTAGTGGTTCAACAGTTATCCGGTGAATGCACAAACGCACAAAGCATGGCAGCAACTCATCGACACCAAGTCAAGCCTAAAGAAACGGACAAGCATGTACAAGTACCCGTGACATTCCCAAGGCGGCGCATCTCTCAACTCCAGGCGGCGCAAGAAAAGAAATAGCAAACCAAAATGGATCGACAGAGCAGCTGCCGCCCGTAGCACAGCACACCGGCACTTCCCGTCGACAAAGCATCTCCTCCACTGCGCCCTGCCTTTTTGACACACACACACACACACACACACACAGCCTTTTTGTCTTACGTACACTGGTCTAGTAGTGCTCATCAGCCCACCGCCCCACCAACCGGTGCCATCCTCACCCGGATTGTGCTTTTAAACTCTTGGATCTGCAGAGCTGTATCCATCGACGATCCCTTTCCCCAATGGCTGCGCGGGTGGCCGGTTCCGCCACTGCCAACTCCCTGCTCCTCGTCCTCTTCCTCGCGTCCTGCTCCGCCGCCGTGGCCATCCGGACGCACGGCCGTGGCTACGTGTCGGCGGTCGGTGACCCTGGCATGCAGCGCGACGGCCTCCGCGTGGCCTGGGAGGCCTGGAACTTCTGCAACGAGGTCGGCCAGGAGGCCCCCGGCATGGGCAGCCCGCGCGGCGCCGACTGCTTCGACATCCGTAAGCGCTCGCATTCCCTTGGCTTGCTCTGAGTCGGAATTGTTCCCTGATGATGCAATTCCGTCCAAACATTCTTCGCACGAGCATTGTTATTGCGTGGATCTGGATGGGAACGATGCCGATGTCTACTCTATTTGCTGTTAAAAAAGTCGATTGTTATGCAGAGGCCACCGACGACGCGCAGGGCCAGCCCGTGTACAAGGTGGTGCACCGCGTGACCGACGCCGACAACGCGCTCCGCGCCGGCGACCCGTTCCCCGGCACGTCGGCGAACTCCACCATCACCGACACCGACCGCTACGCGGCGGCCAAGGAGCTCTACCTCGGAGACCGGTGCCAGGTGCCCGACAGCCCGGTGCCGTGGCAGTTCTGGATGGTGATGCTCAAGAACGGCAACCTGGACACGACCGCGGCCATCTGCCCCGACAACGGCCGCCCGGCGCGCCCGTTCGCGCAGACCTCCCGGTTCCCCTGCCCCGGCGGCACGGGGTGCATGAACCAGCCGCTGGTGTTCCACAACAGCACCGCGCTGGACGACGCCGGCCGGTGGCTCCGCGGCGGGCTGTTCGGCACGTACGAGCTGGACGCCACGGATCTCGGGAGGAGCGACGTGTCCTACTACTCGGTGGTGTGGGAGAAGCAGATCGGTCCGGCGGGCGGCGCCGGCTGGGTCTTCCACCACAAGCTGCGGACGTCGGCCAAGTACCCCTGGCTGATGCTGTACCTGCGGTCCGACGCCACCAGGGGCTTCTCCGGCGGCTACCACTACGACACCAGAGGCATGACAAAGATAGTAAGTCGTTCTGTTAAGTCGTTATCCGTTTTTTACTACCACCAGATTTTGTCTGATGACGTGGTAACCTATTTTCCCTCTCGTCCTGTCAGGTGCCGGATTCACCGGATTTCAAGGTGAGGCTGACGCTGGAGGTGAAGCAGGGCGGGGGGCCCAACAGCCAGTTCTACCTGATGGACATGGGCAGCTGCTGGAAGAACGACGGCGCGCCGTGCGACGGCGACACGGCCACGGACGTGACCCGGTACAGCGAGATGATCATCAACCCGGAGACGCCGGCGTGGTGCCAGCCGGGGCGCAGGGACCAGTGCCCGCCGTGGCACACGTTCCGCAACGGCACCCGGGTGCACCGCGACGACACGGCACGGTTCCCCTACGCCGCGTACCACGTGTACTGCTCGCCGGGGAACGCGCGGCACGCCGAGCAGCCGACGACGTACTGCGACCCCTACAGCAACCCGCAGCCGCAGGAGATCCTGCAGATCGTGCCGCACCCGGTGTGGGGCGAATTCGGGTACCCCACGGCGAAGGGGCAGGGCTGGATCGGCGACCCCAGGGCATGGGAGCTCGACGTCGGGGCCTTGTCGCACGCGCTGTATTTCTACCAGGTAGCGTTATCTGTCCTGTCCATCATGTGACTGTTTCTCGTCCGCGATCTTCTAGGACGCAGCTATGAAAAATGAATGATGGCTGATTTCCATGGCTGCAGGATCCCGGCACGCCGCCGGCGAAGAGGCGGTGGTCGTCGCTTGACGTCGGCACCGAGATATATGTCAGCAAGAAGGCGGAGGCGGAGTGGACGCTGAGTGGGTTCGACATTCTTGTTCCCAACAAGTGTATCACGTCCCAAGGGGGAACCGTCAGTAGCTGTTGGTAATGTAGGTGAAAGGTCATTCTCCCAACTCATAAAAAAGGGTCATTCTCATACGTAGCATACGCTTTGAAGCAACATGCATGTACGACACATCTACCATATTGAGTACTCCATTTTTTTATTTGCGAAAGACTGTCCTTGAACAACCATACAAGCCCACCAACGTATCTATACCTCTATATCTATATTTATATCTATATCTATATCTATACATAATAATAATAATACTATTAAAAGACGAAGGCTTTCATAGTTCTTCATACATCATTCCTTTATATCCGTTGATTGTGTGTTAACCATAAAAATTGACGGCTGAGATTTAAAATATATCTACACATAATTTTTTGATAAGTACAAAAAATATCGTTGTCGAGTATGTTCTGCCGAAGGCCATATGCACACGATCTGCCGAAAGCAGTCGTAAGTGTATGCATGCACCCGATGCACATAAAAAAAAGAATAAATGTCAGATGTCAATTACAATTCAAACTCATCTTATAGCAATAAAGGAAAGCTACCAATACCATACGTGTTCCTTGAGGCTGCTGACCCGATAAGCCTCCAGTGCGGGGAATTTGACAAGGGGGATGCGGAGCAGCTCCTTCTGCTGTGCCCAACATGCCACGGCGCTCACGGAGGGCACATCATCATGACTGTCGGAGTTAATTGTACAGAAGTACCACAATTAGGGCATTGCATGCGGATTGGTACCATTTTTGGTAATTTTTACATGTCAGTACCAAGTCTGAGGCCAGCCGTTACAAAAAGGTCTAAACCACGTATTGACGGTGTATCTGACCGGCTAGGCCCACCTGTCAGGTGCTGTCGTGGCATATTTTTTTACAGAAAACTCCCTTGCTTTGTACGTAATCACATAAATGCCCAATTATTTCGCGGGAAAAAGACTTCTATTAGAGGCTTTTTTTTCGTTCGTAATTTACACTACCGAAGCGGACTCGTTTGAATATTTCCGTCGGCTTGAAAGAATAAATAAAACAACTAAAAATTGTTGCCCGGGCGGGATTCGGGCCCGCGACCAGCAGTCCAGCCGCGACACGCACTAGCCACGACACCACAACAGAGCTCGGGCCCGACAACAGGCGTCCCCTCCTTTATACCAGCCGCAAAACGCTGGGCCGGCCCACTGAGGCCTTTAATTTTTTTTTCCGCACTTACCTGGCGCACGTGTTGGGGCTCGTTCGTTGCCCAGATTTCTTTACGTTTCATTTTTCTTACTTATTATGCTTTATTTATGTTTCTGGTTTGGGCTTATTTTTAGGTTTTTCTTTCTTCTTTTTTCATTCAGTAGGTTGTTTTTTCTCCTGGATTTTTAACATATTTGCTGAACATATTTTATGATCGGTTTCAGTATATGATGAACATGTTTTGAACTATGCACGAACATTTGTACGCTAAGCACTTTTCTGCTTATAGTGAATATTTTTCAATGCACGATGAACTTTTCTTTACAAACGGTGAACATTTATTTAATGCAATGAACTTTTGGTAATATACATTGAACAAATTTTAAATGCAAATTTAACATTTTTGTAATATAGGTTGAATTTGTTTTCTTAAGATATGATGACATTTTTGCATAATGTGCGGTGAACTTTTCGTAATTATGGTGAACATTTTCTTAATACACGATGATTTTCAAGAATATTATCATTAAACAATTTCTTAATTTATGGTGAAATTTTTCTTAATACACGATGAGTTTCAAGAGTATTATGGTGAATATTTTCTTAATACATTGTGAATTATATGTATTTCAAAAAAATGTTCAACATGTGTTAAAAAATTATTGTATAAAATCATTCTTGCATTTTAAGAAACACGTCAATTTTTTAATAAAAGTTGAACCGTTTTAATGCATTTCTAAAATTTATTATGATTATACATTTATTTTTAATACATGTTGTCAATTTTTTAAAGTAAATGTGCCTTTAAAAAATACAATCAATATACGGGTAACTCAAATAAAAAACTGTGTGTTAAGCATATAATTTATTTGATAGTTGTGTATTTGAATAATATACTGAGGATACACAATAATTGTAAATGGTTGTTGTCCTGAGTGCAGACACATAAAATATGGGAGATACGTGTGTTCTAGTCTGGTGCTTGACACTTGATAGCACTAATATGCAATTGCTATTATATTTACTAATATCATAATTAAAAAAACAGTAACTCAGCGCGCGCAGACTAGATGGGCCAATCGCCGGCCCAGCGTGACGGGTCTACTATAAAAAGTTTTACGCCTGTTTTCTGACTCGTGCTTTGCTGTGGCGTTGTGGCTAGCGCGAGTCGCTGCTGGACGGTCCGTCGCCTGTTCGAATCCTGCCGTCTTCAAATTTTTAGGTGTTCTATATATTTGTTTAAGCCGACGGAAAATTTCAAACAAGTGCCGCTTCGGTAATGTAAAATTACGAACCAAAAAAAAAGCCTCTCATACGAGCCCATTTTCTGTAAAATAATTGGGTATTTATGTGATTACTTACAGAGTAAGGGAGTTTTTTGTAAAAAACATGCCACCTCAGCACCTGACAGCCGGGCCCTGCCGGTCAGATACACTGTCAATACATTTTTATACGTGGTTTAGACCTTTTTGTAGCGACTGGCCCCAAACTTGATACTGACATGTAAAAATTACCAAAAATGGTATCAATCCGCATGTAATGCCTCAATTGTGGTACTTCTGTGCAATTAACTCTGACTGTCGACCCGAGGCTGGCCACTGATGAACAGTTCTTTGAGCCGCACATGTCTCGGCTTGCTCATGATCCTGACCAGTCCCATTTCCGTGCGGACACGATCCTGACCAGTCGGGACTGGTGGAGACGGTCCCATTTCCGTGCACAAGCGAGGCGAAAGCTCGATCAGGACCGAGGGACCGAGCGACAGCAAGGGAGAATGATCAGCGTGCCTGCCCTGCATGCCCCACATGCGTGTATCGTCCTTCATGGTGTAGGTGTGCAGCATGTAGAAGCTGGATGACCACGAACACCATCACGCAACATGCGAGATCAACCATCTCTGCCGAGTAGAGATCTATCTGGAAACAAAACATCAGGCCACGGCCAAGACATGATCGTTTTAGTTCGTGTTATCACATGATCCGATTAAAGCGACGGGCTACGCTAACAAACTAACACCAAAGTCGCAGCTTGGCTTGGCCTAACTGACGAAACTGCACTTTAAAAACTACACCTACGCCGTCGTTTCCGTGCGTGTGCAAATGCCGACTACATGCCGGGTCATCCACGGTGCATCGTCCTCGGTGTCGGCGGTGATCACGAGTGCAAGACCCAAGTTTGAGAGCTTGGCATGGTAGTATGTGTCGAGGAGGATGTTGTTGCTCTTAGATTATTATGCACGTATGAAGGGTCGGTGTAGTTGTACAGGTAGTTGAGCCGTTGAGCTCGCCTGCCACGTCCAGCGTGACCTGCATGCGCTGACCTCGCCGCCGTGGACGTCGAGCGAACCACTCGCTGATTGCGTTGTTTCCGCGGAACTAGAATACCATGTATGTTCCTTCAAAAAAAGAATACCATGTATGTCTAGCCGCCGTGCATGCAGTGACGGGACAGACGAATGAGGCTGGACTGGTTGACTGACTTACGCAACCCAGGATGCTAACCTCGACGCAGAGCCCACGTCACCGGGGGCAGTTTGTAGCTTCTCGCAGGAACCGCTCTGAAATCAGCCGGACCGACTGGTTCAAGCTCCCGCCATGTCTCCCTGACTAGCTTGTGACTTGTGAGTTAGCCTTTGGCTGGAAAGAAGTCCTCCAGGTGCAGGTGCAGAAGAACTCCGGGGAAAAAAAATTAGGAAGCACTTTTGGTTTTTGAATGCCGATACGTATTTCTAAGTGTTATATAGTGCAAGCGGATGAGTTGGCTTGAACTTTGTTGTACAACTCGATGTTCTTCTCGGGTGTGTGTTGGAAATCGTGGGCTATGGAAAAGAATTCTATGAGACCAGATCTCACGGATTAGCAGGTGAGACCAGTGGCGGAGGCACCGTCCGGCGACCCTGGGCACTTGCCCGGGCTGGCTGGCTCCCCGACAGCAGCGCTCGATCAATTAACGAAGGCCTAAAGCTAGTAGCTTGCTTTACCCGGGCAAAAATAATTTGGGCCTTCGTTTCTCAATTGTTCACAGCCCAACAGGCAATCGTACGAGAGTCCGCAGCCCAGCCAACAGTTCACGACACGAGGGAATACACACGTACCTACGGTGGTATGTCTAAAAAAAACGTACCTACGGTGGTTGGATCGATCGCTCCTGTCTCTTCGTTTCTCACATGCGCCGAGCGCATGGACTGGGCGGCAGCGGCGGCGGCTAGCCTAGAGACGGGGCTACGCAGGACCGGCAGCGAGCGGACGTCCGGCGCCCAGGCAAGCCTACTCCTTCCTATCATGATTTCATCTTTGGCACAGTTCCTTGGCTAAGAATCCTCCATCGATATTAGGGCTAGGGGCTAGGGATCCCTCATCTATTTATCTCTGAATATCTCTGAATAACTAGTCAAGACTAGGGATTGAAGCACAACCAAGACCTCATGTAGAATCTCAAAATAGCAGCAGCTCTACGCTCCTATGCTGTTAGTTAAAGTGTTAATTACTACTACAGTAGTACTACATGCCTTCAGAAACAGTTTTGATATGAATGTGTTTGTCGATTTCTTTAAATCTGAAAAGTTATTAAATTTCAGAGACTATTGTTACTTATTGTAGCTCATTTTCTTATTTACTTGTGTGACAACTAACTTCAAATTTTATCATTAACTTTCAGAGAGGAGGAGGTTTTTGGTGAGTAGAACAAGCACTGAAAATGTGAATTATGTGCAACTGAAAATAGAAGTGGAGACACAACCACCGCCTAACATTTCCAACAGAAAATAGTTAATGGTTCAATGACTTGATGATATGTTACACCGAGCGGGAGTTGTTCACGTCAGTTGATAGCAAGGATATTATTCAAACATTTACTATGAGTTCTCGGAAAGGGCATTTGCCCCATGATTCTCTTTAGTGCACTGTCGGTATGTTCCATCTAACCATCTCTATTCTTACAAGCATTCAAGATTTAATATATTCACATCTCACAACGTAATTACAAATCCATTTTCTATCTTGTAGTGCCTTCTAGGACTTTGGCAACATGGCGAGTTTGCCTCTGCGCAAGGCTGATTGCATGTCTTTCTTTTGGCGAAAATGAACAAATGAGAGATTCTTTTGACTGTGGTGGAAGAAATTGCAAGATCACATCTGGTGATATCTAGTCTGGTATGGATAGCTTTACTTTTGTTGGCAACATTGTGAGTTTGCCTCTATGCAAGGCTAATTATTTGTCTTTTCTTTTCAAGTCTCAACTTTATTTGGTATATGAAACATATATTGATATATTACATATTAGTTTACTTTAAAATTACATTTTGTATGACTATTTTATTTATGTTTTTACTTCGTTATTAATGTGGATTTGTGATTCAGAAGTTTGGTTATATGCTGTGTATCAGAATACCCGATTTTTTATTTCTAGATTATACACTTAGGCTCAACTTGCCCAGGCTCCTTAAAAGTTCTGGCTCCGCCACTGGGTGAGACCCATCCTGATGGATGACACGTGGCATTCACAAATCACAAAGCATCTACCTGGGGTGGGGTAGATGCTTTGTGATTTATGAATGCCACGTGTCATCCATCAGGGCGGGTCTCACCTGCTTTATATGAGACCTGGTCTCATATAATTTTTTTCCGCTTGGAAATTCGGTCTACCCTTTAATTCCTCTGCCTTTTCCGTGGTGCCGCTCACAATGCATATTGAGTCTAGAGGATAGGGACCTATTTATAGACTACTCTTCCGGGCGTTTTATTATTCCACCTCATCCCCATCTCGCACCTCCTCGCGAGCTCGTCCCCTGGCAGATTCGTCCCGTCGTTTCTCCACCACCCTGCTCCATCCTGATGCTCCCCCAACACTCTGTCCGGTCCACCTTGCCGATGCGGTGATCCATCCACGTTTGCTCCGCCTCCAATCCTGCTCTTGCCAGCGACATCGCGTCCCTCTCGCCGTCTCGCTTCACCCAGTAATGCTAGAGCTACAGGCTTGTTTAACAGGGTTTATCGTACAGACTGATGTGGAGCAAACTGATTAGCTTAGGATTAGCAGCAGGGCCCCACCCCTTGAAATCAAAGGGGGGGAGCGAATTAGCGAGAGGGGGTCCGTAACAGACGCGTAAAACACCTGTACGTCTAGGATTATTGCGCTTCACCACCAGCACCATGCCCTGCTACCCTCCGGCCCCTCGTCACCATGTTAGTAAGCCGTTTCAGTTTGGCAAACAAGCCTGCCAGCCCGGAGCATTCCGGCAATCGCCCATGGTACATAATCACCACTAGCACCATGCCCTGATACAATTTCAATTTGAAGCACTTTGTGTTAATTTGTGTTACTCATGTTCGTAACCTTATTCAGAAATTTTCACAGGTGTCAATATGTTTTTGTCCGTACACCATATCCTCCACGAAATTGGTTAATTTGGTAGGCAGATCTCAAAGTATGCACCCCGATCAATGTTGATACTAATTTCAAGTTTGCATGCTTCCATGGAAACATGCTTCCTACCTTCATGTTTCGCATATGCCTCTATATAGCATTTTTTGCATCTCAATTATCTATGCTTCTACTACCTATCATGTAGGAGTATGTCGTGATAGATCAAATTGTTGCTTCTCATAAGCTTCCTACCTATATATTTTTATAGCAGTATTTTTTTTCTTCATCTCACTTTTCTATGGCTGCATTGCACATCATGTTTGTTGTGATAGATACTTTCTTCTTCTTATTTCTCATATGTGTTTCTGTTGTACAAATGTTTTGTGCCAAACTATGCCAATCATGCATCATTATTTTCAGGTATGCATTTGTGTATCTGTTGGATCTTAAAAGATAGTCTGAACGCAAATTCTGATTGTATATTTTTAGTTTACAAATGGCTGGATCTGCTCCTTGATCTAGCAGGATGGACGAGCTACCTACTTGATTCAAATCACTGCTTTGTGGGACGGGTTCGACGTCGACAACCCAGGCATGAAGAATGCATGCTTTCTTACATGATATTGACTGCTTCTTCATGCCTGACAATTGCTTCCTACCTCATCTACGCCCTTGCACGAGGACATTAGGCATGCCAAGTCTTTCTGCGGCCTAGACTAGCCACTACACTCCACCTACGTTGGTCCGATCTCGTCATTGTCGCTCTGATCTCATCGACGCTACTCCTTGAAGACATCCGATGCTCATGTTATAGTTGGGGCTTCGCATCGTTGTGCTTCGTTGTTTATTTCTTGTTGTATGGAAGCAAAGTCCAATGTATGTTCAAGGAAAATATTGTTTTCTTTGGAAGCAAATTATGATCTCATTTATAAGCAATGTTGATGGAAGTATGCATGAATAGGAAAGTTGGTCGTTTAAAATATATATGTGCAATGTTGGATACAAATTTCAACTTCATTGGAAGCACATGCTCATTTTGTTTGAAGTAGATCTAATTGTTTGTCGCACATGCACGCTGCACCAACTTATTAACTTTGTATCCAACATGTCTCTATTTTGCTTCCAGCGCAAATGAATGAAGCTTCATCTACACAATAACCAAGTGGTGTAGGTTTCATGAAACATTTATGCCTCCTACACAATAGAACAAAGTTTCAGTTAGACACTAATCATGCTTCTAACAAAAGCACACTGTGCTTCCTCATCCTTCAAGGGATTACATGTTGTTTAATGTTTCAGTTTATACCTCCTAGTTTCAATTGAGAATATATACACTTTCTTTTAGTTGAGAATATATATATCTGGAACGAATTTTGGAGTACCTTTATTTTGGAAGTTGTTTTTCTGAATAATATGTTTCCATCACATGTGCTTCCATTGAAATAAATAATGTTTCCATGGCACGTTTGTGTTGCAAAAAAAACATCCAGAGGTAGTTAATTTTCTTTGTTTGTTTATTGGAAGCAAATCTGAAATTAGTGGGAAGCATTATATTTTGTATTTGTTTGTTTGAAGCAATCATGACTTACCAAAATAATTAACATAATTTCTGGGAAGCAATTAGTTACTAGAAGCGCGGAAAGGAAAGGTTGGAGAGATTAGCAGGAGTAGGAAGGAAAAAGTCAGAGGCTAACCATCATGTCAGATCGGAAGAACATCGTGACGTTAATCCAACAACCATCCACTGGTCTGATGGGAAGCAAGGGATCGGTAGTCTGATCCCTAGCGCTCCCCAACAGATTAATCTGAAACCTACACTTAAGTCACAAACTAATTGAATAAGGCTACTTCCCTGGGCCCATGAAATTCTCCAAGCTCACAACCTTATCAAGGGAGGATTGCATGTCTTCGGGTTATAAGGATCACCATCCAAAGATAACTACATCGAGGCCTTTAGGCTGCCCTTAATGGTAGTATCATAGCTATGATGTATGCCAACTAGACAATTTTGATGACATGGCATAGAATTATAAATGAGAAAAGAGAGGGTTGAGTATCATATTATGATGTCGTATCATATTAAATGATATGCTATTATGAGTCATGCATGACAATAAAAGAAGTTATCTATGATACTATGCACTACAGATATAGTATATATCATTGATACTAGTGTATGATAGTGCCCACTACGACCAGCCTTAGCTATACCAACCAGGTAGCACAAGGGGGTTAAAACTGTTGGTTGGCATGGTTCCTATTGGAAATATAAGCAATTTACCATATGATTTAATTTACAGAAACAATAGATAAAACACAACGGCTCGGCTCATTCCTGCATTCTGTGGCGCGTGCATCGTGACAAGGCGAGACGGGCGGCGGCGGAGGAGTGCGCGTGTATGTCTCTCTTCTTGTCATACTCATACATGTGGGGAAACAACCTCCCTTATAAGGAGGTTTCAGTGCAACTCCTACTAAACTAGCAGTATGAGACTAAACTTTAGTCCTGCCTTGTCACCAAGATCAATCTAGGTATATGGGCCTCTAGGATTTATTAGGAATTCTGAAAATGGTTAGTGTTGGGGAACGTAGTAATAATTCAAAAAAATTCCTACGTGTCACCAAGATCAATCTAGGAGATGCTAGCAACGAGAGATAGGGAGTGCATCTTCATACCCTCGAAGATCGGTAAGCGGAAGCGTTACAAGAACGCGGTTGATGGAGTCGTATTCGCGACAATTCAAATCGCGGAAGATCCGACCCAAGCGCCGAACGGACGACGCCTCCTGATATGTCTCCAACTTATCTATAATTTTTGATTGTTCCATGTTATTATATTACTTCTTTTCGATGTTTATGGGCTTTACTTTACATTTTTACATCATTTTTGGGACTAACCTACTAACCGGAGGCCTAGCCCGAATTGCTGCCTTTTGCCTATATCAGTGTTTCGAAGAAAAGGAATATCAAATGGAGTCCAAACGAAATGAAACCTTCGGGAGCGATCTTTTTGGAACAAACGCAATCTAGGAGACTTGGAGTGGACATCAAGAAGCAGCCGAGGCGGCCACGAGGCAGGAGGGCGCGCCCTAGGGGGGTAGGTGCGCCCTCCAGCCTCGTGGGCCCCTTGTGGCTCCCCTTGACTTACCTCCTTCGCCTATATATATCCATGTACCCCGAAAACATCCAGGAGCACCACAAAAAACTATTTCCACCGCCGCAACCTTCTGTATCCGCGAGATCCCATCTTGGAGCCTTCACCGGCGCTCCACCGGAGGGGGAATCGACCATGGAGGGCCTCTACATCATCTCCAAGGCCTCTTTGATGAGTTGTGAGTAGTTTACCACAGACCTTCAGGTCCATAGTTATTAGCTAGATGGCTTCTTCTCTCTCTTTGAATCTCAATACAAAGTTCTCCTCGATCTTCTTGGATATTTATTCGATGTAACTCTTTTTGCGGTGTGTTGGTCGAGATCCGATGAATTGTGGGTTTATGATCAAGTTTATCTATGAGAAATAATTGAATCTTCTCGGAATTCTTTTATATGTGATTGGTTATCTTTGCAAGTCTCTCCGAATTATCAGTTTGGTTTGGCCTACTAGGTTGATGTTTCTTGCAATGGGAGAAGTGCTTAGCTTTGGGTTCAATCTTGCGGTGTCCTTTCCCAGTGACAGTAGGGGCAGCAAGGCATGTATTGTATTGTTTCCATCGAGGATAAAAAAGATGGGGTTTATATCATATTGCATGAGTTTATCCCTCTACATCATTTCCTCTTTCTTAATGCGTTACTCTGTTCTTCATGAACTTAATACTCTAGATGCAGGCAGGAGTCGGTCGATGTGTGGAGTAATAGTACTAGATGCAGAATCATTTTGATCTACTTGTTGCGGACGTGATGCCTATATACATGATCATGCCTAGATAATCTCATAACTATATCATAAAAATACCAAAAATATTTATCTTATCTTATTATCTATATCAGACCTCACTTTTGCAAGTTTCTGTGAAGGGATTGACAACCCCTTTATCGCGTTGGTTGCAAGGTTCTTGTTTGTTTGTGTAGGTGCGTGGGACTTTTGAGGAGCCTCCTATTGATTGATACCTTGGTTCTCAAAAACCGAGGGAAATACTTACGCTACTTTGCTGCATCACCCTTTCCTCTTCAAGGGAAAACCAACGCAGTGCTCAAGAGGTAGCAAGAAGGATTTCTGGCGCCATTGTCGGGAGGTCTTCGCTCAAGTCAAGACATACCAAGTACCCATCACAAACTCATCTCCCTCGCATTACATTATTTGCCATTTGCCTCTCGTTTTCCTCTCCCCCACTTCACCCTTGCCATTTTATTCGCCCTTTCTTTCCCGTTCGCCTCTCTCTTTCGCTTGCCTTTTGTGTGCTTGTGTGTTGGATTGCTTGTCACGATGGCGCAAGATAATACCAAATTGTGTGACTTTTCCAATACCAACAATAATGATTTCCTTAGCACTCCGATTGCTCCTCTTAATGATGCTGAATCTTGTGAAATCAATGTTGCTTTGTTGAATCTTGTTATGAAAGATCAATTCTCCGGCCTTCCTAGTGAAGATGTCGCTACTCATCTAAACAACTTTGTTGATTTGTGTGATATGCAAAAGAAGAAAGATACTGATAATGATATTGTTATATTGAAGTTATTTCTGTTTTCACTTAGAGGTCGTGCTAAAACTTGGTTTTCGTCTTTGCCTAAAAATAGTATTTGAAAGTGCTAGTATCGACTAGAGGGGGGGTGAATAGGCGATTTTTATGAAAGTCTTCAAAACTTGAAAGTTTCGAAGACAAACAATTGAAATGCCCTAATTGATATGCAGCGGAAGATAAACTACTGTAAGCAAACCATAGTCAAGTATGCAATGATGTGAAAGCACAGGACTAATAGTAGCAAGTAGTAAGGATCAGGATGGAAGATAGTATGAAGCCAATCAACGATAATAGTCAAGCAATGAAGTCAAACAGGTATGACAGATAGGCAGTGACTTCACGAAGACAAACTTAAGTAAAGGATGGAAAGGGATAGAACCAGTCGCTTGTTGAAGACACAGGATTTGTTGGACCAGTTCCAGTTGCTGTGACAACTGTACGTCTGGTTAGGGAGGCTGAGATTTAACTCAGAAGACTGTGGCTTCACCTTATTCCCCTTGAGCTAAGGACACCCAGTCCTCGCCCAATCACTCTGGTAAGTCTTCAAGGTAGACTTCCAAACCTTCATAGACTTCGTTCACCGGCAATCCACAATGACTCTTGGATGTTCAGAACACGACGCCTAACCGGCTGGAGGATTCACAGTCCTCAAGTGTAATAAGTCTTCAGGTCACACAGACAGAAAGACTTCAGTGATGCCTAACACTCTTTGGCTCTGGGTGTTTGGGCTTTGTCCTCGCAAGGATTTCTCTCTCTCAAATGCTTCAAGGTGGGTTGCTCTCAAACGACAAAAGCCGTGCACTAACTCTGAGCAGCCACCAATTTATGGTGTAGGGGGTGGGCTATTTATAGCCACTAGGCAACCCGACCTGATTTGTTCGAAATGACCCTGGGTCACTAAGGAACTGACACGTGTTCCAACGGTCAGATTTCAAACACACACGACAACTTTACTTGGGCTACAAGCAAAGCTGACTCATCCAGCTCTGGATAAGATTTGCTCTCATTGTCTTCGCTCAAAGACATAGGATTTGGGTTGAGCATCACTTCAGTCACTCTGACTTAGTTCACTTGGACCCCACTTAACTGTACGGTGGTTCCTATGACTCAACAAAGAAGAAAAGGAAACAACGAAATCACACAGTCTTCGCGCTCCATAGTCTTCACGTAATGTCTTCTCATGTCATAGTCTTCAATGTGAATATCTTCTCATACCACCATTGTCTTCAATGTCTTCATACATTTTTAGGGGTCATCTCTGGTAGGTAAACCGAGTCAATGAGGGACACTACCTGCGTTATCCTGCAATTCTCACAAACGCATTAGTCCCTCAACCAACTTTGTCGTCAATACTCCAAAACCAACTAGGGGTGGCACTAGATGCACTTACAATCTCCCCCTTTTTGGTGATTGATGACAAACTAGTTGAAGTTTTCAACGGGGATAAAGTATGTGAAATTGTAAGGATAGGGAATTGTCTTCATAAGTAGCAAGGGCTCCCCCTGAAGATGTGCATATAAGTAATTTGCTTTTGGAATGCAAATGCACATGGCAGGTTGTATTTGTGGAGATCCTCTTCAACTTATGAAGATAATTCATCATGCATGAAATGATATAGCAAATAGAATGACATGCATAATGAAAATGGACGTCTGCAGAATGATCTAAGTGCGGAATTTATCATCGCACATGCGGAATTTATCATTGCATCACAATAAAGCAAATAAGTAGCAGACGACCATCAAGTTTAAGTGTTACAACTCAAAGAACCAAATGTTTCAAAAGCAAGAGTTGTAAGCACGAGGCAAAATATAATGCAACCGCCCATATGAACCCGCTTGAAGACTATCAACTCATACGCTTCTCCCCCTTTTGTCAGTAAGGACCAAAAAGGTTTGAAGACACAAAGCATCTACTCGTCCTCATGAGTAGGTGAAGCAGCAGGGTTGTCATCGTTGGTTGGCGGTGCAGACGTACTTGGTGCAGTGTCGATGCGTGCAGTAGTAGGAGGCGGTGAAGTAGCATCATCTTCATCATCGATCACTCTGGCATTCACAGTTGCCGCAGAGGAAGAATAGTCAGAGTCTTCAAGGGATGGAGTTCGACGTAGGACAACAGTCCGTGGAGGAGTGGAGTCGAACTTGAATCTTTCATTGAAGCCATCGTCTTGAAGATCTGCTTCAGCACTAAGCAGGGTCAAACTCTTCCATGAGCGCCGGCAAGTCTCATGAGCAACAAATGCATTCTTGGTGGCAAGGTTTCGAATGCGATTGACATCCACCAAGAGGCTTTGCATCTGTCTCTTGAGCCAATAGTGATGCTTATCCTGTTTCTGATGAAGGGCCACAAGAAGTTCTCGGTCATTGAGAACGCGAGAGCGCTTCCAAGGCCTTTGGGAAATGGTGCTTTCAGTGGCTTCAGTAGGTGCACGATGAGGCAGACGAGTATTTCCAGCCATTGGATAGATTCGTGTTGCAGCTTGGATGCCTTCTATGGGTTGAGTGAAGCTTTGGCGATCAGCATTTTGAAGACAAAGAGGCTCCTTGGCAGGGTCAGAGTATATGGCTTCAACTGACATATCAACCTCTGGTAAGAAGATCAGATGATTACGAGCAGAGGGTTGATAGTTGACAGATGAGTGTCGCTTGATGAGGCGCATGACCCATGGAGCATAGAACTTCAGACCAAATAGGTCAGATCCAGAAGCAGCAAGTTGCCTGATGAAGAATTCTTGAGTATTGAAGCTGATGCCATTGAGAATGTAAAAGACCAAAGTCTTCATAGCACCTTCAAGCTTGGACGCTGATGAATGTCCTTTGATAGGCCATAGAGTTCGCCTGATAATATGATATATTGTGCGTGGCAGATACTCAAGGTCTTCAACAAAGAACTCTATTGGATATTCAACGTCAGATGGCAAGGGCTTCATCATGCTCAACATCTGCCTCATGTTGGGTTCTGGCTTCTGGAAGATGCTCTCCAAAGCATTGCGGTGTAGTTGACAATCAGGTTCATATAGCTCTCCAGGAGTGGCTAGGCCAGTAAGCTCAATGATATCCATAGCTTTGGCTTCATGATGAACATTTCCGGTCATCCACTTGAGAACCCATGTCTTGATGTCTCTGTTGTAGCCGCGAATGTGTAGAGTAGCATAGAATTGAAGCAATAGCTCTTCATTCCAGTGTTCTTTGTCTGTCACAAAGTTGAGCAGACCAGCATCACGAAAGCAATCAAGTGCTTCTTCTAAGCACGGCAGTCCAGCAATGGCTTCAGTGTCAAGGCGCATATGAGGGAAAATGCTCCCTTGATCATATAGAACGCAGGAGTATTAGCTTCTCTGCTGATAGCTCCAGAACCGATCAGATGATATTCTTGGCTTTGAGTAGGGGTTCTTGGTGCTGTCAAAGAAGGTATTGTGGCTTTTGAAGCCATTAGCATTGAAGGACCCTGGTGAGTTTGCAGTGCCTGGAAACCTTGGCAGTCTTGGCTTTGGCTTCTGGACCTGAGGCCTATGCTCAACATGATAATCAAATTGAGGACCATAGGCAGTAGGCGGAGGTACCAGAATGGGCCATCAGGCAGTGGTTAGCTGACCATGACTATATGCTTGCTCGATTGTATGGGGCCTTGGTGGCGGAACAGGAGCAGTGGCAACAGCTGAGGCTTCAGGCTGCACAACAGGTGCTTCAGGAACAGTGGCCTCATTGGCTTCAGGAGCAGTGGCCTCATTGGCTTCAGGCACACTGGTTGGTTCAAGCTCCACATTAGCGTCAGCCATGACTACGTCATTGGCTTCATTGGCGTTGGTGGTGGCAGCTTCAACATTTTCAACCTCCACTTGATGAACAGGAGGGTCGGGCACTGGCTCATTCACATCAGGAACAACTTCTTCAATAACTGGGGGAGTTGGGACACATACGTCTTCTTGATTCTCATCGGCTGATGCAGCCGGAATGTCTTCAGCAGCTTGGGCTTCAGACGAGGAGACATTCACAGTTGGAGTGGGTTCAGGAAATACTTGACGTGCAACAGGTTGGCGTTGCACTTCTCCTTCTGGAACGCTCGACAGAGGGACTTGAGGCCTTTGTCCTTTGCGAAGCCTGCGAAACGCTGGCAACGCCTTTGGAGATGGAGTTGGCTGGGCCTCAAAGTCTTCATCTTCTTCTTGCACGGGTAGTGTAGCTTGTTGTTGTTGTTGGGGAGTACTTGGGGAGTCTTGTTACTGTGGGTGATCAACCCACGATGCATCCTGAGCAATTGGCGTCAGAGGACGACCAATGCTGATGAGTTTGCTGTTCGTAAGAACAGGCGATGATACCACATTGTGCTCAATCTGATGAAGAACTTCATCATCTTCAACATTGTCATCTTGACCAATGTCTTCAGCAGCGGTGGGTTCAGCTGCTGGAATATCTTCAGCTTCATGAGCCTCTGTGGAAGCAGGCTCATGAACTATCATCCTTCTTTCTTGATGTTCTGACGCAGGGCGAACCACTGAAATGGGTTCAACAACTAAGGGCTCTGTGGGAGCAGCCCTAGTCTTCTTAGGTTCCGCATCACGGGAGCCGTCAGCACGGGAGCAGAGGGACTAGGGTTGAAGTCTAATCCCAATGACTTCTTGTTTTTCTTGGCCGAAGCCAGAGCGAACTGAAAGTTGCACTTGAAGAGAGCATCGTTACGACACCAGAGTAGTGAAGTGGGATCGGCGTTCTCAGGCTGAGGTCCACGGACCATGCAAGGATAGAAGCCTTGCGCAATAGCTTCAGCTCTGTTCTTGGGTTGAAGGCCTCGATAGAGAATATCACCCCAAGGTCTCTTGATAGCATTCTTCTCTACATATTCCTTGGTAACAAACTTGTACTTGAACCATTCTTCAGCCCAATAGCGCGAATCCATTGGATTCGTGTCTTGCGCTGATGATAAGTCTCTTCAAGATCTGTCTTGTAGAGCTCTGCTAGGTCATCAGGCAGATCTTTGGATGTTCCTTCTCGGCGCTGTCTGCCACCCTTCCTTGCTGATTTTTCTGCAGCCATGAACTTCAAACTGAATGGCTTCAAGATGTTCAATGGCTTCAGAGACTTACGCTTGCTGGTCAAGCAGGAACTGGCTTCAGAAGAATCAATGTGATGCTGTAAGTATTCTGCAAACGAATGCAGACTATGAGAACCAAGGGATTCTCCCACGGACATGTACCTGTGACAGCATTAGAGATGCGAGGGAAGGGGAAGAGGTCATATGCATTCTCAGAAGATTTTGAAGATAAATCAGTTTGAAGACATTGACCTCATGATGCAAAGACATTCACTTAGGTGATGTGAGTTGGTTCCAGATTTGTACGAATCCGTGAATAAGTACAAGTGAGGAATCAAACTAGACATGAAATTCAAGTGAATAGACTAGGCAGTATGAGATGCAGACAGGATAGATCTAACAATGTGTAGGCAGAAACCACTTTTGATAAATAGGATGAAATCTTGAAGATCAAAAAGGTGGTAAAAATAGAGTTATAATTACCACACGAAGAACTGCTAGATGGGATGAATAGGAGACCGAGCAGTTCAGCCCACCATGCCCTAACTTGGCGACGGAGGACACCTGCGGCGACGGCGGAGAGGACGATGTCCGCGGCCGGCGTGAGGATGGCGTCGGAGAAGTCGCGGCAGCTAAGTGCTTCGTCGCTGGCGTCATCGAGAGCTAGCGGTGGCGCTAGGGTTTTGACGAGGTGGAGAGGTGGAAGAAGGATTTCTTTACCACAGGGGACAAGTATTTATAAGTAGGTGTGTGGCACAGCGCAATTACGCTGGTGCCCCTGGCGGTTCACATCTGAGGGGCACGTGGCAAGCATGCAACATACTCAGAGTTGTCCCACGTTCCCACGCCCGCCAGGCATGTCGAAGAGTTGTTCCGGCTTCTTCGGATTTCAACAATAAAGATAAGTCATTTAAAACAGATTTAATGTTTGTCTCTTTGCCTTCTGCTGACTAGGACGCAGAGAAGACATTTGCCAGTTTCAACAGAATGCATATGATTTGGACAGATAGAGTTTGAGATTGAAAGCATAGAGAGGTTAGGGTCCGATCACATTCACTTAGTTCAAAAGATTCAACTTGAAGACATAGCTATAAGTGAATGCTGTAGAGGACAAAACACTATATATATACACACATATATATCAGAAAGTAATCAAATCATCATAGTGAAGAAAATCATGAAGATAAATTGAAACTGAAGACAAACCAAATGCGAAGTCATTGCACGAATAACGCCATGAGTGAAACACTTCAAACAGAGAAATTTGGTGGTGGCGTTACCCACCGTATAGGAAGTATTAGACCCAGACACGGCGCACAATTATCGTGGCGCTCCGAAGTCAAATTCCATGTTAATGTATTCACACTCAGAGTGTAAGTCTTCATTGATTGAAGATATACATTACTTTGTGTTGCACATCTAAGTCATCAACATGCATAAGTGTTAGGATGTGTGCCTGTTCACAGGACATTAGAGGATTCCAAGATATTTAGCTCACACCGTAACTTGCAAAACCTTTTCTCATCCAAGGGCTTTTTGAAGATATCTGCCAGTTGCTCTTCAGTGTTGACGTGAATGATGTCAATATCTTTCTTCATGACATGATCTCTAAGAAAGTGATGACGAATTTCAATGTGCTTTGTCTTCGAGTGCTGGACTGGATTGTTGGCTATCTTGATGGCACTTTCGTTGTCGCAGAAGAGAGGTACTTGTTTCAGGTTGATGCCATAGTCCTTGAGAGTTTGCTTCATCCATAGAAGCTGAGCACAACAGGATCCAGCAGCAATGTATTCAGATTCAGCAGTTGAGAGTGATACACAGTTCTGCTTCTTTGAAGACCAACAGACAAGTGATCGACCAAGAAAGTGACATGTGCCTTATGTAGACTTGCGATCCACCTTGTCACCAGCATAATCAGCATCCGAGAATCCAACCAAATCAAACTTTGATCCCTTGGGATACCATAATCCGAGTGTCGGGGTGTAAGCCAAATATCGAAGAATTCGCTTCACAGCTAAGTGATGCAATTCCTTTGGTGCCGCTTGGAATCGAGCACACATGCAAACACTAAGCATAATATCTGGCGTAGATGCACATAGATAAAGTAAAGAACCAATCATGGAGCAGTATACCTTTTGATTAAACTCTTTACCATTGTCGTCGAGACCAAGATGGTGTTTGGCTGGCATTGGCGTCGTGTAGCCTTTGCAGTCTTCCATTCCAAACTTCTTCAGACAATCTTTGGGGTATTTTTCTTGAGATATGAAGATGCCATTCCTTTGCTGACGAATTTGAAGACCAAGGAAGAATTTCAGCTCTCCCATCATGGACATCTGATATTGCTCTTGCATCATGTATCCAAACTCATCACTATACTTCTGGTTGGTGCAGCCAAAGATAATGTCATCCACATATATTTGGCACACAAACAGTTCACCATCATATGTCTTCGTGAAGAGTGTAGGATCGAGGGATCCAGGTTTGAAGCCTTTGCTCTTCAGGAAGTCTTTGATCGTATCATACCATGCACGAGGAGCTTGTTTGAGGCCATACAGTGCTTTGTTTAGCTTGTACACCATATCAGGATGTTTTGGATCTTCAAAGCCAGGTGGTTGAGCGACATACACTTCTTCTTCAATCTGTCCATTGAGAAATGCACTCTTCACATCCATTTGATATAGCAAGATGTTGTGATGGTTAGCGTAGGCTAGCAGTATGCGAATAGCTTCAAGCCTAGCAACAGGAGCAAATGTTTCATCGAAGTCAATTCCTTCTACTTGAGTGTATCCTTGAGCCACAAGACGTGCTTTATTTCTGACGACTTGGCCATGCTCATCTTGCTTGTTTCGATATATCCATTTTGTTCCAATAATGTTATGCTTGCGAGGATCAGGTCGCTTGACAAGTTCCCAAACATTGTTAAGCTTGAACTGTTGAAGTTCTTCTTCCATAGCTTGAATCCATTCAGGTTCCATAAAAGCTTCAGCAACTTTCTTGGGTTCTGATATTGACACAAATGAAAAGTGCCCACAAAAGTTTGCTAACTGTGTTGCTCTTGAGCGAGTCAGTGGACCATGTGCATTGATGCTGTCAATTATCTTCTCAATTTGAACTTCATTTGCAACACGAGGATGAACTGGAAGAAGACTTTGCTCTTGCTGATCACTGTCATCATTAGGAGGATTGTCTTCGATCTGAGCATTGTCTTCAGGTTGGTTAGGTGCAGAAATGATAAGTTCCTCTTCAGGCAGTGCTTCAGAGGGCATGATTTCACCAGTTCCCCTCAGCTTGATAGATTCGTTGGGCGGAGCTTCGTCTAGTGTACTTGGCAGAATCTCTCTCTGTGAACCACTGGTTTCATCAAATTTCACATCCACAGTTTCGACGATTTTGTAGAGATACAGGTTGAAGACTCTGTAGGAGTGCGAGTCCTTTCCATAGCCAAGCATGAAGCCTTCGTGAGCTTTAGGTGCAAATTTTGACTTGTGATGGGGTTCCTTGATCTAGCACTTAGCTCCAAATACTCTGAAGTAACTGACATTTGGCTTCTTGCCAGTAAGGATCTCATATGATGTTTTGTTCAGAAGCTTATGGATGTACACACGGTTGATGATGTGACATGCTGTATCAATAGCTTCAGGCCAGAACTTTCTTGGTGTCTTGTATTCATCTAGCATTGTTCGAGCCATCTCAATGAGAGTTCTGTTCTTGCGTTCAACGATGCCATTTTGCTGAGGTGTGTATGGAGCAGAGAACTCATGAGTGATTCCCATTGTATCCAGATACAGATCAAGTCCGGTGTTCTTGAATTCAATGCCATTGTCACTTCTGATATGCTTGATCTTCACGCCATAATTGTTCATTGCTCGATTTGCGAAGCGTCTGAAGACATCTTGCACTTCAGTCTTGTAGAGAATTATATGAACCCATGTGTATCTTGAGTAGTCATTAACAATGACGAAGCCATAGAGACAAGCAGTTGTTGTGAGGGTGGAGTAGTGAGTAGGTCCGAATAAGTCCATGTGTAACAGCTCGAAGGGTTGAGATGTTGTCATGATTGTCTTCGAGGGGTGCTTTGCCCTAGTCATCTTTCCAGCTTCGCAGGCACCACACAAATGATCCTTCTTGAACTTGACATCTTCGATGCCTATGACATGCTTCTTCTTGACGAGTGAGTGTAAGTTCCTCATGCCAGCATGCCCCAGCCTTCGATGCGAGAGCCAGCATTCTGAAGCTTTTGTGAGAAGACATACGGCAAGCTATGGACCTGCTGAGAAATCTACCATGTATAGATCATCTTTTCGATACCCTTCAAAGACTAGAGACTTGTCAGATTCCATTAGTACAAGGCAGCGATATTTTCTGAATAGCACAATCATGTTCAAGTCACAAAGCATTGAGACAGACATTAAGTTGAAACCAAGGGATTCAACAAGCATCACTTTATCCATGTGTTGATCCTTTGAGATTGCAACTCTACCTAGACCCAATACCTTGCTTTTACCAGTGTCAGCAAACGTGATGTGACTCTTGTCGGATGGACGTAAGGTTGAGTCCATGAGAAGACTCCGATCACCAGTCATATGATTTGTGCATCCACTGTCCATAATCCATTCTGAAGCTTTTGGTGATGTACCCTACAGTGCAGTTAGGAGGATAGGCTTCACAAGAGTGTTGTGAAGCATAAGCATTTGACACATATAGGGATTGTCACAGCTTAGATCAGGATTAGGATACATAGTATGACAGGTAAGCGATTCAGATGTGAAGTATATAGAATGACATTTTATCATGCGTCCTTAATGTGTTTTAGGTCCCCAGCAATAGCATTGGACGCCTTTGATTTCAGGCTGGAGACCCTTTTCTGCAAAAGAGAGTTAATTCTTCTTTGCCACCCACATTTTCAGGGGTGGCTTAGAAGCAATGAGTCTATGTGCAGCATCTGAGAATTTCGGCTTTGGAGCCCTAGCAAATAGCCTTGCAGGAGAAGAATGATACTCATATGAATAAGCAGAAAAGTTCTTAGTCCTATGAACATAGCGGTTCGAAGACACACACTCATATTCATAAGTCTGAGCATGATTTCCCTGCAAAACATTGGCGTTAGGGTGACTCAAGTGAATCCTGTATCTGTATGAAGCCTTTGGGCCATATGAAGCTATAGGTCTGGGGTTTGTCTTCTTCCTTGGTGGTGTCATGACGACATTCACAGGAAGATTCTCAATGTACTACTTAGGTACCCAGATCTTCTTCATAGGTGGTCCATTCCTGCAGTTAGTACCAATGTACCTGGCAAACACTTCTCCATTCTGATTTTTGAACAGCTTATAGTTTGCATCAAAGGATTCATCAATGATAATAGGATTAGCACAGGTAAAGCCAGATAAAGTGGATGGATCTACTGAAGGTTCCTTTGCAGCAACCCATGTGGTTTTGGGGTACTGCTCAGGCTTCCAGTACGAGCCATCAACATTCATTTTCCTCTCGAACCCAACACCCTCTTTCCTAGGGTTTCGGTTCAGAATCTGCTTTTTGAGGACATCGCAGAGTGTCTGATGCCCTTTCAGACTCTTATACATCCCTGTTTCAAGCAATGTCTTCAACATAGCATTTTCATTAGCAACAGCAGTGGTATCCTCTGCAGAGGGGTTAGTAACCACATCAGTAGGTGAAGACAATGAAACAGTAGCAACAGTGGAACATTCAACAACAGATGTAGTGTTATCACGCTCAATGCATTTTAGACATGGTGGTTCAAATCCATCCTGAGCGGGACTGATCTGTTGAGCGCGAAGTGACTCATTCACTTTTTGAAGATCTTCATGAGCCGCTCTCAATTTCTCAAGCTCTTGCTTCCTTTGAAGATAATCATAGGAGAGCCTTTCATAAGTAGTTGAGAGTGTTTCATGACGACTTTCAAGTTCTTGGTACTTAGCATGAAGATTTTTTATATCTTCAACTAAGGACTGTGAACGGGTCATTTCAGCGTCCAACGGGTCATCGCTTTTGTCTAACAGTTTTTGAGTATGTTCCATAGCCTTTTGTTGTTCAGTTGCAATTTTAGCAAGTGTTTTGTAGCTGGGTTTGGATTCACAATCAGAGTCATCTTCACTTGATGTTTGAAAGTAAGCATCACATGATTTTACCTTGGCACCACATGCCATGAAGCAGTAGGTGGGAGTAGGATCGTCTTTGTTATCAGTTTCAGCGTTGGTGTGGAAGTCATTGTCTTCAGTGTTGAAGATGGACTTGGCAACATAGGCTGTGGCTAGAGCCAGACTTGCAACGCCAGGGTCAGACTCCTCTGCAGACTCCACCTCTGCCTCCTCAGAAGTAGACTCCTCCTCTAAATCCATTTCCTTGCCAACAAAAGCATGAGCCTTGCCAGATGAGCTCTTCTTGTATGATGAAGACTTGGAATAAGACTTAGAAGAAGACTTTGAGGATTTCTTCTTCTTCTTGTCATCAGAATCATATTCCTTGCTCTTCTTCTTCTTCTTCTTCTTCTTCTTCTTCTTCTTCTTCTTCTTCTTCTTCTTCTTCTTCTTCTTCTTCTCATTGTCCCACTATGGACACTCAGATATGTAGTGACCAGGTTTCTTGCACTTGTGGCAGGTTCTCTTCTTGTGGTCATGAGTGGAAGCTTCATCATTCCTTGAGCTAGATCGTGAAGACTTTCTGAAGCCTCTCTTCTTGGTGAATTTCTGGAACTTCTTCACTAGCATAGCAAGTTCCTTTCCAATGTCTTCAGGATCTTCAGAACTACAGTCAGATTCTTCTTCAGATGAGGAAACAACTTTTGCCTTCAAAGCACGAGTACGACCATAGTTGGGACCATAGATATCTCTTTTCTCAGAAAGCTGGAACTCATGTGTATTGAGCCTCTCAAGTATATCAGACGGATCGAGTGTCTTGAAGTCAGGATGTTCTTGTATCATGAGTGCAAGGGTGTCAAAGGAGCTATCAAGTGATCTCAGCAGTGTCTTGACGATTTCATGCTTGGTAATCTCAGTTGCGCCAAGAGCTTGAAGCTCATTTGTGATGTCAATGAGGCGATCGAATGTGAGCTGGACATTCTCATTGTCGTTTCTCTTGAAGTGGTTGAAGAGGTTGTGAAGAACACTGATCCTTTGATCTCTCTGGGTTGAGACGCCTTCGTTGACCTTGGATAGCCAGTCCCAGACTAGCTTCAACGTTTCCAGAGCACTCGCACGGCCATACTGTCCTTTGGTCAGATGACCACAGATGATGTTCTTTGCAGTAGAGTCCAGTTGAATGAACTTCTTGACATCAGTAGGGGTGACACCTTCACTAGTTTTGGGAATGCCGTTCTTGATGACATACTAGAGGTCGACATCAACGGCTTCAAGATGCATACGCATCTTATTCTTCCAGTAGGGATATTCAGTTCCATCGAACACGGGGCAAGCAGCGGAGACTTTGATTATCCCTGCAGTCGACATAGCTAAAACTCCAGGTGGTTAAACCGAATCACACAGAACAAGGGAGTACCTTGCTCTGATACCAATTGAAAGTGCTAGTATCAACTAGAGGGGGGTGAATAGGCGATTTTTATGACAGTCTTCAAAACTTGAAAGTTTCGAAGACAAACAATTGAAATGCCCTAATTGATATGCAGCGGAAGATAAACTACTGTAAGCAAACCATAGTCAAGTGTGCAATGATGTGAAAGCACAGGACTAATAGCAGCAAGTAGTAAGGATCAGGATGGAAGATAGTATGAAGCCAATCAACGATAATAGTCAAGCAATGAAGTCAAACAGGTATGACAGATAGGCAGTGACTTCACGAAGACAAACTTAAGTAAAGGATGGAAAGGGATAGAACCAGTCGCTTGTTGAAGACACAGGATTTGTTGGACCAGTTCCAGTTGCTGTGACAACTGTACGTCTGGTTAGGGAGGCTGAGATTTAACTCAGAAGACTGTGGCTTCACCTTATTCCCCTTGAGCTAAGGACACCCAGTCCTCGCCCAATCACTCTGGTAAGTCTTCAAGGTAGACTTCCAAACCTTCATAGACTTCGTTCACCGGCAATCCACAATGACTCTTGGATGTTCAGAACACGACGCCTAACCGGCTGGAGGATTCACAGTCCTCAAGTGTAATAAGTCTTCAGGTCACACAGACAGAAAGACTTCAGTGATGCCTAACACTCTTTGGCTCTGGGTGTTTGGGCTTTGTCCTCGCAAGGATTTCTCTCTCTCAAATGCTTCGAGGTGGGTTGCTCTCAAACGACAAAAGCCGTGCACTAACTCTGAGCAGCCACCAATTTATGGTGTAGGGGGTGGGCTATTTATAGCCACTAGGCAACCCGACCTGATTTGTCCGAAATGACCCTGGGTCACTAAGGAACTGACACGTGTTCCAATGGTCAGATTTCAAACACACACGACAACTTTACTTGGGCTACAAGCAAAGCTGACTCATCCAGCTCTGGATAAGATTTGCTCTCATTGTCTTCGCTCAAAGACATAGGATTTGGGTTGAGCATCACTTTAGTCACTCTGACTTAGTTCACTTGGACCCCACTTAACTGTACGGTGGTTCCTATGACTCAACAAAGAAGAAACGGAAACAACGAAATCACACAGTCTTCGCGCTCCATAGTCTTCACGTAATGTCTTCTCATGTCATAGTCTTCAATGTGAATATCTTCTCATACCACCATTGTCTTCAATGTCTTCATACATTTTTAGGGGTCATCTCCGGTAGGTAAACCGAATCAATGAGGGACACTACCTGCATTATCCTGCAATTCTCACAAACGCATTAGTCCCTCAACCAACTTTGTCATCAATACTCCAAAACCAACTAGGGGTGGCACTAGATGCACTTACAATCTCCTCCTTTTTGGTGATTGATGACAAAATGGTTGAAGTTTTCAACGGGGAAAAAGTATGTGAAATTTTAAGGATAGGGAATTGTCTTCATAAGTAGCAAGGGCTCCCCCTGAAGATGTGCATATAAGTAATTTTCTTTTGGAATGCAAATGCACATGGCAGGTTGTATTTGTGGAGATCCTCTTCAACTTATGAAGATAATTCATCATGCATGAAATGATATAGCAAATAGAATGACATGCATAATGAAAATGGACGTCTGCAGAATGATCTAAGTGCGGAAGTTATCATCGCACATGCGGAATTTATCATCGCATCACGGTAAAGCAAATAAGTAGCAGACGACCATCAAGTTTAAGTGTTACAACTCAAAGAACCAAATGTTTCAAAAGCAAGAGTTGTAAGCATGAGGCAAAATATAATGCAACCGCCCATATGAACCCGCTTGAAGACTATCAACTCATACGCTTCTCCCCCTTTTGTCAGTAAGGACCAAAAAGGTTTGAAGACATAGAGCATCTACTCGTCCTCATGAGTAGGTGAAGCAGCAGGGCTGTCGTCGTTGGTTGGCGGTGCAGACGTACTTGGTGCAGTGTCGATGCGTGTAGTAGTAGGAGGCGGTGAAGTAGTATCATCTTCATCATCGATCACTTTGGCATTCACGGTTGCCGCAGAGGAAGAATAGTCAGAGTCTTTAAGGGATGGAGTTCGACGTAGGACAGCAGTCCGTGGAGGAGTGGAGCCGAACTTGAATCTTTCATTGAAGCCATCGTCTTGAAGATCTGCTTCAGGACTGAGCAGGGTCAAACTGTTCCATGAGCGCCGGCAAGTCTCATGAGCAACAAATGCATTCTTGGTGGCAAGGTTTCAAATGTGATTGACATCCACTAAGAGTCTTTGCATCTGTCTCTTGAGCCAATAGTGATGCTTATCCTATTTCTGATGAAGGGCCACAAGAAGTTCTCGGTCATTGAGAACGCGAGAGCGCTTCCGAGGCCTTTGGGCAATGTTGCTTTCAGTGGCTTCTGTAGGTGCACGATGAGGCAGACGAGTATTTCCAGCCATTGGATAGATTCGTGTTGCAGCTTGGACGCCTTCTATGGGTTGACTGAAGCTTTGGCGATCATCATTTTGAAGACAAAGAGGCTCCTTGGCAGGGTCAGAGTATATGGCTTCAACTGACATATCAACCTCTGGTAAGAAGATCAGATGATTACGAGCAAAGGGTTGATAGTTGACAGATGAGTGTCGCTTGATGAGGCGCATGACCCATGGAGCATAGAACTTCAGACCAAATAGGTCAGATCCAGAAGTAGCAAGTTGCCTGATGAAGAATTCTTGAGTATTGAAGCTGATGCCATTGAGAATGTAAAAGACCAAAGTCTTCATAGCTCCTTCAAGCTTGGCCGATGACGAATGTCCTTTGATAGGACATAGAGTTCGCCTGATAATATGATATATTGTGCGTGGAAGATACTCAAGGTCTTCAACAAAGAACTCTGTTGGATATTCAGCGTCAGATGGCAAGGGCTTCATCATGCTCAACATTTGGCTCATGTTGGGTTCTGGCTTCTGGAAGATGCTCTCCAAAGCATTGCGGTGTAGTTGACAATCAGGTTCATATAGCTCTCCAGGAGTGGCTAGGACAGTAAGCTCAATGATATCCATAGCTTTGGCTTCATGATGAACCTTTCCGGTCATCCACTTGAGAACCCATGTCTTGATGTCTCTGTTGTAGCCGCGAATGTGTAGAGTAGCATAGAATTGAAGCAATAGCTCTTCATTCCAGTGTTCTTTGTCTGTCACAAAGTTGAGTAGACCAGCATCATGAAAGCAATCAAGTGCTTCTTCTAAGCACGACAGTCCAACAATGGCTTCAGTGTCGAGGCACATATGAGGGAAAATGCGCCCTTGATCATATAGAACGCAGGAGTATTAGCTTCTCTGCTGATAGCTCCAGAACCGATCAGATGATATTCTTGGCTTTGAGTAGGGGTTCTTGGCGCTATCAAAGAAGGTATTGTGGCTTTTGAAGCCATTAGCATTGAAGGACCCTGGTGAGTTTGCAGTGCCTGGAAACCTTGGCAGTCTTGGCTTTGGCTTCTGGACCTGAGGCCTATGCTCAACATGATAATCAAATTGAGGACCAGAGGCAGTAGGCGGAGGTACCAGAATGGGCCATCAGACAGTGGTTAGCTGACCATGACTGTATGCTTGCTCGATTGTATGGGGCCTTGGTGGCGGAACAGGAGCAGTGGCAACAACTGAGGCTTCAGGCTGCACAACAGGTGCTTTAGGAACAGTGGCCTCATTGGCTTCAGGAGCAGTGGCCTCATTGGCTTCAGGCACACTGGTTGGTTCAAGCTCCACATTAGCGTCAGCCATGACTACGTCATTGGCTTCATTGGCGTTGGTGGTGGCAGCTTCAACATTTTCAACCTCCATTGTCTTCAATGTCTTCATACATTTTTAGGGGTCATCTCCGGTAGGTAAACCGAATCAATGAGGGACACTACCTGCGTTATCCTGCAATTCTCACAAATGCATTAGTCCCTCAACCAACTTTGTCGTCAATACTCCAAAACCAACTAGGGGTGGCACTAGATGCACTTACAGTATTGATTCATGGAATAAGTGCAAAGATGTTTTTATCTCTAAGTATTTTCCTCCAGGTAAGATTATCTCTCTTAGAAATGATATTATGAATTTTAAACAACTTGATCATGAGCATGTTGCCCAATCTTGGAAAGAATGAAGTTAATGATTCACAATTGCCCTACTCATGGTTTGAATTTATGGGTGATCATACAAAAAAATTATGCCGGATTGAATTTTGCTTCTAGAGATCTTTTAGATTCGGCCGCGGGAGGCACTTTTATGGAAATCAGTTTAGGAGAAGCTACTAAACTCCTAGATAACATTATGGTCAATTATTCTCAATGGCACACCAAAAGTTCATGCTATAGAAGAAATTAATGTTTTGAGTGGAAAGATGGATGAACTTATGAAATTGTTTGCTACGAAGAGTGCTCCTATTGATCCCAATGATATGCCTTTGTCTACTTTGATTGAGAATAATAATGAATCTACGGATGTGAATTTTGTTGGTAGGAATAGTTTTGGTAACAATGCTTATAGAGGAAACTTTAATCCTAGACCGTTTCCTAGTAATTCCTCTAATAATTATGGTAATTCCTACAACAACTCTTATGGAAATTTTAATAAGATGCCCTTTGATTTTGAGAATAGTGTTAAAGAATTTATGATCTCTCAAAAGAATTTTAATGCTTTGCTTGAAGAAAAATTGCTTAAAGTTGATGAATTGGCTAGGAACGTTGATAGACTTTCACTTGATGTTGATTCTTTGAAACTTAGATCTATTCCACCCAAGCATGATATCAATGAGTCTCTCAAAGCCATGAGAATTTCCGTTGATGAGTGCAAAGAAAGAACTGCTAGGATGCGTGCTAAGAAAGGTTGCTTTATAAAAGCGTGTTCTACTAGTTTCCATGAAAATAATGATGAAGATCTAAAAGTTATTGATGTGTCCCCTATTAAATCTTTGTTTTGAAATATGAATCTTGATAATGATGGGACTGGAGATGAGTCAACTTTAGTTAAAAGGCGTCTCAATGATTCGGAGTTTTTAGATCTTGATGCTAAATTTGGTAAAAGTGGGATTGGAGAGGTCAAAACTTTACATAGTATTGAACCCACCATTATGGATTTCAAGGAATTTAATTACGATAATTGTTCTTTAGTAGATTGTATTTCCTTGCACTACAAAAAAAAGACACATCCGTGACATTTTGGGCCGAACGATTTTTTTTTCTGTCATACATATGACACTTCTGTGACGATAATTGTGACAAAACCCGGTATCATCATAGATGTGGTGGGCTCCTACTTCTATGACAAAAAATCATGACAGAAAATGGGCTTTTCATCCTGGGCGGGCCGGAGACGCAGCTGCATGACATTCTTTGGGCCGTCCATGATGGAAAAAGCCGTGGTAGAAGCGAGGGCGGGGAAAATTTCGGGGAGTTCCCGGTTACGGTGGGAGGTCGGGGGCCGAACGATGCACGTTTCTCTCGTACACGTACGCGCGTGTGTGCGAGGCGTTGGCTCTAACTGAACCCAAGCAAGGCGTTGGGATCTAAATGAACCCGAGTGATTGCATTGCAGGCTACGCGTTACTGAACCCGAGCGATCGATCGATGGTTGTTAACTGAACCCGATCGAGCGATTCCTTTGCTACTGCTGCTAACTGAAGCCGATCGATGCTGCCTCTCTGGATGAACAGTGAGCATTGCGGGGGGGGGGGGGTGGATGAACAGTGAGCTGTGGCATTGCCTCTAGATGAACAGGACCCCGTGGTGTGGAGGGCTGGATGAACAGGACGACCCCGTGGAGGGCTGGATGAACAGTAGACGGTGGAGGGGTGGTCGAATAGTAGCCAGTGGAGTAGCGCGTGGTGGAGGCTGGATGAACAGGAGCCCGTGGAGGCTGGAGGAGGTCGACGGTAGCCCGTGGAGGCTGGAGGAGGTCGACGGTGGAGATGAACAGTATCCCGTGGAGTCCCTTTTTGCGGTACGCCACACCCCTCCCGAAGAACAGGACCCCCGTTTTGACCGTAGCGCTCCAACACAAGTCCGTTTCGTCCGTTTTGCGGTACGCCACACCCCTCCCGATCAACAGGACCTCCGTTTCGACTGTAGCGCTCCAACACAAGTCCGATTCATCCGTTTTGCGGTACGCCACACCCCTCCCGATCAACAGGACCCCCGTTTTGACCGTAGGAGGTCCGTTTCCTCCGTTTTGCGGTACGCCAGACCCCTTTCGATGAACAGGACCCCGTTTCGAACGTGGCCGGTCGAACACAAGGCCGTTTCCTCTGTTCTACAGTACGCCAGGCCTCGTTTCCATCGCCTGTTCCGTCCAAGCCCTCCCGATGAACACGACGACGCATTTCGTTCCGACCCAGCCGATTGGCTCCCCATGAACACGACAACGATGCTATTTCTCCGTTACGACCCAGCAATGTACACGAGCCCTGGCCGTACGTATGCGCGAGTAGGCGTTCGAGACCCCGCCCGTATGTACACATACGTGGCCGTATTTTCTTTCTTGCACAGTGGCCGCTGTACGTACGTGTACATGCTACATGCGCGCCTCTACTACGACACGTGCGCGCCTCTACATCGACCAGTATATATGTACGTACACGTTCTCGACCAGAATGACAACGCTATGCACGGTTCGACCAGGTGGGTCCCGACTGTCACGCACTTCCTTGCGTGCGAAAATGTAGCTGGTGGGTCCCAGTAGTCAGGGGGCGAATCTTTTTTTTTCCCGGACGCACTTCCTTGCGTGCGAAGATGTAGCTGGTGGGTCCCAGCAGTCAGGGGGGCGAATCGTTTTTTTGCCCGAACGCACTTCCTTGCGTGCGAAGATGTAGCTGGTGGGTCCCAGCAGTCAGGGGGTGAATCGTTTCTTTTTTGCCCGGACGCACTTCCTTGCGTGCGAAAATGTAGCTGGTGGGTCCCAGCAGTCAGGGGGCGAATCATTTGTTTTGCCCGGACACACTTCCTTGCGTGCGAAGATGTAGCTGGTGGGTCCCAGCAGTCAGGGGGCGAATCATTTTTTTTGCCTGGACACACTTCCTTGCATGCGAAGATGTAGCTGGTGGGTCCCAGCAGTCAGGGGAAAATGTTTTTTTCATGAAATACAGTGGCCCGTCCGGTGGGTCCCAGCTGTCAGGTGGAGGAATCATTATTTTCCACGTAATAAGGAGGCACTTCCTTGCTGCGGCGTGGACCCAGCTGTCAGCCTCTCGATGTACAGTCCACATCTGATGGAAGTCGTTCATTGACCATGTTGACCAGGCCGCGCCGAGAGCACCACGGCGGTGGACGACGGCGAGGCCTAGGAAGGGGACGACGCGGAGCCGGGAAAGATGCGGTAGTGGAAGCCCACGCGGAGAGGAGTACGAGGGTCAACTGGTTCGACTGTGGTGTGAGGCTGCCGTCGCCGCAGGGCCTGGCCAGCGGTGGGAATAGTAGGGGGCGGTGAGCTCCGCAGCAGCACAGTCGGCCACGGGAGGCAGGAGCATGCGGCACGACCGGCGCTGCTTTGGGCGGCCGGAGTAAGAAGACCAGAGGTTGAAGAAGCACTATGGCCGTTGGATGGACATCGTACGGTCACTGGAGCTAGAATCGTTCATATTGACTAAGTTGACAAAGCCCTCCGTCCTTGTTAACTTAGTTGGACCACAAGTCATTCTCCCACAATGGTGGGTCCCAGCTAGCAGGGGGGTATTCATTTTTTTGTGCATAATAAGGAGGCACTTCCTTGCGTGTGAAGATATAGCTGGTGGGTCCGACATGTAAGCGGGGGGAACGTTTTTTGCGAAATACAGAGGCCCTTCTGGTGGGTCCCAGCTGTCAGGTGGAGGAATCATTATTTTGCGCGTAATAAGGAGGCATTTCCTTGTGTGCGGCCATGGACCCAGCTGTCAGCCTCTCCACGTACAGTCCACGGCCGATGGATGTCGTTCGTTGACCACGTTGACCAGGCTGCGCCGAGAGCACCATGGCGGTGGATGACGGTGAGGCCTAGGAAGGGAACGACACGGAGCCGGGGAAGACTCGGCAATGGTTGCCCACGCGGTGGGGAGTACAAGGGTTTACTGGTCTGGCTGCCGTCGCTGGAAAATAACATGAGGTGTGGGTGAGTAGAGGAATGGCCTGGCCAGCAATGAAGTAGGGTGGGGCGGTGCGGCCTGTGCGGCAGCACAGCCGGCCACGGAAGGCGGGAGCAGGCAGTCCCACCTGAGCTGGTTTGGGCGGCTGGAGCAAGAATATCAGATATTGAAGAAGTAGCACAGCCGTTGGATTAACATCCAACGGTCACTGCTGCTAAAATCGTTTGTGGACTAAGTTGACAAAGCCAAAGTACACGTCAACCTAGTAGACCCACAAGTCGGCCTCCAAATTTGTCCCAAACAGCATACAACCCCAAATTTCTAGCCAGATTCAAATTAATTTTAAATCTAAATATACCTTAATTTAAATTCAATGAAATTTTACCCGCACAAAACAATGAAATTTAAAATATCAAAATCCGACAGAAAACAGTATTTTGAAACTAATTGTCTATTTGCTATATTTTTTTCATTTTATAGCCCATTTATTATTACTTATAGCCCATTTCTTATTACTTATAGCCCATCTCTTATTACTTATAGCCCATTTTCTAGGCAAAATGCATCCCTCCTCATCTTGAAAGATTTCCGGCCCAACAGGGCGTAGAAAAGCAAGTAGGCCTATGTTGGTTATTCTGCAAAAAACAAAATAGCTGGCTAGCCATTTTTTAGAAAGGAAAAAAACAAACTGGGCTGGGCATGTGCTAAACATATGAAATAAAAGCCTGGGCTAGACGGGCCACGGGCCCCGCACAACCCAGTTGATACCCTTCTCCGTCCCGAAAAAACAAAATTACTGCGCGCGCTGCTGGGTCCCTACTGTCATCCTCACCATGTACAGTCATCTCCTTATTCCTCTCGGTTGTTGACCATGTTGACAACACCGGAGGGCAGTGCCGCGGCGAGCGAACCAAGGCGGAGGACAATGGTGAGACCTCGGACTGGAACAAACAGGAGACGGGGAAGATCACAGCTAGCCGTGGGAGGCGGGAGAGGTGGTCCCGCCGGCGCTGGTTTGGCTTTGGCGGCTCGAGGAAGAAGAGGCTGAAGAAACGCGACGGACGTTGAATGTCAATCCAACAGTCAAGGTTGGCACAATTGTTTGTTGACTAAGCAGACACCAAGTAGCATACTTTTTTATATATAGGAAGAAAACTGCGAGGAAAATGCGTTCGTCTGCCGTCCTCCTCACAGGGAACGTTCGCCACATAAGTGACTAGCACCCTTGGTTTTGACCCGAGAGGTCTTGGGTTCGAGTCCCAGGAACTCTCAATTTTGTCCTCCATCCTTCCTCGCAAAAAAAGGGAAAGAAAATCAAAGACTTGGGAAGGCGTACAGAACAAGCTAGTGTACTAGTAAAGAGACCTTGCCGAGTTTTAGAAAAAAGAGAGGCATGCTCCTGTAGCTGGTTCGAATCCAAACCTAGACTATGACTATATATGGTGCTATGCTACTCTGCAAGTAATGAAACTGACATATCCAACGTTCGCTTCTCCTCTTCTCTACTTACTCTGCCTAGCATCAGAAGCTCTGGCCGCAGCAACCATGTCCGCTGGCTGCTCGTCCACCTGCTCTTCAGCAGGCAACAACTAGATATGCACCAAGTCGCCACCTATACCATTGCCTGTGGGTCTCATCACACCCCCGCCGGCACGCGCACCGTAGCCGATTGCTCATCGCAACCCGCTGCCGTTGGTGTGGTGCCACTGCTGCAAATCACACAGAGTCATCCGTCGCGTCTCAACCACAATCCTCAACCCTGGCCGAGTCTTCTACAAATGCCCGAATCATGGGGTAATAATATGTTTAAGTGTTGTTCTGCTGCTTTCAGTTGCTGACTTTTTTAGTAGTTTGGTTGATGATCTTCCAATTTGATTCATGCAGAAAAGGGAAGATTCGTGTGATTTGTATTTCTGGGAAGTTGCTGATGTGGGGGAATGCAACTACGCTGATTATTTGGTTAGCCGAGGAATCCCAATACCAGCAGGTTGGGGTGTTGGACAAGTAATTGAAGGAACGACAGAAGAGGAAGATGCAGAGCAGAAGGTTAAAGATGCAGTTCCTCTGATAATGGTCAAGCAACAGCTGCTGAACGTCCTTGACAGCAATGACAAGATGAAAGAGCTTGTGAAGATAATGGGCAAAATCGATGTGCTCTGTAGGATGATTGTCTCTTTATTTGCAGTGTATGTAGCACTCGTGATGTATTCAGTGGTTATGACATGAGCACTTTGCTGAAACTAGTAATGAATGAAACCTGTGTAGCAGGCTGGGCGTAGTGTTGTGAACATCTAATGATTTCTATTAATGGAAATCAGGGGGTATCCCCTTTTGCTCATAAATAAATAAATAAATAGCAGAGGCCCTGTTGGGTCAACTTTGTTCTCATTCGAAGACGTCGAGCAAATTGCAGTCCAACAACAAACTATGTCATCAAATTCAAGTTTCACAGCCAAATATGAGTACAACTAAACAACAATGTCATCATGTTTTAGTTGTCATATGATGACCCACAAGTGTAGGGGATCTATCGTAGTCCTTTCGATAAGTAAGAGTGTCGAACCCAACAAGGTGCAGAAGGAAATGATAAGCGTTTTTAGTAAGGTTTTCTCTGCAAGCACTTAAATTGTAGGTAACACATAGTTTTGTGATAAGATAAATTGTAACGAGTAAAAAGTAAATAAAATAAATAAAGTGCAGCAAGGTGGCCCAATCCTTTTTGTAGCAAAGGATAAGCCTGGACAATTTTTTATAATGAGAAAAGAGCTCCCGAGGACACATGGGAATTATCGTCAAGCTAGTTTTCATCACACTCATATGATTCGCGTTCGGTACTTTGATAATTTGATATGTGGGTGGACCGGTGCTTGTGTACGGCCCTTACTTGGACAAGCATCCCACTTATGATTAACCCCTATTGCAAGCATCCGCAACTACAAAAGAAGTATTAAGGTAAACCTAACCACAGCATTAAACATATGGATCCAAATCAGCCCCTTACGAAGCAACGCATAAACTAGGGTTTAAGCTTCTGTCACTCTAGCAACCCGTCATCTACTTATTACTTCCCAATGCCTTCCTCTAGGCCCAAATAATGGTGAAGTGTCATGTAGTCGACGTTCACATAACACCACTAGAGGAAAAGACAACATATATCTCATCAAAATATCGAACGAATACCAAATTCACATGACTACTAATAGCAAGACTTCACCCATGTCCTCAGGAACAAACGTAACTACTCACAAAGCATATTCATGTTCATAATCAGAGGAGTAATAATATGCATTAAGGATCTAAACATATGATCTTCCACCAAGTAAACCAATTAGCATAAACTACAAGGAGTAATCAACACTAGTAGCAACCCACATGTACCAATTTGTGGTTTTGATACAAGATTGGATACAAGAGATGAACTAGGGTTTTGAGAGGAGATGGTGCTGGTGAAGATGTTGATGGAGATTGACCCCCTCCCGATGAGAGGATCGTTGGTGATGATTTCCCCCTCCCGGAGGGAGGTTTCCCCAGCAGAACAGCTCTACCGGAGCTCTAGATTGGTTCCGCCAAGGTTCCGTCTCGTGGCGGCGAAGTTTCGTCCCGTAAGCTTGCCCACGATTTTTTCCAGGGTAAAAGCCTTCATATAGCAGAAGATGAACACCGGAGGGCCACCAGGGGGGCCAGGAGACAGGGGGTGCGCCTAGTAGGGGTGGGCGCGCCCCCACCCTCCTGGCTAGGGTGTGGGCCCCCTGAGGTGTTTCTTTCGCTCAATAATTCTTATAAATTCCAAAAATAAGTTCCATGGAGTTTCAGGATTTCTGGAGCTATGTAGAATAGGTTTCCAATGTTTGCTCTTTTTCCAGCCAGAATTCCAGCTGCCTACATTCCCCCTCTTCATGGTAAACCTTGTAAAAGAAGAGAGAATAGCCATAAGTATTGAGATATAATGTGTAATAACAGCCCATAATGCAATAAATATTGATATAAAAGCATGATGCATAATGGACGTATCAACTCCCCCAAGCTTAGACCTCGCTTGTCCTCAAGCGGAAGCCGAAATCGAAAAATATGTCCACATGTTTAGAGATAGAGGTGTCGATAAAAATAAAATACGGACATCAGGGCATCATGATCATTCTTATAACAGCAACATAAATAGATTTTGTCATATGACTTCTTATGCTCAAGTATCAATCAATTCACAATGTCAAGTATGGTTTAGAAACTTCATTGGAAGCTAACAAACGATAATCTCAGTCATTGAAGCAATTGCAATTTATCATAACAACAGAAAGAGTCAAGAATAGAGCTTTTCAGCAAGTCCACATACTCAACTATCATGTAGTCTTCTACAATTGCTAACACTCACACAATACTTGTGGTTATGGAGTTTCAGCCGGACACTGAGAAAGATAGGGGCTTATTGTGTTGCCTCCCAACGTATTCACCTTTAGGTGATGTCAACAATAATAGTTCATGCTAACTTACATCCAATTGGATATATATATCATGATCTTTCAAACATGAGGAGCTTGCCAAAGGATAAAATGAAAAAGGGAAAGGTGAAGATCACCTTGACTCAAGCATGAAGTAAAAACATAAAGTAAAAGATAGGCCCTTCGCAGAGGGAAGCAGAGGTTGTCATGTGCTTTTAGGGTTGGATGCATCAAATCTTAATGCAAAAGAACGTTACTTTACATTGCCACTTGTATGTGGACCTTTATTATGCAGTCCATCGCTTTTATTACTTCCACAACAAGATCGTATAAAGCTTATTTTCTCTTCATTAATAAGCCATACATATTTAGATAGCAATTTTTATTGCCTGCAACATGACAACCTACTTGAAGGATCTTACTCAATCCATAGGTAGGTATGGTGGACTCTCATGGCAAAACTAGGTTTAAGGATATTTGGAAGCACAAGTAGTATCTCGACTTGGTGCAAGGAATTTGGCTAGCATGAGGGGGAAAGGCAAGCTCAACATGTTTGGAAGGTCAATGACAATATACTTTAACTAAGATGTGAGAAAGCATAAACCATTACGTTGTCTTCCTTGTCCAACATCAACTCTTTTAGCATGTCATACTTAATGAGTGCTTCACAACCATAAAAGATGTCCAAGATAATATATTTGTATGTGAAACCTCTCTTTCCTTATTACTTCCTATTAATTGCAACGATGACCAAAACTACGTTTATCAACTCTCAACAACTTTTATGCCTCATACTTTCTATGTGTGAAGTCATCACTAACAATAAGATCAATATGAACTCTTTTATTCTTTCTACTTTCTCAAGATCATAGAAACATAGCAAAGCCCTTGACTCAACACTAATCTTTATTATTGATATCTCACGGACTCGATTACATAAAGAGATCACAAAGCAAAACTCAAAACTACTTGATACTAAAACTTCAATCTACTAGATCAAGATACTACTAAAAGGATCGAACTAAATAAAACGGTAAAGATAGGAGTGTGATGGTGATACGATACCGGGGCACCTCCCCCAAGCTTGGCAGGTTCCAAGGGGAGTGCCTATACCCATGTGATTATGTCTCCTTCTTCACGGTTGGTGTTATGATCTTCTTGGCGATGATGCCCCTCAGGATACAATTCTCCTCCTCGAGCTTATTGACTTGTTATTTGAGGTCCATAATTTATTTACAGAGCTTGCCCGTAATGGTTAAAGCTCCCTATACCCAAGGATGCTGCATAGCTTCTGGAGAACAAGTGATGCTATTTTTCATATTTTCATAAGAAAGAAATCTAAAGTTGGAAGGGATGACCGAATTTGGAATAGCCGAGCTATGTAGTTCCCCCATCATGAATTCTGCTTGGAGACGAGAGGTAACTTCTTGATCTTCCTCCATGGCATCTATCCTTTTCAAGTCGGCCTCCATCTCATCCTCCGTTGATGGTCCAAAGTGATAAGCATCGCTATTTGCTCCTGGACCTGGTATTGGGTGAGACACCCAACTCTCCCCAACTAACTCTTGAGAAGACATCTTGCTCTTAATCTGCAACAAGAACAACTTGAAACAAAAATAGAGGATATTCGCGTGATACGGTGGTCAAAACCTTCGGGAGGTTATATAATGAATTTTTACCGACCAAAATACGTAACGTGCAAGAAAACGGAGTCCGGGAGGCACACGAGGTGGCCACGAGATAGGGGGTGCACCCAGGAAGGGTGGGCATGCCCTCCACCCTCGTGGAGGCCTCGTGTCCTTCCCGGACTACTTCTTTCTTCCTAAAATTCTTAAATATTCCAAAACTGATAAAAATTGCCATTAGAATTGCTTTGGAGTCGGTTTACTTACCGTACCACATACCTATTTCTTTTTGGAGTCTGGAACATTCTGGAAAGTGTCCCTTATGTATTCCTTCGGGGTTACGGTTTCAATAATATTAGTTTTAACATTGATAGGATTACCTGGAATATAATGTTTAATTCTTTGACCGTTCACCACCCTCGGACTTGTGCCTTCAAAGTTGTTGATTTTTATGGCACCAGAACGATAGACCTGCTCGATAACGAAGGACCTTCCCATTTAGAGAGAAGTTTTCCTGCAAAAAATCTTAAACGAGAGCTGAATGATAACACATAATCACCTACATTAACTCACGCTTTTGTATCCTTTTGTCATGCCAGCGTTTGACTTTTTCTTTGAATAGCTTGACATTCTCATAAGCTTGGGTTCTCCATTCATCAAGTGAGCTAATATCAAGTAACCTCTTCTCACCGGCAAGTTTGAAGTCATAGTTGAGCTCTTTAATAGCCCAATATGCTTTATGTTCAAGTTCTAGAGGTAAATGACAAGCTTTTCTGTAAACCATCTTATACGGAGACATACCCATATGATTTTTGTATGCAGTTCTATAAGCCCATAATGCATCATCAAGTTTTTTGGACCAATTCTTTCTAGATCTATTGACAGTCTTTTGCAAAATTAATTTGAGCTCTCTATTGCTCAACTCTACTTGACCACTAGACTGCGGATGATAAGGAGATGCGATTCTATGATTAACATCATACTTAGCAAGCATCTTATAGAAAGCACCATGAATAAAATGTGAACCACCATCAGTCATAAGATATCTAGGGACTCCAAACCTCGGAAAAATAACTTCTTTAAGCATTTTAATAGAAGTGTTATGATCAGCACTACTATTTGGAATAGCTTCTACCCACTTAGTAACGTAATCAACAACAACTAAAATATGTGTATAACCATTAGAGGCAGGAAAAGGTCCCATATAATCAAAGCCCCAAACATCAAATAGTTCAATAACAAGAGAATAATTCATAGGTATTTCTTGACGTCTACTAATATTACCAATTCTTTGACATTCATCACAAGATAAGACAAACTTACGAGCATCTTTGAAGAGAGTAGGCCAATAAAAACCAGATTGCAGCACCTTATGTACAGTTCTATCTCCAGCGTGGTGTCCTCCATAGGATTCAGAGTGACACTTGCGTAGGATCTGTTCCTGTTCATGCTCAGGTACACAACGTCTAATAACACCATCTACTCCTTCTTTATAAAGGTGTGGGTCATCCCAGAAGTAATGTCTTAAATCATAAAAGAACTTTTTCTTTTGCTGGTATGTGAAACTAGGTGGTGTAAATTTAGCAACAATGTAATTAGCATAATCAACATACCAAGGAGCAGTACGAGAAGCATTAACGACTGCTAATTGTTCATCAGGAAAGCTATCATCAATAGGTGGTGGGTCATCAAGAACATTCTCTAACCTAGACAAGTTGTCTACAACGGGGTTCTCAGCTCCATTTCTATCAATAATATGCAAATCAAATTCTTGGAGCAAGAGAACCCATCTAATGAGTCTAGGCTTAGCATCTTTCTTTTCCATAAGATATTTAATAGCAGCATGATCAGTGTGAATACTAACTTTGGAATCAACAATATAAGGTCTAAACTTATCACATGCAAACACAACTGCTAAGAATTCTTTTTCAGTAGTAGCATAATTTCTCTGGGCAGTATTAAGAGTCTTACTAGCATACTGGATAACATTCAATTTCTTATCAACTCTTCGCCCTAGAACAGCACCTACAACATAATCACTAGCATAACACATAATTTCAAAGGGTAAATTCCAATCAGGTGGCTGAACAATAGGTGCAGTGATCAAAGATTTCTTAAGTATTTCAAATGCTTCTACACAATCATCATCAAAGACAAAAGGAATATCTTTTTGTGATAAATTAGTCAGAGGCCTTGAGACTTTAGAAAAGTCCTTAATGAACCTCCTATAAAAATAGGCATGACCAAGGAAACTTCTTATACCTTTTATGTCCTTGGGACAAGGCATCTTCTCAATAGCATCAACTTTAGCTTTATCAACTTCAATACGTCTCTCGGAGATCTTGTGCCCCAAGACAATGCCTTCATTAACCATAAAGTGGCACTTTTCCCAATTCAAGACGAGACTAGTGTCTTCGCATCTCTGCAAAACTCGATCAAGGTTGCTCAAGCAATCATCAAAAGAGGATCCATAAATGGAGAAATCATCCATGAATACCTCACAAATCTTTTCACAAAAGTCAGAGAATATAGCCATCTTACATCTTTGAAAGGTAGCAGGTGCATTACATAAACCAAAAGGCATACGTCTATAAGCAAAGGTACCAAAAGGGCAAGTAAAAGTAGTTTTCGATTGATCCCTCGCTGACACAGGTATTTGAGAGAAACCAGAATAACCATCTAGAAAGCAGAAATGTGTGTGTTTGGATAGTCTTTCTAGCATTTGATCAATAAAAGGTAAAGGGTAATGATCTTTCTTAGTAGCTTTATTTAATTTACAGAAATCAATTACCATCCTATAACCTGTAATAATTCTTTGCATGATCAATTCATCTTTATCATTAGGAACGACAGTAATACCTCCCTTTTTAGGAACACAATGGACAGGGCTTACCCAATCACTATCAGCAACGGGATAAATTATACCTGCCTCAAGGAGCTTTAGTATCTCCTTTCTTACCACTTCTTTCATTTTAGGATTCAATCGTCATTGAGGATCTCTAACTGGTTTGGCACCATCCTCCAAATTAATTTTGTGTTGGCATAACGTGGGGCTAATGCCCTTAAGATCATCCAGAGTATATCCAATAGCAGCGCGGTGCTTCTTCAGAGTTTTCAATAATCTTTCTTCTTCTTGCTCTGAAAGGTTAGCACTAATAATAACATGATATATTTTATTTTCATCAAGATAAGCATACTTAAGATTATCAGGTAATGGTTTGAGTTCAAACACGGGATCACCCTTGGGTGGAGGGGGATCCCCTAGAATTTCAACGGAAAGGTTGTGTTTCAGCATAGGTTCCTGTTTAAGGAACACTTCATCTATTTCCATTCTTTTCTTCATAAACATATCATTTTCATGGTCTAGCAAATATTGTTCTAACGGATCAGTAGGAGGCACGGCAATGGAAGCAAGACCAATAATCTCATCCTTACTAGGTGATTCTCTATCATGAGGTTGTCTACGAACTTAGCAAAATTAAACTCATGAGACATACCCTCTAAGCCAATGGTAACAATATCCTTTTCACAGTCAATCCTAGCATTAACTATATTTAAGAAGGGTCTACCAAAAATAATGGGACAAAAGTCATCTTGTGGGGAACTAAGAACAAGAAAATTATCAGGGTATTTAACCGTCCCACACAAGACTTCAACATCTCTAGCAATCCCAATTGGTGAAATAGTATCTCTACTGGCAAGTTTGATAGTAACATCAATACCTTCCAATTCAACGGGTGCAATGTCATGCATAATTTCTTTGTATAAGTCATATGGGTATTGCACTAGCACTAGCACCCATATCACATAAACCATGATAACAATGATATCCTATTTTAACAGAAATAACAGGCATGCCTACCACAGGTCTATGTATCTTAGCATCTGGTTTGACAATATTAGCAGTCTCGCCACAGAAATAAATAACATGCCCATCTAAATCATCATCCAAGAGATCTTTAACCATAGCAATACTAGGTTCAACTTTGATTTGCTCAGGAGGTGTATAAGTCCTAGTATTACTCTTATGAACAACAGCCGAAGTTTTAGCATGATCCTTTATCCTAACAGGAAAAGGAGGTTTCTCAACATAAGTAGTAGGAACAATAGGATCACTATAAGTGATAGTCTTTTCTTCAACTGTAATAGGTGCAACTACTTTTACTTCAATGGGAGGATTATATTTAAACCACTTCTCCTTAGGGAGATCAACGTGAGTAGCAAAAGATTCACAAAAAGAAGCTACTATCTCAGAGTCAAGTCCATATTTAGCGCTAAATCCACGAAAAGCATCGGTATCCATAAAAGATTTAACACAATCAAACTTAGGTGTCATACCTGACTCCTTACCATCGTCGGAACCCCAATCTTCAGAGTTGCATTTAATTCTTTACAATAAGTCCCATTTGAATTCAATAGTCTTCAGCATATAAGAACCGGCACATGAAGTATCGAGCATGTTGCGATCATTGAGAGAAAGCCGAGCATAAAATTTTTGAATAATCATTTCTCTCAAGAGCTCATGATTGGGGCATGAATATAACATTGACTTAAGCCTCCCCCAAGCTTGAGCAATGCTTTCTCTTTCGCGAGGCCAGAAATTATATATGTAATTACGATCACAATGAACAAGATGCATCGGATAGAACTTCTGGTGAAATTCCAACTTCAATCGCTTATAATTCCAAGATCTCGTATCATCACATAGCCTATACCATGTCAATGCATCTCCCTTCAAAGATAAAGGGAAGACCTTCCTTTTGACAACATCATCGGGAATACCTGCAAGCTTAAATAATCCACAAAGATAAGGTGTAAATCGGGATGCAATGTTCCATCTCCTGCAAATGGATTAGCTAGCAGTTTCTCTATCATACCCGAAGGAATCTCAAAGTAAATATTTTCAGTAGGTTCAGCAGGTTGAGGAGCAACTCTTTGCTCTTCTGGTCGGGGTGACGATACCCCGAACAAGCCCCTCAAAGGATTAGTTTCCATAGTGACAAGTAACAGAAAATTTCAGCACACAATATAAATGTTTCCTTACCAAGTTCCACTCACCAAAAGCGCTACACTCCCCAGCAACAGCGCCAAAAAGAGTCTTGATGACCCACAAGTGTAGGGGATCTATCGTAGTCCTTTTGATAAGTAAGAGTGTCGAACCCAACGAGGAGCAGAAGGAAATGATAAGCAGTTTTCAGTAAGGTTTTCTCTGCAAGCACTGAAATTGTAGGTAACAGATAGTTTTGTGATAAGATAAACTATAACGAGTAACAAGTAAATAAAGTAAATAAAGTGCAGCAAGGTGGACCAATACTTTTTGTAGCAAAGGATAAGCTTGAACAATTTCTTATAATGAGAAAAGAGCTCCCGAGGACACATGGGAATTATCGTCAAGCTAGTTTTCATCACGCTCATATGATTCGCGTTCGGTACTTTGATAATTTGATATGTGGGTGGACCGGTGCTTGGGTACCGCCCTTACTTGGACAAGCATCCCACTTATGATTAACCCCTATTGCAAGCATCCGCAACTACAAAAGAAGTATTAAGGTAAACCTAACCACAACATTAAACATATGGATCCAAATCAGCCCCTTACGAAGCAACACATAAACTAGGGTTTAAGATTCTGTCACTCTAGCAACCCATCATCTACTTATTACTTCCCAATGCCTTCCTCTAGGCCCAAATAATGGTGAAGTGTCATGTAGTCGACGTTCACATAACACCACTAGAGGAAAAGACAACATATATCTCATCAAAATATCGAACGAATACCATATTCACATGACTACTTATAGCAAGACTTCACCCATGTCCTCAGGAACAAATGTAACTACTCACAAAGCATATTCATGTTCATAATCAGAGGAGTAATAATATGCATTAAGGATCTGAACATATGATCTTCCACCAAGTAAACCAATTAGCATCAACTACAAGGAGTAATCAACACTACTAGCAACACACAGGTACCAATTTGTGGTTTTGATACAAGATTGGATACAAGAGATGAACTAGAGTTTTGAGTGGAGATGGTGCTGGTGAAGATGTTGATGGAGATTGACCCCTTCCCGATGAGAGGATCATTGGTGATGACGATGGTGATGATTCCCCCCTCCCGGAGGGAAGTTTCCCCGGCAGAACAGCTTTGCCGGAGCTCTAGATTGGTTCCGCCTCCTGGCGGCGGAGTTTCGTCCCGTAAGCTTGCCCACGATTTTTTCCAGGGTAAAAGCCTTCATATAGCAGAAGATGGACATCGGAGGGCCACCAGGGGCCCCATGAGATAGGGGCACGCCCAGTAGGGGTGGGCGCGCCCCCCACCCTCCTGGCCAGGGTTTGGGCCCCTGAGGTGTTTCTTTCGCTCAATAATTCTTATAAATTCCAAAAATAAGTTCCGTGGAGTTTCAGGATTTTTGGAGCTGTGTAGAATAGGTTTCCAATGTTTGCTCTTTTTCCAGCCAAAATTCCAGCTGCCGGCATTCCCCCTCTTCATGGTAAACCTTGTAAAATAAGAGAGAATAGCCATAAGTATTGAGATATAATATGTAATAACAGCCCATAATGCAATAAATATTGATATAAAAGCATGATGCAAAATGGACGTATCATCACAATCACCAAACACAAATCAGCATACATAACAAGTGATGTTCTCATAGCAAAATACTAAACAACATGTTGATCACGTTTCAGTTGTCATAGCAAACACAATTTCACATAGTAGATAAAAAAAACGTCTTCTGACAGGCAAATACGACAAAAGCATTGTAATCATCATCCGCAACAACAGCGTCAACATCTTCACCATGTGTATCAGTCTGAATCGTAATTCCCCACGGTGTCATCTTCTTCTTCGTCCTCAACGTCCTCGAACGTTGGCTTCTTCTTGATCAACTCTTGTATGTCCACAGCACGACAGACAATCTTTTCGCCGGCGCCATTGACGTGATGGTTCTCAAAGATATTTGGAACATCTGTGTTATCTTGTACATCAGGAGTAGTGTAAGCATCATCTTGTGGTGCAACTTCATTAAACGAATTCCTCTGCTCAAACCTTTGCAATACTCTCCAGTCATCACTATGTGCAAATGTGTCTTCCAAGAAAAATATCTATGTTGCTTGATTTGCCAAAATAAAAGGCTCATTGGTCTGGTACGCCGCCTTGACATTGATGGATTTGAAATAATCATCAGCCCTGGGTTTTGCGATCATGGAAAACAGGTTATACCAACGACAGCACAACAGAACTACACACCGATGATCCTCGGAACTGGAGATATACTGCAACTGAACAATGTCTGTTATGTTAGCATACATTTCAGTTTTCTCTTTGTCATACGTATCCGTGCTCATGATGGCACTGTTTTGTGTCTTCCTACCTTCGTCTCGTGCAAGGGTGTTGTAGCGCACATCTCCAACAACGCAAGATTCATAATGTCTTACCCGAGTATCAGGACCCATTGCTAGTGAGGAAATGGCATCATCAACTGCATGCCCATCCTCCCGCATCTTCTTAACCTATGGTTAGAAAATAGACAAGCTGATCATCTTATGTACTCAATATATTAAAAAAAACTGACAGTGCACTTCAAAAGCTTACATGGTTCTTGAACCATTTCGCAAATCCTGCCATAACTAGTTTGTCAATGTTTCTTGGATTTTGCGGCAGTAACTCCTCTTTGTAGATGCTGCACAATGATGTCTACTACACAACCTTCTTCTTGTAGACGTTGTTGGGCCTGCAAGTGCACAGGTTTGTAGGATAGTAGCAAATTTCCCTCAAGTGGATGACCTAAGGTTTATCAATCCGTGGGAGGCGTAGGATGAAGATGGTCTCTCTCAAACAACCCTGTAACCAAATAACAAAAAGTCTCTTGTGTCCCCAACACACCCAATACAATGGTAAATTGTATAGGTGCACTAGTTCGGCGAAGAGAGGGTGATACAAGTGCAAAATAGATAGTAGATATAGGTTTTTGTAATCTGAAATAATAAAAACAGCAAGGTAACTGATGATAAAAGTGAGCGTAAACGGTATTGCAATGATAGGAAACAAGGCCTAGGCTTCATACTTTCACTAGTGCAAGTTCTCTCAACAATAATAACATAGATAGATCATATAACAATCCCTCAACATGCAACAAAGAGTCACTCCAAAGCCACTAATAGCGGAGAACAAACATAGAGATTATGGTAGGGTACGAAACCACCTCAAAGTTATTCTTTCGGATCAATCGATAAAAGAGTTCGTACTAGAATAACACCTTAAGACACAAATCAACCAAAACCCTAATGTCACCTAAATACTCCATTGTCACCTCAAGTATCCGTGGGCATGATTATGCGATATGCATCGCACAATCTCAGATTCATCCAACCAACACAAAGTACTTCAAAGAGTGCCCCAAAGTTTCTACCGGAGAGTCAAGAAAACGTGTGCCAACCCCTATGCATAGGTTCATGGGCGGAACCCGCAAGTTGGTCACCAAAACATACATCAAGAGGCACGTGATATCCCATTGTCACCACAGATAAACACGGCAAGACATACATCAAGTGTTCTCAAATAAAAGACTCAATCTGATAAGATAACTTCAAGAGGGAAACTCAATTCATCACAAGAGAGTAGAGGGGGAGAAACATCATAAGATCCAACTATAATAGCAAAGCTCACGATACATCAAGATCGTGCCATAAAGAGAACATGAGAGAGAGAGAGATCAAACACATAGCTACTGGTACATACCCTCAGCCCCGAGGGTGAACTACTCCCTCCTCGTCATGGAGAGCGCCGGGATGCCACCGGTGATGGATTCCCCCTCTGGCAGGGTGCCGGAACGGGCTCCCCAGAGGTTTTTGGTGTCTACAGAGGCTTGCGGCGGCGGAACTCCCGATCTATCTTGATTTTTGATGGTTTTAGGTTACGTAGGGTTATATAGGCGAAAGAAGTCGGTCGGGGGGTGCTCGAGGGGTCCACGAGACAGGGGGCCGCGCCCTGTAGGGGCCCCCTATCTCCTGGGCTCCTTGAGGGACTTCTGACTTGATCTCCAAGCCTCCAGGATGATATTCTTCCAAAAAATCATGATGCCGAAGGTTTCATTCCGTTTGGACTCTGTTTGATATTCCTTTTCTTCGAAATACTGAAATAGGCAATAAAACAACAATATGGGCTGGGCCTCCGGTTAGTAGGTTAGTCCCAAAAATGATATAAATATGTAAAATAAAGCCCATAAACATCCAAAAAGGGGTAATATAATAGCATGGAACAATAAAAAATTATAGATACATTGGAGACATATCAAGCATCCCCAAGCTTAATTCCTGCTCGTCCTCGAGTAGGTAAATGATAAAAACAGAATTTTTGCTGTGGAATGCTACCTAGCATAATTCTCAATGTAATTTTATTTATTGTGGCATGAATGTTCAGATCCAAATGATACAAAATAAAAGTTCATATTAACATGAAAATGGTGATACTTCAAGCATACTAATCAAAGTAATCATGTCTTCTCAAAATAACATGGACAAAGAAAGTTATCCCTACAAAATCATATAGTCTGGCTGTTGCTCTATCTTCATCACACAAAGTATTTAATCATGCACAACCCCGATGACAAGCCAAGCAATTGTTTCATACTTTAATAATCTCAAACTCTTTCAACTTTCACGCAATACATGAGCATGAGCCATGGACATAGCACTATATGTGGAATAGAATGGTGGTTGTGGAGAAGACAAGAAGGAGAAGATAGTCTCACATCAACTAGGCGTATCAACGGGCTATGGAGATGCCCATTAATGGATATCAATGTGAGTGAATAGGGATTGCCATGCAACGGATGCACTAGAGCTATAAATATATGAAAGCTCAACAAAAGAAACTAAGTGGGTGTGCATCCAACTCGCTTGCTCATGAAGACCTAGGGCACTTTGAGGAAGCCCATCACTGGAATATACAAGCCAAGTTCTAAAATGAAAAATTCCCACTAGTATATGAAAGTGACAACATATGAGACTCTCTATCATGAAGATCACGGTGCTATTTTGAAGCACAAGTGTGGAAAAAGAGATAGTAGCATTGTCCCTTCTCTCTTTTTCTCTCATTTTATTTTTTTTCTTTTTCTTTCTTTTTCTTTTTTTTCTTTTTTTTCTTTGGCCTTATTTTTTTTCTTTTTGGCCTTTCTCTTTTTTTTCTTTTTGTAAAGTCTGAAGTCTCATCCCGACTTGTGGGGGAATCATAGTCTTCATCATCCTTTCCTCACTAGGACAATGCTCTAATAATGAAGATCATCACACTTTTATGGATTTACAACTCAAGAATTACAACTCAAAGCTAGAACAAGATATGACTCTATATGAATGCCTCCGGCGGTGTACTGGGATATGCAATGAATCAAGAGCGACATGTATGAGAATTATGAAGGTGGCCTTGCCACAAATACAATGTCAACTACATGATCATGCAAAGAGCAATATGACAAAAGTAATGCGTGTCATATGAACGGAACGGTGGAAAGTTGCATGGCAATATATCTCGGAATGGCTATGGAAATGCCATTATAGGTAGGTATGGTGGCTATTTTGAGGAAGGAGTATGGTGGGTGTATGGTACCGGTGAAAGTTGCGCGGCACAAGAGGGGCTAGCAATGGTGGAAGGGTGAAAGTGCGTATAATCCATGGACTCAACATTAGTCAAAAGAACTCATATACTTATTGCAAAAATCTAGAAGTCATCAAAAACCAAAGCACTACACGCATGCTCCTAGGGGGATAGATTGGTAGGAAAAGACCATCGCTCGTCCCCGACCGCCACTCATAAGGAAGACAATCAATAAATAAAATTGTGCTCCAACTTTATCACAAAGCGGTTCACCATACGTGCATGCTACGGGAATCACAACCCTTACACAAGTATTTTTCATAATCACCTCAACTAGCATGACTTTAATATCACTACCTCCATATCTCAAAACAATTATCAAGCATCATATTGATCATAGCATCCAATTCACTTTCTATGATAGTTTTTATTATACCCAACTTGGATGCTCATCATTCTAGGACCAACTTTGTAACCAAAGCAAATACCATGCTGTTCTAAAAGACTCTCAAAATAATATAAGTGAAGCATGAGAGACTAGCAATTTCTACAAAATATAACCACCGCCGTGCTCTAAAAGATATAAGTGATGCACTAGAGCAAATGACAAACTACTCTGAAAGATATAAGTGAAGATCAATGAGTAGTCGAATAATTGTGCAACTATGTGAAGAATCTCTAACATTAAAGAATTTCAGATCTTGGTATTTTATTCAAACAGCAAGCAAAAAAAATAAAATGACATTGCAAGGATAACACAACTCATGTGAAGAAGCAAAAACTTAGGCTCAACCGATACTAACCGATAGTTGTTGAAGAAGAAAGGTGGGATGCCTAACGGGGCATCCCCAAGCTTAGATGCTTGAGACTTCTTGAAATATTATCTTGGGGTGCCTTGGGCATCCCCAAGCTTGAACTTTTGTGTCTTCTTAATTCCTCTCATATCATGGTTTCTCTTTTTTATCAAAAGCTTCATTCACACCAAACTCAACAAGAACTCGTGAGATAGGTTAGTATAAACCAAGGCAAAACCTTATCATTTTATACTGTAACAACTCACTAAAATTATTATTCAACATTGAATACTAAATACCTCTGCATATTTAACACTCCTATCCTCAAATAGAATCATTAAACAAGCAAACATATGCAAACAATGCAACCATAACAGCAATCTGCCAAAACAGTACAGTCTGTAAAGAATGCAATAGTAACAATACTTCCCTAACTCCAAAAATTATGAAATAAAATTCACACTGCAGTAAATTTATCAGATCTCAATATGCAAAAAAATTCAACATTATACCACTCTCTTACTTTTCTAGGGAATTTTTGCAACAGCAGTAAACTTTCTGTTTTCAAACAGCAACATGTATACTAGCAAAATAAGCATGGCAAAGGCTATCCTTGACTTTTTTTATTGAAACTAAAGATGCAAAACATTATCCTAAATAACAGCAAGCAAATACTAACAAAAGAAAATGACGCTCCAAGCAAAACACATATCATGTGGTGAATAAAAATATAGCTCCAAGTAAAGTTACCGATGAACGAAGACGAAAGAGGGGATGCCATCCGGGGCATCCCCAAGCATAGGCTCTTGGTTGTCCTTGAATATTACCTTGGGGTGCCTTGGGATCCCCAATATTAGGCTCTTGACACTCGTTATTCCATAGTCCATCGAATCTTTACCCAAAACTTGAAAACTTCGCAACACAAAACTCAACAGAAAACTCGTAAGCTCCGTTAGTATAAGAAAATAAAACAACCACTTAGGTACTGTAATGAACTCATTCTAAATTCATATTGGTGTAATATCTACTGTATTCCAACTTATCTATGGTTCATACACTCCGATACTACTCATAGATTCATCAAAATAAGCAGACAACACAATGAAACAGAATCTGTCAAAAACAGAATAGTCTGTAGTAATCTGTATCAAACGTATACTTATGGAACTCCAAAAATCCTAAAAAATTAGGAAGTCCTAAGCAATTTGTGTACCAATCCATAGCAAAAAGAATCAGATCATAAGCACGTTTATGTGAAGTAACAAAACTAATTTACTGGGTGCAAAAGTTTCTGATTCTCAGCAGGATCAACACAACTATCACCATAAGCTATCCTAAAGGTCTTACTTGGCACTTTATTGAAACAAAAGCTATAAAACATGATTACTACAGTAGCATAATCATGTGAACACACAAAAACAGTAAAGATAAATATTGGGTTGTCTCCCAACAAGCACTTTTCTTTAATGTCTTTCTAGCAAGGCATGATGATGGCAATGATTCTCACATAAAAGATAAGAATTGAAACATAACGGGAGCATCATGAAGCATATGACTAGCACATTTAAGTCTAACCCACTTCCTATGCATAGGTATTTTGTGAGCAAACAACTTATGGGAACAGCAATCAACTAGCATGGGAAGGTAAAACAAGCATAGCTTCAAGATTTTCAAACACATGGGGAGGAAACTTGACATTATTGCAATTCCTACAAGCATATGTTCCTCCCTCATAATACTTTTAAGTAGCATCATGAATGAATTCAACAATATAACCAGCACCTAAAGCATTCATTTCATGATCTACAAGCATAGAAATTTTACTACTCTCCACATAAGCAAAATTCTTCTCATTCGGAATAGTGGGAGTATACTCAACAAAATAATTATCATGTGAGGCATAATCCAATTGAAAACTAAAATCATGATGACAAGTTTCATGGTTATAATTATTCCTAATAGCATACAAGTCATCACAATAATCATCATAGGTAGCAACTTTGTTCTCATAATCAATTGGAATCTCTTTCGAAATAGTGGGTTCATCACTAAATAAAGTCATGACCTCTCCAAATCCACTTTCATAAATATAATCATCATAAATAGGAGGCATGCTTTCATCATAATAAATATTCTCATAAAAACTAGGGGGACTAAACATATCATCTTCATCAAACATAGCTTCCCCAAGCTTGTGGCTTTGCATATCATTAGCATCATGGATATTGAAGGAATTCATACTAACAACATTGCAATCATGCTCATCATACAAAGATGTAATACCAAACATTTTATAGATTTCTTCTTCTAGCACTTGAGCACAATTTTCCTTTTTATCATACTCACGAAAGATATCAAAAAGATGAAGCGTATGAGGCAAACTCAATTCCATTTTTTGTAGTTTTCTTTTATAAACTAAACTAGTGATAAAACAAGAAACAAAAAGATTCGATTGCAAGATCTAAAGATATACCTTCAAGCACTCACCTCCCCGGCAATGGCGCTAGAAAAGAGCTTGATGTCTACTACACAACCTTCTTCTTGTAGACGTTGTTGGGCCTGCAAGTGCACAAGTTTGTAGGACAGTAGCAAATTTCCCTCAAGTGGATGACCTAAGATTTATCAATCCGTGGGAGGCGTAGGATGAAGATGGTCTCTCTCAAGCAACCCTGCAACCAAATAACAAAGAGTCTCTTGTGTCCCCAACACACCCAATACAATGGTAAATTGTATAGGTGCACTAGTTCGGCGAAGATATGGTGATACAAGTGCAATATGGATAATAGATAAAAGTTTTTGTAATCTGAAATAATAAAAACAGCAAGGTAACTAATGATAAAAGTGAGCGTAAACGGTATTGCAATTGTACGAAACAAGGCATAGGGTTCATACTTTCACTAGTGCAAGTTCTCTCAACAATAATAACATAGATAGATCATATAACAATCCCTCAACATGCAACAAAGAGTCACTCCGAAGCCACTAATAGGGGCAACTGAGGGAGTCCTGGATTAGGGGTCCTCGGACAGCCGGACTATATGCTTATGCCGGATTGTTGGACTATGAAGATACAAGATTGAAGACTTCGTCCCGTGTCCAGGTGGGACTCTCCTTTGCGTGGAAGGCAAGCTTGGCAATTCGGATATGTAGATTTCCTTCTCTGTAACCGACCCTGTGTAACCCTAGCCCCCTTTGGTGTCTATATAAACCGGAGGGTTTAGTCCGTAGGACAAGAACAATCATAACCATAGGCTAGCTTCTAGGGTTTAGCCTCTACGATCTCATGGTAGATCAACTCTTGTAATACTCATATCATCAAGATCAATCAAGCAGGAAGTAGGGTATTACCTCCATAGAGAGGGCCCGAACCTGGATAAACATTGTGTCCCCCGCCTCCTGTTACCATTAGCCTTAGACGCACAGTTCGGGACCCCCTACCCGAGATCCGCCGGTTTTGACACCGACATTCCCCAACCCATCCAGAGGGGAACGAGTATGCTTTGTTCCCTATTTATTGAGAGGCGTCGGATTTCCAATCCACCCGTTCCTCCGGGGGCTTCTGGAGCACTATGGCCTTCAACTGCACAACTTTACACCTGCCTCTATCCTGCATATCACGGGTTATGTTGCTCTTTGCGAGCTATTTCTAGGCCGCCAAGCTCATTTCAAATATGGAAGAAGTTGTTTTTGCCTCGTCCCTTGTAATCAGGAGGGATCAATATTCCAAGTGGGCGGAGCCGAGATATGGCGCATCGCCGGGACCGGATACCTATCCGGTACACCGAAGAATGGCCTTCCAAATGGTTTTATATTGAAGATGTCTCCCTTCCTGACCCAATCCGGATGGGTCTTCCCGAATATTCAACTACTCCATTGAAGAAGTGCCTCAACTGGCGTCCTCAGAGCCCTAGGGAAGAAGATAGCATGGAAGTCCACCAACTGATGAGCAAGATAAAGATGCTCGCTCAATCCGAATTGTCGATAGTCGAGGTTATGGCGATATCCATAATGCGAGGGGTTCAGCCACTCCAATACCGAGGGCGCCCCATGTGGCACTTTAATGGAGAAGATGATGCCACCCGCTATGGTCAGAAGGGTCCGGACAGTTACGCTGCTTTAGCAAAAATACTATCCGGATTATATAAGGGGGAGGAGGAGGAGTTTATGCATATTAAGCCCAGGGATGGATTTTCCATGTATAACCCTCCCAGCTGGGTGAGTTTCCGTCTCACCACTCTACTCCGTCAATTCCCTGAATCCTTTTTCACAAATATTAATCTATCATTTATAATAGGAATGGCTGAAAGTCACCAGGGAGATCCAAGATCCACAGCCCCGCACCACAGCCAGAGGACCACAACCAGGCCCTCGACCCTAGATTCAAAGAGGATCCGGATATATTCGTGGAGCTCGGGGAAGGTTTTTTTACCAGGCGAGCTGTGATGGCACCGAAGTGGCCATCACTGCCGACTATTTGAGCCTCCTCCCTTCGATGCATGTAAGTAATCAGGAGACTTGTCCTTTGAGAGAATTCCCTCTTTCTGCCTTACCCACCGCAGTATATTATGCTCTAAAGGGGAGGTGATCGGCGTGCAAGAAGGCAGCGTCAAGGACGGGTAGGCTTTCGAAGAGGAAGGCAACTAGAACTATGACCGAGCCTTCATTGAAGAGCTATGGCTTTAAATATGCCGCATGGCCGTCATCTTAAAGTATGACATTATCCGCTGTGTCTTATCAAGAAAAGCATTCGCTGGACTGTGTTTGGGGATCCTGCCGGTCATGCCTCTACTAGGCGGATTTCAGACCCTGCCATGAGGACAGAGGCTCACGCGGAAATGACACCGGATTGTCCTTATGCAGAGGATTCGGATAAAATATCCGCCACAAACTCCGAAGTGGAGAGCGGCATGAATCATCGGCGCCGTCGGGCCGCTCTTCGCGACCTTGGTTTTTCAGAAGAAGCTTTCAATGCCTTCAACTTGGGTGATGCATACATACGAGCTGCTCGAGATGGGCTTTCCAGAGCCACAGATTAGTATTTGAAAGATATGCGGGTAAGTACACATTTGTGTAGAACTAATATTCATATACCAATAGCCCCCGAGACTTGAAACAGTTGGTATAACTGATTTAAGGATCGTTATATGACCAGGTGCTCACAGAGAAGAACTATCTATTGTCTCAAGAGCTGGAAAAGTCTCAGGCCCAGCTGACTAAAGCTACCACCAAATTGGAGAAATCCAAGAAGGCAGCATCTGGTAATGTTCCCCTCTATTGAGAAAACATAATCATGTACCAGGATTATTAATACAGGCATAACTCTTATAACAGAAGCCCTGGATGTCGCACAAGCGGGAGGTTCAGGAGCTCAAGGGCAACTGGCCGCGGGTGAACGCATCCTGACAAAGGTCAGGGTGGATAAGAACAAACTCCAAGATGCCAACACCAAGCTTGGTGAAGAGCTTAAAGATGTGAGAGCCCAGCTAGCTGACTCCGTGAAGGAAAATAAGAAGCTGCGGGGCGGCATATTTGGTATGTGTTCGGACTTACCTTTATATAGTTCGGCAAGTGAAGGAACTGGCAGAATTATGTTTGTAGGTATATTGACGGGCCGTCCCGAAGAGGAGGTGTCCGGATCATCGAGTGATCTGCTATAAGAGTTGTCACAAATGCACGAGCTAGCTCGGCAGGTGATGCAAAGTGTTGCTAAGGCTTTATGGCCATCCGACTCCCCTCCAGGAAGTATGGAGGGGCTTGTACAACTACTCCAGGGAGCGCGGTGGCGCTTCCGATTATGGAAGATATCGGCCTGCCGTGAAGGTGCGCGAGAAGCCTGGGCAATGGTGAAGACCCGCTATACCAAGCTCAAACCAAATCACATGGCTCGGGTCGGACCTATAGGGTCAAATGGAGAAGAAATCCCCGTTTGTTTGGTATATGACCAGGTCCAAGTAGCTGCCAAGTATTCCCAACAGGATTGTAGGCTAGAAAGCCTGTTGGATGGCATAGAGGAAGAAGTGTGTGAGTCTAAGTGACTATGTACTTCATTTGACAGATTATGTCTCTAGCTCAATTGTAAAAAATGCTTGTCATGGCAGACCTTTTCACTTCAACCTCTGGACCCTAAGGTGCGGAGTGCTTCCGAATACCTGCTCGGTAATATAAACCGGGGTATGCGTGGAAGCCAGGCATAGGGGTCATAGTTTCTTGAATAGACAAGTATCCGGCTAGTTATGTTATATTACATTTTAATCGTAAGAAACATCTTCCAAAGAGAATAGTTCCGTTCAAGGTTCCTTTCCTTGGGTAAGCATGCATCAATGTGCATGTACGAACTGTGTTTGGAAAAACCATAGCATACATAACATCTGGGGGTTCGTAATGTGACAAGTAAACAACATCTTTAGTCTGCCGACCGAATATTCCCTTAAGAACGGTAGCTTTCGGCTTCACCCAGTCTGAGGAACACATCCGGATGACCCAGAAGTAACAATTGCAGAGGTGCTCCCTTTATGCCCTAGCCGAACTAACGGGAACATAGGGCATAAGCACTGGAGCTAGGCAACCCAGCTTGGCCAAAACTTAAGTCATGCATATAATGGTGAAGATAAGGTACATACGTGGAAAAGACACATATGTGGTGAGCTTGATGCTCGAAAAATAATAGTAATAAGCTTTTGTACAAGAAGCCCCCGGGTATAATTGACATACATATTAAGAATTGTATGCATTTGTAGGTGTATGGTCGAGCTGTACAAGAGCTTTACAGCTTAGTAAATAAAAGTGAAAAGAGAGGAAAAATAAATAAAGGAAAAAAGAAGGGAAAAGCAGACGAACGAAGAGTCCCGCGCTAGGCATAGAATCCTCGGAGTCTGGCCGCGTTCCATGGGTTCGGCTCCAGGCGGTTGCCTGATGCATCACGCAGGCGGTATGCTCCTCCGGTGAGAACTTCGTCGATGATGAAGGGACCCTCCCACTTGGGCTTGAGTTTGTCCTTTTTCTTCTCCGGCAAGCGTAGAACGAGTTCACCAATGTTATAAGTCTTAGCCCGTACTTCTATGCTTTGATATCTGCGAGCCTGTTGTTGATAAAATGCGGAACGGGCCTTAGCAATGTCGCGTTCCTCCTCCAGGGCATCTAAGCTGTCCTGCCGATCCAGCTCGGCCTCTCTCTCTTCATACATGCGCACTCGAGGTGAGTCATGAATAATATCGCAGGGTAACATAGCCTCTGCACCGTACACCATGAAGAAAGGTGTATATCCGGTAGAACGATTGGGCATGGTTCGCAGCCCCCAGAGTACGGAGTCAAGCTCCTCCACCCAGTGCTTATATGATTCTTTCAAATAACGCACTAATCTGGGTTTGATGCCGCTCATTATAAGACTATTGGCGCGTTCGACCTGACCGTTGGTTTGTGGGTGGTAGACAGAGGCGTAATCGAGCTTGATGCATAGATTGGCACACTAGGCCTTCACCTCATCGGCTGTGAAATTGGAGCCGTTGTCAGTGATAATGTTGTGTGGGACACCATAACGGTGCACAATGCCGGATATAAAATCTATCACTGGCCCGGCTTCGGCCGTTTTGACTGGTTTGGCCTCTATCCATTTAGCGAATTTATCCACCATGACCAACAGGTATTTTTTCTTATGGCTTCCTCCTTTAAGGGGTCCGAACATATCAAGCCCCCAAACCGCAAAAGGCCAAGTGATGGGGATTGTTAGTAGAGCGGTGGGAGGCATATGGCTTTGGTTGGTGAAAAGCTGGCATCCAACACAGTGTTGGATGAGGTCCTGCGCGTTTTCTCGGGCCGTTGGCTAATATAAACATGTACAAAAGGCCTTGCTTACGAGGGCCCGAGCCGCGGCGTGCTGACCGCCGAGACCGGCGTGAATTTCAGCCAAGAGCTGCCGCCCTTCCTCCTCTGAGATACATCTTTGAAGTACTCCGGTGGCGCTTTTCTTATAGAGTTCTCCCTCGTGAACCTTGTAGGCTTTACAGCGCCACACAATGCAGCGTGCCTCATTCTGATCCTCAGGAAGCTCTCGCCTATTAAGGTAGGCCTATAAGGGTTTGGTCCATGGGGCGATGACTACCATGATGAGATGGGCCGGTGGTGTAATTTCGGTGGTGAGCCCCCGGTGATATCAGTGTGTCCAGAATCTGGGTTGTATTTGGATCCAGATTGGTGTTACCGCTCTCCCCTTGCCACACCACGGATGGCTTAAAAAGTCTTTCTAGAAAGATGTTAGGTGGGACGGGGTCGCGCTTAGCACCGATGCGAGCAAGGACATCCGCTGCTTGATTACTTTCTCGAGCCACATGGTGAAACTTGAGCCCCTTGAACCGAGCCGATATTTTGAGAACGGCATTACGGCAAGCCGCCATCTTTGGATCTTTGGCATCAAAATCTCCATTTATTTGAGATATTGCGAGGTTTGGATCCCCGCGCACTTCTAGGCGTTGTATGCCCATGGAGACGGCCATCCGAAGACCATGCAATAAGGCTTCGTATTCGGCTGCATTGTTGGAGTCCGTGAATAATATTTGTAGGACGTACTGAACAGTATCTCCGGTAGGGGATGTTAGGACAATGTCTGCCCCTAGGCCTGCCAGCATTTTAGAGCCGTTGAAGTGCATGATCCAGTTGAAGTATGTGCCGTACTCTTTAGGGAGTTTGGCTTCTGTCCATTTGGTGACGTAGTCAGCCAACACATGAGATTTAATGGCCCTGCACGGTTTGTATGATATGTCGAATGGAATGGCCCACTTGGCAATCTGGCCCGTAGCATCGTGTTTGTTTATTATGTCATTGAGAGGTACTTCGGAGGCCACCGTAATTGAACACTCTTGAAAGTAGTGTCATAGCTTCCGGGATGCCATAAAAACCGCATATGCTATTTTTTTGGCAATGAGGGTACCGGGATTTACATGGTGTGAGGACGGTGGATACGTAGTATACCGGCTTCTGGAGTGGGAATTTGTGTATGTCCGCCTCTCATTTGATGACAAGCACCGTGCTCACGACTTGGTGTGTGGCCGATATGTATAATAACATGGGTTCGCCGACGTTTGGCGTGGCCAGGAGTGGGTTGCTTGCTAGAAGAGCCTTTATTTCTTCCAATCAGGCCGTTGCTGCATCCGTCTACTCGAAGTGTTTAGTGCGCCGGAGAAGGTGATACAGCGGCAATGCCTTTTCTCCTAGTCTGGAGATAAAGCGGATTAGAGCTGACATGCATCCAGATAATTTTTGGACTTGTTTAAGGTCTGTTGGTGTAGCCAACTGTGACAAAGCTCGGATTTTAGGTGGGTTTGCCTCAATTCCTCTATTGGAAACGATGAAGCCCAGAAGCTTTCCAGCGGGAACACCGAAAACAAACTTTTTCGGACTGAGCTTGATGTCATATGTTCGGAGGCTGTCAAATGTGAGACGTGATAACCCACAAGTATAGGGGATCGCAACAGTTTTCGATGGTAGAGTATTCAACCCAAATTTATTGATTCGACACAAGGGGAGCCAAAAAATATTCTCAAGTATTAGCAGTTGAGTTGTCAATTCAACCACACCTGGATAACTTAATATTTGCAGCAAAGTATTTAGTAGCAAAGTAGTATGGAAGTAACGGTAGCAGTAGCAAAAGTAACAGTAGTAGTTTTGTAGTAATTGTAACAGCAGCAACAGTAAAGTAAATAAGCAAAGAGCAATATGTGAAAAGCTCGTAGGCATTGGATCAGTGATGGATAATTATGTCGGATGCGATTCCTCATGTAATAGTTATAACATAGGGTGACACAGAACTAGCTCCAATTCATCAATGTAATGTAGGCATGTATTCCGAATATAGTCATACGTGCTTATGTAAAAGAACTTGCATGACATCTTTTGTCCTACCCTCCCGTGGCTGCGGGGTCCTATTGGAAACTAAGGGATATTAAGGCCTCCTTTTAATAGAGTACCAGACCAAAGCATTAACACTTAGTGAATACATGAACTCCTCAAACTACGGTCATCACTGGTAAGTATCCCGATTATTGTCACTTCGGGGTTAACGGATCATAACACATAATAGGCGACTATAGACTTGCAAGATAGGATCAATAACTCACATATATTCATGAAAACATAATAGGTTCAGATCTGAAATCATGGCATTCGGGCCCTAGTGACAAGCATTAAGCATAGCAAAGTCATAGCAACATCAATCTCAGAACATAGTGGATACTAGGGATCAAACCCTAACAAAACTAACTCGATTACATGGTAAATCTCATCCAACCCATCACCGTCCAGCAAGCCTACGATGGAATTATTCACGCACGGCGGTGAGCATCATGAAATTGGTGATGGAGGATGGTTGATGATGACAACGACATCGAATCCCCCTCTCAGGAGCCCCGAACGGACTCCAGATCAGCCCTCCCGAGAGAGTTTAGGGCTTGGCGGCAGCTCCGTATCGTAAAACGCGATGAATCCTTCTCTCTGAATTTTTTTCTCCGCGAACGTGAATATGTGGAGTTGGAGTTGAGGTCGGTGGAGCTTCAGGGGGCCCACGAGGCAGGGGGCGCGCCATAGGGGGGCCCACTGAGGGAGTCCTGGATTAGGGGGTATCCGGATAGCCGGACTCTATACTTTGGTCGGACTGTTGGTTCGTGAAGATACAAGACTCAAGACTTCATCCCGTGTCCGGATGGGACTCTTTGCATGGAAGACAAGCTTGGCGATTCGGATATTAGATTTCCTTCTTTGTAACCGACTCTGTGTAAACCCTAGCCCCCTTCGATGTCTATAAACCGGAGGGTTTGGTCCATATATGAACGATCATAATCATCATAGGCTAGCTTCTAGGGTTTAGCCTCTACGATCTCGTGGCAGATCAACTCTTGTAATACTCATATCATCAAGATCAATCAAGCAGGAAGTAGGGTTTTACCTCCATCGAGAGGGCCCGAACCTGGGTAAAACATCGTGTCCTTGCCTCGTGTTACCATTAGCCTTAGACGCAAAGATCGGGACCCCCTAGCCGAGATCCGCCGGTTTTGACACCGACATTGGTGCTTTCATTGAGAGTTCCTCTGTATCGTCGCTGCAAGGCTCGATGGCTCCTTCATCAACAACAATGTGGTCCAGGGTGAGACTTTTCTCCCCGGACAGATCTTCATATTCGGCGGCTTCGCACCGCGGGCCAATTCGCTTGGCCGTCTGGAGCAGATCGACGGCTACGCCCCTGGCCATCAGGCCAGGTTCAGAAACTTGAACTACACGGCCGATATCCGAGGAGACTTGATCTTCGACGGATTCGAGCCTACACCAGGAGCGCCAAACAGTCACGATGAGCACGGCTTAGACCCGCTGTCGGACAATACTCGGGATATCGCACCTGCGGGAGCCCCGGACCTAAATCCGGGGCAGATTGTGTCGTCCGAGGACGGGTGGATGGACCCCGCCCCGGAGGCCGCACACTCATCGGCGGTAGAGCCAAGCACTGACTTCACCCCCAAGGAAGCATGTGACTCCGGACCCCTGGACTCGTGTTCGGTTGTAGGCCCCAGACCGTGCGCCCCTGAGCCCGCCGATTCTGGTTGGGCTCCGGTAATGGAGTTCACGGCTGCGGATATCTTCCAGCACTCTCCCTTTGGCGACATGCTGAACTCATTAAAGTATCTCTCTTTGACAGGAGACTCTTGGCCGAACTATGTCCGGCTCGAGTGGGAAGCAGGAGACGAGGGAATTCGTTGCCCACTCACCACCCACTTCATTGCCACGGTCGACGATTTGACTGACGTGCTTGACTTCGACTCTGAAGACATCGACGGTGTGGACGACGATGCAGGAGATGAACAGGAACCACCGCCCACGGGGCGCTGGACAGCCACCTCCTCATATGATATATATATGGTGGACACTCCGAAATAAACCAATGGTGATGGGGCAATGGAAGATAACCCCTCACAGAAGAAAGCAAAGCATGGGCGTCATCAGCACCACTCCAAGCCCCGCCACAGCAATACCGGCACAGGAGACGAAAACAATCCGGATGGTGCCGAAGATGAATACAACCCCGATCAGCCTGCCTTCGAGCAGGCCGAACAGGAAGACGGGCAGGTCAACCCAGACGAACAAGCGACGGACAGGTATCCGGAGGAGGACAACTACATGCCCCCTCCGAAGACGAGATTAGCCTCGGCGACGACGAATTCGACGTGCCCGAGGACCCTGTAGAGCAGGAGCGCTTCAATCGCCGGGTTATGGCCACTGTGAGGAGCCTAAGAAAGAAGCAGCAGCAGCTCCAAGCTGATCAAGACATGCTGACAAACAGATGGACTGAAGTCCTAGCGGCCGAGGAATATGGACTCGAGCGCCACACCAAAGGTTATCCAAAGCACAAGTGGCTACCTCAACTCGAGGAAGAGCCTATCCTGCCAGCACAGGATGAGGCTGACCGGCCACCTCGTGGCCGGGATAAAACGGAGTATCAGCCCGAATACCAGCCCACACCCCCACGCGAATACACTACGGCCCAGGGCAATAGGCAGGACCTGCGAGACATATTGGAAAACAAGGCAGGATAGCCAAGATCGATCTACGGATCGCACGGGCGCGCCCCAACACGTGACGATGATCGTCATGCCGGATACACTATCAACAAGTATGACCGGGCCGAACACAGCCAACCAGACTCATTCCAACTGCGTAGCCACATAGCCCCGCATAGAGGCGCCGCACACCCCCTCTGCTTCACTGGAGAAGTGATGGATCATGAATTCCCAGAAGGGTTTAAACCCGTAAACATTGAATCATACGATGGCACAACAGACCCCGCAGTATGGATCGAAGACTTCCTTCTCCACATTCACATGGCCCGCGGCGACGATCTACACGCCATCAAGTATCTTCCTCTCAAGCTCAAAGGACCGGCCCGACACTGGCTAAATAGCCTACCGGCAAATTCCATTGGCAGTTGGGAAAACCTAGAGGACGCGTTCCTTGACAACTTCCAGGGCACCTACGTGCGACCACCGGATGCCGATGACTTGAGCCACATTACCCAATAGCCCGGAGAGTCAGCCAGAAAATTCTGGACTCGGTTCCTAACTAAAAAGAACCAAATTGTCGACTGTTCGGACGCCGAAGCCCTGGCGGCTTTTAAGCACAATATCCGCGACGAGTGGCTTGCCCGACACCTCGGCCAGGAAAAACTAAAATCCATGGCGGCCCTCAAGACACTCATGACCCGCTTTTGCGCGGGCGAGGACAGCTAGTTGGCTCGCAGTAGTACCACGCCAATAAACTCCGGCACTTCAGATGTCCGCGACAATAATGGCAAGCCATGGCGCAACAGACATAAATGTTGGAACAATGGCGACAACACTGAAGACACGACAGTCAACGCCGGATTCAGTGGCTCAAAATCCGGTCAGCAGAAAAAGCCGTTCAAAAGAAACAATCAGGGACCGTCCATTCTGGACCGCATACTTTATCGCTCGTGCCAAATTCACGGCACCCCGGATAAGCCAGCAAACCACACTAATAGAGATTGCTGGGTGTTCAAACAGGCCGGTAATAAATGCCGAGAACAAGGATAAGGGGCTGCACAACAACGATGACGAGGAGCCCTGGCGTCCGAACACGGGGGGACAGAAGAAATTTCCTCCCCAGGTGAAAACGGTCAACATGATCTACGCCACCCACATTCCCAAACAGGAATGAAAGCGAGCACTACGGGACGTCTATGCGATGGAGCTAGTCGCCCCAAAGTTCAACCCATGGTCAGCCTGTCCGATCACCTTCGATCGTAGGGATCACCCTACCAGCATCCGTCACGACGGTTCAGCCGCATTGGTCCTAGACCAAATCATTGACGGATTCCACCTCATGTGAGTCCTTATGGACGGCGGCAGTAGCCTGCACCTGCTTTATCAGGACACAGTGCGCAAAATGGGCATCGGCCCTTCAAGGATCAAGCCCACCAAAACCACCTTCAAAGGTGTAATTCTAGGAGTAGAGGCCCGCTGCACGGGCTCCATAACACTGGAAGTGGTCTTCGGATCCCCGGATAACTTCCGAAGCGAGGAGTTAATCTTCGATATCGTCCCTTTCCGTAGTGGTTATCATGCACTGCTTGGACGAACCGCATTCGCTCGATTCAATGCGGTACCACACTATGCATACCTCAAGCTCAAGATGTCGGGACCTCGCGGGGTCGTAACAGTCAACGGAAACACGGACCGCTCTCTCCGTACAGAAGAGCATACTACAGCCCTCGCGGCAGACGTATAAAGCAATCTTCTCCGGCAAACCACCAATCCGGTGACAACAACCCCGAACACCGTCAAGCGAATCCGGAGTACCCTGCAACAGGATCGCCAGGCACGCCAAGAGCGCGGCTAGCAGTCCAACCTCCGCCCCAGCCCCATTCAGGCAGCATTCGTGCTGCGCATACACAATTACGCACTCAAAATACCATGGGCATAGGTGGAGGAGCATTAGTGATGCGGTCAACAGTGCAGTTCAGCTGCAACATACTTTAATAACCCCCTTTATCTTTCAGGACCCTACTTTCGGGCAGCCTCTTCAGAGAGCCGGATCACCGGATTCCTCACAAGAGGGAAAACCAAGGAGGCCAAAGGCTTTGCGCACAAAGGGAACACTCAGGTGGTATCTATTAATGATCGTTATACCTGTTTTATATACCTGTATGCGGCCCGCCCTTAGATAGGACATGTCAAATAGTGCTATTTTCGTTCTGCTTAATGCATCAATTGTACACAACGCCCAGACGTATTGTCTTACAATGGGAAACAATATATAGCGTCAGCTTATTATTCCTATCTTCACATTTTTCCTATAAATGTTTATTTAATATTGAATCCGTACATCTTGGTACGTTCAGTTTGCCAGGGGCTTCTTATGGCGCCCCATAATACGGTAAGATAAGTCCGAACACTTTCAACAGTGTGGCACCCCGAACTTATAGCATTATATGCATCAGCTCCAAATCATGTCTTGGGTTAATAGTTGGGTTTGCCCGGCTCCCTTGTTTTGGTACCTTATGTTCCGTTATATCGGCTAAGGTAGCGCAGGGAGAACTACTGCGATTGTGTACCGGTTCTTCTGGATGAGCACCTTAGTAGAGAAAGCCGAAAACTGACTGGCATGATGTGGCGAGAGCTGGTCGCTGTTCGATAGGTCTTAAAATCCTTAAAGATTTTTTCCGCTTTAGGCGAGGAATCGGCCTCGTCCGATTTAGGCATATATAGCGCCTCAATTCGGCTCTCCGAATTCTAGGGGCTTCGCCGAAATTTCAAATTGTAGACTTCTGTGGCCAAGTGAAAGTTATAAAGCCACATAGTCTGATTGCCTTGTTCGCTGCGCCAAACACCTCCTTCAGGGACCAAACATTTGGATAAAGAGTGTTTTGGGTTTTCCACGAACACCCCAGTACTAGTTACATGGGGGCGGAAGCCGACGACTGGCCTACTTTCAGAATTTTATAAACAGCCGCACAGAAGGTAATATTTTAAATCAACAAAGCATTATATAGCTCAAACAACTTCGTTTTATATTACAAAAACGACAGGAGCATATTCACTCAAAGATCGTGTCCTTGGTACATTCATCGGCCACGAGGCGAGCGCCTTTCATAACACCATCATAATATTTCTCGGGATAGCGACACACCTTGCCCTCCGGTGGTCCATCCTTCACCAGCTTCTCCGCATCCAGCTTGCCCCAATGCACCTTCGCACGGGCAAAGGCCCGCCGGGCACCCTCAATGCAAACGGATCGCTTGATCACTTCAAGCCGTGGACAGTCATTTACCATCCGCTTTATTAGGCCGAAGTAGCTGGCGGGCAGGGGCTCACCAGGCCACATCCGGACTATGAAATCTTTCATAGCCACTTCAGCTGCCCTGTGGAGTTCAACCAATTGCTTCAATTGGTCACTCAGAGGCATTGGGTGTTCGGCTCCAGCATACTGGGACCAGAACAACTTCTTCGTTGAGCTCCCCTCTTCGGCACGGTAGAACTCCGCGGCATCCGATATGCTGCGTGGCAGATCTGCGAATGCCCCTGGAGAGCTCCAAATTCGGGTAAGTAAAAGAAACGCCTCCTCCACATGCTTGCTTTGCATAAAGAAGGTCTTACCCGCCGCTATCTTCTTGGCCGCTTGGATTTTCTGTTGGGCCTTTTCGGCTTCGGCCCTGGCGTCTTTCATGCTCAAAAGGGCCTTCGCAAGTTCAGACTCCTTCATCTTGAAGTCACGCTCCAAGGACTCGAACTTCTTGCCGAGCTCCTGGAGCTCTTGATATACCTCGCCCACCCTAGCATTTTGCTTTTCACGCTCAATGCGCTCCATGGCTGCTTTGTTTTCGGCCTCGGATTGCGCTTTCCTTAGGGACGCCACTTCGGTCATGGCCCCTATTACACAATCATGACGCTTTTTTGTTAGCGTCACCAATTTTTTCTATTCTTTATATGTGAACAGGGTATTACTCACCTTTGTTCTCTTCGAGCTGCCTCTTCGTGAGGCTGAGCTCTCCTTGGGCCTGCTCAAGGTTTCGTTTGAGTCCGGTGACCTCTGCTGTGCGGGCAGCAGCAGCAAGCAGCACCACCTGCTTATTCACATAGACATGTACTGTTAGACTCCTGCGGTTTAGAATTGACCCTCCGTTTGGCTTTTCTTTCTAAACACCAAACAAAGTATCAGGGGCTACTGTATATCGGGTGATAATTTCTCACACTTTTGATTACTTACCTCAAAGCCTGTCAACAAGCTGGTGCAGGCTTCGGTCAATCCGCTCTTGGCGGACTGAACCTTTTGAATCACCGCAGTCATAAGAGTACGGTGCTCTTCATCCATGGAAGCGCCGCGAAGCACTTCTAGCAGACTATCCGACGCCTCTGGCGCAACGGAAGTCATCGGCACGGTCGGCTCGCCCTCCTTAGCAAGGGGCTGCCTGCCCGAATCCGGAACCCTTGGAGGTTCCGGCATAGTGTCCGGCTGAGAGCCCAACTTGCTGCGGCTCTCGTCGGCATAATCCGAGGGGATCTTACGCCCCGTCTACCCGGCGTATGGGATTTTGCCTTGGGGCATTTCCAGAGTCGCCTCCCCCTGCTCTGGGACCCTTTGGGACAACACCTCCGTGTCATCCGCAGGCTGAGGGGAAGTGGCCGTCGGGAGCGAATTCATTGCCGAGTCGCTCAAAGACCCATCCAAAGAGGATACCTCGGGATGGGTCCTAGCCGGACTGCATATACATGTTCGGCGTTATAACAAACTATGAAGCTAAGTCGCACTGAAAGTATTGCAGAGTGCGGATACTTACGATCTCACCAGGGGCTTGCCCCTGGGTAGCAACTCCTCCTTGCTGTAGGCGACGGTCGTGGAGTGGTTCGGAGGGAGGGTCCGTACCTTCTTGGACCCTTCGGCCTCCCCGGTAAGGGTAGCCTTCCTCTTCTTCCCCCCTTCGTTTTCGGGGAGAGGGTTTTCCTCCTCTCCCTCCTCCTCCTCCTCCTCGTCGTTGGAGGAGTGCGCCCTGGTGTCTGCGGACGATGAGTCCGGCACCACATTGCACCGGTAACTTCTTCTGGTCCCCGTGGCCTTCTTCTTGGCCTTCTTCTCCGGCACCTCATAGGGTGCCATAGACATCATCTCCATCAGGAGTTTTTCTACTGGGTCCTCAGGCAACGGAGCCGGACAGTCGATCCGCTCCGCCGTAGCCACATATGCCTGTCAAAATTAGCACAACGGCCTAAGTTTCTCCCACGAATATACTGGGGAAAGTCGCATCTTGAAATGTCGAATGCTTACCGCGTTGGCCTAGCACCTGGCGCTAAGTCCGCGGTCCTCAAAGATGGGGGGAGGAACCTCGCTGGCCTTGAACAACACCTTCCAGGCGTCTTTGTGCGTCGTGTCAAAAATCTCTTGCAGTGTCTGGTGTTGGGCCGCATCAAACTCCCACAGGTTGAATGCCCGTCTATGACACGGGAGAATCTGGCGGAATAACATGACCTGGATCACATTGACCAGTTTGATACTCTTGGTTATCATGTTTTGGACGTAGTTCTGGAGTCCGGTCAGCTCCTCAGGTGCACCCCAGGCTAGGCCCTTCCTCTTCCAGGAAGTGAACCGCACAGGGATGCCGGATCAGAATTCGGGGGCCGCCGCCCAGTTGGCGTCGCGCGGCTCGGTGATATAGAACCACCCCGATTGCCACCCCTTCACGGTCTCCCCGAAGGAACCTTCAAGCCAGGTGACATTGGGCATCTTGCCCACCATGGCGCCACCACACTCTGCTTGTTGGCCAACCACTATCTTCGGCTTTACGTTGAAGATCTTCAGCCATAGGCCAAAATGGGGCCTGATGCGGAGAAAGGCCTCGCACACGACGATAAACGCCGAGATGTTGAGGATGAAGTTAGGGGCCAGATGGTGAAAATCCAGTCCGTAGTAGAACATGAGCCCACGGACGAATGGGTGGAGGGGGAATCCTAGTCCGCGGACGAAGTGGGCGAGGAACACGACCCTCTCGTGGGCTTCCGGAGTCAGAATTATCTATCCTGAGTCTGGCAGCCGATGCGCAATATCTGCGGCCAAGTATTCGGCCGCTCGGAGCTTCGTAATATGCTCCTCCTTGACGGTGGAGGCCACCCACTTGCCTCCTGCTTCGAACATGTTTGGCTGTGCGGAGAAAGAACTAGGGCGCTGGAACTCGAGGGGGCAAGAACGGGTAAGCAAAGGAGGAAGAAGGCGTGGGTAAAAATGGGGAATCCTTATCCCTTTATGGAGGCGACGATAACGGTGCGCCTCCCCACTTGCCCGTTGAAAATCGCTTATTTCCCAAGCGCCACGATTGTTGGCACGGTTGGGTTACCCATACCCGTATTGATGGGAATCCCGTAATAAGGGGACATGATCTCTGCTTCGATAAGACGTGCCGAGGAAACCGCCTCGCAATATGCACTGTGGCTGGTTGTGGGAAAACGGTTCAAATAATGACTCGACCGTAGTGTCATGTCATGTTGTCTGAAGTTATCAACAGATTACATTTGTGAAACATCGTTCTCTCTACGGTGGTATGTGAAGATCATCTTGCAGATCCGGACACGATTTAAGTGTTCGGTAATTACTTTGGAGTATTCGAAGATGGAACCCGCCTTGCAATGCCGAAGACAAACTGCGCGCCGGACTCATCGTCATTGAAGCCTGGTTCAGGGGCTACTGAGGGAGTCCTGGATTAGGGGGTATCCGAACAGTCGGACTATATACTTTGGCCAGACTATTGGTTCGTGAAGATACAAGACTCAAGACTTCGTCCCGTGTCTGGATGGGACTCTCCTTTGCGTGGAAGACAAACTTGGTGATCCGGATATTAGATTTCCTTCTTTGTAACCGACTCTGTGTAAACCCTAGCCCCCTCGGGTGTCTATATAAACCGGAGGGTTTGGTCCGTATAGGGACGATCATAATCATCATAGTCTAGCTTCTAGGGTTTAGCCTCTACGGTCTCATGGTAGATCAACCCTTGTAATACTCATATCATCAAGATCAATCAAGCAGGAAGTAGGGTTTTACCTCCATCCCCGTAATAATCAACTAGCGAGCAATAATAATAAATCTCGGATGACAACACTTTCTCAAAACAATCATAATATGATATAACAAGATGGTATCTCGCTAGCCCTTTCTGAGACGACGAAACATAAATGCAGAGCACCTTTAAAGATCAAAGACTGACTAAACATTGTAATTCATGGTAAAAAAGAGATCCAGTCATAGTCATACCCAATATAAATTAATGGTAATGCATGCAAATGATAGCGGTGCTCTCCAGCGGGCGCAAATAGGTAGGCCCTTCGCAGGGGGGAAGCAGGGATTTGTAGAGGTGCTAGAGCTCGATTTTGAAATAGAGATAAATAATATTTAACAACCAAGAGATCTCGATATCTTCCATGATACACACATTGTAGGCGGTTCCCAAGCAGAATGGTAAAGTTTATACTCCCCCTCCACCAACAAGCATCAATCCATGGCTTGCCTGAAGCAACGGGTGCCTCCAACTAACAACAATCCTGGGGGAGTTTTGTTTGTAATTATTTTGATTTGATTTAAGCATGGGATTGGGCATCCCGGTGACCAGCCATTTTCTCGTGAGTGAGGAGCGAAATCCACTCCTCTTGAGAATAACCCGCCTAGCATGGAAGATACAGACAACCCTAGTTGACACATGAGCTGTTCGAGCATACAAAACAGAATTTCATTTGAAGGTTTGGAGTTTGGCACATACAAATTTACTTGGAACGGTAGGTAGATACCGCATATAGGAAGGTATGGTGGACTCATATGGAATAACTTTGGGGTTTATGGACTTTGGATGCACAAGCAGTATTCCCGCTTAGTACAAGTGAAGGATAGAAACAGACTGGGAAGCGGCCAACTAGAGAGCGACAACAGTCATGAACATGCATTAAAATTAATCAACACTGAGTGCAAACATGAGTAGGATATAATCCACCATGAACATAAATATCGTGAAGGCTATGTTGATTTTTGTTTCAACTACATGCGTGAACATGTGCCAAGTCAAGTCACTCAAATCATTCAAAGGAGGATACCACCCGATCATACCACATCACAACCATTTTAATAGCATGTTGGCACGCAAGGTAAACCATTATAAGCTCCTAGCTAATTAAGCATGGCATAAGCAATTATAATCTCTAATTGTCATTGCAAGCATGTTTATTCATAATAGGCTGAATCAGGAACAATGAACTAATCATATTTACAAAAACAAGATAGGTCGAGTTCATACCAGCTTCTCTCATCTCAATCAGTCCATCATATATCGTCATTATTGCCTTTCACTTGCGCGACCGAACGATGTGGATAATAAAAATATTGCACGTGCATTGGACTGAGCTGGAATCAGCAAGCATTCAATTCAAGGGAGAAGACAAGGTAATATGGGCTCTTGGTCAAATCAACAATAATGTATATGAGAGCCACTTCAACATTTTCACTATGGTCTTATCCTCTCGACCCCCAAAGAAAAGAAAAGAAATAAAACTATTTACACGGGAAAGCTCCCAACAAGAAAAAGAAGGACGAGAAATCTTTTTGGGTTTTCTTTTAATTACTACTACTACAGACATGGAAAGTAGACTAGCTAAATGCTATCACTAATTTTTTTGTTTTTTTCTTAAGGTTTATCAAACACACAAGATGAAAGCGAGAAAAAGAAAATAAACTAGCATGGATAGTACAATGAAAAAGTATGAGGACCGACAACTAGAGTGAGTGTGTGAACATAAATGTAATGTCGGTGAGAAATACGTACTCCCCCAAGCTTAGGTTTTTGGCCTAAGTTGGTCTATGCCCATGGATGGCCTGGCGGATATCCGAAGTTGTAACTGGGGTCGTATTGAGATGCAACAGTCATTGCCTCACGAGCTGCAGCCTGCACGGCGAGCTGCCTCCGTCCTCCTCTCATACTCGTTCGCCTCCTCCCTGGTTATAACATATCTTCCTTTTGCCTGATAGCCAAAGAAGGCAGGAGCAGGGAGAGTAATATGGACAGCGCGATGTCTATCAAAGATTAGTCGATACTGGAGGATTTGTTCATTCCTCTCTAGAAAATGATGATTAACCATGGCATTATAATCTAAATAAGCGGGACGCAGCTCCATATCATTTTCATGTGCGGGTATACCAAGATAATTAGCCACACGGGTTGCATAAATCCCTCCAAACAAGTCTCCATCTAAACCATTATTACGCAACCTACGTGCAACAATTTCCCCCAAGTTATATTGTTTATCACCTAATACAACACTCATGAGAACAGTAAGATCCAGAACACACATGTGACAAGCTTCATCTTTACCGTTAATGCATCTACCTATGAAGAGAGAAAAATAATGTATAGCAGGAAAATGAATGCTCCCTATGGTAGCTTGTGCTATTTCTCTAGATTCTCGCACAGTGATACTAGCAAGAAAATCTTTATATTCATATTTACGAGGTTCATTGACACTCCCCACTGCGGGAGTTTAAAAGGAGTAGTAAAATCTTCTAGGTCCATGGTATATGATTTATCATAAAGATCAAATAGGACATTGTGAGAATTGCGCGAAGATGAAAATTTAAACCTTCTCGCAAAGGAATCAGTTAAATGGTAGTATTGAGGGTACTTATCTTGCATGAAGTCCTCAAGATCAGCATTACGCATATATGCATCAAATTCATATTTGATGCCTGCTTTGACCATAAACTCCTCTGACGGCCATTCACAAGGCCGCACGTAAGCTTCCCGCGGTGGTTCATCGTCCTGCTCACGTATTGCGAGCCTGAGTCCTTGCTTCCTTAAAGAACCACCTTGGTACATTTTCCTAGACATGTTTCTTCCTCTGAAAAATTTCTGAAATTTTTTAGTAACTCAAAATAAAAGTGAACCAAGCTCAACAAAATTGATAGCAACTACTCCCACAAGTGCCTAGAGACTATATCATGCATTAGAGCTACTTGGGACCATATAAATTTGACATGCTGCTACGTCTTGAGCTTGCGTTGGTTTTCCTCGAAGAGCAGAGGGTGATGCAGCAAAGTGCAGCGTAAGTATTTCCCTCAGTTTTGAGAACCAAGGTATCAATCCAGTAGGAGGCTCCTTAAAAGTCCCACGCACCTACACAAACAAACTGAGAACTTGCAACCAACGCAATAAAGGGGTTGTCAATCCCTTCACGGCCACTTGTGAAAGTGAGATCTAATAAAGATAGTATGATAAGATAGATATATTTTTGGTATTTTAGGATATAGATGCAAAAAGTAAAGATGCAAATAAAGGTAGATTGAAAGCAAATATGATAAGAGATAGACCCGAGGGCCATAGGTTTCACTAGAGGCTTCTCTCAAGATAGCATAAGTATTATGGTCGGTGAACAAATTACTGTCGAGCAATTGATAGAAAAGCGCATAGTTTTAGATTATCTAGGCATGATCATGTATATAGGTGATACGTCTCCAACGTATCTATAATTTTGATTGCTCCATGCTACTTTATCTACTGTTTTAGGCAATATTGGGCTTTATTATCCACTTTTATATTATTTTTGGGACTAACCTATTAACCGGAGGCCCAGCCCAGATTTGCTGTTTTATGACTATTTCAGTGTTTCAAGGAAAAGGAATATCAGACGAAGTCAAAATGGAACGAAATCAACTGGAGAAGTTATTTTTGGAAGGAAAGCCACCCGATGGACTTGGAGTGCACGTCAGGAGATACGGGAGGTGCTCACGAGGGTGGGGGGCGCGCCCCCTGCCTCGTGGGGCCCCCGTAGCTCCTCCGACGTACCCCCTGGACCCATATATACTCTCATACCCTAAAACTTCTAGAACAGAAGATAGATCAGGATTTCTGCCGCTGCAAGCCTTTGTAGCCACCAAAAACCTCTCGGGAGCCCTTCCCAGCACCCTGCCGGAGGGGGATCCCATCACCGGTGGCCATCTTCATCATCTCGGCGCTATCCATGACGAGGAGGGAGTAGTTCACCCTCGGGGCTGAGGGTATGTACCAGTAGCTATGTGTTTGATCTCTCTCTCTCTCTCTCTCTCTCTCTCTCTCTCTCTCTCTCTCGTGTTCTCTCTCGTGTTCCCTCTATGGCACGATCTTGATGTATCCCGAGCTTTGCTATTGTAGTTGGATCTTATGATGTTTCTCCCCCTCTACTCTCTTGTGATGAATTGAGTTTCCCCTTTGAAGTTATCTTATCGGATTGAGTCTTTTATGAGAACACTTGATGTATGTCTTGCCGTGATTATCTGTGGTGACAATGGGATATCATGTGCCACTTGATGTATGTTTTGGTGATCAACTTGCGGGTTTCGTGACATTAGGAACCTATGCATAGGGGTTGGCACACGTTCTTGACTCTCCGGTAGAAACTTTGGGGCACTCTTTGAAGTACTTTTATGTTGGTTGGATGAATCTGAGATTGTGTGATGCATATCGTATAATCATGCCCACGGATACTTGAGGTGACAATGGAGTATCTAGGTGACATTAGGGTTTTGGTTGATTTGTATCTTAAGGTGTTATTCTAGTATGAACTCTTTTATAGATTGATCCGAAAGAATAACTTTGAGGTGGTTTCGTACCCTACCATAATCTCTATGTTTGTTCTCCGCTATTAGTGGCTTTGGAGTGACTCTTTGTTGCATGTTGAGGGCTTGTTATATTATCTATCTATGTTATTATTGTTGAGAGAACTTGCACTAGTGAAAGTATGAACCCTAGGCCTTGTTTCCTATCATTGCAATACCGTTTACGCTCACTTTTACCATTAGTTATCTTGCTGTTTTTATATTTTCAGATTACAAAAACCTATATCTACTATCCATATTGCACTTGTATCACCATCTCTTCGCCGAACTAGTGCACCTATACAATTTGCCATTGTATTGGGTGTGTTGGGGACACAAGATACTCTTTGTTATTTGGTTGCAGGGTTGTTTGAGAGAGACCATCTTCATCCTACGCCTCCTACGGATTTATAAACCTTAGGTCATCCACTTGAGGGAAATTTCCTACTGTCCTACAAACCTGTGCACTTGCAGGCCCAACAACGTCTACAAGAAGAAGGTTGTGTAGTAGACATCAAGCTCTTTTCTGGCGCCGTTGCCAGGGAGGCTAGGTAAAAGGGCACTCACTCACACCCCTTCAACCAAGCTCTTTTCTGGCGCCGTTGCCAGGGAGGTGAGTGCTTGAAGGTATATCTTTAGATCTTGCAATCGAATCTTTTTGTTTCTTGTTTTAGCACTAGTCTAGTTTATAAAAGAAAATTAGAAAAAAATGGAGTTAAGTTTGTCTCGTACGCTTCACCTTTTTAATACCTTTCATGAGTATGATGGAAAGGATAATTGTGCTCAAGTGTTAGAAGAAGAAATATCTAAATTGTTTGGCACTAAATATTTGAATGATGATCATGATTGCAATGTTGTTAGTACGAATTCTTTGAATATCCATGATGCTAATGATGATTGTACTAGTCATGATGAAAATGCCTCCTATAAACATGTCAATTTTTGTGGAGTGCATTGGGTTTGTAAGTACACACCAAATAGGGAAGATAGATATTGCAAGAGGCATAAGTACTTAGAAACCAAATTGTTGCAAGAAGAGCTAGATGAATGTGCTGAAAATTTATCTTTTCTTAGCCCTACTTGTGAACTTTGCAATGAACGTGATCATTTTAGTACCCAATGCAAATTGTTTCATGATCGTATCGTGTCCAAAAATTGTGATGACTTGATTTCCCTTGCACATCATAATGAACTTAGTTTGCTCTTGGGTTATGAAGAAATTAAACGTATAACTAAGGATATTCCAAAATTTGCCCTTGATAAAGTTCTTCATTTTGATCTAGATAAAATTTATATGTATTGTGCGGTCAATTGCATTGAAAATCCTTATATTGCCAATTACATAAAGAAAATAAAACAAATAGAGGATGAAGAAAATACTAATGAAAGGGAAGAGACTTCCCAATCTCCTCCTATTATTTCTTATGATGAATCAGGTAACGAGGAGGAGCTTTCTATTCAACCAATCTCATCAATAAGGAGCTCAAAGAGGAAGGTTGAACCTACACATAATGTGAAGAAGAAAAAGAAAAGGAGGAGCAACAAAGGTAAAAAGGTATCCCTCCCAAATGATGTTGCTCCTACTACTCATTGTGATGATGATAATTGCTATACTATTGGTGCTATCAATATTTTTAATGATGAGAGTGATTATGCTTATGATATGAAAGGGCCCAAGCTTGGGGAAGCTATGTTTGATTGGGATGAAATATTTGAGAATATATTTGCTAGAATTAATATTTGTCCCAAGCTTGGGGATGCTATGTTTAATGAAGATGATATTTTTAGCATCCCAAGTTTTGATATGCAAAGTTGTTATGATGATAGCATGCCTCCTACCTATGATGATTATATTGATGAAAGTGGGTTCGGAAGAGTGTCAACTTTGGGAAGTAGTGATCCCACTATTTTGGAGGATGTTGAATCTTATTGTGATGAACATGAAAGTGGATTTGGAAGAGTGTCAACTTTATTTAGTGATGATTCCACTATTTCGGAAGAGGTCCCAATTGATTATGAGAACAAAGTTGCTATCTATGATGATTATTGTGATGACATGTATGCTATTAAGAATAATGATAACAATGAAACTTGTCATCATTATTTTAGTTTTCAATTGGATTATGCCTCACATGATAATTATTTTGTTGAGTTTGCTCCCACTACTATTCATGAGAAGAATTTTGCTTATGTGGAGAGTAGTAAATTTTCTATGCTTGTAGATCATGAAAAGAATGCTTTAGGTGATGGTTATATTGTTGAATTCATTCATGACACTACTGAAAATTATTATGAGGAAGGAATATATGCTTGTAGGAATTGCAATAATATCAAGTTTCCTCTCTATGTGCTTAAAATCTTGAAGCTATGCTTGTGTTACCTTCCTATGCTTGTTGATTATTGTTCCCATAAGTTGTTTGCTCAGAAAATCCTTATGCATAGGAAGTGGGTTAGACTTAAAAGTTCTAGTCATGTGCTTCATGATGCTCCCGTTATGTTTCAATTCTTATCTTTTATGTGAGCATCATTATCATCATCATGCCTAGCTAGAAAGGCATTAAAGAAAAGCGCTTGTTGGGAGACAACCCAATATTTATCCTTACTGTTTTTGTGTCTCCACATGATTATTCTACTGTAGCAATCATGTTTTATAGCTTTTGTTTCAATAAAGTGCCAAGTAAGACCTTTAGGATGGCTTACGGTGATAGTTGTGTTGATCCTGCTGAAAATCAGAAACTTTTGCACCCAGTAAATTAGTTTTGTTAAATCACAGAAACGTTCTTCTGATCTGATTATTTTTTCTCTGGATTGGTACACGAATTTCTTAGGACTTCCTAATTTGGTAGGATTGTTGGAGTTCCATAAGTATAGGTTTGATACAGATTACTAAAGACTGTTCTGTTTTTGACAGATTCTGTTTTCATTGTGTTGTTTGCTTATTTTGATGAATCTATGAGTAGTATCGGAGTGTATGAACCATAGATAAATTGGAATATAGTAGATGTTATACCAATATGAATTTAGAATGAGTTCATTACAGTACCTTGAAGTGGTCTTTTGTTTTCTTTCACTAACGGAGCTCACGAGTTTTCTGTTAAGTTTTGTGTTGTGAAGTTTTCAAGTTTTGGGTAAAGATTCGATGGACTATGGAATAAGGAGTGGCAAGAGCCTAAGCTTGGGGATGCCCAAGGCACCCCAAGGTAATATTCAAGGATAACCAAGCCTCTAAGCTTGGGGATGCCCCGGAAGGCATCCCCTCTTTCGCCTTCGTTCATCGGTAACTTTACTTGGAGCTATATTTTTATTCACCACATGATATGTGTTTTGCTTGGAGCGTCATGTCATTTTTTTTGCTTGCTATTTGAATAAAGTATCAAGATCTGAAATTATTAAATGAGAGAGAGTCTTCGCATAGTTGCATAATTAATGAGCTATTCATTGACCTTCACTTATATCTTTCGGAGTAGTTTGTCATTTGCTCTAATGCATCACTTATACCTTTTAGAGCATGGTGGTAGTTTTATTTTGAAGAAATAGATGAACTCTCATACTTCACTTAGATTATTTTGAGAGTCGTTAATAGCATGGTAATTTGCTTAATATTAATATACTTGGTATTACGTATATGTGAAACTTTCTTATGAGTGTGTTGAATACTAAGATAAGTTTGATGCTTGATAACTGTTTTGAGATATGGAGGTGATAATATCAAAGTCGTGCTAGTTGAGTAATTGTGAATTTGAGAAATGATTGTTTGAAGTTCGCAAGTCCCGTACCATGCACGTATGGTTAAACTTCTGTAACAAATTTGAAACATGAAGTGTACCTGGCTTGTGCATCCTTATGAGTGGCGGTCGGGGACGAGCGATGGTCTTTTCCTACCAATCTATCCCCCTAGGATCATGCGCGTAGTACTTGGTTTTTGATGACTTCTAAATTTTGCAATAAGTATATGAGTTCTTTTGACTAATGTTGAGTCCATGGATTATACGCACTTTTACCTTTCCGCCATTGCTAGCCTCTTCGGTACCGTGCATTGCCCTTTCTCACCTTGAGAGTTGGTGCAAACTTCGCCGGTGCATCCAAACCCCGTGATACGATATGCTCTATCAAACATAAACCTCCTTATATCTTCCTCAAAACAGCCACCATACCTACCTATCATGGCATTTCCATAGCCATTCCGAGATATATTGCCATGCAACTTCCATCATCATATTCATGACATACATTACTTTTGTCATATTGCCATTGCATGATCATGTAGTTGACATCGTATTTGTGGCAAAGCCACCATGCATTATTTTTCATACATGTCACTCTTGATTCATTGCACCATCCCGGTACACCGCCAGAGGCATTCATATAGAGTCATATCTTGTTCTAAGTTTCGAGTTGTAATCCTTATGTTGTAATCAATAGAAGTGTGATGATCATCATTATTTGAGCATTGCCCAAACAAAAAAACAAAAAATAGAAAGGCCAAAAAAAATAAAAAAAATAAAAAGGCCCAAAAAAAGAAAATAAATAAAAAGGGCAATGCTACTATCTCTTTTTCCACACTTGTGCTTCAAAGTAGCACCTTGTTCTTCATGTAGTGAGTCTCATATATTGTGCTTCAAAGTAGCACCTTGTTCTTCATGTAGTGAGTCTCATAAGTTGTCTTTTTATACTAGTGGGAATTTTCGTTATAGAACTTGGCTTGTATATTCCTACAACGGGCTTCCTCAAATGCCCTAGGTCTTCATGAGCAAGCGAGTTGGATGCACACCCACTAGTTTTCTTTTGTTGAGCATTCATAGCTCTAGTGCATCTGTTGCATGGCAATCCCTACTCCTCATGTTGACATCAATTAATGGGAATCTCCATAGCCCGTTGATTATCCTCGTCAATGTGAGACTTTCTCCTTTTTTGTCTTCTCCACACAATCCCCATCATCATATTCTATTCCACCCATAGTGCTATATCCATGGCTCACGCTCATGTATTGCATGAAGGTTGAAAAAGTTTGAGATTATTTAAGTATGAAACAATTGCTTGGCTTGTCATCGGGGGTATAGAAGTTGGGAACATCTTTGTGTGACGAAAATGAAGCATAGCCTAACTATATGATTTTGTAGGGATGAACTTTCTTTTGCCATGTTATTTTGAGAAGACATGATTGCTTTGATTAGTATGCTTGAAGTATTATTATTTTTATGTCAATATGAACTTTTGTCTTGAATATTTTGGATCTAAATATTCATATCACAATTAAGAAGATTTACATTGAAATTATGCCAAAGTATCACTCCGCATCAAAAATTCTTTTTTATCATTTACCTACTCGAGGACGAGCAGGAATTAAGCTTGGGGATGCTTGATACGTCTCCAACATATCTATAATTTTTTATTGATGCTTTGCTTGATGAGACCCTCCTCCCTCCCTCCCTCCCTCCCCGGCCGCCACCCGCGAGGCGCCGCAGAGGGCTCCAGATCCCCGCCGCCGCACCCCCCTCCTCCTCCCTCCTCCTCCCTCGCCGCCGCCAAGGGGCGCGGTCGGGCGAAGCCCGGGCGTCGCTGGTCGCGGGGGGCTCCGTTGGCGCCCGCTTGTGGGGTATGGCGCGGGCCAGATCTCGCAGCTGGGCGCGGCGCTCGGTGCCGGGCACGGCGGTGCGGCGGCGCCCTGGAGCAGGCCGGTGATGGTGGCGTTCGACGTGCGGCGGGCGGCATGGTGGTGGTGTGGGCCGGTGGTGGAGTCGACGGCGGTGCTTTTGGCAGTGCTTCAGCTTCACCTCCGGCGCCACGGGTCACGGTTGACCGGGTCGCGGGCGGCCCTCTCGCCGTGGTGCTCTGGTGGGGGGGCGTGGCAGCGGAGGGGGTGGGTTGCTCCCACCTAGTCGGGCCCTCGCGGCTGGGTGGTGGCGCTCGGCTCGGGTGGATCCCCTGGTGGTGTCTTCAGGCGGAGATGGCGACGGCTCCGCAATCCTCCCTCTCTGGCTTCTGGCGACGGCTGATGCCTCCTGATGCTCCGAGCCTTCAAAGCGGGGGTGAAACTCGGTTTCAGGGGGAAGTTGGAGCCGACACAGGTGTCGGTCGTGGCCATGTGCCACTTCTTCGCCTTCCCCTTCCCCCGATCGATGTGGTCGCGGCCCTTCTCGAGGAAGCTTGGCCGGCGGCGGTTCTGGAGGTGGTCGGGGTTGTGGATCTTGACAAAGGCGTGGCCTTTGGGGGTCTCAGGGAGGTCTCATGGCGGGGCGGTGGCCCTGGCGGTGGGAGTCGCGTTGGTCATGGGCGGATCGCACGACTCGAATGCGGCCAGGCAACCATGGCCGCTCGGGCGGCATGGTTGTGGGCGTTGGTGGACCGGGGTGGCGGTGGAGGAGCTGAAGCACCGGGGTTCATCACCTACCCAGTCCCGTTCTGGTCGACGGTGACGGCGTCCGTGGACGTCGTGTTCCTCCTTGCAGGCTCCGTCGTGGTGCTTCTTCTCCCTCCATCTTACTCCGGGTGAAAACTTGATCTTCGGATCAGACGGTGGCGGCGTTCTTCGTCGTGCCCTTCCTAGAGGCACCGTCTTGGAGTCCTCGGTTCGGCGTGTCTGTCGCGCATCCTCCGGGACAATCACTCCTTGGTGATGGTCTCAGTCGACTCTTAGCGGATCTTTTTTTTGCTTATCTTTAGATGCTTTGTGTCGTTGAGGTTGCGTGTCAGTGCCCGGCATTCATGTATCTTGCCTTGGGTCAGTGTGGCGTGTGTTTGTATCGGATGCTCGTTGTTGTGGTTGTGGTTGTGCTTTATAATATAAAGCGGGGGGAAACCCTATTTCGTATAATTTTTGATTGCCCCATGCTACTTTATCTACTGTTTTAGGAAATATTGGGCTTTATTATCCACTTTTATATTATTTTTGGGACTAACCTATTAACTGGAGGCCCAGCCCAGATTTGCTGTTTTATGCCTATTTCAGTGCTTCGAGGAAAAGGAATATCAGACGAAGTCAAAACGGAACGAAATCAACTGGAGAAGTTATTTTTGGAAGGAAAGCCACCGATGGAGTTGGAGTGCACGTCAGGAGATACGGGAGGTGCTCACGAGGGTGGGGGCGCGCCCACCCCCCCCCCCCGGGCGCGCCCCCTACCTCGTGGGGCCCCCGTAGCTCCTCCGACGTACCCCCTACACCCATATATACTCTTGTACCCTAAAACTTCCAGAACAGAAGATAGATCGGGAGTTCCGCCGCCGCAAGCCTCTGTAGCCACCAAAAACCTCTCGGGAGCCCTTCCCGACACCCTGCCGGAGGATGATCCCATCACCGGTGGCCATCTTCATCATCCCGGCGCTATCCATGACGAGGAGGGAGTAGTTCACCCTCGGGGCTGAGGGTATGTACCAGTAGCTATGTGTTTGATCTCTCTCTCTCTCGTGTTCTCTCTCGTGTTCCCTCTATCGGACGATCTTGATGTATCCTGAGCTTTGCTATTGTAGTTGGATCTTATGATGTTTCCCCCCTCTACTCTCTTGTGATGAATTGAGTTTCCCCTTTGAAGTTATCTTATCGGATTGAGTCTTTTATGAGAACACTTGATGTATGTCTTGCCGTGATTATCTGTGATGACAATGGGATATCATGTGCCACTTGATGTATGTTTTGGTGATCAACTTGCGGGTTTCGTGACATTGGGAACCTATGCATAGGGGTTGGCACACGTTCTTGACTCTCCGGTAGAAACTTTGGGGCACTCTTTGAAGTACTTTTATGTTGGTTGGATGAATCTGAGATTGTGTGATGCATATCGTATAATCATGCCCACAGATACTTGAGGTAACAATGGAGTATCTAGGTGACATTAGGGTTTTGGTTGATTTGTATCTTAAGGTGTTATTCTAGTACGAACTCTTTTATAGATTGATCCGAAAGAATAACTTTGAGGTGGTTTCGTACCCTACCATAATCTCTACGTTTGTTCTCCGCTATTAGTGGCTTTGGAGTGACTCTTTGTTGCATGTTGAGGGCTTGTTATATTATCTATCTATGTTATTATTGTTGAGAGAACTTGCACTAGTGAAAGTATGAACCCTAGGCCTTGTTTCCTATCATTGGAATACCGTTTACGCTCACTTTTATCATTAGTTGCCTTGCTGTTTTTTATTTTCAGATTACAAAAACCTATATCTACTATCCATATTGCACTTGTATCACCATCTCTTCGCCAAACTAGTGCACCTATAAAATTTGCCATTGTATTGGGTGTGTTGGGGACACAAGAGACTCTTTGTTATTTGGTTGCAGGGTTGTTTGAGAGAGACCATCTTCATCCTACGCCTCCTACGGATTGATAAACCTTGGGTCATCCACTTGAGGGAAATTTCCTACTGTCCTACAAACCAGTGCACTTGCAGGCCCAACAACGTCTACAAGAAGAAGGTTGTGTAGTAGACATCAATAGGCATCACGTCCATAACAAGTAGACCGACTCCTGCCTACATCTACTACTATTACTCCACACATCGATCGACTCCTGCCTGCGTCTTGAGTATTAAGTTCATAAGAACAGAGTAACGCATTAAGCAAGATGACATGATGTAGAGGGATAAACACATGCAATATGATATAAACCCCATCTTGTTATCCTCGATGGCAACAATACAATACGTGTCTTGCAACCCTTTCTGTCACTGGGTAAGAACACCGCAAGATTGAACCCAAAGCGAAGCACTTCTCCCATGGCAAGAAAGACCAATCTAGTAGGCCAAACCAAACTGATAAATCGAAGAGACTTGCAAAGATAACACAATCATACATAAAAGAATTCAGAGAAGATTCAAATATTATTCATAGATAAACTTGATCATAAACCCACAATTCATCGGATCTCGACAAACACACCGCAAAAAGAGATTACATCGAATAGATCTCCACAAGAGAGGGGGAGAACATTGTATTGAGATCCAAAAAGAGAGAAGAAGCCATCTAGCTAATAACTATGGACCCGTAGGTCTGTGGTAAACTACTCACAACTCATTGGAGGGGCAAGGATGTTGATGTAGTGGCCCTCCGTGGTTGCTTCCCTCTCCGGCAGAGTGTCGGCAAGGGCTCCAAGATAGGATCTCACTGATACAGAAGGTTACGGCGGTGGAAATTGTGTTTCGTGGTTCTCCTGGATGTTTTCAGGGTACGTAGGTATATATAGGAGGAAGAAGTACGTCGGTGGCCGCCCGAGGGGCCCACGAGACAGGGGCGCGCCCTATAGGGGGGGCATGCCCTCCTATCTCGTGGGGCCCTCGGAGGCTTCTTGACTTGCACTCCAAGCTCTCCGGATCAGATTTGTTCCAAAAGTAACGCTCCCGAAGGTTTCATTCCGTTTGGACTCTGTTTGATATTCCTTTTCTTCGAAATACTGAAATAGGCAAAAAAAAACAGCAATATGGGCTAGGCCTCCGGTTAGTAGGTTAGTCCCAAAAATGATATAAATGTGTAAAATAAAGCCCATAAACATCCAAAAGAGGTAATATAATAGCATGGAACAATCAAAAATTATAGATACGTTAGAGACATATCAAGCATCCCCAAGCTTAATTCCTGCTCGTCTTCGAGTAGGTAAATGATAAAAAGAGAATTTTTGATGTGGAATGCTACCTAGCATAATTCCTAATGTAATTTTCTTTATTGTGGCATGAATGTTCAGATCCAAATGAATACAAAATAAAAGTTCATATTGACATAAGAAATAGTAATACTTCAAGCATATTAATCAAAGTAATCATGTCTTCTCAAAATAACATGGCTAAAGAAAGTTATCCCTACAAAATCATATAGTCTGGCTATGCTCTATCTTCATCACACAAAGTATTTAATCATGCACAACCCCGATGACAAGCCAAGCAATTGTTTCATACTTTAATAATCTCAAACTTTTTTAACTTTCACGCAATACATGAGCGTGAGCCATGGACATAGCACTATATGTGGAATAGAACGGTGGTTGTGGAGAAGACAAAAAGGAGAAGATAGTCTCACATCAACTAGGCGTATCAACGGGCTATGGAGATGCCCATTAATAGATATCAATGTGAGTGAGTAGGGATTGCCATGCAACGGATGCACTAGAGCTATAAATATACGAAAGCTCAACAAAAGAAACTAAGTGGGGTGCATCCAACTTGCTTGCTCATGAAGACCTAGGGCACTTTTGAGGAGGCCCATCACTGGAATATACAAGCCAAGTTCTATAATGAAAAATTCCCACTAGTATATGAAAGTGACAACATATGAGACTCTCTATCATGAAGATCATAGTGCTATTTTGAAGCACAAGTGTGGAAAAAGAGATAGTAGCATTGTCCCTTCTCTCTTTTTCTCTCATTTTTTTCTTTTTTTTCTTTTTTTCTTTGGCCTATCTTTTTTTTTCTTTTTGGCCTTTCTCTCTTTTTTTTTCTTTTTTTTTCTTTTTGTAAAGTCCGAAGTCTCATCCCGACTTGTGGGGGAATCATAGTCTTCATCATCCTTTCCTCACTAGGACAATGCTCTAATAATGAAGATCATCACACTCTTATGGATTTACAACTCAAAGCTAGAACAAGATATGACTCTATATGAATGCCTCCGGCGGTGTACCGGGATATGCAATGAATCAAGAGCGACATGTATGAAAATTATGAAAGTGGCCTTGCCACAAATACAATGTCAACTACATGATCATGCAAAAAGCAATATGGCAAAAGTAATGCGTGTCATATGAACGGAACGGTGGAAATTTGCATGACAATATATCTTGGAATGGCTATGGAAATACCATAATAGGTAGGTATGGTGGCTGTTTTGAGGAAGGAGTATGGTGGGTGTATGGTACCAGCGAAAATTGCACGATACAAGAGAGGCTAGCAATAGTGGAAGGGTGAAAGGGTGCGTATAATCCATGGACTCAACATTAATCAAAAGAACTCATATACTTGTTGCAAAAATATAGAAGTCATCAAAAACCAAAGTACTACGCGCATGCTCCTAGGGGGATAGATTGGTAGGAAAAGACCATCGCTCGTCCCCGACCGCCACTCATAAGGAAGACAATCATTAAATAAAATTGTGCTCCAACTTCATCACAAAGCGGTTCACCATACGTGCATGCTACGGGAATCACAAGCTTCAACACAAGCATTCTTTAAATTCATAATCACCCAACTAGCATGACTTTAATATCACTACCTCCATATCTCAAAACAATTATCAAGCATCAAATTGATCATAGCATCCAATTCACTTTCTATGATAGTTTTTATTATACCCAACTTGGATGCTCATCATTCTAGGACCAACTTTATGATCAAAGCAAATACCATGATGTTCTAAAAGACTCTCAAAATAATATAAGTGAAGCATGAGAGACTAGCAATTTCTTCAAAATTAAGACACCACCGTGCTCTAAAAGATATAAGTGAAGCACTAGAGCCAAAACTATCAAGCTCAAAAGATATAAGTGAAGCACATAGAGTATTCTAGCAAATTCTAATCAAATAGGCTTCTCCCAAAAGGTGTGTACAGCAAGGATGATTGTGGTAAACTAAAAAGCAAAGACTAATATAATACACGACGCTCCAAGCAAAACACATATCATGTGGCGAATAAAAATATAGCTCCAAGTAAAGTTACCAATGAACGAAGACGAAAGAGGGGATGCCTTCCCAGGGCATCCCCAAGATTAGGCTTTTGGCTATTCTTGAATATATTGGGGTGCCATGGGCATCCCCAAGCTTAGGCTCTTGCCACTCCTTATTCCATAGTCCATAAAAGCTTTACCCAAAACTTGAAAACTTCACAACACAAAACTCAACAGGAAATCTTATAAGCTTCGTTAGTGAAAGAAAACAAAACCACCACATAAGGTACTATCATGAACTCATTCTTTATTTATTTTGGTGTTAAGCCTACTGTATTTCAACTTCTTTATGGTTCATAGACTAATTTACTAGCCATAGATGCATTGAAATAAGCAAACAACACACGAAAAACAGAATCTGTCAAAAACAGAATAGTCTGTAGCAATCTGTAACTAACGCAAACTTCTGGAACTCTAAAAATCCTACCAAAATAGGAAGTCCTGGACAATTTGTATATTGAACAGAAGCAAAAAGAATCAACGCAAAAGCACGTTCCTGTGATTTAACAAAATTATATTTGTGCGTGCAAAGTTTCTGTTTTTCAGCAGAATCAAATCAACTATCATCGTAGGTTATCCTATAGGTTCTACTTGGCACATACACTAATTAAAATATAAAAACACATCTAACCAGAAGGTAGATGCAAGATTTATTACTAAACAGGAGCAAAAACAAAAAACAAAAAGAAAAATTGGGTTGCCTCCCAACTAGCGCTATCGTTTAACGCCCCTAGCTAGGCATAAAAGCAAGGATAGATCTAAGTAGTGCCGTAATAATAAGATAGATCTTGAAAGCTCATCTCATATTCTCTACGTTCGGCAGCAAGTTTCCTTTGAGGCAAGCAAAAGTAATCAGAAGGGCTAAATTTAGTGGGACAAAGATCCCCAAGATCAATCACAGGAGGAATGGGTTCCTCCTTTGGCCCTTCATAGTGCACAACTATTTCATCACTAAAAGCATTCTTTTGGCAAAATCTTGTGAGCCTATACTCAAGAGAGTATCCTAGCTCATTGTTTCGAAGGGCAAAATCATTATTAAGCTCGTTAATGCAATCAACCAAGACATTGGTAGGAACCTTTTTTCTAAGGTTTTCATTAAAAGCGACATAGTCCGAAGATTGAAAACGTCTCATTTCCTCTTGATCATAGAGGATCGCCTCTATGGGAGGATGACCGGTGTCCACCCTATAGTGCGCAAAGATTTCTTTGGCCTCTCTTATGATAAATCTAAACTCATGAGCCAAAAAGATAGTAACAGCACGCCTAAAAGAAGAATGCTCAATATTAGAGAATTCTAGGGAAATTCTTTGTATGCAAGGATGCATATGCATAAATTGTCTTTCAAGTTCAACTACAAGCATAGCAATAGCATCCGCAAGACTACTAGTTCTATGAAGAATAGAACAACCCATGGAAGGTAAAGCACCGGCACAAGTAAAGAAATCTTGAATAACACCTTTGCCAATGATGTTACCACTACCGATTCGAAACTTTTTAGTATGCAAGATAGGGGGTTCATCAGCCGGAGCCTCGGGATTTTCTGTGTTATCATTATTGTCCATATCGACGATAATCTCCCCAATTTCAGACATAGCGGCAAACAAAAGCAAGGCGGAAGAAAAGCGAGTGAAAAAGAGAGGAGGAAATTGGGAAAGAGAGGTCGAATAAAACGGCAAGGGTGAAGTGGGGGAGAGGAAAACGAGAGGCAAATGGCAAATAATGTAAATGCGAGGGAGATGGGTTTGTGATGGGTACTTGGTATGTCTTGACTTGAGCGAAGACCTCCTCCGCAACGGCGCCAGAAATCCTTCTTGCTACGTCTTGAGCTTGCATTGGTTTTCCTCGAAGAGGAGAGGGTGATGCAGCAAAGTGTAGCGTAAGTATTTCCCTCAGTTTTGAGAACCAAGGTATCAATCCAGTAGGAGGCTCCTCAAAAGTCCCACGCACCTACACAAACAAACTGAGAACTCCTAACCAATGCAATAAATGGGTTGTCAATCCGTTCATGACCACTTGCGAAAGTGAGATCTAATAAAGATAGTATGATAAGATAGATATATTTTTGGTATTTTAGGATATAGATGCAAAAAGTAAAGATGCAAATAAAGGTAGATTGAAAGCAAATATGATAAGAGATAGACCCGGGGGCCATAGGTTTCACTAGAGGCTTCTCTCAAGATAGCATAAGTATTACGGTGGGTGAAAAACAATTGATAGAAAAGCGCATAGTTATGAGGTTATCTAGGCATGATCATGTATATAGGCATCACGTCCATAACAAGTAGACCGACTCCTGCCTGCATCTACTACTATTACTCCACACATCGACCGACTCCTGCCTGCATCTAGAGTATTAAGTTCATAAGAACAGAGTAACGCATTAAGCAAGATGACATGATGTAGAGGGATAAACACATGCAATATGATATAAACCCCATCTTGTTATCCTCGATGGCAACAATACAATACGTGTCTTGCAACCCTTTCTGTCACTGGGTAAGAACACCGCAAGATTGAATCCAAAGCTAAGCACTTCTCCCATGGCAAGAAAGACCAATCTAGTAGGCCAAACCAAATTGATAATTCGAAGAGACTTGCAAAGATAACTCAATCATACATAAAAGAATTCAGAGAAGATTCAAATATTATTCATAGATAAACTTGATCATAAACCCACAATTCATCGGATCTCGACAAACACGCCGCAAAAAGAGATTACATCGAATAGATCTCCACAAGAGAGGGGGAGAACATTGTATTGAGATCCAAAAAGAGAGAAGAAGCCATCTAGCTAATAACTATGGACCCATAGGTCTGTGGTAAACTACTCACAACTCATCGAAGGGGCAAGGATGTTGATGTAGAGGCCCTCCGTGGTTGCTTCCCCCTCCGGCAGAGTGCCGGCAAGGGCTCCAAGATGGGATCTCGTGGATACAGAAGATTACGGCGGTGGAAATTGTGTTTCGTGGTGCTCCTGGATGTTTTCGGAGTACGTAGGTATATATAGCAGGAAGAAGTACGTCTGTGGCCGCCCGAGGGGCCCACGAGACAGGGGGCGCGCCCTATAGGGGGGCGTGCCCTCCTATCTTGTGGGGACCTTGGAGGCTTCTTGACTTGCACTCCAAGCTCTCTGGATCAGATTTGTTCCAAAAATAACGCTCCCGAAGGTTTCATTCCGTTTGGACTCCATTTGATATTCCTTTTCTTCGAAATACTGAAATAGGCAAAAAAACAGCAATATGGGCTGGGCCTCCAGTTAGTAGGTTAGTCCCAAAAATGATATAAATGTGTAAAATAAAGCCCATAAACAGCCAAAAGACGTAGTATAATAGCATGGAACAATCAAAAATTATAGATACGTTGGAGACGTATCACATGCAAGCTCCAGAACATGGTCACCTAGGCAGCAAAATTTGCAACGAATGAAGCACTAGAACAAAAATTAATTGGACCATTGGAGGAGTCACATACCAAAGAACAATCCCCCAAAGCTGTTTTGTGAATGGAGCTTTGAGCAAGGAGATCAAAAATGGCAGCAAAATGAGCTAGAGCTCGTGCTTGAGCTGGATAGTGATTTTTTTGGGAGGAAGAAGAAGTGTGTGGGTGCAGGAATAAGAGGAGGGGGGCCACCGTAGGCCCACGAGGTAGGGGGTGCGCCCAGGGGGTAGGGCACACCCCTGACCCTCGTGGCCAGGTGCTTGCTCCCCCTGCTGTGTTCTCAGTTTCTCAAATATTCCAGAAAAAAATCATATTTCATTATCAGGGCATTTGGAGAACTTTTATTTTCGGGGTAATTTTTATTGCATGGATAATTCAGAAAACAGACAGAGTATACTATTTTTGCTTTGTTTAATCTAAATAACAGAAAGTAAAAAGAGGGTACAGAAGGTTGTGCTTTCTAACTTCATCCATCTCATGCTCATCAAAAGGAATCCACTAACAAGGTTGATCAAGTCTTGTTGACGAACTCGTTCCGAATAACATGGAACCGGAGAAATTTCGAATAACACTAGGTTACCTCAACGGGGATATGTGCATTCCCAATAATAAGAATATCGTATTTCTTCTTGACAGTAGGAAGAGGAAATTCAAAACCTCCAATAAGAATCGATGGAATTTTTCCAATAGAATTGATATTGTGAACTTGAGGTTGTTTCCTTGGAAAGTGTACCATATGCTCATTACCATTAACATGAAAAGTGACATTGCCTTTGTTGCAATCAATAACAGCCCCTGCATTATTCAAAAAGGGTCTACCAAGGATAATCGACATACTATCATCCTCGGGAATATCAAGAATAACAAAGTTCGTTAAGATAGTGACGTTTCCAACAACAACAGGCACATCCTCACAAATACCGACAGGTATAGCAGTTGATTAATCAGCCATTTGCAAAGATATTTCAGTAGGTGTCAACTTATTCAATTCAAGTCTACGATATAAAGAGAGAGGCACAACACTAACACCGGCTCCAAGATCACATAAAGCAGTTTTAACATAGTTTCTTTTAATGGAGCATGGTATAGTTGGTACAACTGGATCTCCAAGTTTCTTTGGTATTCCACCTTTAAAAGTATAATTAGCAAGCATGGCGGAAATTCAGCTTCCGGTATCTTTCTTTTATTTGTAATGATATCTTTCATGTACTTAGCATAAGGATTCACTTTAAGCATATCAGTCAAACGCATACGCAAAAAGATAGGTCTAACCATTTCAGCAAAGCGCTCAAAATCCTCGTCATCCTTTTTCTTGGCTGGCTTAGGAGGAAAAGGCATGGGTTTCTGAACCCATGGTTCTCTTTCTTTACCGTGCTTCCTAGCAACGAAGTCTCTCTTATCATAACATTGATTCTTTGATTGTGGGTTATCAAGATCAACCGCAGGTTCAATCTCTACATCATTATTATTGCTAGGTTGAGCATCAACATTAACATTATCACTAGGTTCATGTTCATCACCTGATTGTGTCTCAGCATCAGAAATAGAAATATCATTGGGATTCTCAGGTGTGTCTACAACAGGTTTATTATAAGCATGCAAAGTCCTATCATTTTTCTTCTTATTATTAGAAGTACTAGGTGCATCTACATTATTTCTCTGAGAATCTTGCTCAATTCTATTAGTGTGGCCCTTGATACGACTTCAACATATCTATAATTTTTTATTATTCCATGCTATTATATTACCGATTTTGGATGTTATGGGCTTTACTTTACACTTTTATCATTTTTTGGGACTAACCTACTAACCAGAGGCCCAGCCCGAATTGCTGTTTTTTTTGCCTATTTCAGTGTTTCGAAGAAAAGGAATATCAAACGGAGTCCAAACAGAATGAAACCTTCGGGAGCGATCTTTTTGGAACAAACGTGATCCAGGGGACTTGGAGTGGACGTCAAGCAACAGAGGAGGCGGCCACGAGGGTGCCCGGCGCGCCCCCTACAGGTGGGCGTGCCCCCCACCCTTGTGGACCCCTCGAGCGTCCACCGACCTACTTCTTCCTCCTATATATACCCATGTACCACGAAAAACTATTTCCACCGCCGCAACCTTCTGTATCCGCGATATCCCATCTTGGAGCCTTTGCCGGCGCTCCGCCGGAGGGGGGATCGACCATGGAGGGCCTCTACATCATCTCCAAGGCCCTTCCAATGAGTTGTGAGTAGTTTACCACAGACCTTCGGGTCCATAGTTATTAGCTAGATGGCTTCTTCTCTCTCTTTGAATCTCAATACAAAGTTCTCCTTGATCTTCTTGGAGATCTATTCGATGTAACTCTTTTTGCGGTGTGTTTGTCGAGAATTGTGGGTTTATGATCAAGTTTATCTATGAGAAACATTTGAATCTCCTCTGAATTCTTCTATGTGTGATTAAGTTATCTTTGCAAGTCTCTTTGAATTATCAGTTTGGTTTGGCCTACTAGATTGATCTTTCTTGCAATGGGAGAAGTGCTTAGCTTTGGGTTCAATCTTGCGGTGTCTTTTCCCAGCGACAGCAGGGGCAGCAAGGCGCGTATTGTATTGTTGCCATCGAGGATAAAAAGATGGGGTTTATATCATATTGCGTGAGTTTATCCCTCTACATCATGTCATCTTTCTTAATGTGTTACTCTGTTCTTCATGAACTTAATACTCTAGATGCATGCTGGATAGCGGTCGATTTGTGGAGTAATAGTAATAGATGCAGGCAGGAGTCGGTCTACTTGTCAAGGACGTGATGCCTATATACATGATCATGCCTAGATAATCTCATAATTATTCGCTTTTCTATCAATTGCTCGACAGTAATTTGTGCACCCACCGTAATACTTATGCTATCTTGAGAGAAGCCACTAGTGAAACCTATGGCCCCAGGGTCTATCTTTTATCATATAAGTTTACTATCTACTTTTATTTGCATATTTTACTTTCCAATCTATATCATAAAAATACCAAAAAAATTATCTTATCATATTATCTCTATCAGATCTCACTTTCGCAAGTGGCCGTGAAGGGATTGACAACCCCTTTATTGTGTTGGTTGCGATGTTCTTGTTTGTTTGTGTAGGTGCGTGGGACTTCTGAGGAGCCTCCTACTGGATTGATACGTTGGTTCTCAAAAACTGAGGGAAATACTTATTCTACTTTGCTGCATCACCCTTTCCTCTTCAAGGAAAACCAACGCAAGCTCAAGATGTAGCAAGAAGGATTTCTGGCACCATTGCCGGGGAGGTCTTCGCTCAAGTCAAGACATACCAAGTACCCATCACAAACTCATCTCCCTCGCACATTATTTGCCATTTACCTCTCGTTTTCCTCTCCCCCACTTCACCTTTGCCATTTTATTCGCCCTCTCTTTCCCAATCTCCTCTCTCTTTCGCTTGCCTTTTATTTGCTTGTGTGTTGGATTGCTTGTCACGATGGCGCAAGATAATACCAAATTGTGTGACTTTTCCAATACCAATAATAATGATTTCCTTAGCTCTCCGATTGCTCCTCTTAATGATGTTGAATCTTGTGAAATCAATGCTGCTTTGTTGAATCTTGTTATGAAAGATCAATTCTCCGGCCTTCCTAGTGGAGATGCCGCTACCCATCTAACCAACTTTGTTGATTTGTGTGAGATGCAAAAGAAAAAAGATACGGATAATGATATTGTTAAATTGAAGTTATTTCCGTTTTCACTTGGAGATTGTGCTAAAGTTTGGTTTTCGTCTTTGCCTAAGAATAGTATTGATTCATGGAATAAGTGCAAAGATGCTTTTATCTCTAAGTATTTTCCTCCGGCTAAGATCATCTCTCTTAGGAATGATATTATGAATTTTAAACAACTTGATCATGAGCATGTTGCCCAATCTTGGGAAAGAATGAAATTGATGATTCGCAATTGCCCTACTCATGGTTTGAATTTATGGATGATCATACAAAAATTTTATGCCGGATTGAATTTTGCTTCTAGAAATCTTTTAGATTCGGCCGCGGGAGGCACTTTTATGTAAATCACCTTAGGGGAAGCTACTAAACTCCTTGATAACATTATGGCTAATTATTCTCAATGGCACACCGAAAGATCTACTAGTAAAAAAGTGTATGCTATAGAAGAAATTAATGTTTTGAGTGGAAAGATGGATGAACTTATGAAATTGTTTGCTACTAAGAGTGCTCCTATTGATCCCAATGATATGCCTTTATCTTCTTTGATTGAGAATAATAATGAATCTATGGATGTGAATTTTGTTGGTAGGAATAATTTTGGTAACAATGCCTATAGAGGAAACTTTAATCCTAGACCGTTCCCTAGTAATTCCTCTAATAATTATGGAAATTCCTACAATAATTCTTATGGTAATTTTAATAAGATGCCCTCTGATTTTGAGAATAGTGTTAAAGAATTTATGATCTCTCAAAAGAATTTTAATGCTTTGCTTGAAGAAAAATTACTTAAAGTTGATGATTTGGCTAGGAACGTTGATAGACTTTTTCTTGATGTTGATTCCTTGAAACTTAGATATACTCCTCCTAAGCATGATATCAATGAGTCTCTCAAAGCTATGAGAATTTCCATTGATGAGTGCAAAGAAAGAACCGCTAGATTGCGTGCTAAGAAAGATTGCTTTGTAAAAGCGTGTTCTTCTAGTTTCCATGAAAATAATGATGAAGATCTAAAAGTTATTGATGTGTCCCCTATTAAATCCTTGTTTTGAAATATGAATCTTAATAATGATGGGACTGGAGATGAGTCAACTTTAGTTAAAAGGCATCCCAATGATTTGGAGTTTTTAGATCTTGATGCTAAATTTGGTAAAAGTGGGATTGGAGAGGTCAAGACTTTAAATAGCATTGAACCCACTATCTTGGATTTCAAGGAATTAAATTATTATAATTGTTCTTTAGTATATTGTATTTCCTTGTTGCAATCCGTGTTGAATTCTCCTCATGCTTATAGTGAAAATAAAGCTTTTACCAAACATATTGTTGATGCCTTGATGCAATCTTATGAGGAAAAACTTAATTTAGAAGTTTCTATACCTAGAAAACTTTATGATGAATGGGAACCTACTATAAAGATTAAAATTAAAGATCATGAGTGTTATGCTTTGTGTGATTTGGGTGCTAGTGTTTCCACGATTCCGAAAACTTTATGTGATATTCTAGGTTTCCATGATCTTGACGATTGCTCTTTAAATTTGCACCTTGCGGATTTCACCATTAAGAAACCTATGGGAAGAATCAATGATGTTCTTATTGTTGCAAATAGGAATTATGTGCCCGTAGATTTTATCGTTCTTGATATAGATTGCAATCTTTCATGTCCTATTATTCTTGGTAGACCTTTCCTTAGAACGATTGGTGCAATTATCTATATGAAGGAAGGGAATATTAGATTCCAATTTCCATTAAGGAAATGCATGGAGCACTTTCCAATAAAGAAAGTTAAATTACCTTATGAATCTATCATGCGAGCTACTTATGAATTGAGTGCCCAAGATGGCACTACTTAGATCTATCCTCGCTTTTATGCCTAGCTAGGGGCGTTAAGCAATAGCGCTAGTTGGAAGGCAACCCAATTTTATTTTTGTTTTTTGGTTTTGCTTCACTTTAGTAATAAATATTTCATCTAGCTTATGTTTAGATGTGTTTTCATGTTTTAATTAGTGTTTGTGCCAAGTAGAACCTATAGGATAACATATGGTGATAGTTAATTTGATTCTGCTGAAAAACAGAAACTTTTCACGCACGAAAATAATATTAGTAATTCACAGAAACGAGATTTTGTGTTGATTCTTTTTTCTGTAGATCAATAGACAAATTTACCAGGACTTCCTATTTTCGTAGGAATTCTAGAATTCCATAAGTATTCGAGAGTTACAGATTTCTACAGACTGTTCTGGTTTTGACAGATTCTGTTTTCATGTGTTGTTTGCTTATTTTGATGCATCTATGGCTAGTATGTAGGGTATGAACCATAGAGAAGTTGGAATACACTAGTTTTAACACCAATATAAATAAATAATGAGTCCATTACAGTACCTTATGTGGTGGTTTTTCTTTCTTGCACTAACGGAGCTTATGAGATTTCCTGTTGAGTTTTGTGTTGTGAAGTTTTCAAGTTTTGGGTAAAGATTTGATGGACTATGGAATAAGGAGTGGCAAGAGCCTAAGATTGGGGATGCCCATGGAACCCCAAGATATTCAAGGATAACCAAAAGCTCTTTCGTCTTCGTGTATCGGTAACTTTACTTGGAGCTATATTTTTATTCGCCACATGATATGTGTTTTGCTTGGAGCGTCTTGTATGATATTAGTCTTTGATTTTTATACCACAATCATCCTTGATATACACACCTTTTGGGAGAAGCCCACTTGATTAGAATTTATTACAATACACTATGTGCTTCACTTATATCTTTTGAGCTAGATAGTTTTGCTCTAGTGCTTCACTTATATCTTTTAGAGCACGGCGGTGGCTTAATTTTGTAGAAATTGTTGACCTCTCATGCTTCACTTATATTATTTTGAGAGTCTTTTAGAACAGCATGGTATTTTCTATGGTTATAAAATTGGTCCTAGAATGATGGGCATCCAAGTTGGGTATAATAAAAACTATCATAGGAAGTGAATTGAATGCTATGATCAATTTGATACTTGATAATTGTTTTGAGATATGGAGGTGGTGATATTAGAGTCATGCTAGTTGGGTAATTGTGAATTTAAAGAATGCTTGTGTTGAAGTTGGCAAGTCCCATAGCATGCACGTATGGTAAAAGTTCTGTAACAAATTTGAAACATGAGGTGTTCTTATATTGTCATCCTTATGAGTGGCGGCCGGGGACGAGCGATGGTCTTTTCCTACCAATCTATCCCCCTAGGAGCATGTGTGTAGTGCTTGGTTTTTGATGACTTGTAGATTTTTGCAATAAGTATATGAGTTCTTTATGACTAATGTTGAGTCCATGGATTATACGCGCTCTTACCCTTCCATCATTGCTAGCCTCTTCGGTACCGTGCCTTGCCCTTTATCACCTTGAGAGTTGGTGCAAACTTCGCAGGTACATCCAAACCCCGTGATACAATACGCTCTATCACACATAAACCTCCTTATATCTTCCTCAAAACAGCCACCATACCTACATATTATGGCATTTCCATAGCCATTCCGAGATATATTGCCACCCAACTTTCCACCGTTCTGTTCATCATCATGACACACATCATCATTGTCATATTGCCTTGCATGATCATGTAGTTCACATCGTATTTGTGGCAAAGCCACTGAGGGAGTCCTGGACTAGGGGGTGTCCGGATAGCCGAACTATCACCGACGGCCGGACTCCAAGACTATGAAGATACAAGATTGAAGACTTCGTCCCGTGTCCGGATGGGACTTTCCTTGGCGTAGAAGGCAAGCTTGGCGATACGGATATGTAGATCTCCTACCATTGTAACCGACTCTGTGTAACCCTAGCCCTCTCCGGTGTCTATATAAACCGGAGGGTTTTAGTCCGTAGGACGGACAACAATCGTACCATAGGCTAGCTTCTAGGGTTTAGCCTCCTTGATCTCGTGGTAGATCTACTCTTGTACTACCCATATCATCATTATTAATCAAGCAGGAGTAGGGTTTTACCTCCACCGAGAGGGCCCGAACCTGGGTAAAAACATCGTGTCCCTTGTCTCCTGTTACCATCCGCCTAGACGCACAGTTCAGGACCCCCTACCCGAGATCCACCGGTTTTGATGCCGACATTGGTGCTTTCATTGAGAGTTCCTCTGTGTCGTCACCTATAGGTCTGATGGCTCCTTCGATCATCAACAACAACACGGTCCAGGGTGAGACTTTTCTCCCCGGACAGATCTTCGTATTCGGCGGCTTCGCACTGCGAGCCAATTCACTTGGCCATCTGGAGCAGATCAAAATCTATGCCCCTGGCCATCAGGCAGATTTGGAAGTTTGAACTATACGACTGACATCCGCGGAGACTTGATCTTCGACGGATTCGAGCCACAGCCGAGCGCTTCGCACTGTCATGATGGGCATGATTTAGCTCTGCTGCCGGACAGTGCCCTGGAGGCCGCACAAGAGTCCGCTCCGACCCTTAGCTCGGAGCCGACTGCGCGGATCGAGGATGGGTGGGTGGACACCGCCTCGGGGGCTGCTACCTCTACGGCGATGGAGCCGGATACCGACCCTATCCCTTGTGAAGCTCGTGACCCCAAGGTGTCGGACTCCTCTCCGGACCCCGAACCTTCCGCGCCCCTACCAATCAAATCCGATTGGGCGCCGATCATGGAGTTCACCACTGCGGACATCTTTCAGCACTCGCCCTTTGGCGACATCCTGAATTTGCTGAAGTGTCTCTCTTTATCAGGAGAGCCCTGGCCGGATTACGGTCAGGACGGTTGGGACGCGAACGACGAAGAAATTCAAAGCCCACCCACCACCCACTTCGTAGCCACTGTCGATGACTTAACCGACATGCTAGACTTCGACTCCGAAGACATCGACGGTATGGACGATGATGCAGGAGACGACCAAGACCCAGCGCCTATAGGGCACTGGAAGGCCACCTCAACTCACGGTGTTTATATGGTGGACACACCTAAAGGAAGCGATAACGAGGAACAACGGGACGCTGAGAAGGATAACTCCCTCGAAAAACAGCCAAAACAGCGACGCAAGCGCCGCCCAAAGTCCCGCCTCGACAATGACAGTACCCATACAGACCCAGCCATAGAGCAGGGCGAACCGGTGGACAACGAACATGCCCCCGAACAAGCATCCGAACAGGATGAATTGGATAAGCAATCCATCCCTGGCGAAAACAACAGTCCGGATGATCTCACGCCGGACACACCGTTAGAGCAGAAGAACCTCCAAAAAAGGCTCGTCGCCACTGCACGAAGTCTGAAGAAGCAAAAGTAGAAGCTCAAAACAGCGGAAGACGTACTCAGAATGAGATGGAGCAAAGTACTCAAGACCGCAGACAAATACGATGATATTCGCCAAGCAAAAAGCTACCCGAAGCGCAAACTGCTGCCCGAATTTGACGAGGAGGCCGTAGAGACCCCACAATCAAAGAACAAATAGGCCGCCCGGTCGGATAGACGACCACATGACAAACAAAGAGCGGCAAGCAGTGCCGCACACAAGCCGGCACGTGATCCATATAAGGATCCTCACAAAAAGGATGGCCAGGCCAGGTCCATCTATGGGCCAAGAAAGCAAGCCCCAGAAAGCAATACAACACGTCGAGTATTCGAACATCACGGCACACCCAAATACAGGGGCGCTGCACACCCCTTATGTTTCACCGATGAGGTGCTGGATCATGAATTTCCAGCGGGATTCAAGCCCGTAAACATAGAGGCATACGACGGAACAACAGACCCTGGAGTCTGGATTGAGGATTACATCCTGCACATACATATGGCCAGAGGAGATGACCTCCACGCCATAAAATACTTACCCCTCAAGCTCAAAGGGCCAGCTCGGCATTGGCTCAAAAGCCTCCCAGAAAATACCATTGGAAGTTGGGAAGAGCTCGAGGATGCGTTTCGGGAAAATTTTCAGGATACTTATGTCCGCCCTCCGGATGCAGACGATTTAAGTCACATAACTCAACAGCCCGGAGAGTCAGCCCGCAAATTCTGGAACAGGTTCCTCACCAAAAAGAACCAAATAGTCGGTTGTCCGGACGCCGAAGCCTTGGCAGCCTTCAAACCTAACGTCCGAGACGAATGGCTCGCCAGACACCTTGGCCAGGAAAAGCCAAGAACAATGGCCGCACTAACAAGCCTCATGACCTGCTTTTGCGCAGGAGAGGATAGCTGGCTGGCAAGATGCAGCACCAGTGACCCAAGTACATCCAAGGTCGGGGATGGAAACGGGAAACCACGACGCAGAAAGGACCAGCGCCAGACTAAGGGAAATGGCCCAAAGAGTGCGACAGTCAACGCCGGGTTCAAAAGCTCTCGGCAGAACAACAAAACACTGCCTCTCAAGGACAACAACGACGAGCTATCCAACCTAAACAAAATCTTGGACAAGATATGCCAAATCCACAGCACCTCCAGGAAGCCTGCAAACCATACCCACAGAGATTGTTGGGTCTTCAAACAGTCCGGCCGACTTAATGCCAAACACAAGGGGCTCGAAACACCAAGTGAGGACGATGAAGAACTCCACAAGCAGAGCACCGGAAAACAAAGGAATTTCCCGCAAGAGGTCAAAACAGTAAACCCACTTCATGTGACAACAGGCAAAAATAGAGCGACGCCCATTAAAGTACGCGCCGCACGGTCCACCCCAGCGGAGTCCCGACACTGGATGTCAAAACCAATCACTTTCGACCATCAGGATTACTTCGGAAGTATCCGGAACGCAGGATGGACTGCTCTGATATTAGATCCTATAATCGACGGACTACAATTTACACAAGTCCTAATGGACGGCGGCAGTGATCTAAACCTACTATATCAGGGTACAATCCGCAGAATGGGGATAGACCCAACCAAAATATGCCATAGCAACACTTCCTTTAAAGGAGTGATGCCAGGCCCATATGCCCATTGTACGGGCTCTCTACCACTAGAAGTTGTGTTCGGCTCATCCGACAACTCCCGTCGCGAAAAGTTAGTCTTCCACATCGCCCCATTTAAAAGTAGCTATCAAGCACTATTGGGACGCGAAGCTTTCGCCCGCTTTAACGCAATACCGCATTATGCATCTCTTACACTTAAAATGCCCGGTCCACGCGGCATCATCTCATTAAAGGGAAACCTCGAGTGTTCCTTGAATACGGAAGAAAGTGAGACTGCCTTGACAGCCACACATTAATCCGGCTTTGCTGATCAAAGCACCCAAACAGGTCATTCAGATCCCGAACATGGTTAGGCGAGTCCGGCACAAATAAACAAGGGGCTTACTAGCCGCGTCCCCCCTTACAAGGGATTGCACGCATGTACAATAAGAGACAATAAAGCTCAATTTTATTCGTTTTTCGACTTATACTCTGTTTATACATTTTTTGCATGATCCCCTTTTCAAACTAAGTTCTTCTCTTTTACAAATAAACACCGTGCTACGCCCGTCCAGGATACGGCACAACAGAGACACAGGCGCAGACGTGGAGTAGGGACCCGTTGCAAGGATTCTTTTCAGATTAAGACCCTGCGTAAACCTTTCTTATTGTCTCTTGTTGATACACATCCCCCGGTTTCTCACCATAACAGAGGAGGAGGCTGGCATTTTGGCATCGGCCGCGTCAGAAATTCTTGCGCGTACCTGGACACTAGGGGCTTAGGGCATTGTTCTGCCCATTTTCATAAAGACCGAATACCTTAGGGAGTGTTCGGCGTCTCGAGTTAGGCCTTATATGCATCAGCTCCGAATCATGTCTTTGGACAAATGTTGGGTTTGCCCGGCTCCTGTGTTTTGCTGCCTTACGTTCCGCTCTATCGGCTAACGCGGCACCAGGAAAACTACTGTGATTGTGCCCCGGTTCGTCCAGGTGAGCACCTCAGTAGAGAAAGCCGAAAACTGACTGTCATGATACAGCGAGAGACTGGTCAACCACTCGATCGACCACCGGAATGTTTAGAATTCCTCCGCTTTAACGAAGGACCGTTTCCTGGTCAGGTACATACGCGCCCCGAAATTCGGAGAGCGCAGTGCCCCTAGGGGCTATATAGTAGCCCCACCATCGAACTCCTATGGCTAAGTGAAAGTGATAAAGAATTATAGTCCGGTTGCCTAGTTTGCTACGCTATCACCTCCTTCATAGGACCAAGATGTTGGATTAAGTGTGAAAATGCGCCTTTTTTTGCAAACACCCCCGCACTATGTGCGTGGGGGCTGAAGCCGAAGACTGCCATCTTTCAGGTTATATACACATATACGTTAACGGCCGCACAGGAGGTATTTCAACACTTGAATGCACAAGTATAAAAAGCCCTTATATTATATTTGAAACATGGTTTCACAAATCATACATGTCATTTGAACATAACATTCTTCGAGCACTGCGTCTCTATTAAACGAGCGCCCTGCAGGACTTCCTCAAAATACTACTCGGCTGGTAATCGGCTTCTGTCCGAATCCTGGGATGCAACGTCGGTGGCCTCCATCTCTGCCCAGTATGTTTTGACACGGGCGAGAGCCATCCGTGCACCCTCTATGCATGTCGACCGCTTCATCGCCTCAATATGCGGCACCGCATCAAGGAACTGCTGCACCAAGCCAAAATAACTCTTCGGCTCGGGACTTTTCGGCCACAAATTAGCCACGACATCCTTAATGGCAAGTCCGGACAACCTATTCAGCTCATCCCACTCGGCTAACCGATCGGTTAATGGAAGTGGATGCTCCGGACTATGGAATTGCGACCAAAAAAGCTCTTCCATTCCGTGATCCTTTTGGCCTCGGAAGTGTGCGACTGCGTCTGCGGCACTCGCCGCCAAATTCAGATAAGCATCCTCCGCACCCCACAACTGGCCCAACTGAGCATACTTCGGATCCATGAACTTCCTACGCAGCAGAAAGGGCTTTCCAGTCGCAATATCCCCGGCCTGACGTAGCTCCTCCTTTATAGCTCTCATCGCGGAGCGGGCATCCTTGGCTTCGGCGGTGGCCTTCTTCAGGTCCTCTTGCTCCGCTCGGCGTTCCCTTTCAAGAAACCCGTAGCGGTCGGTAGCATCCTTCAGCTTCACAGCCATCTTGGCCATTTCCTCCCTGCTTTGGCAGTGAGCATCCTGTTCGGCTTTCAGCTCTTGGGCCGCCTTCAAGGCAGCCGCATTACTCTTTCTGGCTTGCTCCTTGGCTCGGGCGAGCTCTTCCCGAAGGTCCTCCATAGCAGCGGCACCATCTGCATTAAGCATACATGTAGTAAGGCACGGGCGTCAAGATCCCTTACCAGGTGTCCACGGAGAAGCCACATACCTTGTGACTCGTCAAGTCCCTTATTGACCAGCGCGATGTCCGCATCCGCAACGTCAAGTTGCCGCTTCAGCTCGGCAAATCTATCAGTCCGGCTGGCCACCGAATGCTCCGCCACCTGAATAGGAAGGGTGGCATCTTATAACTGAGATTATGATCCTCGGCACGCTGTCGGTTTTGACAACGTACCGAGTCTCAGGGGCTACTATCTATACAGGGCGCATTCTATGTGCAAAACAGTCAGAAGGTATATCATTTTCGCATACCTCAAACCCCGTCAGTAAACTTCTGACGGCCTCATGCAACCCGCTCTCAGCGGATGAAATCCTTTCAATCACCATACCATTAACGTACGGTGATCTTCTGAGATAGACGCCCACCCGAGCAAATCCTTCAGCTCCTCCGACCGTACACCAGTTGGTGCCGAACTTTCCGGCCCCGCCGAACTCGGGGAAACCCTCTGCGACGACACCTCAGGGTCGTCCGCCCCGCCTGACGGTGCGGCAGATGGAGGCGTTTCGCTCTCCATCATCTCCGGACAAAGATCCCCCGAAGATGAGCTCTGCTGAGAAGGGCTGAGATCCGAACTACAAGGTAATAACTTCGTTTATCTTCAGAAATAAAATCAGGGATGTCCCTTATTACAAAACTCCCCTTTCTACTTACGGCTCGCTAGAGGGCTGATTTCCTTGGGGAAATAGTGCCGCCAGGGATCCTCCCGGCGCAGGACCCTCTCGTGAAGATTTCTTCCCCCGCTTTGAGGCCTTGGCCTCCGGATCTTCAGAAGCGGTCCTCTTCTCCCCTTGGAGGGGGGATTCTCGATCCCCCCTTCCTTAAGAGCCTCCTTAGCGGAGGCGGTAGCTTTCCTGTTCCCCCCTTCGCCCTCTTCCGAAGGCGCAGCCTCCAGCATCTTGGTTAACACAGGATCCGGCGTGGTCTCAGGGAGGGGGGCCGGACACCTTATTAGTTTTGCTTTTGCTATCCATTCATGTTCAAGGGACAGCTCTTCAAAGGGCAAGTTTATGATAAATTTACGGATAGCATGTCCGGGCACAAGACTACTTACTTGAGTATCTGGGCGATTGCAGCTCAGACTTGCGCCACTACAACCAGATTGATCTCCCTCTCTTGGAGGTCTCGAATACGGCCCTGCAATAATGGTACGTCCTTGGACGGCCCCCAGTCAAGCCCTTTGTTGACCCATGACGCCAGCCGTTGTGGAGGGCCCGAGCGAAAGGCAGGTGGCGCCACCCATCTGGTGCCCCTAGGAGCGGTGATGTAGAACCACTCCTGTTGCCACAAACCAAGCTCCTCTTGAAAAAAGCCCTCAGGCCATGGAGCGTCAGCCCTCTTGCTTATAACTGCCCCTCCGCACTCTACCTGCCGCCCCTCGATCATCTTCGGCTCCACATTGAAGGTCTTGAGCCACAATCCGAAGTGAGGGGTAGTGCGGAGGAAGGCTTCACATACAACAATGAATGATGAGATGTGGAGGATGGACTCCGGGTCCAAGTCATGGAATTCCAGCCCATAATAAAACATGAGCCCCCTCACAAAGGGGTCCGTCGGGAAACCTAGACCCCGACGGAAGTGAGACATGAACACCACGCTCTCACCGGGCTCGGGAGTAGGAATGACTTGCCCTTGGCCAGGCAGCCTATGCAGAATTTCACCGGTTAGATACCTGGCATCTCTCAGCTTTAGCACATCTTCTTCCGTGACGGAAGAAGGCATCCACCGGCCTTGTAGGTCGGAGCCGGACATTGTCGAAGGTCCGAAGCGCCTGAATCTGGAGCCTTGGGTGTTGGAACTCGAGGCGAGGGGCGAATTCGATTGAGATTGAAGAAAAGGAACAGGCCTTGGTCTCGTTATAACGGGGTTGAATACCAAGAGCCGTCTCCGTGACCATTTGGGACTCGCCTTCGATGGAGGGGGCGTGCCAATAGGCGCGGTTGGGTTACCCACGCCCGTATTGATGAGAATCCCGGAATAAGGGGACACGATCTCTGCTTTGACAAGACGTGCCAAGGAAACCGCTTCGCTAAACGCGCTGAGGTGGAACAATAAAAATGACTCGAATAAAGGCTTGGCCGTGGTGTGACGTCATGACACGAAATACGTCAACAGATGGAACTTGTGTAAATATTATTCTATGTACGGTGGAATGTGGAACTTATTTTGCAGAGCCGGACACTATCCTGGTGTTCAAAATCTTCTATGAATTATTTGGAGGAGGAACCCGCCTTGCAATGCCAAAGACAATATGCGCGCCGGACTCATCGTCATTGAAGCCTGGTTCAAGGGCTACTAAGGGAGTCCTGGACTAGGGGGTGTCCGGATAGCCGAACTATCACCGACGGCCGGACTCCAAGACTATGAAGATACAAGATTGAAGACTTCGTCCCGTGTCCGGATGGGACTTTCCTTGGCGTAGAAGTCAAGCTTGGCGATACGGATATGTAGATCTCCTACCATTGTAACCGACTCTGTGTAACCCTAGCCCTCTCCGGTGTCTATATAAACCGGAGGGTTTTAGTCCGTAGGACGGACAACAATCATACCATAGGCTAGCTTCTAGGGTTTAGCCTCCTTGATCTCGTGGTAGATCTACTCTTGTACTACCCATATCATTAGTATTAATCAAGCAGGAGTAGGGTTTTACCTCCACTGAGAGGGCCCGAACCTGGGTAAAAACATCGTGTCCCTTGTCTTCTGTTACCATCCGCCTAGACGCACAGTTCGGGACCCCCTACCCGAGATCCGCCGGTTTTGACACCGACAGCCACCATGCATAATTTCTCATAGATGTCACTCTTGATTCATTGCCCATCCCGGTACACCGCCGGAGGCATTCATATAGAGTCATATCTTGTTCTAGTATTGAGTTGTAATTCATGAGTTGTAAATAAATAGAAGTGTTATGATCATCATTATTAGAGCATTGTCCCCAAAAAAAGGAAGAAAAAAGAAAGGCCAAAAAAAGGCCAAAGAAAAAAAGGCCCAAAAAAAGGGGGGGCAATGTTACTATCCTTTTCCACACTTGTGCTTCAAAGTAGCACCATGTTCTCCATATAGAGAGTCTCATTTGTTGTCACTTTCATATACTAGTGGGAATTTTTCATTATAGAACTTGGCTTGTATATTCCTACGATGGGCTTCCTCAAAATGCCCTAGGTCTTCGTGAGCAAGCAAGTTGGATGCACACCCACTTAGTTTCTTTTGTTGAGCTTTCATACATTTATAGCTCTAGTGCATCCGTTGTGGCAATCCCTACTCATGTTGACATCAATTGATGGGCATCTCCATAGCCCGTTGATTATCCTCGTCAATGTGAGACTTTCTTCCTTTTTGTCTTCTCCACACAACCTCCACCATCATATTCTATTCCACCCATAGTGATATACCCATGGCTCACGCTCATGTATTGCGTGAAAGTTGAAAAAGTTTGAGATTACTAAAGTATGAAACAATTGCTTGGCATGTCATCGGGGGTGTGCAAGATGAGAGCATTTTTGAGTGACGAAAATGAAGCATGACCAAACTATATGATTTTGTAGCGATGAACTTTCTTTAGCCATGTTATTTTTAGAAGACATGATTGCTTTGATTAGTATGCTTGAAGTATTACTATTTCTTATGTCAATATGAACTTTTATTTTGAATCATTTGGATCTGAACATTCATGCCACAATAAAGAAAATTACATTGAGAATTATGCTAGGTAGCATTCCATATCAAAAATTCTGTTTTTATCATTTACCTACTCAAGGACGAGCAGGAATTAAGCTTGGGGATGCTTGATACGTCTCCAATGTATCTATAATTTGTGATTGTTCCATGCTACTATATTACCCGTTTTGGATGTTTATGGGCTTTACTTTACACTTTTATATCATTTTTGGGGACTAACCTACTAACCGTAGGCCTGGCCTCAATTGCTATTTTTTTGCCTATTTGAGTGTTTCGAAGAAAAGGAATATCAAACGAAGTCCAAATGGAATGAAACCTTCGGGAGCGATCTTTTTGGAACCAACGTGATCCAGGGGACTTGGAGTGGACATCAAGCAACAGAGGAGGCAGCCACGAGGGTGCTCGGCGCGCCCCTACAGATGGGCGCGCCCCCACCCTCGTGGGCCCCTCGAGCGTCCACCAACCTACTTCTTCCTCCTATATATACCCATGTACCATGAAAAACTATTTCCACCGCTGCAACCTTCTGTATCCGCGAGATCCCATCTTGGAGCCTTCATCGGCGCTCCGTCGGAGGGGGAATCGACCATGGAGGGCCTCTACATCATCTCCAAGGCCCTTCCGATGAGTTGTGAGTAGTTTATCACAGACCTTCAGGTCCATAGTTATTAGCTAGATGGCTTCTTCTCTCTCTTTGAATCTCAATACAAAGTTCTCCACGATCTTTTTGGAGATCTATTCGATGTAACTCTTTTTGCGGTGTGTTTGTCGAGATCCGATGAATTGTGGGTTTATGATCAAGTTTATCTATGAGAAATATTTGAATCTCCTCTGAATTCTTTTATGTGTGATTAAGTTATCTTTGCAAGTCTCTTCGAACTATCAGTTTGGTTTGGCTTAGTAGATTGATCTTTCCTGCAATGGGAGAAGTGCGTAGCTTTGGGTTCAATCTTGTGGTGTCCTTTCCATGTGACAGCAGGGGCAGCAAGGCACGTATTGTATTGTTGCCATCGAGGATAAAAAGATGGGTTTTATATCATATTGCATGAGTTTATCCCTCTACATCATGTCATCTTTCTTAATGTGTTACTCTGTTCTTCATGAACTTAATACTCTAGATGCATGCTGGATAGCGGTCGATGTGTGGAGTAATAGTAGTAGATGTAGGCAGGAGTTGGTCTACTTGTCACGGACGTGATGCCTATGTACATGATCATGCCTAGATAATCTAATAATTATTCGCTTTTCTATCAATTGCTCGACAGTAATTTGTTCACCCACCATAATACTTATGCTATCTTGAGAGAAGCCACTAGTGAAACCTATGGCCCCCGGGTCTATCTTTTATCATATAAATTTACTATCTACTTTTATTTGCATATTTTACTTTCCAATCTATATCATAAAAATACAAAAAATATTTATCTTATCATATTATCTCTATCAGATCTCACTTTCGCAAGTGGCCGTGAAAGGATTGACAACCCCTTTATTGCATTGGTTGTGAGGTTCTTATTTGTTTGTGTAGGTGCGTGGGATTTCTGAGGAGCCTCCTACTGGATTGATACCTTGGTTCTCAAAAACTGAGGGAAATACTTACGCTACTTTGTTGCATCAACCTTTCCTCTTCAAGGAAAACCAACGCAAGCTCAAGACATAGCAGCCCTGAAGATACAAAGGTTCCTGAGTCATTTTGCCCATTCTAGTCGCTACTCTAGCAGCAAAATCATGTTTATTATTATATTCAATGAGCAAATCATTCTAAGCCTTAAGCACTTGTTCCATTTGAGTATTTACCATAGAAGCATGTTTGCTAATGAGTTTAAGTTCACCTTTAACTCTAGGCATATAATCACTCAAGTGTCCGATCATATAAGCATTACTTTTCAATTGTCTACCAACATAAGCATTGAAGTTTTCTTTTTTAGCCATAAATTCATCAAATTCATCCAAGCATTGGCTAGCAAACTTAGTAGACAGGATTTCAACTTTATCATATCTATAGAGAGAATTTACCTTTACTACCTTTGTCGGGTTATCAAGACCATGTGTTCCTTCAACAGGTGGTATATTAAGGCCATGTGTTTCTTCAACAGGAGGTAAATTCTTAACATCTCCAGCTTTAATAACTTTCTCTTTCATAGATTTCTTTGCCTCTTGCATATGTTCTTGACTGACAAATAGAACACATCTTTTCTTCGGAGTTGGCTTAGGAGTTGGTTCAGGAAGTGTCCAATTATTTTCATTAGTTAACATATTATTCAATAGTAATTCAGCTTGATCGACAGTTCTTTCCATGAAAACACAACCAGCACAATTATCCAGGTGGTCTCTAGAAGCATCGGTTAGTCCATTATAAAAGATATCAAGTATTTCATTTTTCTTAAGAGGATGATCAGGCAAAGCATTAAGTAATCGGAGAAGCCTCCCCCAAGCTTGTGGGAGACTTGCTTCTTCAATTTGCACAAAATTATATATTTCCCTTAAAGCATCTTGTTTCTTATGAGTAGGGAAATACTTAGCAGAGAAGTAATAAATCATATCCTGGAGACTACACACACAACCAGGATCTAGAGAATTAAACCAAGTTTTAGCATCACCCTTCAACCAAAATAATTATCTCAGGATCGACAGAGAAATCATAATCCTTATCAGTATCACATATAGGTGAAGTAGCAAAAGCAGGGTCATGTTTCATTCTAGCATTCAGAGACTTTTGTTTCAGCTTAGGTAATAACTTCTTAAGATTAGATCTATCATTGCAAGCAAGAAAGTCTCTAGCAGTTTCTTCATCCATAACATAACTGTCGGTGTCAAAACCGGCAGATCTCGGGTAGGGGGTCCCGAACTGTGCGTCTAGGTAGATGGTAACAAGAGACAAGGGACACGATGTTTTTACCCAGGTTCGGGCCCTCTCGATGGAGGTAAAACCCTACTCCTGCTTGATTGATATTGATGATATGGGTAGTACAAGAGTTGATCTACCACGAGATCAAGGAGGCTAAACCCTAGAAGCTAGCCTATGGTATGATTGTTGTTCGTCCTATGGACTAAAACCCCTCCGGTTTATATAGGCACCAGAGAGGGCTAGGGTTACATAGAGTCGGTTACAATGGTAGGAGATCTACATATCCGTATTGCCAAGCTTGCCTTCCATGCCAAGGAAAGTTCCATCCGGACACGGGACGAAGTCTTCAATCTTGTATCTTCATAGTCTTGGAGTCCGGCCAATAATGATAGTTCGGCTATCCGGACACCCCTAGTCCAGGACTCCCTCAGTAGCCCCCGAACCAGGCTTCAATGACGATGAGTCCGGCGCGTATATTGTCTTCGGCGTTGCAAGGCGGGTTCTCCTCCAAATTCCATGTGTTTGCCGAATAGTGTCCGGCTTCCTCATAAATGTTGCGCTCCTTGCCTTCCACGTCCAATAATGGCCCTCTTCCACGTGTCGTATGAATGCGAAAAGCCAGGGTATTTTTATGTTTTACCCCCTAGCTGCGCAAATAAGCTGCCTATAAGAGAGGCAAGGATCTAGATCCGAATCACACCATCCTCCTTCCGCGAGTACTCATCAAAGCGCCTCTGACAAAAATCCACTCCATCATGGACAGTCAACGCGGCTCCTCCTCTCATGCTCCCAACCCTCAGCCAGGAGATTGGAGGAGATGTTCAGTCCCGCACAGCGAGCTGGTGATGCTCCAAGCGGAGGGACACCTTCCCCCAGCCTTCATGGTTCCGGTTCGAGCCGGACTGGCCACAAACAAAGGTGGAAAGCAGGCGGAGAGTGCCCCCAATCCCTCCAAAGGAGAGCGGGTATGCTTCGTCCCTTATCTAATAAGCGGACTCGGATTTCCCATACATCCGTTTCTCCGGGGGCTCCTAGAGTTCTATGGGCTCCAGCTTCACCACCTTACACCTGCCTCCATCTTGCACATCGCGGGCTTTGTAGCCCTTTGCGAGCTGTTCTTGGGCATCGAGGCCCATTTTGCGTTGTGGAAGAGATTGTTTTGCCTCGTACCCCGTTCTCATGAGGGGTCGATATATCAAGTGGGCGGAGCCGAAATATGGTGCATTGCCGGGACCGGATATCTATCTGGAACCCCAAAGAAGGCGTCCGAAGACTGGCCTTCGGAATGGTTTTATATGGAAGACACCCCACTGCTGGACCCAGTTCGGATCGGCCTCTCGGAGTTCAGCAACGCTCCTCTGAAGAAATGCCTGAGTTAGCGCCCACGGAGCCCTCAACGGGAGAATGATTGGAGCGTCCAATATCTGACGGGTCGGATAAGGTTACTGGCTCATTCCGGATTGACCATGATTGGAGTCATGGCCACATGCATCATGCGAGGGGTGCAGCCGCTCCAATATAGGGGCCATCCCATGTGGGATTTCAACGGGGAGAATGACGCCACCCGTCATGGCCGCAAGGGGCTGGGATCGGTTGTCGATCTGGCAAAGATCCTGTCCGGTTTGTACAAGGGGGAGAAAGAGGACTTCCTCCGCGTGAGTCCATTGGATGGATTCTCCATGAATAACCCTCGGAGCTGGGTAAGCGGACGTTTATCTATCCGATCCGTATTTCCAAAGTTAAGTGTCTTACTTTGTGATTTCGACGCAGGAACTGCGCCGGGATGTGGAGGGCATACACAGCCTGACTCTGCAGCCCGAGGATCCGGGACGATCCCTTGATCCGGCCTCCGAAGAGGATCCGGACATAGAGGTGGAGTTGATCGATGGGGTGTTCCACCAACTTAGCATGGACAATGCTTTGGTCGCCATTACGACCGACTACCCCGGTTTATCTCCGGCTTACCAGGTAACTGTGACCATAGTCCTGACATTATTACTCATCCATGCTTATTTCTGACCACCGTATACCAACGGTGCCTCGCAGGAGGTGCCTTTAAGGCGGGAGGCCGAACCCGCGGCGGCTGACCAACAAGGGTCAGTTCGGCCCAGCAGGCGGAAGAGGAGTGCGGCGCGAATCGAAACGTCGCTGCAATGGTATGACGCACCACCGTGTTTAAAGGAAAGATTCCTAGGAAGTATATTAACGCTCATGATTTTTCCAAGAGAAAGCTCGCTCGCCGGACTGTGTCCGGAGAGGTTGCCAATCAAGCCTCCGCCAGCCAGGCTCCAACGCCTAGTCCGGAGGGGGAGGAGAACATAAGGCATGAGCCGGATGCTCCTCCAACGGAGGATGCCGACAGGCTGTCCGCCACCATGTCTGAGGTGGAGAGCGCCATGAATCATAGGCGCCACCGGACAGTTCTTCGTGACACGTGTTTCTCCCCGGAGGCATTGAATGCCTTTAAAGCGGGAGACGCGCACCTCCGTGCCGCTCGAGATGGTCTAACCAGAGCCACGGAGCAGTATGTGAAAGACATACGGGTGAGGAATTTTAATAGTTATATATGCCAGTAGACCCCGAGACTTAAAATAGTTAGAATAACTGATTTAAGGATCATTTGTCATGCAGGATCTTACGGAGAAGAATGCCCACCTGTCCCAGGAGCTTCAAGGGTGCAAGGCCCAACTTGAGGCCGCACTAGCCGCCGCAGAGGGAGCCACAGAGACCCCCTCTGGTAATACATACTTCGAAAAGATAAGTGGTTTATGAAGTGCGGCGTGCGTATAAGTCTGACAATAATATTGCAGATGGTGCCGGACTTGATCCGGACAAGCAACAGCTACCGCGCCAGCTGAAGGCCGGCGAGAGGGTGCTTATGAAGGTGCAGCAGGAGAGGAACAAACTCCAAGATGCCAACACCCAGCTGGGCGAAGAACTAAAAGGTGTTCGGGCCCAGCTGTCTGGCTCCATGAAGGAGAATCAGCGGCTTCGTCGCGGCATTTACAGTAAGTGCTTGAGCAAACTCTTTTGAAAAGAAGAGTTCGGCGAGGGAGTCGATTGACAGAAATGTGTCTGTAGGTGTGCTCACAGGTCGTCCTGCGGAGGAAATGCCCGGTTCAACGGGTGATCTACTTCCCGAGCTGCTGCAGCTGCTCGAACGTGTTCGGCAGGCAATGAGCGGCGTCGCCCAGGCCTTATGGCCGTCCGTCTCCCTACCCGAGGGTCTTGGAGGGCTTGCGGAGAAGCTTCAGGGAGCACGGCGGCGCTTCCGTCTATGGAAGATATTGGCATGCCGTCAAGGCGCCCGAGAGGCCTGGGCCATGGTGAAGACGCGGTACACGAAGGCTGATCCAAACCACATGGCCGAGGTCGGACCTGTGGGGCCCGATGGGAAGGAGATCCCTGTGAGCTTAATGTACGACCAAGTAGAGTTGGCCGCTAAGTATTCCCAACGGGACTGTAAGCTAGGCAGCCTGTTAGATGGGATTGAAGAGGAATACAATCAGTCAATTTGACGATGTAATCTAAAATGACATGTAAAATGCCTTCTAGCCGGATTGTAGATCGTTTGTCTTTGCGGACCTTTTCGCTTCAACCTCGGGACCCTAAAGTCCGGAGTGTGTCCGAATACCCTCACGGTTATGTAAAAACCAGGGCATGCATGCAGACCAGGCGTAGGGGTCATTAGTGCTTTATCAGACAAGTGCCCAACTAGTTATGTTATATTACATGGTTAGTAAGAAAATCTTCCAGGGAGAATAGTTCCGTTAGGGGTTCCTTTCCCTGGGAGGCATGCCCTAAAGTGCATGTCCGGACTGCGAAAAGAGCAGAAAAGCATCTGGGGGCAGATGAATAAATAAGTAAGAAATCATCTTTCAAGTCACCGACCGAATATTCCCTTAAGAATGCTAGCTTTCGGCTTCACCCAGTCTGAGGTACACATCCGGCTGACCCGACAGTAACAATCGCAGAGGTGCTCCCTTTACCTCCTAGCCAAACAATCGGGAACGTAGGGGTAAGAACAGGAGCCAGGCAACCCAGCTTGGCCAAAGTTTAAGTCATATCGATGCATATAATGGTGAATAAAAGGTACATGCGGAAGTGTGACACGTGTGTTGGGCATGAAGCCCGTATAAATAAGCTTCTGTCAAAGAAGCCCCCAGGTATAATGAGTGCGAGCAGCACGTCAAGTGTGTGCGGTCAATGCGCAGATCAGCCCTCAAAGGCTTTACAAAAAAATGAGGAAGAAAGAGAGAAACAAAAGACAACTAAAGTATAAAGTGTGGACGGGGGAAGGAGACGAACTCTGAGTCCGGCCCTAGGCGTAGAATCTTCGGAGACGGGCTGCATTCCATGGGTTCGGCTCGAGTCGGTTGTTCGATGCGTTTCGCAGACGGTATGCTCCACCGGTCAGGACTTGGTCGATGATGAAGGGACCTTCCCATTTGGGCTTGAGTTTGTCCTTTTTCTTGTCCGGCAGGCATAGAACTAGTTCACCAACATTGTAAGTTTTGGCCCGTACTTCTCTGCTTTGATATCTTCGAGCCTGCTGTTGATAGAATGCGGAACGAGCTTTTGCCATGTCGCGCTCCTCTTCTAAGGCGTCCAAACTGTCCTGCCGATCCAACTCGGCTTCTCTTTCTTCGTACATGCGCACGCGAGGTGAGTCATGAATTATATCGCAGGGCAAAACAGCCTCTGCGCCGTACACCATAAAAAATGGTGTGAATCCGGTAGTACGGTTTGGCGTGGTCCGCAGCCCCCAGAGTACGGAGTCAAGCTCCTCTACCCAGTGCGTGTTAGATTCCGTGAGGGACTGCACTAACCTGGGTTTGATGCCGCTCATAATTAGACCATTTGCTCGTTCGACTTGACCGTTAGTTTGAGAGTGATAGACTGAAGCGTAGTCGAGCTTGATGCCCATATTTTTGCACCAGAGTTTAACCTCGTCGACCGTGAAGTTTGTGCCGTTATCAGTGATGATGCTGTGGGGGACGCCATAATGGTGTACTACCCCAGATATGAAGTCTATCACAGGTCTGGATTCGGCCGTTTTAACTGGCTTGGCCTCTATCCATTTGGTGAATTTGTCCACCATGACCAATAGGTATTTTTGCTTGTGGGTTCCCCCTTTAAGGGGTCCAACCATGTCAAGCCCCCAGACCGCGAACGGCCAGGTGATGGGTATAGTTTTGAGGGCGGTGGGTGGCATGTGGCTTTGATTAGCAAAGAGCTGGCAACCGACGCATCGTTGGACTAAGTCCTGAGCATCTGCTCGGGCCGTCGGCCAATAAAATCCTGTACGGAAGGCCTTGCCTACTAGGGCCCGGGCTGCAGCGTGGTGCCCGCCGAGTCCGGCGTGAATTTCAGCCAGAAGATTTCGCCCTTCCTCTTCGGAGATGCACCTTTGAAGGACTCCGGTTGTGCTTTTCTTATAAAGCTCTCCCTCATGGACCTTGTAGGCCTTGGATCGCCGTATTATGCAGCGGGCCTCGTTTTGGTCTTCGGGAAGTTCCTGCCTTATTAAGTAGGCTAGGAATGGTTCCGTCCACGGGGCAATGACTGCCATTATTTCGTGGGCTGAAGGTGTTATTTCGTTGGCTGAGCCACCGATTGTGTCAGAATGTTCGGTGTTGGGCGATGCGGTTGGTTCCGGGTTGTTATTTCCGGACTCCTCTTCCCATAATACGGATGGCTTGAAGAGCCGCTCCAGGAAGATGTTCGGAGGGACGGCGTCACGCTTTGCGCCGATGTGTGCCAACACGTCGGCCGCCTGGTTATTATCCCAGGCTACATGATGGAATTAGAGTCCTTCGAACCGAGCTGACATTTTTAAGACGGCGTTTCAGTAGGCTGCCATTTTCGGATCCTTGGCATCAAAGTCTCCATTTACTTGGGATATTGCGAGGTTTGAATCCCCGCGGACCTCTAGGCGTTGAATGCCCATGGAGATTGCCATCCGGAGACCATGTAGAAGGGCCTCATATTCGGCTGCATTGTTGGAGTCCGTGTACATTATCTGAAGTATGTATTGGACTGTGTCTCCGGTTGGGGACGTCAAGACGATGCCAACCCCCAAGCTGGCCAACATTTTGGAGCCGTCGAAATGCATGATCCAATTGGAGTATGCGCCGTACTCTTTAGGGAGTTCGGCTTCGGACCATTCAGCGATGAAGTCGGCCAAAACTTGCGACTTTATAGCTTGTCGTGGCTTGTAGGTTATGTTGAATGGTAGTAGCTCAATGGCCCATTTTGCAATCCTGCCCGTCACGTCGCGGTTGTTTATAATGTCGTTGAGAGGTACTTCGGAGGCCACTGTTATCGAACACTCTTGAAAGTAGTGTCGCAGCTTCCGGGATGCCATGAACACCGCGTACGCTATATTTTGATAATGTGGATACCGGGACTTGCATGGAGTTAAGACAGTGGATACGTAGTACACTGGTTTTTGAAGAGGGAATTTGTGTCCTTCTGTTTCTCGTTCGACGACGAGCACCGCGCTTACAACTTGATGTGTTGCGGCGATATATAATAACATTGGTTCGCCCAAGTTGGGCGCGGCCAGGACCGGATTTGTGGCCAATATGGCCTTTATTTCTTCGAGTCCGGCCGTGGCAGCATCCGTCCATTCGAAGTGTTCGGTGCGCCGGAGGAGGCGATAAAGGGGCAATGCCTTTTCTCCCAAGCGGGAGATGAAGCGGCTTAGAGCCGCCACGCATCCAGTCAATTTTTGTATTTGTTTGAGGTCTTTTGGGATATCCAACTGTGACAGAGCTCGGATCTTGGCTGGGTTTGCTTCAATTCCTCTACCGGATACAATGAAGCCCAAGAGCTTTCCGGCTGGTACGCCGAAAATGCATTTTTCCGGGTTGAGCTTAATGTCATATGCTCGGAGGTTGTCGAATGTGAGTCTCAAATCGTCTACTAGAGTTTCGACGTGTTTGGTCTTGACGACCACATTGTCTACGTATGCCTCCACTGTTTTGCTGATCTGGGTTGCCAGACATGTCTGAATCATGCGCTGATATGTTGCGCCGGTGTTTTTGAGCCCGAAGGGCATTGTGTTGAAGCAGAATGGTTCGTATGGAGTAATGAATGCCACTGCGGCTTGGTCTGTCTCCGCCATCTTGATTTGATGGTATCCGGAGTATGCGTCGAGGAAGCACAATGAATCATGCCCTGCGGTAGCATCGATGATTTGATCGATGCGGGGAAGGGGGAAAGGATCCTTTGGAGAAGCCTTGTTAAGGTTTTTAAAATCGACACACAGGCGCCAGGATTTGTCCTTTTTTGGTACCATTACCAAGTTTGCTAGCCAGTCCAGATGTTTTATGTCTCTGATGAATCCGGCTTCTAATAGTTTGGCTACCTCCTCTCCCATTGCCTGTCTTTTGGGTTTGGAAAATCGCCGAAGAGCCTGTTTGACTGGCTTGAATCCTTTTAGGATGTTTAGGCTGTGTTCTGCCAACGTGCGTGGGATTCCTGGCATATCTGAAGGGTGCCAGGCAAAGATGTCCCAATTTTCCCGAAGGAATTCTCGTAGTGCTGCGTCTACATCAGGGTTTAATTGTGCCCCAATGGAGGCCGTTTTTGTGGGGTCCGTTGGATGGACTTGGAATTTGACTATTTCGTCCGCTGGATTAAAAGAGGTGGACTTGGATCTCTTATCGAGTATCACATCGTCCCTGTTCACCGTGGAGCGCAGCGCAGTGAGTTCCTCTGCCGCTAGGGCTTCGGATAATGCCTCTAGGGCTAGTGCGGCTGTCTTATTTTCGGTGCGGAGTGCTATGTCCGGATCACTGACAAGAGTGATGATTCCATTGGGCCCAGGCATTTTAAGCTTCATGTACCCGTAGTGGGGTATAGCTTGAAAAATTGTGAATGCCTCCCGCCCTAATAAAGCGTGATATCCGCTGCTGAACGGGGCCACTTGGAACGTGACCTCTTCGGACCTGTAATTGTCCGGCGAGCCGAACACCACATCCAGTGTAATTTTTCCTGTGCAGCGTGCTTCCTGACTAGGGATTATTCCTCTAAAGGTTGTGATGCTTCACTTAATGCGACTCCAGTCTATTTCCATTTTTCAAAGGGTTTCCTCGTAAATGAGGTTTAATCCACTGCCGCCATCCATGAGTACCTTTGTAAGACGAAAGCCGTCCACTATTGGACTGAGGACCAATGCGGCTAGTGCTCGGGCTGTTCGGAATTTAGGTTCGTCGCTGGCGTTGAAGGTGATAGCCGTGTCGCTCCATTGATTTATTGTTGCTACTTGGTAGACTTCGGCGAGGCTGCGGAGTGTTCATTTCCGCATATTATTTGATGCGAAAGTCTCGAAGACTATTAATATCGTACTGGTACTGTTGGGCTGGTTCTTTGGGGCTAGAAGCTCTTCGCCACTTTTGGCCACCTGCCGCAGTATCCAACATGCTCGAAGGCTATGTGTTGGGGTGGCGCCCTCTATACTATGGATTTTACAAGGTCCGCGAGCCATCCCTCCAGTACGGTTCCGTGCACTTTAGGGGTTTTTTGCTTTTTGGTTTTTGTCCCGGGTGCCTGAGCATGATGCACCCTTTTGTTTCGGACTAGGGTTGTGTTCGGAGCCGGATTGTACCAAAACTTGGTTTCAGTTTTCCAGGCACTCTCCATCGCACAGTACTTTCGTACAATAGACGCCAGGTCGGCGAAGCGTGTAATTTCACGACGACTTATGGCATTCATGATACCCTTGTCCGTGCAATTGTTGCAGAAAATTGAGATTGCGCTTTCCTCACGGCAGTCCATTATCCTGTCCATAACCAGGAGGAATCTGGCCCAGTAATGATGTACTGTTTCAGCGGGCCCTTTCCAGATTTGAGATAGATCGCTTGTATTTGGGTGGGTGGGTGGAATTAAATTTGGAACCCCGCCCAATCTGAGGCTCAAGGGCCAAAAAGTTTCCGAATTTGGATGCTTAGATTGCTGGATGTTGTCCAACGAATCCGGTCCGCTGCCTGACTTTAGGTTCAGTACTTAATTGACGTTCGTCCCTCCGCGGGAATCCAGCATGGAGGGATCAGGAATCCGGACATAACTGGTCTTTAATATAGAAGAAGAGCCGTCGCGCTGCTCCTCTACCACGGCAACGTGGTGGGTAGCCTGGGGAGAGTTGATCTCTCTCAGATCGGTTTTAAGCCCAATCTGATCGTAGTCTGTAGTGACTCCCAGGGCGGCGATGCGATCCAAGAGCTCGTTTACGGAGGAGAGCTCCATCGGATCTAGCTGCTCGGCTAGTTCCGAGTTGACGTGAAGATCGCTTTTGATGACCCGAGAGGTCATTGTCGGAGCGGTGGCCGAACAGGCGGTCATAAGAAAACCACCTAGCCGGATAGTTTGGCCGGTGGCCAAAGCTCCCTTGGCAATGGTACCATCTTTAAAGACGGGAAGAGGCATCCTTCCTGATTGCGACGGCACAGAGGAACTCTCAATGACCCTCAGGACACCCCCTAGTCTAGGACTCCCTCAATAACCCTCAGGAACAACAGGCAATTCATATCTAGGGGGAGAATCTTCATCATCACTTTCATCAATAATATCAGTTTCAATTATTTCATTCTCTTTAGCCCTAGCAAGTTGTTCATCAAGAAATTCACCTAATGGCACAGTAGTATCAGGCATAGAAGTAGTTCCATCATAAGTATCACACATAGTAGAGGTGGCAACATCAATAATATATGACATATCAGAATTAATAGCAGAAGCAGGTTTAGGTGTCGCAAGCTTACTCATAACAGAAGGAGAATCAAGTGCAGAGCTAGATGACAGTTCCTTACCTCCTCTCGTAGTTGAGGGATAAATCTTAGTTCTTTCGTCTTTCAAGTTCCTCATAGTGATCAGCAAATATAAATCCCAAGTGACTCAAAGAATAGAGCTATGCTCCCCGTCAACGGCGCCAGAAAATAGTCTTGATACCCCACAAGTATAGGGGATCACAACAGTTTTCGAGGGTAGAGTATTCAACCCAAATTTATTGATTCGACACAAGGGGAGCCAAAGAATATTCTCAAGTCACTACAAAAAAATACACTTCTGTGATGATATGTGTTTGTCACAGTAGCTCGCGTTTTTTGTCATGCATGTACATCCATGACGATTTTATGACAGAATCAAGATAGTCATACATGTGCTGTCGTAGAAGTGTTCCATGACATATCAAAATTATCATCACGGAAGTGTCCACTTCCATGACGATAAATCGCGCGTCACAGAAGTGCTTTCGTCAAGGGTGACCGACACGTGGCATCCACCGTAACGGAATGCCGTTAAGCTATCGGGTCGGATTTTGGATCCGATAACTCGTTAACAGCCCTGACCAATGGGAAATTTCCACGTGTAAAATTCTGATTGGCCGAAGGGAACACCTGTCAGCTTGTCAGTGGGCCAGATGTCGCCCGTCCATTGGAGGAGACATGCCTATGATACGTCGACACATGGCTGGGCCTAACAGAGGCCCATATAGGTTAAAAAGGCCGGCCTAGTCAAAGGCCCGTAGTACTTAATCAGGTACTAGTGGGCCATCCCAATAACGGCCTGCTTAATAAAGGCCCATATACGACCCAAAGCTAGATCTGGCCCGTTAATTGTTTGCCCAATATTTGGGCCCATTTACGGCCCGAAGCCAGATCTGGCCCGTTAATTGTTCGCCCAATATTTGGGCCCATTTGCGGCCCGAAGCCAGATATGGCCCGTTAATTGTTCGCTGAATATTTGGGCCCAACTATGGCCCAGTGACTTTCGGCCTGTTAGAGGCCTGATGTAGACATGGGCCCATTTCAGCCTAGTGTAACTTTCGTCCTGGGAATGGCCCGTGCTGCCCATGGGCCATATATGGTCCGACGGGACGTCGGGCCCACTAATGGCCCATGCTAAATGTGGCAATAGTTAATCCCAACATGACTTTGGGCCTGTTAAAGGCATGTCGCGTAATTCAGCCCGTTGATGCCTGTACTAAGCTTTAGGCCTCTTAAAGGCCCATGATATCCGTGGGCCAACTAAGGCCCAAGATATGTTTCGGCCTGGTAACGACCCGTGAGCTAACTGGGCCCAAAAAGGCCCGGTCTACATTTCGGCCTGCTGAAGGACCGTCGACGACTAGTGTAAATTGAGGCCCAACATGCATTTTGGCCTGCTAAAGGCCCGTGGTTTCATCTCGGCCGTAACAGGCCAGTACAATATCCAGCCTGTTAATGGCCCAATATTACCTGGGCCAAACTAAGCACTGGGTCGACAAAAGGCCCAACTAATATATAGGCCGTTGTAAGTTTGGGCCTGGCGCAATGTGTGAAGGCCCCAATCATTCGGGCCCAAGAAAGACGCAAGCCGGCCCAATTGTGGCCTACTAAAAACCAGTCCCGTTAGAGTCGAATGTTTCGGCCCGGTCGACTACATCTGATTTTTTTTCAGATAGCGAATGATGGCTGTAACTAGTAGGAATTAAGAACAAACCTACTCTATACAATAAAGAAATTACGGCATAGTAACTAAGAATAAACCTACACTATACAATAAAGGATTTAAGGTATATTACATCCACTGGGCATCGATGTTCGCCACCAGTGATTATAAAGCGCAACGAAGAAGCAGATTACAAAAACTGGGCACCATTGCAGCGTAACAAAATAATACTGAACCGAGACCACTTCCAAGACAGTTCAAGAAAGGTTAGCCTTGAGGGGGAACTGCTGCACAAGCTTTTGAGCAAGGCTGTGAGACCGGCCTAGCATGTCGGTCATAGCTTCCAGGTCTAGCTGTTTAGCAATGAGGTTCTCATTGGTGTTCTCCGCAATCTTTCTTAGAGATAGGACTTCAAGTTGAAGCTGAGTTGCAGAATGCCTTTCTGCTAGAACTTGGGACTGAAGAAGTCGAACTGATTCAGACAACGAATTTTGTGAGCTTGTTTGACTGTTAGTCTCTAGTAACTTGAACACTGCATCAAGACAAGACTTTGGGGTTGTCTCGCTATCTTCAAGATGTTTTGCCTTCTTTGCGGCAATATATGTTGGGTTTGTATCACAGCCTTTAGCAGACTTGTGCATGCCATCAGGCATATCACCCTGAAACAAAGCAAAGAGATGACAGGTTTTGCACGTGTATAAACAAAGATGATAACTGTCCTGTCAATTCCATCCAATTTCAAATTAGAAAATAAAGAGTAAGTTCAAAATATCAATAGCATAATTTGGCATTGTTCATAATGCGGGGAGCTTCACCACACTACTGGATTACCATGTCAACATAACAAGCATAGATGAAGGGCAAAGAAAATCATTGTATCTATTTTGGATAATGTGCATGGCATGTTGTTCATATCATTAGCCACATCAGTAAGATAAAACAGGAGATGACAAGGTGCAAACATGGGCTGCTTCACCACACACTGAATTATAGATCCACAAAAACAAGCATACATATAGGGAGTATTAAGTAATGTGCATGGTATGAATAAGGAATTTGGTTTTACAAGTAAAACTTAGACCTTACGGTTCTTTCGAACATGCATTTTGGTAGAAATAGCAAACTAAACAGCAGTAAACGATAGGGAGTATGAGTAAATTAAACAGAGTTGAGGATAAAGGCTTTAGAAGGACTGGCTTACATTAATAGTTAACACCGGCTTTATAATGCCCTTCTCCATGTCAAGGGAAGGATAACTCAAGAATTTCAGCACGGAATCTTCTTCATAAGCATTGCCTGTACTCTACATTTTGTAGAGAGTAATTATAGATATGATAATACTGGAAGGGATAGAGGATAATGAAGATAAGATGCAGATTGATGCTACATAATCAACTACCAATCCGTGGAAGTACAAGCGTTACAGGATAAAATGTACTGACAAGAGCAATGGGCTACACTTCTGCACTGGCATTGTCTGTGTATTCTACTTGTTGGTAAGATTAAATATAGATCTGATCTTTTTTAGTAAATGGTGGGTGAGGGAGATAAGATGCAGAATGCTACAAAATGAACCAATCCCTCTTCCCATAATACAAGAGTGTTTTGAACACTGGTGTACTGTACAAAACGTTCTTATATTATGGGACGGAGAGAGTAGCTGTTAATGTAAGTACAGCGATAGACCACGTTCAGTCTTTACAAGAGGACTGTAGAGCTAAACCTCTTCAAAAGCATTGGGTTGATTCTAAATTTATGTAAGAGTCCATACGGATCTTATAACGTCCACCAAATGGACGATTATGAGGCTAACATGTGCAGTGATGCTACATAATCAAACAGCTATGAAAGTAAGTATGGTCATATAGGGGAAGAGGTACTCACAAGAGCAATGCAGTGTGCAGTATAGTTGCGAGATTCTGTGGTCCCTTGAGAATGAATGTTCTTCTGCTAACAGTTTTCGTACAAGTGAGACACTAAGGCAAATGCAGAAATGTAGTTCAAATTGTGATGTGATATCATAGACAGTACCTTACGCTACAGCCGAGACCAATGTGTAACAAGATTATTCTAGTCACCGTCGAATAAATGTAGCACCGTCGGATAAATGTAGCATCGGAGACTTTACAGAAATTTCATTCAGAGGCTTGCCATCGAAGTGCGCTTGCCTCAGGTAGGAACGATACTTCATCAACGAGTGCTTGAAAAGCGCAACCAACCCTTGCTCGTCATCACAATCGAGTTTGCTCCTCGCCTATTTAAAAGAATGAAATCCTGTGTCTTCTGTCAGCAAAAACATATGCAGTAATGACCATGAATAACATTAGTACATTACTTACGTGTAAGTTGCGGAGGAAGACTGGAAATTGTTCTGTGTCTGCGGTATAATCTTTCCATGAAGGAAAGATGCGCACAAAGTTCCTGACAACAACATAAGCTTCGTCTTCTAAACAGCGAAGAAATGGAACAGGGGTCCTATTTGCTGCAATTGGGGCTCTCTCTAGTTCGAAAAGGGATTTGGCAACTGGATTTGGTGTACTCTTTGCTGGAATGGGGGTTTTGCATCGTACAGCTAGTGCTATGTCAACTGGCATAATCATACTGTTTGCTGCAGTTGGGGTCTGCTGAGTTGGGGCATTAGAAATGACCAGTGTAGTAGGGCTAGAGTCTGCTAGAGTTGGGGTTGTCGGATTTCGGGTTCCGGCAGACCCTTGAGGTTTGAACACTGGGGTGCACACGGAGATTTCGCCCTCTACCTACCTGCTCCTCGCCGAATCGCTAGGATCTAAACTATGAACAGAACAACACAAGAGACACAAGGTTTATTTATACTGGTTCAGGCCACCATTGTGGTGTAATACCCTACTCCAGTGTGTGGTGTGGTGGATTGCCTCTTGGGCTGATGATGAACAATACAAGGAAGAACAGCCTCGCGAGGGTCTGTTCTTGGCTGGTGTGATGAACTGCTAGGAGGAGTTCAATCGCTCTATCTACTAGTTTCTTGGTGAGGATCCAGATGCCTCTACCCTGGGGGTGGCTAGTCCTATTTATAGGAAAAGGCCCTGGGCCTCTTCCCAAATATTGAGCGGGAAGTGCGCCAACAATTGGCCATTTTGAAGGGGAACAGCGGGTACACTTATCCTGACTAAAGTTGGTCTTCGCGTGTCAAAGGCTCTGGTGGTGACGCCTGCTTGGGCTGCACAATGACTTCCTCCCTGCCGTTGGGCTGGTCTTGGTCTTGTTGCACCGAAATGGATGCCTTTGCTTGATGCTCTCGCCTGCGCTTGCTTCCTTTGCACCAAAGAGGAAAGGAGGACACTGCGTGGGCTGGCGCCCGACTGGCGCCCTTAGTCGTCATGGCTTGCGTCATGGGCACCTTGCGAGGTACCCCGCCTTGAACTCTCCGCCTCCTCGTGAGCCAGCCTGATGAGGCCGTGCCTGAGGAAGCTCCTTGTTGTCTGCCCCGCGAGGCTTGGCCCCTCGCAAGGGTCTTGAGCTTGTGTTGATGAAGATGGGCCGCGCTGGGCCCCCTTTGAGCCACGCCACAGGCCGCAGGTAGGCAAGTCTGGGGACCCCCATTCCCAGAACACCGACAGGGGTGTTTTGTGGGTCAGGTGATATTGCAACTACACCTAGTGGGCTATTTGATTTATCAGGTGCCACTACCTTTTCCAAATACTTTGCTTGTGCTCCTCCACGATCAGCAATCGCCCTCTTCCTTTTGAATGTCTGATACACAAGAACAACATTTGAATGGATAAACATGGTATGATGACAGATGGAATATGTACTGAAAATGGATAGGCAGGGCGTATTCACATACACGATGTGTAAATTAAGCTAATGGCAGTTCAACAAAGTAGAAGCAATGCAAAGCATCAGTTGCAAGATATGTGCGAGCAGTGTAACCTTGGAAAGTTAGAGCAAGTACATTGATGGGTGAATAAGATAGGCATCTTCCTCTGACTCCTCCACTAGGGAGCTACATTGACTTAGGTCTCCCTCTAGCTCAGAATCACTGTTAGGATCATATTCTGAGCATGAATCTGTAGGTGGAGAGCGTTTGCATTGCATTGCATCCAGACTTGATTTCAGTCCCTTAATGCCAAGTTTGACAGCCATGGCATTGTTCTGCTTTATTCTTTTCATGCGCGCAAGCTCATAATCATTATGATATTGTTCAGAATCTGAGATTCATGAAAACATAAAAAGTAGTCAGATTATCTATGAAATGCATTGCGGATTCAACTCGAAGAGTGTCTCCCTATAAACCCCTGCATATGCAAAGTTCACCCCCCCAACCGTGCTGACCATACCACACACAGAAATACAAACCCCTTGTGTCTCTATAACAGGCAGGCATGCATTTCAAAACTGAAGTAGGAACATTAGAATCATATGAAATTCGTATTTGAACAAATAAACTAAGCAATTATGAGTGGCATAATGTTTAGCTTTAAGGGTGGAGTGTTGGTAGTGTGACACAAAGCAAGTAGGCAGATTGTATTCCATGTAAAAGATCGAAACCTATGTAAAAGCTGGAAATGACACTTTCTTTCTATACAATGCAGTGTTCGTTGCCCACACATGATGGAAGAGATCACATAGAGAAATACTCTTCACTCATGTCTACGGTTCCAGTATTTAGAAACAGGGTGGTCCACCCTAAAAGAATATTGACAACAAATATGACAAGGCAAGCATAGATGTAGTGAATCAATCATTTACTCGCGAGCTTACTAGGACAAGTATGCAGAATTGTAACTGCAGTAAGAGACCGTCTAAAATTTGAATGAAGAAGTTTGTCTAGCACTTATTGTTTGCAACTAATCAACGTGAATAATTGGATATTATATCGAATGAGTAAGAAAGACAAGTAAAATTGTCAACAAACCTGGATTGCAGTAGTAATCTGGGTCAATGTCACTACGACCAACAATCCAAAATGACTAGTGTCTGTTCCGAGGGCTGGAATTTTGAAAACCCTGTGAACTTTAGAGGTACTAAAGATTACCGAAATACATCTGAACCATTAAGTGTAGGTAGCACTGAGCACACAACAAACCCTAATGATAGTCCTGCCTAATGAGTAATGAATCAATTAGAAAACGGGTGATGAGGAGTGGCTGCTGAGTGTTGAGGACGTATCTCAGGATAAATCAGGTTGGCTTGGTGGGTGCTGCACACCTGAGCCCTGAACGGACTAGGAAGGTAGGCACGGCGGCGCACCCGGGCAGCGGTGACGCTGTTGGGCGAGCGGCTCCTGGCCTCCTGTTAGTCCAGCGCCTCCTCCTAGAGTCATGCCGTCCAGGGATGGCAAGTCACCGACGAGGCAGGCGGCTGGGGGCGAGTAGAGATCGAAAGCGCGCAACAGAACAGAGGGGAATCGGGGCCTGGGACGACCCAAAATCCCAGGGTGGGCCGGCCCACCATGGACACCCTGTAGAGATACACACCCGAGCGGCGAACATGCATTTCAAAACTAATTTAGGAACATTTAGCTGGCCAATTAAACAACTCTGTTTTAATAATATCATATTCGTATTTGAACAACTAAGCTTGTTTAGCTTGATGGGTGGAGCAGTGTTATTATGACACGAAGCACGTATTCTGATCGTATAGTGATCATAAAAGGGGGAAACTCTAAGCATATTTTTTTAGCAAATGAGGGTTTCCCCTACGATTTCTATTAAAGAAACCACCACGGAACCAACATGATCAATTAAACCCAAAGCATGATCAATTAAACTGTATTATGGCTGTGCCATGGAAGATTTGAAGCTGCAAACCAGAGAAATGATATTTAGCATCCATTGTTTGCTTCAAACTAAGAACTAAATTCTAAGAGCTGGAAAGAAAGTAGAGTAACCAAGTTAAGATCTATTTTCTGGTTGAGATCGAAAAGTCGAGGAGAAATGAAGTACCACCTCTCTTGCGGCGCCGTGTAGGCATCGGGGGTGCGATGGCTGTCGGTGGCATTGAAGCAGATCTGCAACGGTAGACGGGTGCATAGGGGGATAAGTCCCGTTGCAGTGGAAGAGAAGGTCGTGTGAGCGGCCCCGACAAAGAGGACGACAGCGCCGATGAAGCGTGAGGATGCGATGCAAGGCTATTGGTCCGTCGACGTGGATGAGAAACGTCCATCTCTAGCAGTGGACGATGCGGTCTTGGTAGGCACTCCGGCATGGTGGAGGATGGTGGCAATGGATGTGGTGGACGATGGCGGCGATGGATGGGGTGGCGGACGGAGGCTGGTGTGGGGATGGGGTGTTCTAACGCGGACGGTGTATGAATGGGAAAATGGAGGGAGAGGTACGGGGAACCATGTTTTTGGGACGCGCCTGTCTGAATATGGGAAAGTTACGAACTTAGCCCCCGTTTAAAATTTGGACGTCTCATCGGTTGGGGATAGGACGGTAATCTCGCATCTCACCAATATTTGCCCAGAGCGATTTCGGGCGAGGAGAGGGTGGTTGGCGCCCACGGTGTATGAACGGGGCTGACAGGTAGGACGGTTGTGTCACGTCTTAGTGAAGTTAGAAACCTGCCCCTATTGAAAATATTTGCCTACATCGATTTCGGCCGAGTCGAGTTTGTTTTGTCACCCACCGTGTATGAATGGGGAATGGAGGGAGAAGCAGAGGTCTTTCGGACGAGCTTGAATCAAATGTGTTTTGCCGCCCATATTTGACGCCCACCGTGTCGGAATGGGCTCAGAGGCGGTCGTGCCACGTCTAATTGAAGTTACTAACTTACCCCTATTTAGAGCAGTGGAAATCGGGCCGATGGATTATCCGTGTAATGGGTAGATAGTAATTTCCATCTCCCAAACACTTGGCTTCGGGCAGCCGACGTGGGAGTGGACATTTTGCCGCTTCTTTCAAATTTTGGGACAATAAGCATCCACGGTTACCCTGGCAACTAAATTCGAATCCATTTTGTATTCCTATATGAATCTTTATAAATCATTCTATGTGTTTTTATATATCTTCAAAAGGACGACAAAGATGTATTCCACTATCATATATGAATATGGTTTACAAATGCCGATACTCAAATTCAGAAGCTAGAATCCAGTTTAAGGTGAATTCGAATATTTGGAACACTTCATGTCCAACTCAAATGTCACACGCGGCATAATGTGTACTCCCATTTAGACATGTACACAGGCGATGTATCAAGATTCAAATACCGAGTCAATCAACCAAGAATGTACAGAACTAACAGACATATAAATACTTATAGAGTATATGGATCAATAATATCAACTAACATACATAAGCCAGGCCGTTGTACTTTTTTTGGCTACAACAGCATCCTTTTTTTAGCCAGCATCTTGGCCCTTTCCGATGCGTGCCACTTATGGTCCATCTATACTACTACTATTGCTGAATGCACATTCAGCCCGATTGGCATATTTGTAGTTCTAGCATAGCAATCCAAATGAAATGTCTCCGAGTCTTATAATTTAATACAGACTTGTGCTCAAATAAAATTACAAACCAAAAAACAAAAAAAAACAATTATTACATATCTCTAAAACATATGGTTTGATTGATTACATGAACAGACAACACAAAGGTTATTCAACAATGGAAAGAACATTTCTCCTATGATTTACCAAGTAGGAATTTGATTTCCTTTTTTCCTTCAGGACCTTAACAATCTGGTCAGTCTCAGCTTGCTTCGTTTTGAAATCCACCAAATATTTAATGGTTGTCTTGAGTACTGCTTGTGATTGTGTTGTTTGCTTCCTCAACATGTAAACTTCATCTCTAAGTACAGAAGCAGAATCTCTTTCTACCACTAGTTTAGCCTCTAGAGCATCAGCAGTTGGCAATTCATAATGCACGATTGGGTCGGTGCCACTGCTGTGGGATGATGCAACGTCCATGGGGACCTCGCTCTTTGATCTTGGGCTAACCTGTTTTGCCATTAAAGTTCCGATTGGATTCAGAAAAGTTGAAGTTAGCAAAACATCTCAACTGGGAGTTATAACAGCAAACCAGTTAAACAAACAAGGAATTAAAGAGTTTCAATTGGATGCTGAAAAGTAGTTATTAACATCATTGTAACCCGTTGTTGCAGCAGCAAAGCAGTTAAACAAACAAGTAGATATTTAAGTTAAGGCAAACAGGTAATTCTTAACAGTAAGTATCAAACACATAGATAGGCGCAGTCTACAATATGATTAACAGGTTGTGGCATTATGTAATCAGTAGCAAACTAAATTAAGCCAAGCAACATAATAGAACAATTTTGCAATAAGTGGCTAAGAATTCCGAGAAGCGGGTAACTGAACTTACGCTAGTTCTTTGTACAGGCACACTGCAACTTATTTTTCGCTTACAAGGTTGTACGAAGGAGTCCATGCCATCAATTGCTTGGATACGCAGTCCCAATACTTCTTTCTCCCACACTGTATTTGTAAGTCGAATGGTTAGTCTGTAAGATGGTGCGTCCTTGATATGTTATATGAGGACGTGTAGTCAGACTAGTTGTAGCCACACACATCACACTGGCTTTTACTGTATATTTCATGCGATTACTTTTGGCATATCGAGATCTAAGCAATCTACAATAGGATGAAAAGACCGGCATCCTTGACATTATTGGCGAACTCAGTTCATAGAAACAAGCAATTCAACCATTCTGTGGGTAAATCAAAAGCGCCACTAGAATATTTTTCACTATCCAATCATCCACGCAAAAAGGGGCGACGCCACCATAGGGGCTGGTATGGGCGGCCGCCTCAGGTGGCTGGAAAGTGTGCACCTACTTTGAGTCGTCCAGGTTGGCCCACGCTAGTTTTGTTCATCCCAACGCACGAGCAGGCAATGTAAAAAATGAAGAAAAATGTTTCAATTTGGATGGGCCAATAACATAAGTGCAAGGCTGGCCCTATAGCAGGCTCGTGGCCCAAACGAGCGCCTCCCATATCGATCGACAACAGGAAAAATCCCAATTCATTCGCTCCAGCCTCCAGTCTGGTTTGCTCCAAACCTAGCCGTCGTTGGACAGACCGACACAGCACTTCCTCGCGCCCTCGTTGGAGGGCGGTCGCCGGGCTTCAAGGGAACGGAAGGACAAGAAGATGAAGATCCAACCCTGGGTGTAGCCTGCGTGGGAGGCAGCGGCGGCAACACGGGCATCGCATCGAGCTTGCGCAGACGGACAGTTTTAGCTTGCAAGAGTAGCATGTGCAACGAGCAGGTACATCACATCCCTGATTATATCTAATTCAACTCTTCAATTTCTGGCCAATAGTTAAACCTGACGGTGTTGTAAAACTGCTTGTATGTAGGGAATCTATGAGAAAATGAAACCAATTTCTACTTATTTTATAACTCCCCCCAATCAATACTAAACTGACTGAATCTAATGTATCTAATAAAGTTTCTGGTGCAAATATACAAGCTCATGTTGTTCTTGAGCCTGAAGTGTCTAATGAACAGACTGCTAATGAAGGATTTAGTGTCTGATTAGGGATCTAATGCAAGCATTTTGCAAGCTCATTGAAGGATTTAGTGTCTAAAGATGATCTACTATGTTGAGAGAGACAGAGATTTGCAGGCATTGATGACAAGCAAATTATAGTGCATTTTCATAGCTTGAGAAAACGTCGAGGCCATCTACCAGAAAGTCCCCATATCATGACAACATAGCATAAATACTTTTCTAATATGTTGTTTGAAACTATCAGCATACTTGTGCAGGATAGATATATTGATATGCAGTTTGCGCACTGGTTATAGGTGCAATTACACTTCGATATTTTCAGCCAGAGAACGAATAATTCAAGCAGGTACAGACCATGTTTGTAGTCCTTGTACACCATGTTGCATTTTGTGTTTTTTGGTGCTTGTATCATTTAGTGTTTATAATCTGAACTACTTTGGATCATTAGCTGGTTTTCAAAGTGCATGTAGCTTCACATTTCTCAAGTTATGTTGATTTTCGGAGTGCAAGTGCCTTCGTATTTTTTAAGTTAAATGTTCGCCCCTGGTAACTTGAATTCATGGATCCACCACTGCACACAAATCATACACGAATGCTAGTACGAATTAAATGAAATGCAGGGACTTACGCTAGCTCGTTGTACAGGCTCACTGCAGCTCTACTTGCGCTTGGGATGTTCCATGTACAAGTCCATGTCACCACTTGCTTGGATGTGCAGGCCTTGTGCTCCTTGCATCCCCCTCTGCATTTTTGACACGGTGAATGGTTGATCAAATAAGAGGAATCGACCTTGATGTTGTACCGAAGGACAAATACTTACAAGGTTATATGGGTGTGCAGGATGTGTACCAGATCCCGTAGCACCGTCAAGCTTCGCTAAAAAATGGATTTGCTTGTTTCAGATCATCTCTCCAGAAGAAATAAGAGTTAAAGTCAGAGTTGCATAGGCGTGTAAGCTAAGAGAGCAGTGAAAGGATATCCAAACATCGTCGGAACAGTGCACAAGGGAGTGATGTGTGGATACCTAGTTCGGGCCGGCGTTTGGGCATGCTCGCCTAGCTAGAGTGCGGGTCACTTCAGAGCCGTTGAGGGTGATGCGCTGGCGTTGGCTGGCGCCGCACGGATGCAGATCTTGAGTGGCAGCGGAGTGCTACGATGCGGTGGACGAGACCATTGGTGAAGCCCCAACGGCCTCGGGGGGCGGAGGTGCGACGATGTGCTTGGTGAAGTAGCCCCGGTGAGCTGGGAGACGGCGTAAGTGAAGCGCACCTGATGCGGTGGAACTCGGTGTCTGTGAGGCACGTCGGTTGCGGCGGCCGACGTTGTCGGTGGACCACCCGGTGCGGTGGACGAGGGCGTAGATGAGGTAGCTCTGGTGCGGTGGTGAAGCGCGACCGTCGTCTTCGTCGTCGTCGTCTGGCACATAGATGGGGAAAGAGACGAGACGAGGGGCGATTCAAACTTTGCTTGGTTTGGCGATGAATTAGGTATTTGAGCAATCTGGGCGCGGAAGGGGACGATGGAGAAGAGAGATTTTGCAGGGCTGGAATTGGGGCCGCCAGATATTTCAATCCGAAACGTGGAAGCGCGAACTTATTTTGTCGTCGTCCTTTGGGGGGGGGGGGGTGGGGGGAGTGGGGGAGGGAGGGAGGGGGTGGGTGGCTGGGTGGTATGCGTCTGTCCGACACACGCGACCACCCCGACAGGACTATGCTTCGGTGCCTTAAGGCACCTCCTTTGTGTCCATGACATGTGGGCCCAACAGGTGGCTGGCCCACATGTCAGTGACCCAAAGGCAGGTGCCATTAAGGCACCGAAGCAGTGTCCACCCCGACATGACCCTGGTCTACCTGGGGCACCTACATTTGAGAATGCAAACGAATCTTCTTTCATTTTCAAACGAATCTATATGTATTACCATGCCCGTGTTTTCCTTGCAATAATTAGTCATTCGAAACGAGATACTCCCTCTGTTCACTTTTGTAAGTCGTTTCAGACAACTTAAAATGAACTGTTTTGCACATTGTCTGAAATGTCTTCAAGGTCTTATAAAAGTGAACAGAGGGAGTACTATAAATTAATTAATGAGGAGTTATTTGAAAAAATCAAACAGTATCCACGCTAACGTGGATTAGAGGTGTGTCACATAATTAGTTATTTGAATTAGAGTGTGTGTCACGTAGCGATCTCCAATTCTAACGTGGATTTCGCATTTCACTGTATCCACGCTACTTTTTTAATACAAATTCATATGTATATGATGAACACCATGGTAGTGAGAAAACTTTTGGATGGATTCAAACATACGACCTACAAAAAAGCACAACAAATTGAGTCAATGTCAACTTTTCGAAACTTAGTATGGCACGAATTTGAAATAATTACCCGTATGCATGGTCCTCGGTTCAAATCTTACAATGTACACCGAATTGAAACATCAATATTAGGTCTCGTACTATGTACATTCAAATGTTGTTTTAGCCCCCCCCCCCCCCCGGCACAAACGCTACATACTTCCTGTATCGGTCAATCTTCCTCTCCTAATCACCTTAGGAAGCTATCGGTTTCCAACACACGTTCATTCTTTCTCTCCATGTTTTGATCTCTAAGTCTCTCAACTACACAACCCCTTTTTCCACTCTGTTACCAAATGTATTTACCTCACACACCCGCCATTGCACCCCATGCCGAGCTCTCTCTCTCTCTCTCTCCCTCCCCCCCCCCCCTCCCTCTCACCCTCTCGCGCTAAATACATGCATTGCCTATCTAGCTCCCCCCCAAACTCTCATGCGCACGCATGCACATTGTATATCTAGGTCACTCCCTTGAGACTATCTCACTCTTTCTTCCGCACGGCAGGCCACACTCGCTCAATCTCGCTCTCTTTGTCTGAGTCTCGTTTAACCTTGTTTTCTTTCACACACAAATGATATATCTCCCTGTTCGGGCCTCGATCGACACACTCTATACTCTCTCACGCAGATTGTCTATCTAGGTCAGTCCATCCAAGCCGCCACCACTCTTTCGACCACATGGTGGGCCATGCTCACTCAATCTCTCTCTCTCTCTCTCTCTCTCTCTCTCTCTCTTTGTATGTCTCGATTGACCTCGCTCTTTCTCGGACAAAAATGATATATCACCATGTTTGAGCCCAATTTTACCTATTCACATTGTATACTCTCTCACGCACATTGTCTATCTAGGTCACTCTTTCCAACCTGTCTCACTCTTTCGATCGCACGGCGACCCTATGTGATCGGTTGACCTTGCTTCCTCCCACACACAAAATATATCTACACGTCTGTGACTGGATCATCTCTCAAGCTCTATCTTACAGCCCTCACCCTTGCCAAAAGCTCAATCGGACAATACCTCTCCAGAGCATATATATTTGTTCAATGAATGTCAGACCACACTCACTTTGTCTCTCTATCTATATGTCTCTCGATTGACCTCGCTTTCTCACACCGTATCTTCCATGCATTGAAGCTACTACCTCTCCATCCCTCGCAAAGCCGGAGCTATTTACATTGCGAGGGGAACTCCAACCTTGGATTAATTTGTGTAGGCATTTATTCCGGTCGGTTTAGATTATATTTTCGTAGCATTCGGCCCACAACTACTCCAAACACCATTGCAACCCCTGCAACTCCCCTAGTTGATTTCCCTCTGGCTCGGTCATCTCTCTCTCGCACGTCCTTTCTCGCCTTCAACGTTGCACCATGGTATTATTGAAAAAACTATGTTGTTCTTTTTAATTATTATAAATAAGCTACAAAACTACACACTGATAGTCCACTTGGAATGGAACAAATTTCGACCCTCAAATTAAAGTGCTATAAACTACACACCGAGGGGCCCACATGTCATGAAACAAATTTGGACCCATATACAAATTAAAAAATAAAGGACGAGGATCGAACATGCGACTGGGCCTTCAAGCCACATGTCAATAGGCAACATACGTAGAACAGCAATGTTTGTTGTACCCCCCTTCGTTCACATAATGTTTTTATATTACCACAGCCTAATTAATGGATAACATGTAATATTATTTTTAGTACTATTCGCCTTCACTTACTGGTGGGTTCCATGTGTGCTCTCTCTCTCTCTCTCTCCTCCCCTTCTGCGTTTGGACGCACGGGCAAACACGAAGAACTCGTGGGCGATGTTGCCGTTGACCATATCTGGACGCGTTCACAAGTCACGGCACCAGTTTCACGTACTAGCAGCACTAGTCAGTGTGTACGTGCAATGCACGTTAATTTGGAAGTATATTAAGCATGAGATTATTAAGTACTAGGATATTATTTGCGTGTTATTATGTGATTAGCACTATTTTTGGCATGAAATTAACTGCACGCTAAACGTGTTGAGCGCTCGACATTGAAGCAGTCTAGGTCGTTGGATGACAAGGAATACATGTGGATTGATGACGTTTTATATTTAATTTGATACGGCTCTAGCAGAACATTCAATCGATCAAACCATAGATTTCGTTCAGCCTGACTCCGACTTTAAATTATATGATGATCGATATAAAATAAATGGAAATGATAAACGTTCGGATTTTAAGCATGGCAATCCGAACGTTTTTCATGGCAAATTTAGATTACGCGGCGGCGGCGGGGGCGTCTTGCGGTGGGAAGCGGCTCCTCTGCCGTGCTCTGTGTGTCGTCGGGCCACTGACCGACGGCGATGGCGGTGTCTTGCGCCGCTGTTGGCATACTCCTGGATGTTGGCCTAGCTTCAAAGAAGGCCAAAATGTTCTGGACTTTGGAGAGAGTCAACTGGCGGGAGGAGGCGACTGGCGTTGGTGCAAGGAAGCGGTCGACGGCGGCCATCCATGTCGCTGAGGGGGGCACTGGCACCCGCGCGGGGACAAGCGTTGTCAACGGCACGGCGGCGACATTCGTGTGCACGGGCACCGGCACGGGTGCACACGTCAGTGCATGCATAGGCGCATGCGCTGGTAGGTGCACAGGCACCGGCACGGGCATGCGCGTCAGTGCACGTGCAGGCCCATGCGTTGGCAGGTGCACGGGCGCGTGAAAGTTGGCAGGGACCTCGTGGAACCCCATGGGATCAAGCTCGGCGACAATGTGCGGCTCCCAGCCCATCAATGCCACGGGGATGGGCACTGGCGCAGTCGGGGCGACGGGAGCCGGAACGGGAGCGGGGACAGGCGCGACGTCTTCCTGCAAGGCCAGTTCAAGCTCGTCCCAAAGCGCCTTATGTTCTTGAGACTCCGGCTGGGTGTCTTCCTCAGGAAACTGGAACACTAAGGGCAGACCATCGTGATGCGGCATGGCGTACGTTTAGGTCAGGCTAGTTGGAGGTAGACGGCAGGAGAATCGGAGAGGAAGAGAGAAGATTGTAGCGATACCGGGTAGTGCGGGGTTGATTTTAAATTGCGGCGCCGGCGATATCAAAAGTGGGAGCAGTTGGGACGACGGTGGGCGGCGGAGCCTGGTCAAAGGGCTCGCCTCCCGGTGAGCCTGCACAGCGGTCTGCTCGCACGCTTTCCTGACAGCCAGCGCAGCGGTCTGCTCGCACGCCTCCCGTCGACTCACACACTGGCTCGAACGGCACCTGCCGATGAGAGGCGGGGACTCGTGGCGGCACGTAAACACCCACGGTTTCAATAGTGAAAGCGTTTGCCTTAACGTGACAGGTCTTTGTTCCAAAATACCTTGGCTCTTCATTTGTGCAACTTGTCATAAGCAACTTGTCTCAAATTGAAGAAAAAACTTATGAAGTAATATTTGTGCCATATCACGTGACCATGCTCAGTTTCAAGAATTTATGCTCACTTTTGGATTTTCTAAAATTTAAGATCCAGGATTCGAAACAATATCATAACCTGCATCATGCAATAAATTTTCAAGCCGTACATCTGTCCTGTTGTATTTCTTAAGAAAGGATTTGGCCAAACATTTTGCTTATTTAGACTTCAGACAAGTTATATATGCAGAGTAAAAGGATAATCCCTCCGTACCAGTGCATTGCCTGATATATTAACTCAAGTACTAGGCACGAACAAACGGGCTCAATTCTGTGCTCATCCTGGTGTAGTAGTAGTAGTACTAGGCAATGTAGTTGACGGGTGACCTTGACGACCGGCGACCGAGGGAATTGAACCGTGCTCGGCACGGTAGGTAACGTTGTCTAGTTACTAAAGCATCCCTCCATTGTTCATCGGTAGTCTTTATGGACCGGGGACATGAGGGGAATTTCCTAGGGCTGGAATTCTGGCCGCCAGATATTTTGACTTGAAACGCTGAGGCTCCACTGGTTGGGGTTGCCTAATGTGCGTACCACGCACGCCACCGAAGGACACGAGCCCGGTTTTTTTATTTTTTTATTCTTTTTAGGATCAACACGAGCCAAGGTCTAGCTGGTACGCCGTTGGGTCCTACCATTCGAGAATACGAAAGGAACCTTTTAAATTGCCGAACGAATCTATGTGTATTACAATACCCGTATTTTCCTTGCAAATACTAATCTCAACGTGGTAATTGATTTATGATGAGTTGTTGAATTAGAGTGAGTTTGTGATATAGTGATCTCAACGTGGATTTCACATTTCATGGTATCCCTAGTAAGTTTTCCAATGCAAATTCAGATTTAAAAGATGAACAATATGGAGGTGAGAAAACTTTGTATGTATCAAGCATATGACCACACACACACAGAGAGAGACACACACGCACGAACACAGCAACAATCCAATAAGTATAGTGCATCTATTTTTCCAAACTATGCATGTATGACACGAATTCAAAAATACTCCTTCTGTTCCTAAATATTAGTCTTTTAGAGAGTTCAACAAGTGACTACATATGGAGCAAAATGAGTGAATCTAGACTCTAAAATATGTCTATATACATCCGCATGTGCCAGTCCATTTGAAACCTCTAAAAAGACTAATATTTAGGAACGAAGGGAGTAAAATGTGAGACATCCATCGTCCTCAGTTCAATATTTAAAATGAACATGAAACTGAAACATGGATATTAAGTCTAGTACTACAGTACATGCAAATGTTGTGTTTAGGCGGAGCTATGATTGTCGGGGGTAAACCCCTCGACCTTAGATAAAATTGTGGAGCTCTATTTAGGGTTGTTTAGATTATATTTGTCCCCACCCTCCCAACCACCGATTGGTTGTGCACCTCCCACCCCTCCTCCCCGGGAGAATATCATGTGCCCCCATACCTTAGATGCTATATGCCGATACGAGTTGCTTGGAGCTTGTAGATCTGAGATATAGCAGCTCACATGATGTGTCTTAATATTTTTGCAGGAAACCTTGATGAGTTTGAGAATTGCACACAGTTTGTACAAAAACTACTCAGATGCCCTTGGATCCCATATCCAACAACCTCGAAGCTCGTATCACCATAGCATCTAAGATGAAGGAGGACATCATATTCTCCTGTATGTAAGAATATCATGTGCTACCACACCTTAGATGCTTTGTGATACAAGCTCTTCAGAGCCGTTGGATTTGTGAACCAACACCTCCTCGGTGGTTCGAATGGTTTTTTGCAGAAAATCCCCAAAAGAGTTCGGCCACTACTTACAAGCACAAAGACTGCTCAGATGCCATTGGATCTCAGATCAAACGACCTCCAAGCTCATATCACCGTAGCATCCAAGCTGCGATAGCACCTTATGTTTTCTCGCACGGGAGAATATGAGGTGCTCCCGCACCGTAGATTCTATGGTGATACGAGTTCACTGAGATCTAACGGCCCACAGTAGGAGGTTTGAATGTTTTTGCAATATATGGCTGGTAGAGTTTGGGAAATGTGCAGAAAGTACAAGTACTACGCATGTGTCATCTGATCACTGATCATACGACCTAGATGCTCATATCGCCGTAGCGGGTAATTAAGCTACGAGGAGCACCTAATATGAGCAATGGGGAGCCGTTGGATCGAAGATGCAGCGGCACACACGAGGCCTAAATGTTTTATTTGCAAAAAAAACCTTTGGAGAGTTTGGAAATTGCGCATAATTACAAAGACTACTCCCAAGCCATTGGATCTCACTTCCAACGGTGTAAAAACTCGTATCACCATAGTATCTAAGCTGCGGGGTGGATGTGATATTCTATGCCGCTGTCATTTTTGTTCGTAAACTTGCAAAATACGTGTAACTCGTGTCGTTACTTGTCTAACCGCGCAAAGTGTTTGTTCAAAAAAACCATCCTACACTGAAATATCGGAACAACACATGAGGGACCCACTTGTCATTAATCAAATTTGGACCTAAAACTAACAAATCTAAAAGACGATATTTGAACTGGCAACCTGGACTACAAAGCGTAAGTCGATAGCTTGAAACAACAATGGTTGTTGGCTTTGTCCCATAACTTGATTTTATACAGTACTTGCGTTGAGTAGAGTAGAGGGAGTGCCTTGTCAACACATGCATGACCGTTGTCTCACTTACTGGTGGGTCCCAGGTCTACGATCTCAATCTCTCTTCTCTCCATCGTCTAGCCTTTGCACGGGCACACACGAAGAGCGGCGCTAGCTTGCCGTGGTGTTATTACAACTAAAAAAAGCTTGGAAAATAGAAGAATCGCCTAGAACAAGAGATGTTGTGGCTGGTCGAGACAGAGCTAACCACATCTATCCTCTGTGCCATGTTTGCATGATGAAGCTGTGTGGCTAGTGGGGTGTTTTCGACCGACTGGCTGGGTCCCGAGGTCGAACCATAGGTACTATGTCTGATACAGTATATTTTTACACGCACATTTTTCCTCCGTGCCAAGACGTGGCACACCCTACCACGCGGTTTCGGGGTCCTCCCGTGTGGTGCACGCATATATTCTTCCTGGCGTGGGATGCCCTACCGCGCGTTTTCTGGGTCCTCCTCGGTCATAGCATCGAAGCAAGTAAATGAGTCATCAAATCACGAAAGACCACTTTTCCCGCCGAGTACATCAGTGAAGCACGGTGGCTAGCTAGTTGGGCTAGTTCGACCGATTAGCTAGGCCGCCGCCACATTTGTTTTTTACCCCTTTTTTATCTACTTGTCGGCAGGTAAATTTAAATATCCACCGTCGCGTTGCTCTAGCGTTTGGGTGCGGCAGGATTTTTAATTTTTTGATTGATGGGAGCAGGAGCGGCAGGATGTTTAATTTTTTGATTGACGGGAGCAGGCGCGGCAGCAATTAGTCACGATGACTCCGCCTTAAAACCCACTGCTCCCTGATGTGAGAAGTCGTCGACTGGTGTTTTACCGTGGTGAAAACCAAAAGATTCCCCGCTCCTCGGCTGGCTCCCTCCGCCTTCCTGTAGATTGCATTGCCTTTCAGCCGTTTCGCCCCCTTGGCTTCCTCTCCCCATTGCTTCTACCTGGTGCCATGGTGGCACAGCAGATCATGGAGTCCAAGGTGAGGCGCCTGACACAGGAGCTCCATGCCAAGGATGCGGAGCTCTGGGCCAAGGACGTGGAGCTCCGTGAGCTCAAGGAGGAGAGGAGTGACATGCTCCTCCGTTATGTGCGGGAGTTCACGGAGCTTCAAAAGCGGCAGGCGTCCACCACAAAGATGCTCGAGGCGCTGGCGGCGTTGCTGCAGAAAGCGGGAGATACGATAGGCCGTCAGGGGAGCCGGCTGGAGCACAAGCGGGCTAATCATGATGAGGTCCAGGATCGCCTTAGCCACTTGGTGAACCAAGTTGCCACGCACGTGTTGCGGCTGCGAGATGCCTACCGTCGTGCCAATGCGACGATGCCGGTCATCAGGCTAAACCCGTTTGACCACCCGGTCAACTTCAATGAGCTGCGGCTTCCTGACCTGGTCTCTTTCTTCACCTATATCTCTCAGGAGCTGAGCCGTCTCCGCGCGATGGTGGGGGCTGAGCTGGACAAGGAGGGGTTGCGGGCTGCCGTAACCATTGCCGGGGAAATCCTTTCAGGGCTCCGTCACCGGAATCCATTCGTGCCATTGGACGCCGTCTTTGACGAGTTGGCTCCCGTCGACCGGGAGCGGGCTCTGCGGGCGGTTGCACCCTGCATCACCAACGTCATGTGCCTCGAGAAGCAGAGGGACTTCGGTGGTGTTTAGGCGCCCTCTGCATGGGCATGTCCATGTCTCGGCACAACATGACCATTGGATCAAACTCAGGCGGTGCAGATCACTCACTGTAGCACAAAGCATGTGGGTGTGTTTGGTTGCATTCTCATCTCAATATAGTTGTTTCCTCTTCGTATATTTTTTGTCAACCTACTAGTGTGGACTCATGCACCCTTCATGCACTATGCCAAACACCCAAAAGTGGGTCGAGAAGGGAACTTTTGCTCCCATCCTGTGCACCCTTCATACACCCTGCCTAACACTATTCATGCTTCATATGGTTCATGTTTCGTGGAGTACTGTAGCACCGTACTCTCCGTGCACTGTGGACCTACTTCTGTTAACATTGATCTCACCGTTCATTCTCGACCAGACAGTCGAAAAAGTGGTACTATGTTACATATAGGAGTAGTTGACATGCGCACAACATCATTTGTTATCGTCATATCTTACTACACTAGCAACAAGATTGTGTAGTACTAACGTATGAACCACTGCACATGCCTAGTAGTAGGAGCACTGTGAACGTTCAAGTGGCTGCCGTGTTTCGCACTCCTCTATCGTAAGAGTGGAAACACTTGATGTAATCATTTTTTCTTCAGAAAAACAGTGTACACGCTCTACCGTGCGGATCCTCCTCCAGCCATGCACTAAATTACTCACTTTCATTGACGTGTGGGACAGCCAGCACCTGGGTCCACCAGCCATGCACTAAATTACTCTGTAGTAGAGTGACGGTAGACTACCCCGATCGAAGCACCACAGTAATGCCCAATGAGCCATCAAATCACAAAACCCCCTCCTTTCCAGCAGTAAGTTGGACGGACGAAGCAACCATAATTTCACTCTTCTCTCTCAGCTTCCTCTCTTGAAGAAAACCCCCACTCGCTTCGCTTCTCCCTCATCTCGTTCCTCCTTTCACTCTTCTCTCTCAGCTTCCTCTCTTGGATGGACGCTGGAGCACCGGCCGACATGATGTCTATGGCTCTGGCCAAAACCGTCGAGGCTCATGGTACGAAGAAGCGCAAGCACCCCGCCGAGACTACCGCAGGCAAGCTCAAAGCCATCGCCCTGTCCAAGCCCCCCTCTCCGGGATCCCTCATTAAGCAAGTCCAGGTGATGTCTCTTGTTGACGATCTTTTTCTCGATCTTGATCGTGTTTTTTCATCTAACACGCAGTACTAGTACCGGTAGTACAACTTTCTGGGTGATCTTGCATGTGATTTTAGTGTGCCAAATGATGGTTCTAAATTCCTCTTTTGACCAAAACATGCGAGAGGTTGACACTGATTTCTTATAGATTACTTTCAACTACTCCCTCTGTCCCAAATTTCTTGTCTTAGATTTGTCTAGATACGGATGTATCTAATACTAAAATGTGACTTGATACATCCGTATCTAGACAAATCTAAGACAAGAATTTTGGCACGGAGGGAGTACTTTATGAACATCAATGCTACCTTTGAAGAGAGTATATTTGCCTCAGTAACTTGTGTTATGGATATTGCAAGTAATCCCTCTGCTCTGCCTTTGAAGACATGTACTAGTGTCTTTGTTCACTCATTTCTGTGCGTATATGTAGTCATATATGGAGTATAATATCAAAAATCATCTTATATTTCTGAACGGAGGTAGTAATAACATATGGTTTCTGTTTGAATTAGAACTAGGTCCGCGGTGGAGATGAAGTTCTCAAAGTCATGCCGTGTGAACTGGAAGACCTGATGATGAGTTCTACTACTGAACTATCCAGCTGCTGTGTCCTTGTCGCCACGTGTCCTGAACTAGTGTTTTCATGTAGCTTTGTTGTCAGGCGTGTTCTCGAGGGTGTACTTGACCACAACAATTTCCCGGATGTGCCTTCGATTACGAAGGGTGTGGTTCTTGTAAAGCTTCCCAACAAATTTGATGCAGCCTATCTTCATCATCATCTTTATGAGTGGAAAGACCACTCTGTTAGGTTCTCCAAGGTTGACAAGATGGTGATGGTGCATGTAGACATCTCACACGAAGTCCATGGCCTAGTCAGTTATGCGGGGTTCATCCCGTAGGTCGTGGCAAGAAATAGTCTGCAGAGTTTAGTTAGTGCAACTTTGCTTGTCTGTAGTAAGTACTATTGTTCAGTACTTGATTTGTGTTTGTGAACCCTGTATTGTTTATTAGTACTGCCGCTTTTGGTGTGTGGCCAGTCCTGAGAACGGTCTATGTTAATGTCTGTCCACTCAATTCAGTCTGTATATTTTGAAGTATCAAGATCATATTTTTGTGAGGACGGTTTATCAATTATGGTTACACTCCAATATCTGTATGCATTGCAGGGTTTATCGCACCCACCAGGATTTCCAGTCCCATGGATGTTCGGTCCATACGATTTGTCACGACCTTTGGACTGTCCTGCTTGTGGGAGTAGGCGGGGCCCCTGCATGCCACCCGTAGTTGGACGATCAATCTTCTGTTTAGTACTTCAACATAGTGATTTCCTGGTAAGGATTCACTCGTGTCACATCAAGTAAATCTTATTGATTTACTGTCTAAATCTTATTGATTTAATGTCATGTTTTCTTTCTTTTCCTGCAATTTTACGATGCAGGTTTTGCCATGTGACATTCATCACAGAATAAACCGTTTGGTTTGCTCTACGATGGCTATTTTTGCAGGTTTCACTTCTTATGTCGTGTCAGTAACGAAGGCACTGTCAGTACGATAGTATTATTTATCACATGGTATATCATTGATAGAATTGCAACTCTGATTGCTGGTTCGGAACTGTCATTCGATTTCATTCCAATAGCTGTCGTGCTTTATTCAATTTTGTGTATTCGCCTTGCGACAGCATCTAAAACCAGCGCCGTACCGATCGCTTGCAATATGAAAAGCGCTGAGGTAGAACACATGGGCCCCCAAACATGCAGGGTTGGCCTGCGGCCCAAACTCTAGAACCGTGAGCCTATCTGAGTATTATATTCTCAGCTGAACCCCCATAAAAAAAGCTGAGCCCCCATAATGCCCATGCATTGCAGAGGGAGTATATTTCTCGGCAAGGTGAGCCTGTCTATGATATAAAAGATTTGTATATTTCTTTACAGAGGGAGTATCTCTATGTCAAAATATATATTTATGGGTAACTAGTTACTCCTGTCTTTCTACTTCCTTTCGCTGATATGTGGGGCAACCGGCAACGGGGTCCACGTGCCATATGCACAAATTAGAGTGCATAACTTCACGGTAGACACACCCCGGTCGTAGCGCCGCAGTAATGCCCAATGATCCGTCAAATCACAACTCCCCCCCCCCCTTTCCAGCTTTAGCAGTAAGCTGGGTGGACGAAGCGGCAATATTTCACTAGGCCTAAATCCCCTTCTCCCTCATCTGCTTGTTCAAAGAAAAACCCCTCTCGGCGATTGCATAGGGTTTTCTCATGGAGAACTAGGTACGAATTCTTCATCCATCCCCAATAAATCCAAATCCCTTGGTCGCAGGTAATCCTAGGATCGCAGCCGCCGCCGTTGATGCATTTTTCTTCCTACTGAATCTAGTGTGTTTCATTTGTAGTGCCCAAAGTGCGAGTACCCTACAGGTTTCTATGCCCTCGGTGAGACGCCACACTTGTTCCTTCTCATCCTAACACATCATTTTGAAACGCGCACAGTATGTTCCTAGAATCCTCTTTTCTATCCCGGAGGGTGGGGGGTTTCGAACATGCTGTGTTCTCATATTATTTTTCCTGCAGTGTATTATTTGCTCTGCCAGAACACATGTACTCAAGATGCTCGGCCTTTCCATAACTGAATACACTAGTTTAATGGTCATAGTGAAGACAAGCCATGGATATAAGTTCCGAGTTGGGTTCATGAACCAAGAAGATCGCTGCTTTTTTATGGCCGAACTTGGATAAACTTTCTCAAGTGTTACGGACTGAAAGTTGGCGCACGAATGTTGATGGAAATAGCAGAACCTGGTCTCATCTTCACTGCGATCTTCCACCCCAACGTCGTTCCAATTGTTCATCCATGTTAGTTTTGTATACGGTTCTTGCTCGTTGCCTCGATTACTTCTTAATCCACCTATTCTGTCTAACTAATCACAATTTAACTTTAGAAGTAGCAACGAATCTCTCACGAAGATGCTACTTCTAACTAATATTTTCTTATAATTGGTGGCACATGTAGGTTTTTTCAGAGTTAAGCAGTCTGCTCATTTGTTACTCTGTAATAACTCGGCTGTTACTGATGGCACTGAAGTTGACTGGATCGACATCCACAAGTTCCTACACTTTATTGATCGTCTTGAGGTCCTTGTGGGGCGTTTCAATGGTGGAAGGCCACGTGGGATATGTGTGCCACTACTGCACTCGTTGAATAGGTCCAACTGTGTCGAGAAACTTATGGTACGAGCTGTTTTTTGTTATATATGTTGTTCATAAACTATTACTTATACACAGTTTTACAGCTGTGATCTTCTTGAAACAGAAACTGCCCAGTTCTATTGTTCCTATACAGATGCCTGACCATGGTCGGGTCAGACTTGCGCTTGGTCACAACATGATGTTTATGTCGACCTACTCAATTCCCCTTGGAGGTGAAAAGATACTTATTCATGGGTGGTCTCAAATAATGAAGGCCCGTCCATCTTGGAGAATAGGACAAAAGATTATGTTCATGCTTTTCCATGGCTCTAAAGTGAATATCTTGTTTATTGAGCACATCGCAAGATGAAGCCATTTTTAGAAGGTTGTGGATACCCGGGGTGGCGCCTGGGCCTTGTCCTGGGGCTTGGCAGCCTCACCCTTGGTTAACTGTAGGCAAAGTAGCATTGTTCGAGGCGTGCTTTGTATGGTTGAACCTGTATAAGTACTCATACTGCTTTCAGCTTTGGTTGTTAAGTGCCCCTGCTGGTTTCAGTTAAGGTTGTTAAGTACTCCTGCTGCTTTTACAGTCTGTCGTGTCTCTTCGGTCCTGTCTTCCTCCAGCCGCCAAAACCAAACCAGCGCTAGCGGGGCCGCCTGCTTCTGCCTCCCATGGCTGGCTGCGCCTCAGCGCATGCATCGCCGCCCCACCGTCTCCTAAATCGTTAACACCGACGTCCTCCGTGCGCTTTGGTGCGCTCGCCGCGGCGCTACCCTCTCACGTTGTCAACATGGTCAACAAACAACAGGAATCGGCAGAAGTACATGGAGAGGATGACAGTAGGGGCCCACCACATCAGCGTATGGAAAAATAAAATGCTTCCTCCTAGTGTTTTCCTGACATCTGGGACCCACGACATTGTGAGCGTATATAGTCAATAGACAAGAAAATAGCACAAGATCGGCTGTCACCTGGGACGTAGCTACTCGAGCAGTATTTTTTTGTTATTGTTGAGACGGAGCAGGGTTTGAACTGGGCTGTGGCCCGTCTAGCCCAGGCTTATATTTTATGTTCACCATGTGACCAGCCCAGCTATTTTTTCTTTGTGAAAATGAGCCCAGTTTATTTTTTCCGAAGAATGCCCAATCCAGGCCTACTTATTTTTCTACGCCCTGATGGGCTGCAACTCTTTCAAGACACGTGCAAATCTTGAAACTAATATGAAATGGGTTGTAAATATAAAAACAGCTGACAAATTGGCAATTACTTTATAATTTCTGAATTTTTTCACATTTTCATATTCCTATTTCACTGGGCATTAACCTAATTTAAATATATCTTCAAAGTACTTTAAATCTGGCTCGACATTTCAGTATTAAAAATAGTTTGGAACCCACACAAATATGTGAAATTGGCCCTGGCCAACCTAAAAAACGACTGCAATAAATTGCATAAGAAGTTGCCATGAGCTATATATAAATTATTAAAAAAAGAGGGAGTGGTCTGACTTGTGGGCCTGTTTAGTTGACGCGTATGCAAGATTTTTTTAGTTATTATATACGTCAACAAACGATTCTAGTAGACATAACCGTTGGATGTCAATCCAACGGCCGTTGTGTTTCTTCAATCTCTGATATTCTTGCTCCAGCCGCCAAAGCAGCGCTGGCGGGACCGCCTGCTCCCGCCTCCCGTGGCCGGCTGTGCTGCCGCGCAGGCCTCAGCGCCCCCTACTACTCCCACCGCTGGCCAAGGCATCCCTCTACTCACCCACACCCCCTGTTATTCTGCAGCGACGGTAGCATAACACCGTAGCCGAACCGGTGAACCCTCGTACTCCTCTCCGCGCGGGCTTCCACTGCCGCATCTTCCCCAGCTCCGCGTCGTCCCCTTCCTAGGCCTCATCATCGTCCACCACCGTGGTGCTCTCGGCGCGGTGTGGTCAATGTGGTCAACGATCGACTTCCATCAGAAGAGTACTGTACGTGGAGAGGCTGACAGCTGGGTCCACGGCAGCAGCAAGGAAGTGCCTCCTTATTACGCGGAAAATAATTATTCCTCCACCTGACAGCAGGGACCCACCGGATGGGCCACCAGTATTTCGCAAAAAAAACGTTTCCCCTTGACTGCTGGGACCCACCGGACGGGCCACCATATTTCGCGAAAAACGTTCCCCCCGCTGTCAGGTCGGACCCACCGGTAGTGCCTCCTTATTACGCACAAAAAAATGAATACCCCCTGCTAGCTGGGACCCACCTTGGTGGGAGGCTGACTTGTGGGCCTACTAAGTTGACTGGGACGGAGGCCTTTGTCAACTTTAGTCAATATATGAACGATTCTAGCTCCAGTGACCGTACGATGTCCATCCAACGGCTGTAGTGCTTCTTCAACCTCTGGTCTTCTTGCTCCAGCCGCCCAAAGCAGTGCCGGTCATGCCGCCTGCTCCTGCCGCCCATGGCCGGCTGTGATGCCGCGGAGGCCTCACCGCCCCCTACTACTCCCATCGTTGGCTAGGCCATCCCTCTACGCACCCACACCCCCTGTTATTCTGCGGCAACAGCAGCCTCACACCGCAGCCGAACGAGTGAACCCTCATACTCCTCTACGCGTGGGTATCCACTGTCGCATCTTCCCCGGCTCCACGTCGTCCCCTTCCTAGCCTCGCCGTCGTCCACCGCCCTGGTGCTCTCGACGCGGCGTGGTCAACATGGTCAAGGAACGACTTCCATCGGACGTGGACTTTACGTGGAGAGGCTGACAGCTAGGTCCACGGTCGCAACAAGGAAGTGCCTCCTTATTACGCGGAAAATAATGATTCCTCCACCTGACAGCAGGGACCCACCGGACGGGCCACCGTATTTCGCAAAAAAAACGTTTCCCCCTGACTGCTGGGACCCACCAGCTACACCTTCGCACGCAAGGAAGTGTGTCCGGGCAAAAGAAAAAAATGATTCACCCCCCCTGACTGCTGGGACCCACCAGCTACATCTTCGCACGCAAGGAAGTGCCTGACAGTCGGGACCCACCTGGTCGAAGCATACGTAGCATTGTCATTCTGGTCGCGAATGTGTACGTACATACTGGTGGATGTAGAGGCGCGCACGTGTCGTAGTAGAGGCGCGCACGTGTCGTAGTAGAGGCGCGCACGTGTCGTAGTAGAGGCATGCATGTAGCATGTACACATATGTACAACGGCCAGGGTGCAAGAAAGAAAATACGGCCACATACGTACATACGGGCGGGGTCTCGAACGCCTACTCGGGCATATGTACGGCCAGGGTTCGTGTACATGGTTGGGTCGGAACGGAGAAACGGCGTCATCGTCGTGTTCATGGGGAGGCAACAAAATGCGTCGTGTTCATGGGGAGGCAACGGAATGCATTGTGTTCATCGAGAGGCAACGGAACACGTGGGAGCCAACCGGCTGGGTCGGAACGGAATGTGTCGTCGTGTTCATCGGGAGGGCTTGGACGGAACAAACGATGGAAACGAGGCCTGGCATACCGCATAACGGAGGAAACGGCCTTGTGTTCGACCAGCCATGTTTGAAACGGGATCCTGTTCATCGGGAGGGGCCTGGCGTACGGAAAAACGAAGGAAACGGACCTCCTACGGTCGAAACGGGGGTCCTGTTGATCGGGAGGGGTGTGGCGTACCGCAAAACGGACGAAACGGACTTGTGTTGGAGCGCTACGGTCGAAACGGGGGTCCTGTTCATTGGGAGGGGTGTGGCGTACCACAAAACGGGACTCCACGAGATACCTTTCATCTCCACCGTCGACCTCCTCCAGCCTCCACGGGCTATCGTCGACCTCCTCCAGCCTCCACGGGCTCCTGTTCATCCAGCCTCCACCGCGCGCTACTCCACCAGGTACTGTTCAACCACCCCTCCACGGGCACCCCTCCATCGTCTACTGTTCATCTAGCCCTCCACGGGGTCGTCATGTTCATCCAGCCCTCCACACCACGGGGTCCTGTTCATCCAGAGGCAACGCCACCGCTCACTGTTCATCCAACCCCCCCCCCCCCCGGCAACGCTCACTGTTCATCTAGAGAGTTAACATCGATCGGCTTCAGTTAGCAGCAGTAGCAAAGGAATTGCTCGATCGGGTTCAGTTGACAGCCATCGATCGATCGCTCGGGTTCAGTAACGCGTAGCCTGCAGTGCAATCGCTGGGGTTCAGTTAGAGCCCAATGCCTTGCTCGGGTTCAGTTAGAGCCAACGCCTTGCACACATGCGCGTACGTGTATGAGAGAAATGTGCATTGCTCGGCCCCTGACCTCCCACCGTAACCGGGAACTCCCCAAAATTTTCCTCGCCCTCGCTTCTACCACGGTTTTTTCTGTCATGGACGGCCCAAAGAATGTCATGCAGCTGCGTCTCCGGCCCGCCCAGGACGAAAAGCCCATTTTCTGTCATGATTTTTTGTCATAGAAGTAGGAGCCCACCACATCTATGATGATACCGGGTTTTGTCACAATTATCGTCATAGAAGTGGCATCTGTATGACAGAAAAAAAATTGTTCGGCCCAAAATGTCATGGATGTGTCTTTGTAGTGAGTATTAGCAGTTGAGTTGCCAATTCAACCACACCTGGATAACTTAGTATCTAAAGCAAAGTATTTAGTAGCAAAGTAGTATGGAAGTAACGGTAACAGTAGCAAAAGTAATAGTAGCAGTTTTGTAGTAATTGTAACAGCAGCAACAGTAAAGTAAATAAGCAAAGAGCAATATGTGAAAAGCTCGTAGGCATTGGATCAGTGATGGATAATTATGTCGGATGCGATTCCTCATGTAATAGCTATAACATAGGGTGACATAGAACTAGCTCCAATTCATCAATGTAATGTAGGCATGTAGTCCGAATATAGTCATACGTTCTTATGGAAAAGAACTTGCATGACATCTTTTGTCCTACCCTCCCGTGGAAGCGGGGTCCTATTGGAAACTAAGGGATATTAAGGCCTCCTTTTAATAGAGTACCGGACCAAAGCATTAACACTTAGTGAATACATGAACACCTCAAACTACGGTCATCACCGGTAAGTATCCCGATTATTGTCACTTCGGGGTTAACGGGTCATAACACATAATAGGTGACTATAGACTTGCAAGATAGGATCAATAACTCACATATACTCATGAAAACATAATAGGTTCAGATCTGAAATCATGGCACTCGGGCCCTAGTGACAAGCATTAAGCATAGTGAAGTCATAGCAACATCAATCTCAGAACATGGTGGATACAAGGGATCAAACCCTAACAAAACTAACTCGATTACATGGTAAATCTCATCCAATCCATCACCGTCCAGCAAGCCTACGATGGAATTACTTGCGCACGGCGATGAGCATCATGAAATTGGTGATGGAGGATGGTTGATGATGATGACGGCATCGAATCCCTCTCCAGAGCCTTGAACGGACTCCAGATCAGCCCTCTCGAGAGAGTTTAGGGCTTGGCGACAGCTCCGTATCATAAAACATGATGAATCCTTCTCTCTGATTTTTTTTCTCCGCGAACGTGAATATATGGAGTTGGAGTTGAGGTTGGTGGAGCTTCAGGGGGGCCACGAGGCAGAGGGGCACGCCCTAGGGGGGGCGCCCCCCACCCTCGTGGACAGGGTGTGGGCCCCTTGACGTTGATTCTTTCGCCAATATTTTTTATTAATTCCAAAAAGTTGCTCCGTGGATTTTCAGGTCATTCCGAGAACTTCTATTTCTACACAAAAATAACACCATGGCAGTTCTGCTAAAAACAGCGTCAGTCCGGGTTAGTTCCATTCAAATCATGCAAGTTAGAGTCCAAAAGAAGGGCAAAAGTGTTTGGAAAAGTAGATATGACGGAGACGTATCAAGACGCAGATCGTCTATTAAGGACTCAACGTGCCTGGTTTTGATGACTATGTCATCTACGTATGCTTCAACTATCTTTTCTATTTGTTTTTCCAGGCATGTTTGAATCATGCATTGATAAGTGGCACCGACATTTTTTAGCCCGAAAGGCATAGTGTTGAAGCAGAAAGGCCTGTATGGGGTGATAAATGTCGTTGCAGCTTGATCAGACTCCTTCATCTTGATTTGATGGTATCCAGAGTATGCGTCGAGGAAACATAGTGAGTCGTGTCCTACGGTAGCATCGATGATCTGATCAATGCGGGGGAGGGGAAAGGGATCCTTAGGGCAAGCCTTGTTGAGGTCTTTGAAATCGACGCATAGGCGCCAAGATTTATCCTTCTTTGGTACCATCACCAAGTTTGCTAGCCAGTCCGGGTGTTTTATCTCTCTGATGAATCCGGCCTCGAGTAACTTGGCTAGATCCTCTCACATGGCTTGTCGTTTGGGTTCGGAAAAGTGTCATAATGTTTGCTTAACTGGCTTATATCCCTTCAGGATGTTTAGGTTGTGTTCGGCCAGCCTGCGTGGGATCCCTGGCATATCAGAAGGGTGCCATGCGAATATGTTCTGGTTTTCGCGTAGGAACGCCCGTAGTGCGGCATCAACCATGGAGTCCAGCTGTGCCCCGATGGATGTTTTCTTCATGGAGTCCGTTGGATGGACCTGGAATTTGACTATTTTGTCTGCTGGTTTGAAGGAGGTGGATTTGGGTCGCTTATCGAGGATCACATCGTCCCTATCCACCGTGGAGCGCAACGCAGTTAATTCTTCGGCCGCGAGGGCTTCATATAATGCCTTGAGGGCCAAGGCAGCGGTTTTGTTTTCGACACGGAGTGCTATGTCCGGATCACTGGCAAGGGTGATGATTCCATTGGGCCCGAGCATCTTGAGCTTCATGTACCCGTAATGGGGTATAGCTTGGAAGCTTGCAAATGCATCTCGCCCTAAAAGGGCATGATATCCACTATTAAAAGGGGCCACTTGAAATGTTATCTCTTCAGACCGATAGTTCTCCGGCGTGCCGAATACCACATCGAGTGTGATTTTTCCTGCACACCGTGCCTCCCGACTGAGAATAATTCCTTGGAAGGTTGTGCTACTCTGCTCAATGCGACTCCTGTCTATTTCCATTTTGTTGAGAGTTTCCTCGTAAATGAGGTTTAGTCCGCTTCCGCCGTCCATGAGAACTTTGGTAAGCCGAAATTCATCCACATTTGGACTGAGGACCAATGCGGCAGGTGCCCAGACTGTTCTGAATTTTGGTTTGTCACTGGCATTGAAAGTTATGGCCGTGTCGTTCCAGGGGTTTATTGCTGCAACTTGGCAGACTTCGGCGAGGCCGCGGAGTGCCCTTTTGCGCCTATTGTTTGAGGCGGAAGTCTCGAAGACTGTCAGCACTGTAGGGTCGTTGCCCTCCGTGGGAATTTGGTCTGCGATATTTTTGGTGAGGAGATCCTCGCCGCTCTTGGCCACCTGCCGGAGTATCCAACATGCTCTAAGGCTGTGGGTTGGTACGATATCTGGTGTTGTGTGTATCTTGCAGGGCCTATCGAGCCATCCCTCTAGAACGGTTCCGCGTCCCGTGACGGGTTTTGATTTTTTTGTTATTGGATCAAGCAACCGACGAGGGTGCATCCTTTTTGTCCGAACAAGGGGTTTAGTGGAAACTGGTGGCTCCCAAGATGCTGCCTGAGTTTTCCAGGCGCTTTCCATTGTGCAGTATGATGTCTACTACACAACCTTCTTCTTGTAGACGTTGTTGGGCCTCCAAGTGCAGAGGTTTGTAGGATAGTAGCAAATTCTCTCAAGTGGATGGCCTAAGGTTTATCAATCCGTGGGAGGTGTAGGATGAAGATGGTCTCTCTCAAACAACCCTGCAACCAAATAACAAAGAGTCTCTTGTGTCCCCAACACACCCAATACAATGGTGAATTGTATAGGTGCACTAGTTCGGCAAAGAGATGGTGATACAAGTGCAATATGGATGGTAGATATAGGGTTTTGTAATCTGAAAATATAAAAACAGCAAGGTAACAAGTGGTAAAAGTGAGCGTAAACGGTATTGCAATGCTAGGAAACAAGGCCTAGGGTTCATACTTTCACTAGTGCAAGTTCTCTCAACAATAATAACATAACTGGATCATATAACTATCCCTCAACATGCAACAAAGAGTCACTCCAAAGTCACTAATAGCGGAGAACAAACGAAGAGATTATTGTAGGGTATGAAACCAGCTCAAAGTTATTCTTTCTGATCGATCTATTCAAGAGTCCGTAGTAAAATAAACGAAGCTATTCTTTCCATTCGATCTATCATAGAGTTCATACTAGAATAACACCTTAAGACATAAATCAACCAAAAACCTAATGTCACCTAGATACTCCAATGTCACCTCAAGTATCCGTGGACATGATTATGCGATATGCATCACACAATCTCAGATTCATCTATTCAACCAACACAAAGTACTTCAAAGAGTACCCCAAAGTTTCTACCGAAGAGTCAAGACAAAACGTGTGCCAACCCCTATGCATAAGTTCACGAGGTCATGGAACCCGCAAGTTGATCACCAAAACATACATCAAGTAGATCACATGATATCCCATTGTCACCACAGATAAGCACATGCAAGACATACATCAAGTAGATCACATGATATCCCATTGTCACCACAGATAAGCACATGCAAGACATACATCAAGTGTTCTCAAATCCTTAAAGACTCAATCTGATAAGATAACTTCAAAGGGAAAACTCAATCCATTACAAGAGAGTAGAGGGGGAGAAACATCATAAGATTCAACTATAATAGCAAAGCTCGCGATACATCAAAATTGTATCACCTCAAGAACACGAGAGAGAGAGAGAGAGAGAGAGAGAGATCAAACACATAGCTACTGGTACATACCCTCAGCCCCGAGGGTGAACTACTCCCTCCTCGTCATGGAGAGCACCGGGATGATGAAGATGGCCACCGGTGATGGATTCCCCCTCCGGCAGGGTGCCGGAACGGGCTCCCGAGAGGTTTTTAGTGGCTATAGAGGCTTGCGGCGGCGGAACTCCCGATCTAGGTTATTTTCTGGAGGTTTGGGTATTTATAGGAATTTTTGGCGTCGGTCTCACGTCAAGGGGGTCTCCGATTCGTCCACGAGGGAGGGGGCGCGCCCAGGGGGTAGGGCTCGCTCTCCACCCTCGTGGACGGCTCGGGACTCTTCTGGCCCAACTCTTTTACTCCGGGGGCTTCTTTTGGTCCATAAAAAATTGTCCAAAATTGGCACGTCAATTGGACTCCGTTTGGTATTCCTTTTCTGTAAAACTCAAAAACAAGGAAAAACAGAAACTGGCACTGGGCTCTAGGTTAATAGGTTAGTCCCAAAAATCATAGAAAATAGCACATAAAAGCATATAAAACATCCTAGATGGATAATATAATAGCATGGAACAATCAAAAATTATAGATACGTTGGAGACGTATCAAGCATCCCCAAGCTTAATTCCTGCTCATCCTCGAGTAGGTAAATGATAAAAACAGAATTTTTGATGTGGAATGCTACCTAGCATATTTATCAATGTAATTATCTTTATTGTGGCATGAATGTTCAGATCCAAATGATTCAAGATAAAAGTTCATATTAACATAAAAATAGTAATATTTCAAGCATACTAACAAGTAATCATGTCTTATCAAAATAACATAGCCAAAGAAAGCTTATCCCTACAAAATCATATAGTTAGGCCATGCATCATTTTTGTCACACAAAATGCTCCCATCATGCACAACCCCAGTTTCAGCCAAGCAATTGGTTCATACTTTTTAACGCGCTTCAGCTTTTTTTAACCCTCACGCAATACATGAGCGTAAGCCATGGATATAGCACTATGGGTGGAATAGAATATGATGATAGGGATTATGTGGAGAAGACAAAAAAGGATAAAGTCTCATATTGACGAGGCTAATCAACGGGCTATGGAGATGCCCATCAATTGATGTCAATACGAGGAGTAGGGATTGCCATGCAACGGATGCACTAGAGCTATAAATGTATGAAAGCTCAACAAAAGAAACTAAGTGGGTGTGCATCCAACTCGCTTGCTCACGAAGACATAGGGCATTTGAGGAAGCCCATCATTGGAATATACAAGCCAAGTTCTATAATGAAAAATTCCCACTAGTATATGAAAGTGACAACATAGGAGACTCTCTATCGTGAATATCATGGTGCTACTTTGAAGCACAAGTGTGGAAAAGGATAGTAACATTGTCCCTTCTCTCTTTTTCTCTCATTTTTTTATTTTGGTGGGCTTCTTTGGCCTCCCCTTTTTTTTAAAGTCCGGAGTCTCTTCCCGACTTGTGGGGTAATCATAGTCTCCATCATCCTTTCCTCACTTGGGACAATGCTCTAATAATGAAAATCATCACACTTTTGTTTACTTACAACTCAAGAATTACAACTCAATACTTAGAACAAAATATGACTCTATGTGGATGCCTCTGGCGGTGTACCGGGATATGCGATGAATCAAGAGTGACATGTATGAAAGAATTATGAAAGGTGGCTTTGCCACGAATACGATGTCAACTACATGATCATGCAAAGCAATATGACAATGATGAAACGTGTCATAGTAAATGGAACAGTGGAAAGTTGCATGGCAATATATCTCGGAATGGCTATGGAAATGCCATAATAGGCAGGTATGGTGGCTGTTTTGAGGAAGGTAAATGGTGGGTGTATGGTACCGGCGAAAGTTGTGCGGTACTAGAGAGGCTAGCAAGGGTGGAAGGGTGAGAGTGCGTATAATCCATGGACTCACATTAGTCATAATGAACTCATATACTTATTGCAAAAGTTTATTAGCCCTCGAAGCAAAGTACTGCTATGCATGCTCCTAGGGGAAGGGTTGGTAGGAGTTAACCATCGCGCGATCCCGACCTCCACACATAAGGAAGGCAATCAAAAGAACACCCCGTGCAACAAATTTGTCACACAACGTTCACCATACGTGCATGCTACGACACTTGCCAACTTTAACACAAGTATTTCTCAATTTCATAATTACCCAACTAGCATGACTTTAACATTACCACCTTTATATCTCAAAACAATTATCAAGTATCAAATTTATCATAGTATTCAATGCACTTTATATGAAAGTTTTTATTATATCCCTCTTGGATGCCTATCATATTAGGACTGAATTCATAACCAAAGCAAATTACCATGCTGTTCTAAAGACTCTCAAAATAATACAAGTGAAGCATGAAAGTTCATCTATTTCTTCAAAATAAAACCACCATCGTGCTCTAAAAGATATAAGTGAAGCACTAGAGCAAACGACAAACTACTCCGAAAGATATAAGTGAAGATCAATGAGTAGTCGAATAATTATGCAACTATGTGAAGACTCTCTAACATTTAAGAATTTCAGAGCTCAGTATTTTATTCAAACAGCAAGCAAAACAAAAGAAAATAAAATGATGCTCCAAGCAAAACACATGTCATGTGGTGAATAAAAATATAGCTCCAAGTAAAGTTACCGATGAACGAAGACGAAAGAGGGGATGCCTTCCGGGGCATCCCCAAGCTTAGGCTCTTGGTTGTACTTGAATATTACCATGGGGTGCCTTGTGCATCCCCAATCTTAGGCTCTTGCCACTCTTTATTCCATAGTCCATCGAATCTTTACCCAAAATTTGAAAACTTCACAACACAAAACTTAACAGAAAACTCGTAAGCTCCGTTAGTATAAGAAAATAAATCACCACTTAGGTACTGTTACTAACTCATTCTAAATTCATATTAGTGTAATATCTACTGTATTTCAACTTCGCTATGGTTCATACCCTCCGATATTACTCATAGATTCATCAAAATAAGCAAACAACACATAGAAAACAGAATCTGTCAAAAACAGAACAGTCTGTAGTAATCTGTAACTCACGAATTCTTATGTAACTCCAAAAATTCTACGAAATTAGGAAAACCTGAGACATTTGTGTGCCAATCAATATCAAAAAGAATCAGATCAAAAGCACGTTTCTATGAATTATCAAAACTAATTTACTGGGAGCTAAAGTTTCTGATTTTCAACAGGATCAACACAACTATCACCGTAAGCTATCCTAAAGGTCTTACTTGGCACTTTATTGAAACAAAAGCTATAAAACATGATTACTACAGTAGCATAAACATGTGAACACACAAAAACAGTACAGGTAAATATTGGGTTGTCTCCCAACAAGCGCTTTTCTTTAATGCCTTTCTAGCTAGGCATGATGATGACAATGATGCTCACATAAAAGATAAGAATTGAAACATAATGGGAGCATCATGAAGCATATTACTAGCACATTTAAGCCTAACCCACTTTCTATGCATAGGGATTTTGTGAGCAAATAACTTATGGGAACAACAATCAACTAGCATAGGAAGGCAAAACAAGCATAGCTTCAAGATTTTCAACACATAGAGAGGAAACTTGATAGTATTGCAATTCCTACAAGCATATGTTCCTCCTTCATAATAATTTTCAGTAGCATCATGAATGAATTCAACAATATAACCATCACATAAAGCATTCTTTTCATGATCTACAAGCATAGAATTACTCTCCACATAAGGAAAATTCTTCTCATTCGGAATAGTGGGAGTATCATAAGAGACTCGAATATTGTAAATTGTTTCCATATTAAAAGAGTAATGTTCAGAAAAAGGGTAATCATAATCATGACAAGTTTTATAAATATAATCATCACTACTTTTTATAGCATAAGTTTCATCACAATAATCATCATAAATAGGAGGCATGCTATCATCATAATAGATTTGCTCATCAAAACTTGGGAGGCTAAAAATATTGTCTTCATTAAACATAGCATCGCCAAGCTTGGGACAAATATTAATTGCAGCAAATATATTCTCAAACAAGTCATTCTCATCAAACATAGCATCCCCAAGCTTGGGCCTTTTCATATCACAAGCATAATCACTCTCATCATTAATAATATGGATAGCCCAATAGTATAGCAATTATCATCATCACAATGAGTAATAGGAGCAACATCATTTGGGAGGGATACCTTTTTACCTTTGCTTCTCCGTCTTTTCTTTTTCTTCTTCACATCATGTGTAGGGTTAACCCTCTTTTTGGAGCTCCTTATTAATGAGATTGGGTGAATAGAAGGCTCCTCCTCGTTACCTGATTCATCATAAGAAATAACAGGAGGATATTGGGAAGTTTCTTCCCTTTCGTTAGTATTCTCTTCATCTTCTATTTGTTTTCTTGTCTTTATGTAATTGGCAATATAAGGATTTTCAATGCAATTCACCGCACAATACATATAAATTTCCTCTAGATCAAAATCAAGAACTTTATCAAGGACAAATTCTGGAAGATCCTTAGTTATACATTTGATTTCTTCATAACCCACAAGCAAACTGAGTTCATTATGATGTGCAAGGGAAATCAAGTCATCACAATTTTTGGACATGACTCGATCATGAAACAATTTGCATTGGGTATTTAAATGATCACGTTCATTGCAAAGTTCACAAGGATGGCAAAGAAATTTTAAATTTTCAGCACAAACTTCTAGCCTCTCCTGCAACCATTTAGTTTCTAAATACTTATGCCTCTTGCAAAATCTATCTTCCCTATTTGGTGTGTACTTGAAAACTCTATGCACTCCACAAAAGTTGACATGCTTATAAAAGACATTTTCATCATGACTAGTGCAATCATCATTAGTACTATGGATATTCAAAGAGTTCATACTAACAACATTGCAATCATGCTCCTCATTCAAAGATTTAGTGCCAAACATTTTATAGACTTCTTCTTCTAGCATTTGAGCACAATTTTCCTTTCCATCATTAAAGATATTAAAAAGATGAAGCGTATGAGGAAAACTCAATTCCATTTTTTGTAGTTTTCTTTTATAGACTAAACTAGTGATAAAGCAAGAAACTAAAAGATTCGATTGCAAGATCTAAAGATATACCTTCAAGCACTCACCTCCCCGGCAACAGCGCCAGAAAATAGCTTGATGTGTACTACACAACCTTCTTCTTGTAGACGTTGTTGGGCCTCCAAGTGCAGAGCTTTGTAGGACAGTAGCAAATTTCCCTCAAGTGGATGACCTAAGGTTTATCAATCCGTCGAAGGCGTAGGATGAAGATGGTCGCTCTCAAACAACCCTGCAACCAAATAACAAAGAGTCTCTTGTGTCCCCAACACATCCAATACAATGGTGAATTGTATAGGTGCACTAGTTTGGCGAAGAGGTGGTGATACAAGTGCAATATGGATGGTAGATATAGGTTTTTGTAATCTGAAAATATAAAAACAGCAAGGTAACAAGTGGTAAAAGTGAGCGTAAACGGCATTGCAATGCTAGGAAACAAGGCCTAGGGTTCATACTTTCACTAGTGCAAGTTCTCTCAACAATAATAACATAACTGGGTCATATAACTATCCCTCAACATGCAACAAAGAGTCACTCCAAAGTCACTAATAGCGGAGAACAAACGAAGAGATTATTGTAGGGTACGAAACACCTCAAAGTTATTCTTTCTGATCGATCTATTCAAGAGTCCGTAGTAAAATAACACGAAGCTATTCTTTCCGTTCGATCTATCATAGAGTTCGTACTAGAATAACACCTTAAGACACAAATCAACCAAAACCCTAATGTCACCTAGATACTCCAATGTCACCTCAAGTATCCGTGGGCATGATTATACGATATGCATCACACAATCTCAAATTCATCTATTCAACCAACACAAAGTACTTCAAAGAGTGCCCCAAAGTTTCTACCGAAGAGTCAAGATGAAAACGTGTGCCAACCCCTATGCATAAGTTCACGAGGTCATGGAATCCGCAAGTTGATCACCGACACATACATCAAGTAGAACACGTGATATCTCATTGTCACCACAGATAAGCACATGCAAGGCATACATCAAGTGTTCTCAAATCCTTAAAGACTCAATCCGATAAGATAACTTCAAAGGGAAAACTCAATACATTACAAGAGAGTAGAGGGGGAGAAACATCATAAGATCCAACTATAATAGCAAAGCTCGTGACACATAAGATCGTATCACCTCAAGAACACGAGAGAGAGAGAGAGAGAGAGAGAGATCAAACACATAGCTATTGGTACATACCCTCATCCCCGAGGGTGAACTACTCCCTCCTCGTCATGGAGAGTGATGACCCACAAGTGTAGGGGATCAATCGTAGTCCTTTCGATAAGTAGGAGTGTCGAACCCAACGAGGAGCAGAAGGAAATGATAAGCGGTTTTCAGTAAGGTTTTCTCTGCAAGCACTGAAATTGTAGGTGATTGTAACATCCCAAATTTCCAATTTGGCATGTTATACATAGATCATCCATGCATATCATAATTTATTGCTTTTCGTTTTCAATCCTCGAGATCCTAAGCAACTCAAGGACCTTCGGAGAGAGTTGGGGATTTTTCAATTTTCATATTTGAAATTCTTATCAAATAGTGAAGACGAGGATTGGATTTTAATTATTTTCTCTCCGGAAAATATTTCATTTTAAAATAATAAATGAGGGGAGATAATATTACTTCTCCAAAATAATTGAAATATCGAAGGAAAAATGTTAAAATCATTTTTTGAGATTTTATTTGAGTTATTTCAGATTTTATTTGCTCCTAGAAAAATGTTGCATATTTTAAAATTGCATTTTAGGAGCCAAGAAAAGTTCATCTTGTTCTAAATATTTTATTTAGACGGAGAAAACTTGTTTTGGAATTTTTAGATTTTTATTTATTTTTCTAGGAATTTTTCTTCGGCGGAATGTTTTAAAAAAAATCTCGCGCCCGACTGGGCCGAAGGCCCAGCCGAGCAGGCCGGCCCAGCCAGCCGCCGCCTTCCCCGCGCGCGCGCCGTGCGCGGCACGGACGCCGAGGGCGAAGTCCGAGCCGGACTCCACCCCGGGCGCCCCCTCGCCCAACCCAGCCGCCCCGCCCCGCCCTTATAAGCCGCCGCCCCCGCCGCCACATCGCCACCATCACCACCGCAGCCCCGCCGCCGCCGCCGCAGCCGCAGCCCCGCCGCCGGAGCCGCTGCCGCAGCCCCGCGTCGCCGCCGCCGCCTCCCGCCACAGCCCCGCCGCCCTGCCGCCGTCGCCGCAGCCCCGCCGGACGAGCCGCCGGAGGTACCCGACCCCGCCACCGGTTTTCTTAAATAAACCCCTCGGTTTTTTTTTGAAAACCCTAGATCATTTTTTTTCTAGATCGGTTTATTATTTTTTTCTCGGTTTATTTGCTTAGCGAACGTCCGTTCGTCCGTTCGTTTTAATGAACGCGTTCTCTGTTTACACTCTGCTAACGAACGTTCATTCGTTTAGCCGTTCGTCGTTTTTCTTTTTATCGTATTTATTCCGCGGTTATTCTGATCGCGATTTCTGATCCGATATTCAAACTTGTTTATCTTTTCGCTCGTTTATCGGAATCAGGCGATTCAAGCACCTGGAGTTTCATCTCGAAACCCTCTTTCCGAATAATCAACTCAAACAAGATTTTTCTACTGTAAAATTTGACCTAGATCCAGAATAGCAAAACGAAGTTGTTTCTTTTGCCGTTTGAGTTTTGTTGCTTTGTTTGATTTGATTCTTTTTGTAAACCGGAGTTCTTAAGTTGAACTCTCCGGTCAAACTCTTTTATTTGGATTTCTACTTGTGCATCTTTGATGGTTGCTTATGTATGTTATTGTTTGCTTGCGATAGAATTCCCGGAGTGCGAAGCGTGTTACTACGAGTCTCTAGGGTACCCGGATCGTCAGCAAGGCAAGTAACACATTGATCATACTCTTTTCATACCTAGTTTTTATGCATTAGTTTCAATCCTCAAACGTTGCATGATTAGGATGTTTTAACATGTGGGTATTGGGAAGTAGTTGTTGAGGTAGAACCTATTGCCCTGTTTATTATCAAACCCTTGGGAGTTACTTCTACGTTATGCTTATATTGCCATGCTATGCTCGTAGACGTGGATTGGGTTTGAGTGATATCCATGACAGATGTGAGAGTGATTAATAATGGTTTACTTAAGGTGGCAACTTTAATACACATCTGGGTGGATTGAGGCACCTGGGGTTACCAGTGATTGCCTGTTTTATTTTTGGAAATCCCGGGGTTACCGTGTGATTCTCCTATGGACCGCCACCCAGGCTCAAAGGGAACTGAGTCTATTCATGCTAGAAACTTCCGTGTGCAGCCGCAAGCTATTATGGGCTCTAGCATAGTTTGAGTAAGTTGCGTGAAGCTCCCGAAGAGGTGGATCAGCAGGTAGTGGGTTTGTAGGTTTGGTATGGTCTGCCCGGAGTAGGGAGTTAATGCTTCTGAAAGACTGTGTCTCGGTCATCCGTCTCTCAAACACCATGCAGTGCGAGAACCAACGGAGGCGATCGAGTCTTGCAGGGAAAAGTGCGCAAACCTCTGCAGAGTGTACAATCTAATCATGGTTAGCCGTGTCCCCAGTTATGGACAATTCTGAGTATCTAGTACTTGAGTATTCGCATGTATCTCAACACTCTTAAATTAATTTTGCTGGGTTGTTAATTACTTTTAATTGGGATCATTGAGTTGGGGTCTACCTTCTCAGATGATGTTTCAACTACCATGATAGTTAAATTAAAATTGATTCCTTTGAAGTAGGGAAAAATTGGCTTTTCGCAAAACTGTAACCATAGAGCTTTCCACCAGCCAAATATGCATGTAGTGGTAGCATTATTCTGTTATTGCTCTTTTGTGTTACATTGCCAGCATATTCCATGTGCTGACCCGTTCTCAGGCTGCAACGTATTATGTTGCAGACTTTTCAGACGAGGAGTAAGGTTCGTAGGTCGTTGCCGAGCAGCTCAGCTATGCCGTTGGAGTTGATGGACTCACTTTATCTTCCAAGCCTTCCACTGTTATCGCATAATATGGCCTTAAGCCATATTATTGTAATAAGTTCTCTTTTGAGACATTCGATGTAATAAGTGTGTGATTGCTACTCTGTTATAAATCCTTCGAAGTACTGTGTGGTGTCAGCATTACTGATCCAGGGATGACACCTGAGCACAGAGACTTGACCATCTGAGGTCGGGTCGCTACAGTGATAGATAGTTTTGTGATAAGATAAATAGTAACGAGTAACAAGTAAATAAAGTAAATAAAATGCAGCAAGGTGGCCCAATCCTTTATGTAGCAAAGGATAAGCCTGGACAATTACTAATAATGAAAAAGGAGCTCCCGAGGACACATGGGAATTATCGTCAAGCTAGTTTTCATCACGTTCATATGATTCGCGTTCGGTACTTCGATAATTTGATATGTGGGTGGACCGGTACTTGGGTACTTACCTAACTTGGACAAGCATCCCACTTATGATTAACCCCTATTTCAAGCGTCCGCAACTACAAAAGAAGTATTAAGGTAAACCTAACCATAGCATTAAACATATGGATCCATATCAGCCCCTAACGAAGCAATGCATAAACTGGGGTTTAAGCTTCTGTCACTCTAGCAACCCATCATCCACTTATTACTTCCCCATGCCTTCCTCTAGGCCCAAATAATGGTGAAGTGTCATGTAGTCGATGTTCACATAACACCACTAGAGGAAAAGACAACATACATCTCATCAAAATATCGAACGAATACCAAATTCACATGACTACTAATAGCAAGACTTCACCCATGTCCTTAGGAACAAACGTAACTACTCACAAAGCATATTCATGTTCATAATCGGAGGGCTAATAATATGCATAAAGGATCTGAACATATGATCTTCCACCAAGTAAACCAATTAGCATCAACTACAAGGAGTAATCAACACTACTAGCAACCCATAGGTACCAATTTGTGGTTTTGATACAAGATTGGATACAAGAGATGAACTAGGGTTTTGAGAGGAGATGGTGCTGGTGAAGATGTTCATGGAGATTGACCCCCTCCCGATGAGAGGATCGTTGGTGATGATTTCCCCCTCCCGGAGGGAAGTGTCCCCGGCAGAACAGCTCTGCCGGAGCCCTAGATTGATTCCGCCAAGGTTCCGCCTCGTGGCGGCAGAGTTTCGTCCCGTAAGCTTGCCTAGGATTTTTTCCAGGGTAAAAGTGATGATATAGTAGAAGATGGACGCGGAGGCCCACCAGGGGGCCCAGGAGATAGGGGCGCGCCCCCTATCTCCTGGACAGGGTGTGGGCCCCCCGGCGTATTTCTTTCGCTCAGAAATTCTTATTAATTCCAAAAAGTTGTTTCGTGGAGTTTCAGTACTTTTGGAGCTGTGCAGAATAGGTTTCCAACGTTTGCTCCTTTTCCAGCCAGAATTCCAGCTGTCGGCATTCCCCCTCTTCATGGTAAACCTTGTAAAATAAGAGAGAATAGCCATAAGTATTGAGATATAATGTGTAATAACAACCCATAAAGCAATAAATATTGATATAAAAGCATGATGCAAAGTGGATGTATCAACTCCCCCAAGCTTAGACCTTGCTTGTCCTCAAGCGGAAGCCGAGATCGAAAAATATGTCCACATGTTTAGAGATAGAGGTGTCGATAAAAATAAAATATGGACATGAGGGTATCATGATCATTCTAATAACAGCAACATATATAGATTTTGTCATATTATTTCCCATGCTCAAGTGACAAGCAATTCACAATGTCAAGTATGGTTCAACAACTTCATTGTGAACTAACAAACTATAATCTCAGTCATTGAAGCAATTGCAATTTATCATAACATCAGAAAGAGTCAACAATAGAGCTTTTCAGCAAGTTCACATACTCAACTATCATGTAGTCTTCTATAATTGCTAACACTCACGCAATACTTGTGGTGATGGAATTTCAGCCAGACACTGAGAAAGATAGGGGCTTATTGTGTTGCCTCCCAACGATTTCACCTTTAGGTGATGTCAACAATAATAGCCCATGCTAACTAACATCCAATTGGATATATATATATATATCATGATCTTTAAAACACGAGGAGCTTGCCAAAGGATAAAACAAAAAAAGGGAGAGGTGAGGATCACCTTGACTCAAGCATAAAGTAAAAAACATAAAGTAAAAGATAGGCCCTTCGCAGAGGGAAGTAGAGGTTGTCATGTGCGTTTAGGTTTGATGCACAAAATCTTAATGCAAAAGAACATCACTTAATATTGCCCCTTGTATGCGGACCTTTATTATGCAGTCCGTCACTTTTATTACTTCCACAACAAGTTCGTACAAAGCTTATTTTCTCTGCACTAATAAGTCATACATATTTAAATGGCAATTTTTATTGCTTGCAACATGACAACTTACTTGAAGGATCTTACTCAATCCATAGGTAGGTATGGTGGACTCTCATGGCAAAACTAGGTTTAAGGGTATTTGGAAGCACAAGTAGTATCGCTACTTGGTGCAAGGAATTTGGCTAGCATGAGGGGGAAAGGCAAGCTCAACATGTTTGGAAGGTCAATGACAATATACTTTAACTGAGATGCGCGAAAACATAAACCATTATGTTGTCTTCCTTGTCCCACGTCAACTCTTTTAGCATGTCATACTTAATGGGTGCTCCCAATTATAAAAGGTGTCCAAGATAATATATTTTTATGTGAACCCCTCTTTCCTTATCACTTCCTATTAATTGCAACGATGACCAAGGCTAAGTTTATCAACTCTTAACAATTTTTATGCCTCATACTTTCTATGTGTGAAGTTATCACTATCCATAAGATCAATATGAACTCTTTTATTCTTACTAATTTTTCAAGATCATGGCAACATAGCAAAGCCCTTGAATCAACACTAATCTTTATTATAGATAGCTCACGGACTCGATTACATAAAGAGATCACAAAGCAAAACCCGAACTACTTGATATCAAAACTTCAATCTACTAGATCAAGATACTACTAAAAGGATCGAACTAAATAAAACGGTAAAGATAAGAGTGTGATGGTGATACGATACCGGGGTACCTCCCCCAAGCTTGGCGGTTGCCGAGGGGAGTGCCCATACCCATGTGATTATTTATCCATCTTCATGGTTGGTGTTATGATCTTCTTGGCGATGATGCCCTTCAGGATACGGTTCTCCTCCTCGAGCTTATTGACTTGTTGTTTGAGGTCCATAATTTCTTTACAGAGCTTGCCCGTAACGGCCAAAGCTCCTTTTACCCAAGGATGCTGCATAGCTTCTGGAGAACAAGTAAAACTCTTTTTCATATTTTCATAAGAAAGAAATCTAGAGTTGGAAGGAGTGACCGAAGTAGGGACAGCCATGCTAGGTAGTTCCCGCATAGTGAATTCTGCTTGGAGACGAGAGGTAACTTCTTGATCCTCCTCCATGGCATCTATTCTTTTCAAATCAGCCTCCATCTCATCCTCTGTTGATGGTCCAAAGTAATAGGCATCGCTATTTGCTCCTGGACCTGGCGTTGGGTGGGACACCCGACTCTCCCCAACTGACTCCTGAGAAGACATCTTGCTTTATTCTGCAATAGGAATAGCTCGAAACGAAAATAGAGGATATTTGCGTGATACGGTGGTCAAAACCTTCGGGAGTATATATAATGAATTTTTACCGGCTAAAATACGTGACGTGCAAGAAAATGGAGTCCGGGAGGCACACGAGGTGCCCACGAGACAGGGGGGGCGCCCTCCACTCTCGTGGGAGCCTAGTGTCCCTTTCGGACTACTTCTTTATTCCTAAAATTATTAAATAATCCAAAACTGATAAAAATTGCCATTGGAGTTGTTTTGGAGTCGGTTTACTTACCGTACCACATACCTATACCTTTTCGGAGTCTGGAACATTCTGGAAAGTGTCCCTTATGTATTCCTCAGGGGTTGCGGTTTCAATAATATTAATTTCAACATTAATAGGATTACCTAAGATATAGTGTTTAATTCTTTGACCGTTTACCACCCTTGGACTTGTGCCTTCGAAGTTGTTGATTTTTATAGCACCGGAACGATAGACCTCCTCGATAACGTAGGGACCTTCCCATTTTGAGAGAAGTTTTCCTGCAAAAAATCTTAAGCAAGAGTTGAATAATAACACATAATCTCCTACGTTAAACTCACGCTTTTGTATCCTCTTATCATGCCAGCGTTTGACTTTTTCTTTGAATAGCTTGGCATTCTCATAGGCTTGGGTTCTCCATTCATCAAGTGAGCTAATATCAAACAACCTCTTCTCACCGGCAAGTTTGAAGTCATAATTGAGCTCTTTAATAGCCCAATATGCCTTATGTTCAAGTTCAAGAGGTAAATGACACGCTTTTCCATAAACCATCTTATAAGGAGACATGCCCATAGGATTTTTGTGTGCAGTTCTATAGGCCCATAATGCATCATCAAGTTTTTTGGACCAATTCTTTCTAGATCTATTCACAGTCTTTTGCAAAATTAATTTGAGCTCTCTATTGCTCAACTCTACTTGACCACTAGACTGCGGGTGATAAGGAGATGCGATTCTATGATTGACATCATACTTAGCAAGCATCTTACGGAAAGCACCATGAATAAAATGTGAAACACCATCAGTCATAAGATATCTAGGGACTCCAAACCTCGGAAAAATAACTTCTTTAAGCATTTTAATAGAAGTGTTATGATCAGCACTACTAGTTGGAATAGCTTCTACCCATTTAGTAACGTAATCAACAACAACTAAAATATGTGTATAACCATTAGAGGCAAGAAAAGGTCCCATATAATCAAAGCCCCAAACATCAAACGGTTCAATAACAAGAGAATAATTCATAGGCATTTCTTGACGTCTACTAATGTTACCTATTCTTTGACATTCATCACAAGATAAGACAAACTTACGAGCATCTTTGAAGAGAGTAGGCAAATAAAAACCAGATTGTAGTACCTTGTGTGCAGTTCTATCTCCAGCGTGGTGTCCTCCATAAGATTGAGAGTGACACTTACATAGAATTTGTTCCTGTTCATGCTCAGGCACACAACGTCTAATAACACCATCTACTCCTTCTTTATAAAGGTGTGGATCATCCCAGAAGTAATGTCTTAAATCATAAAAGAACTTTTTCTTTTGCTGGTATGTGAAACTAGGCGGTATATATTTAGCAACAATGTAATTAGCATAATCAGCATACCAAGGAGCAGTACGAGAAGCATTGATGACCGCTAATTGTTCATCAGGAAAACTATCATTAATAGGCAGTGGGTCATCAAGAAGATTCTCTAACCTAGACAAGTTATCTGCAACGGGGTTCTCAGCTCCCTTTCTATCAATAATATGCAAGTCAAATTCTTGGAGCAAAAGAACCCATCTAATGAGTCTAGGCTTAGCATCTTTCTTTTCCATAAGATATTTAATAGCAGCATGATCAGTGTGAATAGTAACTTTGGAATCAACAATATAAGGTCTAAACTTATCACATGAAAACACAACTGCTAAGAACTCTTTTTCAGTAGTAGCATAATTTCTCTGGGCAGTATCAAGAGTCTTACTAGCATACTGGATAACATTCAATTTCTTATCGACTCTTTGCCCTAGAACAGCACCTACAGCATAATCACTAGCATCGCACATAATTTCAAAAGGTAAATTCCAATCAGGTGGCTGAACAATAGGTGCAGTGATCAAAGCGTTCTTAAATATTTCAAATGCTTCTACACAATCATCATCAAAGACAAAATGAATATCTTTTTGCAATAAATTAGTCAGAGGCCTAGAGATTTTAGAAAAGTCCTTAATGAACCTCCTATAAAAACCGGCATGACCTAGGAAACTTCTTATACCTTTTATGTCCTTGGGACATGGCATCTTTTCAATAGCATTAACCTTGGCTTTGTCAACTTCAATACCTCTCTCGGAAATCTTATGCCCCAAGACAATGCCTTAATTAACCATAAAGTGACACTTTTCCCAATTCAAGACGAGACTAGTGTCTTCGCATCTCTGCAAAACTCGATCAAGGTTGCTCAAACAATCATCAAAAGAGGATCCATAGACGGAGAAGTCATCCATGAATACCTCACAAATCTTTTCACAAAAGTCAGAGAATATAGCCATCATGCATCTTTGAAAGGTAGCAGGTGCATTACATAAACCAAAAGGCATACATCTATAAGCAAAAGTACCAAAAGGGCAAGTAAAAGTAGTTTTAGATTGATCCTTTGCCGGTACAGCTATCTGAGAGAAACCAGAATAACCATCTAGAAAGCAGAAATGTGTGTGTTTGGATAGTATTTCTAGCATTTGATCAACAAAAGGTAAAGGGTAATGATCTTTCTTAGTAGCTTTATTTAACTTACGGAAATCAATTACCATCCTATAACCTGTAATAATCTTTGCGCGATCAATTCATCTTTATCATTAGGAACAACGGTAATACCTCCCTTTTTAGGAACACAATGGACAGGGCTTACCCATTCACTATCAGCAACGGGATAAATAATACCTGCCTCAAGGAGCTTTAGTATCTCCTTTCTTACCACTTCCTTCATCTTGGGATTTAATCGTCTTTGAGGATCTCTAACTGGTTTGGCATCGTCCTCCAATGTAATTTTGTGTTGACATAATGTGGGACTAACGCCCTTAAGATCATCCAGAGTATATCCAATAGCAGCTTGGTGCTTCTTCAGAGTTTTTAATAATCTTTCTTCTTCTTTCTCTGAAAGGTTAACACTAATAATAACAGGATATATTTCTTTTTCATCAAGATAAGCATACTTAAGATTATCAGGTAATGGTTTGAGTTCAAACATGGGATCACCCTTGGGTGGAGGGGGATCCCCAAGAATTTCAACGGGAAGGTTATGTTTCAGCACAGGTTCCTGTTTAAGGAACACTTCATCTATTTCCTCCCTTTCCTTCATAAACATATCGTTTTCATGGTCTAGAAAATATTGTTCTAACGGATCAGTTGGAGGAACAGCAATGGAAGCAAGACCGATAATCTCATCCTTACTAGGTGGTTCCCTATCACGAGGTTGTCTACTAAACTTAGCAAAATTAAACTCATGAGACATACCATCTATGCCAACAGTGACAATATTCTTTTCACAATTAATCTTAGCACTAGCTGTATTCAAGAAGGGTCTACCAAAAATAATGGGACAAAAATCATCTTGTGGGGAACCAAGAACAAGAAAATCAGCAGGGTATTTAACCTTCCCACACAAAACTTCAACATCTCTAACAATCCCAAAGGGTTTAATGGTATCCCTATTAGCAAGCTTAATAGTAACATCAGTGTCTTCTAATTCAATGGGTGCAATGTCATGCATAATTTCTTGATACAAGGTATAAGGTATTGCACTAGCACTAGCACCCATATCACGTAAGCCATGATAACAATGATCTCCTATTTTAACAGAAATAACATGCATGCCTACGACAGGTCTATGTGTCTTAGTATCAGGTCTAGCAATATTGGCAGTCTCACCACAGAAAGAAATAGCATGCCCATCTAAATCCTCATCCAAGAGATCTTTAACCATAGCAATACTAGGTTCAACATTAATTTTCTCAGGAGGTGTATAAGTCCTAGTATTACTCTTACGAACAACAGTCGAAGCTTTAGCATGATCCTTTATCCTAATAGGAAAAGGAGGTTTTTCAACATAAGCAGTAGGAACAATAGGATCACTATAGGTAATAGTCTTTTCTTCGACTGTAATAGGTGCAACTACTTTCACTTGAACATGAGGATTATATTTAAACCACTTCTCTTTAGGGAGATCAACGTGAGTAGCAAAAGATTCACAGAAAGAAGCTACTATCTCAGAGTCAAGTCCATACTTAGAGCTAAATCCACGAAAAGCATCGGTATCCATAAAAGATTTAACACAATCAAACTTAGGTGTCATACCTGACTCCTTACCATCGTCGGAACCCCAATCTTCAGAGTTGCGTTTAATTCTTTCCAATAAGTCCCATTTGAAATCAATAGTCTTCAGCATATAAGAACCAACATAGGAAGTATCGAGCAGGTTGCGATTATCAAGAGAAAGCCGAGCATAAAAGTTCTGAATAATCATTTCCCGAGAGAGCTCATGATTGGGGCATGAATATAATATTGACATAAGCCTTCCCCAAGCTTGAGCGATGCTTTCTCCTTTGCGAGGCCAGAAATTATATATGTAATTACGATCACCATGAACAAGATGCATAGGATAGAACTTCTGGTGAAATTCCAACTTCAATCGCTTATAATTCCAAGATCTCGTATCATCACATAGCCTATACCATGTCAATGCATCTCCCTTCAAAGATAAAGGGAAGACCTTCCTTTCGACAACATCATCTGGAATACCTGCAAGCTTAAATAATCCACAAACTTCATCCAAAAAGATAAGGTGTAAATCGGGATGCAATGTTCCATCTCCTGCAAATGGATTAGCTAGCAATTTTTCTATCATACCGAAGGAATGTCAAAGTAAATATTTTCATAAAGTTCAGTAGGTTGAGGAGCAACTCTTTGCTCTTCTGGTGGGGGTGAAGATACCCCAAACAAGCCACTCAAAGGATTAGTTTCCATAGTGACAAGTAACAGAAAATTTCAGCACACTATATAAATGTTTCCTTACCAAGTTCCACTCACCAAAAGTGCTACACTCCCCAGCAACGGCGCCAGAAAAGAGTCTTGATGACCCACAAGTGTAGGGGATCAATCGTAGTCCTTTCGATAAGTAAGAGTGTCGAACCCAACGAGGAGCAGAAGGAAATGATAAGCGGTTTTCAGTAAGGTTTTCTCTACAAGCACTGAAATTGTAGGTGATAGATAGTTTTGTGATAAGATAAATAGTAACGAGTAACAAGTAAATAAAGTAAATAAAATGCAGCAAGGTGGCCCAATCCTTTATGTAGCAAAGGATAAGCCTGGACAATTACTAATAATGAAAAAGGAGCTCCCGAGGACACATGGGAATTATCGTCAAGCTAGTTTTCATCACATTCATATGATTCACGTTTGGTACTTTGATAATTTGATATGTGGGTGGACCGGTACTTGGGTACTGCCCTAACTTGGACAAGCATCCCACTTATGATTAACCCCTATTGCAAGCGTCCGCAACTACAAAAGAAGTATTGAGGTAAACCTAACCACAGCATTAAACATATGGAACCATATCAGCCCCTAACGAAGCAACGCATAAACTAGGGTTTAAGCTTATGTCACTCTAGCAACCCATCATCTACTTATTACTTCCCCATGCCTTCCTCTAGGCCCAAATAATGGTGAAGTGTCATGTAGTCGATGTTCACATAACACCACTAGAGGAAAAGACAACATACATCTCATCAAAATATCGAACAAATACCAAATTCACATGACTACTAATAGCAAGACTTCACCCATGTCCTCAGGAACAAACGTAACTACTCACAAAGCATATTCATGTTCATAATCAGAGGGGTAATAATATGCATAAAGGATCTGAACATATGATCTTCCACCAAGTAAACCAATTAGCATCAACTACAAGGAGTAATCAACACTACTAGCAACCCACATGTACCAATTTGTGGTTTTGATACAAGATTGGATACAAGAGATGAACTAGGGTCTTGAGAGGAGATGGTGCTGTTGAAGATGTTGATGGAGATTGACCCCCTCTCGATGAGAGGATTGTTGGTGATGACGTTGGTGATGATTTCCCCCTCCCAGAGGGAAGTGTCCCCGGCAGAACAGCTCTGTCGGAGCCCTAGATTGATTCCGCCAAGGTTCCGCCTCGTGGCGGTGGAGTTTCGTCCCGTAAGCTTGCCCACAATTTTTTCCAGGGTAAAAGTGATGATATAGCAGAAGATGGACTCCGGAGGCCCACCAGGGGGCCCAGGAGATAGGGGCGCGCCCCCTGTCTCCTGGACAGGGTGTGGGCCCCCTGGCATATTTCTTTCGCTCATAAATTCTTATTAATTCCAAAAAGTTGTTTCGTGGAGTTTTAGGACTTTTGGAGCTGTGCAGAATAGGTTTCCAACGTTTGCTCCTTTTCCAGCCAGAATTCCAACTACCGGCATTCCCCCTCTTCATGGTAAACCTTGTAAAATAAGAGGGAATAGCCATAAGTATTGAGATATAATGTGTAATAACAGCCCATAATGCAATAAATATTGATATAAAAGCATGATGCAAAATGGACGTATTAGAGAGCGCTGGGATGATGAAGATAGCCACCGGTGATGGATTCCCCCTCCGGCAGGGTGCCAGAACGGGCTCCCGAGAGGTTTTTGGTGGCTACAGAGGCTTGCGGCGGCGGAACTCCCGATCTAGGTTATTTTCTGGAGGTTTGGGTATTTATAAGAATTTTTGGCGTCGTCTCACGTCAAGGGGGTCTCCAAGTCGTCCACAAGGCAGCGGGCGCGCCCAGGGGGTTAGGGCTCGCCCTCCACCCTCGTGGACGGCTCGGGACTCTTCTGGCCCAACTCTTTTACTCCGGGGGCTTCTTTTGGTCCATAAAAAATCGTCAAATATTGGCACGTCAATTGGACTCCCTTTGGTATTCCTTTTCTGTAAAACTCAAAAACAAGGAAAAACAGAAACTGGCACTGGGCTCTAGGTTAATAGGTTAGTCCCAAAAATCATATAAAATAGCATATAAATGCATATAAAACATCCTAGATGGATAATATAATAGCATGGAACAGTCAAAAATTATAGATACGTTGGAGACGTATCACAGTACTTCTATACTATGGTTGCCAAGTCATCGAAGTGTGATACGTGACGACGATTGATTATATTGAGGATTACCTCGTCCGTGCAATTTTTGCAGAATAATGAGATTGCGTCTTCATCGCGGCAGTCTTTGATCCTGTCCTTGACAAGGAGGAATCTGGCCCAAAAGTGATGGACCGTTTCTTGGGACTGCTGTCTGATGTGGGTAAGATCACTTATATCTGGGTGGGCGGGTGGATTTAAGTCCGAACCCTGACCCAATCTGGGATCCGGAGCTTGAGAAACTTCCGAGCTTTAATAGTTTGGCCTCCGGGATATCAACCAATTTTTCAAGCCCACAGTCCGATTCTAAGTTCGGAGTATGAGCCATGTCTTCCCGCGGGCGAGTATCCGACTCTATGAGCTCGGAGATCCGAACATAGTTCGTCCTCAATGTAGGGGGAGAGTCGTCGCGTTGTTCCTCCACTACCGCTATCTTTTATGTTTATTGATTGTGTTATTGTGTCTCCTATCGACATTCCCTCTCCCCACCATCCTCATTCGTACAGAACTGGTTCCGTGGAAAGGTTTTTACATGGAACTTACATGCACACAACAAAATGGGAGCTCGCGCTATCCCCCTCCTCTTCCCCCTATCCGACCATCAAGTCTAGTCTATGTCTGGTGCTTGTCATGTATCTTGGCGCAAAGATAAGAAGTTTATTGATGTTTCCGGGGGGCAATACCCAAACCCCTGTCCCGTTTCTGTTATCTGGACAACATGTCTCTGTTTTAGCTGGTTCTTTTGACCTTTTTCATTGCGGGCGTGGGAAGAGGAAGCGCTAGTTAACAAGGATTTGTTGCTGCTGTGGGGAAGCATTTCGTTATGGAAGGAGGGGGAGGGGGTGTTGCAGGATTATGGAATGTCGCAGAGACACAGTAATACAGTCAAAAAAAGAACATAGCAAGGTCAGTCGACAAAGGACAATTGTGCCGCGAGAGAAGAAATCATACTGGGGTGAGCTTTTCTGTGTATCATTGTGCTTCTGGTCACGTCAATCGAAAAATAATCGGCTGATGCGAGCGCGTGCGCCAGGGGGGGGGGGTCAACTTTGATTTCTCATCGGGAAAAATATCCTTGTCAGCTCCCGTTTTACGATAAAGGAGGGCTACCGATTATCAGCTCAACTCACTTCACCGAAGCAGTTGCGAGTTGACAGTTTTTCATCGCGTGGGTGGAGGGGAAGTGCTAATTTTGCAATAGGGAGACCGTCATATCTCCGGCTGCCCCACACTTGACCTGCCGAACAACATTTGCTGCAACCTTGATGGTGGCTTTTTTGCATCAGACGGCGTCCTTACGTGTCTGATCGGGGGATCAAGATTTTGTGACAAGTAGCTGATTTTCTTTCTCTCTCCGCACTCTAGCTTCTATATCTCCTCTGCGCAGCTGGTTTCCTCTTTCTCTTGACTTGGTCGTCTGAGTTTCTTCCGGGTTTGTCTAAGATTTCTCAGTTCGATGGAAGACAATCAGCCGCCGGTGGTCCAAAATGAGGAAAGGGGCGGACAAAGGGGAGCTGGTCAAGCAGAGGCCTAGGAAGTGTTGGACACCCCAGAGTTGGATCTGAATCTTCAAACCATGAGTATCTCGGTGCCAAGGATTCAAAACTTACGTGCAACCCAGGTCAATTCAGATCCGCAGATTGAGTCTTGCTACAATATGCTCATGAAAGTGGCATGTACTGGAGGTACACCAAGATCTCTGTCTCAGCAAGCTATTTCTCAAGCCATGGCCTGAGCATGGAGACACATTTCTGCAATATCTCAGGTTTCAGAGCATATCTTTATGGCTCACTTTACCTCTCAAGAATCGATGATGTTCGTATATACTCGACAGCCATGGTCTATGGGTTCAGATAATATCCTCTTAGAGTGGATAGATCCAATAAATGAATCCAAGACTAAGGAGGAATACAAATTCGAGTATATTTATGTGAATGTTCGTGTTTATGGAGTGCCAAGAAACCATAGATCTCTCAATCTTCTACAGAGGATCCTGTCCATAATTGGTAAGCCATCTGAATCCCATCCTTTGCAAGAAAGTATGTTGTTTGCTAGACCGGACTACATTTGGGGTACAACCAAATTTCACATTAAAGATTTAGTGATAGATAAGATCAATCTCACCTTGGATAATAACACTTCCAAAATGGTATATCTTCATTATGAAAGGATTGGTAGAATTTGTCGGTTTTGCGGAGTCATGTTTCATACAGTCCAGCATTGCCAAAAGAGGAATGACATGATCATGGCAAGGGTGAGACACGGAAGTACTATAGAGGATATTTCGTTTTTCAGATATGGGGAATGGGTTATGAATTCAGAGAAAATTCCTAAGCAGCCCAATGAACAGGAAAGAGCTACTAACCCCATACTCAGCAGATTCCAAAGGATGTTCCAAGAGGATAAAGGAAATGATAATGGCAAAAGGGTGATTACTGAAGAACGTCAGTCTACAAGACGATCTCCAATGCATATTAGTTATGAAAAAGGAATCAGAGGAGAATTCTTCATGGGTCAAACCTCATCTGCTGCAAATTCTGCTACTATGGGGCAACAAATCACATCTAAGGATGCCACTAATCAGATTTTGACTATAGGTGATCAAGAACAGCAAAAGGAGGGTAACGCATTCACAAAGCTGGCCATGCATGACAACCATCTAAGCCATAAAATAATCTCAGCCAACCAGTAGGTTCAGAGCATTAGCGCGCTAGAGGGACAAATTGAAGGAGTAAATAAAGAGCAGAGACTATTGCAGAGTATTCAACTTACACAGCAAGCTGGGCCTACAATTCGCAAAGCTCCTACCCTTCAGATTGATGCCGGCCAGCGAGATAGAGAGGGAAGGCGTGAGATCTGCGACCCCGCGATGAAAATTGGGGCCATTAGTACTCATGGAAAAAAAGGAAGAATGAATGAAGGATATTCCACCGTCTATTGAATCGGGAAATTTCAATACAGGTGATTCAAGATTTTCCCCTCCTGGATCAGGAGGTCCGGTTAGGAACCGCTTTAATTTCATTGAGAGATTGGGCAAGCGGACTAGCATACACAGAATTAGAAGCCCAACTCTAGAGTAAGCTGGTTGCCCCTACACTACTCGAAGTAGCACATCTTCTGCAGGACTGGACTCACATGTAGGAGAGGACTACAACTCATGCCATATTTGTTGGGGAACGTAGTAATTTCAAAAAAATTCCTATGCACACACAAGATCATGGTGATGCATAGCAACGAGAGGGGAGAGTGTCATCCACGTTCCCTCATAGACCATAAGCGGAAGCGTTATGACAACACGGTTGATGTAGTCGTACGTATTCACGATCGACCGATCCAAGTAGCGAACGTACGGCACCTCCGCGATCTACACATGTTTAGCTCGGTGACATCCCACGAACTCACGATCCAGTAGAGCTTCGAGGGAGAGTTCCGTCAGCACGACGGTGTGATGACGGTGTTGATGAAGCTACTGACGCAGGGCTTTGCCTAAGCACCGCTACGATATGACCGAGGTGGATTGTGGTGGAGGGGGGCACCGCACACGGCTAAAGATCAATGATCAACTTGTGTCTACGGGGTGCCCCCTCCCCCGTATATAAAGGAGTAGAGGAGGAGGAGGGTTGGCCCTCCCTTGGGCGCGCCATAGGGGAGTCCTACTCCCACCGGGAGTAGGATTCCCCCCTTTCCAAGTGGAGTAGGAGAGGTAGGAAAGAGGAGGGAGAGAAGAAGGAAAGGGGGGCCGTCCCCTTCAGCCAATTCGGATTGGGCTTGGGGGGGCCTTCCTAGGCTTCCTCCTCCTCTATTCCACTAAGACCCAATAAGGCCCATACACTCCCCGGCGAATTCCCATAACTCTCCGGTACTCCGATAAATACCCTAATCACTCAGAACCTCTCCAATGTCCGGATATAGTCGTCCAATATATTGATCTTTATGTCTCGACCATTTCGAGACTCCTCGTCATGTCCCCGATCTCATCTGGGACTCCGAACTACCTTCGGTACATCAAAACACATAAACTCATATTACCGATCGTCACCGAACGTTAAGCGTGCGGACCCTACGGGTTCGAGAACTATGTAGACATGACCGAGACACGTCTCTGGTCAATAACCAATAGCGGAACCTGGATGCTCATATTGGCTCCTACATATTCTACGAAGATCTTTATCGATCAAACCGCATAACAACATACGTTGTTCCCTTTGTCATCGATATGTTATTTGCCCGAGATTCGATCATCGGTATCTCAATACCTAGTTCAATCTTGTTACCGGGAAGTCTCTTTACTCGTTCCGTAATGCATCATCCCATAACTAACTCATTACTCACATTGCTTGCAAGGCTTATAGTGATGTGCATTACCGAGAGGGCCCAGAGATACCTATCCGACAATCGGAGTGACAAATCCTAATCTCGATCTATGCCAACTCAACAAGTACCATCGGAGACACCTGTAGAGCACCTTTATAATCACCCAGTTTATGTTGTGATGTTTGGTAGCACACAAAGTGTTCCTCCGGTATTCGGGAGTTGCATAATCTCATAGTCATAGGAACATGTATAAGTTATGAAGAAAGCAATAGCAACAAACTAAACGATCAAGTGCTAAGCTAACAGAATGGGTCAAGTCAATCACATCATTCTCTAATGATGTGATCCCATTAATAAAATGACAACTCATGTCTATGGTTAGGAAAAACAACCATCTTTGATTCAACGAGCTAGTCAAGTAGAGGCATACTAGTGACATTATGTTTGTCTATGTATTCACGCATGTACTAAGTTTCCGGTTAATACAATTCTAGCATGAATAATAAACATTTATCATGAAATAAGTAAATAAATAATAACTTTATTATTGCCTCTAGGGCATATTTCCTCAGTCTCCCACTTGCACTAGAGTCAATAATCTAGTTCACATCATCATGTGATTTAACACCAATATTCACATATGTATGTGATTAACATCCATAGTTCTCATCGTCATGTAACCAACGCCCAAAGGGTTTACTAGAGTCAATAATCTAGTTCACATTGCTATGTGATTAACACCCAAAGAGTATTGAGGTATGATCATGTTTTGCTTGTGAGAGAAGTTTAGTCAACGGGTCTGTCACATTCAGAGCCATATGTATTTTGCAAATATTCTATGTCTACAATGTTCTGCACGGAGCTACTCTAGCTAATTGCTCCCACTTTCAATATGTATCCAGATTGAGACTTAGAGTCATCTGGAACGGTGTAAAAGCTTGCACCGATGTAACTCTTTACGATGAACTCTTTTATCACCTCCATAATCGAGAAACATTTCCTTAGCCCTCACTAAGGATATTCTTGACCACTGTCCAGTGATCTGCTCCTAGATCAAAATTGTACTCCCTTTCCAAACTCAGAGCAAGGTATACAATAGGTCTGGTACACAACATAGCATACTTTATAGAACCTATGACTGAGGCATAGGGAATGACTTTTCATTCTCTTTCTGTTTTCTTCCATGGTCGGGTTTTGAGTCTTACTCAACTTCACACCTTGCAACACAGGCAAGAACTCCTTCTTTGACTATTCCATTTTCAACTACTTCAAAATCTTATCAAGGTATGTACTCATTGAAAAATCTTATCAAGCGTCTTGATCTATCTCTATAGATCTTGATGCTCAATGTGTAAGCAGCTTCACCGAGGTCTTTCTTTGAAAAAACTCCTTTTCAAACACTCCTTTATGCTTTCCAGAAAATTCTACATTATTTCTGATCAACGATATGTCATTCACATATACTTATCAGAAAGACTGTAGTGCTCCCACTCACTTTCCTGTAAATGCAGGCTTCACCGCAAGTCTATATAAAACTATATGCTTTGATCAACTCATCAAAGCGTTTATTCCAACTCCGAGATGCTTGCACCAGTCCATAGATGGATCACTGGAGCTTGCACACTTTGTTAGCACCTTTCGGACTGACAAAACCTTCTGGTTGCATCATATACAACTCTTATTTAATAAATCCATTAAGGAATGCAGTTTTGACATCCATTTGTCAGATTTCATAAAATGTGACAATTGCTAACATGATTCGGACAGACTTAAGCATCGACACGAGTGAGAAAATCTCATCGTAGTCAACACCTTGAACTTTATCAAAAACCTTTTTCGACAAGTCTAGCTTTGTAGATAGTAACACTACTATCAGCGTCGGTCTTCCTCTTGAAGATCCATTTATTTTCTATGGCTTGCCGATCATTGGGCAAGTCCACCAAAGTCCACACTTTGTTCTCATACATGGATCCCATCTCAGATTTCATGGCCTTCAAGCCATTTCGTGGAATCTGGGCTCATCATCGCTTCCTCATAGTTCATAGATTCATCATGGTCTAGTAACATGACTTCCAGAACAGGATTACCGTACCACTCTGGTGCGGACTGTACTTTGGAAGACCTACGAGGTTCTATAGTAACTTAATCTGAAGTTTCATGATCATCATCATTAGCTTCTTCACTAATTGGTGTAGGAATCACTGGAACTGATTTCTGTGATGAACTACTTTCCAATTCGGGAGAAGGTACAATTACCTTATCAATCTCTACTTTCCTCCCACTCACTTCTTTCGAGAGAAACTCCTTCTCTAGAAAGGATCCATCTTAGCAACGAATATCTTGCCTTCGGATCTGTGATAGAAGGTGTACCCAATAGTTTCCTTTGGGTATTCTATGAAGACGCACATCTCCGATTTGGGTTCGAGTTTATCATGTTGAAACTTTTTCACATAAGCATCGCAACCCCAAACTTTAAGAAACGACAACTTTGGTTTCTTGCCAAACCACAGTTCATAAGGCGTCGTCTCAACGGATTTTGATGGTGCCCTATTTAAAGTGAATGTAGCTGTCTCTAATGCATAAACCCAAAACGATAGTGGTAAATCGGTAAGATACATCATAGATCGCACCATATCCAATAAAGTGCGGTTACGATGTTCGGACACACCATTACGTTGTGGTGTTCCATGTGGCGCGAGCTGTGAAACTATTCCACATTGTTTCAAATGAAGACCAAACTCGTAACTCAAATATTCTCCTCCATGATCAAATCTTAACTTTATTTTTTTGTTATGATGATTTTCCACTTCACTCTGAAATTCTTTGAACTTTTCAAATGTTTCAGACTTATGTTTCATTAAGTAGATATACCCATATCTGCTCAAATCATCTGTGAAGGTGAGAAAATAACGATACCCGCCGCGAGCCTTAATATTCATCGGACCACATACATTAATATGTATGATTTCCAACAAATTTGTTGCTCGCTCCATTGTTCCGGAGAACGGAGTTTTAGTCATCTTGCCCAAAAGGCACGGTTCGCAAGCATCAAATGATTCATAACCAAGTGATTCCAAAAATCCATCTTTATGGAGTTTCTTCATGCGCTTTACACCAATATGACCCAAACGGCAGTGCCACAAATAAGTTGCACTATCATTATCAACTTTGCATCTTTTGGCATCAATATTATGAATATGTGTATCACTACGATTGAGATCCAACAAACTATTTTCATTGGGTGTATGACCATCGAAGGTTTTATTCATGTAGACAGAATAACAATTATTCTCTGACTTTAAATGAATAACTGTATTTGCAATAAACATGATCAAATCATATTAATGCTCAACGCAAACGCCAAATAAAATTTATTTAGGTTTAACACTAATCCCGAAAGTATAGGGAGTGTGCGATGATGATCATATCAATCTTGGAACCACTTCCAACACACATCATCACTTCACCCTCAACTAGTCTGTGTTTATTCTGTAACTCCTGTTTCGAGTTACTAATTTTTAGCAACCGAACAAGTATTAAATACCCAGGGGCTACTATAAAGACTAGTAAGGTACACATCAATAACCTGTATATCAAATATACCCTTGTTCACTTTGCCATCCTTCTTATCCACCAAATATTCAGGGCATTTCCGCTTCCAGTGACCATTTCCTTTGTAGTAGAAGCACTCAGTTTCAGGCTTTAGTCTAGATTTGGGCTTCTTCATGGAAGTGACAACTTGCTTGCCATTCACATGAAGTTCCCTTTCTTTCCCTTTGAACTTTTCTTGAAACTAGTGCTCTTTGTTAATCATCAACACTTGATGCTCTTTCTTGATTTCTACCTTCATCGATTTCATCATCATGAAAAGCTCGGGAATTGTTTTCGTCATCCCTTGCATACTATAGTTCATCATGAAGTTCTACTAACTTGGTGATGGTGACTAGAGAACTCTGTCAATCACTATCTTATCTGGAAGATGAACTCCCACTTGATTCAAGCGATTGTAGTACCCAGACAATCTGAGCACATACTCACTGCTTGAGCTATTCTCCTCCATCTTTTAGCTATAGAACTTTTTGGAGACTTCATATCTCTCAACTCGGGTATTTGCTTGAAATATTAAATTCAACTCCTGGAACATCTCATATGGTCCATGACATTCAAAACGTCTTTGAAGTCCCGATTCTAAGCCATTAAGCATGGTGCACTAAACTATCAACTAGTCATCATATTGAGCTAGCCAAATGTTCATAACGTCTGCATCTGCTCCTGCATAGGTCAGTCACCTAGCGGTGCATCAAGGACATAATTCTTCTGTGCAGCAATGAGGATAAACCTCAGATCACGGACCCAGTCCGCATCATTGCTACTATCATCTTTCAACTTAGTTTTCTCTAGGAACACATATAAAACATAGGGAAGCAACAACGCGAGCTATTGATCTACAACATTATTTGCAAAATACTATCAGGACTAAGTTCATGATAAATTAAAGTTCAATTAATCATATTACTTAAGAACTCCCACTTAGATAAACATCCCTCTAATCATCTAAGTGATCATGTGATCCAAATCAACTAAACCATGTCCGATCATCACGTGGGATGGAGTAGTTTTCAATGGTGAACATCACTATGTTGATCATATCTACTATATGATTCACGCTCGACCTTTCGCTCTCCAGTGTTCCGAGGCCATATTTGCATATGCTAGGCTCGTCAAGTTTAACCCGAGTATTTCTGCGTGTGCAAAACTGTCTTGCACCCGTTGTAGGTGAACGTTGAGCTTATCACACCCGATCATCACGTGGTGTCTCGGTACGACAAACTTTGGCAGCGGGTTGTGATATGCACAAAGCATATCACTCCCCCATAATGTGGTGATCCATTAATATCTCAAAAGAGCCCAATAAGATGCAACTAAAATGCAATGAAGGCTCGAGACTACACACACAAATATATGACGTGCATTGCAACCTACACATGCTAGATTACACAAATCAAGCAAATTAGGAGACACAACATATACAAACACATGCTAGGTACAAAACCTAAACATGCATGGGCTAGTAACTTTCAATGTAGACAATATAAATACAAGTTACCGCCACGAGAAGCATTGGAATGACAAATATGACGATAATTCACTTGACTTGGTTTGAACCATAATGAATGGTGAGAATCATCTTTCTTCATGAACTAGCCAAGTCTCCAATGCCCTCCATACACCTATTGATCAAGTTTGAGCTCGATGGTCCCCAACCACGTTGGGTCCTAAGAAGTTAGTAACAATAGGCTTGGCAACCCAAATGGTCTTATCAACTTTCAACCCACTTTGGGCACCAACAAACTTGGCAAAAGAATTGCCAACATTATCCTTTCTAAGTGAATAATGATCATTAACAATTGGAGGCTTAACGACATTACTGTTGGGACATGATGAAGATATGTGTCCCTTCTCACGGCAAATATAGCAACATGTGCTCCCCTTTCTCTTCTTCTTTACCTTCTCAACATGGAGAACATTATCTTGGTTAGGCATGGGAAGAGGCCTTTCATTATCTTGAGATTGAACTTGAGGCCACTTCCCTTGATGCTTCACACTTGAAGCCTTCTTATTTAATGGACAAGATCTCACATGGTGTCCAACATTCTTGCACTTGAAGCAAATAATGTTGACATAATTCTTGACTTGATCTTGTCCCTTCTTATTGTTCTTGGACTTCTTCTTGTTGGAGATGAAATCAAGTCCTATTTTGTCTTGAGGGTCCTTTTGCACACTCAAAGTATTATCACAACATTTTTCCAAGTCTTTCTTCAAACTAGTGACTTGGGCCTTGAGCTCTTTATTTTCCTCTACAAGGTTAGTATTAACAAAAGAACTAGAGGAAGTAGAGGCTTCATTGTTAGAGCAACAAGGCATGGTGAGCAATTCATCACAAGATGTACCAATATCATGTAGAGAGGATTTGCAAGGGCTAGCACATGGCAATAGGGCATTTTGAGTAGAAGATGTGCTAACATCCACATGAGACTCACATGATTTTACCTTGGTGACCATAGCCTCATGAGATAACTTTAACCCATCATGAGAGATTAGAAGATCCTCATGAGTGTCTGAGAGCTTTTTATGACTTTCTTCCAAATTCCCATAATTGCTAGTTAGCAAATCAAGTTGAGTCCTTAGCTCAACATTTTCTTTCAACATTGATGCTTCACACAAGATAGAGTTAGTAGCACAAGCATCATTATCAATATGAGAGGAGCATGTAGAAACTAGAGACTCCGCATGAGTAGCTTGAAGTTCCCCATGAGACTTAGAGAGTTTGGTGAGCTCTCCTTTGACATTCTTGTAGCCAAGGTCAAGTTGATCAAAATCCTATTTAAGTTTACAATGAGTAACTTCAATCTCTTCTTTTAAAGACCTCAAGTCACTAAGACATTGATGAGCCTTAGCAAGTTCATGCTCAAGTTGTTCACTTTTTGCTTGATCGTTAAGAAATGAGTCATTACGTTTTTGAAAGCAAGCAAGAACATCTTGGAACATTGTATAAGTTTTATTTTTAGCTCTATGAAGAGTTTTCCCAATCTCATAGAGATTTTGAGTCAACTCATCATCCTCATCCTCATTACAACTATCATCATTATCACTAAGAGAAGATGATACCTTGTCATTAATTACCTCTTGCCATGAGGCACATGTGAGCAAAGGGGGTTGATGATGATTCTTTTGGAGAAGAGGGTTCTTCATCAATCAAGCATGCCTCATATTTCTTGATTTCCTCTACATGGTTAGTAATAGAACAACTAGAGGAAACCAAAGCATTTCTATCAAGTCAACATGGGAGATCAAGCATATCATCACAAATGAGCTTAACACCATCATCGCAAGATATTTCCTCACTCACCATGTCATTACCTTGTGGCACGCCACATGTTGGTGAAGTGGAAGATATTGAAGTGTCCAAGTAATTGGAGGTGGAAGCAATAGAGAGTTCTTCATGATTTAAAAATGTGGAGAACTCCTCCATTAACTCCCCGAAAATAATATTATCTTCATCAAGATTAGACCCACCATATATATCTTCAAGTTTGGTCCAAGCCTCATGAGCCGACTTGCAAGTCGAGATTTCCTTAAACACTTCGAAGGATATAGCTTGGTGAATGGCACTCAAAACTTGACTATCAAGATGCATATCCTCAAGTGATGGAGATTGTCCATCCTTGAGATTTGAATCCCCTACAACAACAATCCGCAAAGCATTTGGACCCATGGCCCGAAAGTGATAAAGCATGCGTAATCTCCACATAATGTAATTTGTGCCATTAAAACAAAATGTGTCATCGTGCACTAGTTCACTAGTCGACATCATTACTCTCTAGGAGGTGAAGCCTGATAAGGAGAGACCGGGCTCTGATACCAATTGAAAGGACCACGATGTCGCCTAGAAGGGGGTGAATAGGCATTTTAAAATCTTTTACGGATTTGGCTATATCCTAATGCGAAAATAAACTAAGCGGATACTTTTCAAGCACAAATCCTAAATATACTAGGCTCACTAAGTGCACCAACAACTTAGCATAAACAAGATGGGAACAACGAGGATATGAGTAAGCACAAGTAAGTCACACAAACTTACTCAATGTATATCACGAGATATGGAAATGAATAATACACACAACCACAAGTAAGCAATACAAGCTTACACAAATTGTATCACAATATATGGGATTGAATGATACAAGCAAACTCAAGTAAGTTACACAAACTTACTTGAGCAATATCGCAATATATGGAAGTGTATGACACAAGTTAGCAATTCACACTAATCACAAAGTATATCAATAGTAGCAAGTATGAATTGTGGAATATGAAGTGTAGGCCTAGATAATCTCTACAAGGAAATGGCCAACACAATATAATGAACCACCACAATATAATGAGGACAACAAGATATAGTGAATGCACGGTCAAATGACCAAAGTAAACCACAAGTAAGGAGTTAGGGTTAGGGATAACCAAAGTCACGGAGACGAGGATGTATCCCGATGTTCACTTCTTTGGAGGGAAGCTAGTCACTGTTAGAGAGGTGGATGTTACCACGAAGGCACACCAACGCCACGAAGGCTCACCCTGTTCTCCTTGAGATATCACCACGAAGGCGATCCCCAAACACTAGTGGTAGACCTTGAGGCGGCATCCAAACCTTCACAAACTTTCCGGGGAATAAATCACAAGTTGATTCCTCACCGGAGCACTCCTACCGCCTAGGAGTCTCCAACCTCCAAGAGTAACAAGATCAAGGGGGAAATGCTCAAGACTTGCTCAAATCACAAATTGCTTTGGTCAAAAGAGAGAGGGGGAGTGGTTGTATGCTTGGATGAAATCTCTCTCAAGATTTCTCACAAATCTCTTCGGGGTGTAGCACGAGAAGGCTCAAATCCCTCTCTCTCAAATCCCACCAAAAGCAACTAATGCTATGGAGGATGGGAGAGGAGAGGAACAATGGAGGAGGTCAACCAATGAACCCTAGATCCATGGGATAGTTTTCCCCCAAATGGATTGGAGTTTTGAGGCTTGGGGGAGGAGGATAGAGCTCAAAAGAATGGGGAAATCTCATATCCAAAGAACTCTAACTTGATGGGGAAGAAGGGTGCCTTATATAGTGCCCACCAAATCTGCCCGTTACGCACAGAAAAACGCAGCCCGGAACTTCTGGGCAAGCCCGGAACTTCCGGGGCCCCTATTGGACACATATGTGCAAACTCTCTGGTTAACCCAAAACTTTCCCCAGAACTTGCCCGGAACTTCCGGGGGCCGGAAGTTCCGGGCTGCCCGGAACTTCCATCCCCGCAGAAAACAGCCAGCATACTGAAAGTAAAACATGCATAACTTTTTCATACGAACTCCGATTTGGATGATCTTGGGCTCGTTTTGAAGCTATGGAAAAACCCCAGGTCCTCACATAGAGAACCATCCAAGATGAACCAAAATTGAGGATGCCAAATATGCAAATGTGTTATCATATATTTGGGAAACCTATTTGGCTTTGGATTTTGTTTGGTATATAGGATAGGGGTGGAATTGTGTAAAGAAGATGTTGACTTGAGCAAATCCATCATGAAACCCTTTGATCCCCTCTTAATAGTGCAGGATCCCTATAACTCAAGAATCATAAAAGAGCTATACTACATAGCTATCGAGAATCCATTCTTGAGTGTATGTGTTTCTTCGGTGGTCATCATTCCACAACACTAACGTCAAAGGAACTAATACCTTTGACTCGAGCCTTTCACTTGAGCTTGATGTTGATGTTTCTTCTTGGCTCAAGTTGAAGGCAAGACATTGGTGAAGTCTTCAAGTAGCTCCCCCATACACAATGTGGGAAGCTTTGCTTTGTATTCATCTTCACGTGTCCATCACATGATCATCTGCAATCTTCAAGCATGTAATTCTCCAGACTGCCTATCTTGAACTTGCCCTTGTAAACCATGATCATCATCACTTGATGTCATCCTCTCATGGGCACTTGAAATCTTTCTCTTGATGTAAGTCCATGAGAATCACCTAACCCACACAGACATAGAAAACACATAGAATGAGTTAGTACACAAAGCGCAGTTGACCAATTCTAACCATACCACAAGACCTCATGTGGCACATGATTTGCGCTTGTGTGTTGACCATCTTTGAATTCAATCTTCGATCTTCATCTTGGTCAACATTTATCTTTTCTCCATGATTAATCTTGATGCACAACTATATGTATATGGCATTCATTCTGAATCCATTCAATCTCCTTGCATCACCCATGGAACAAACCTTACTATATAACTTGATTTCATTGTTTCTTCATAGGAATTGTCATTCATTATCAAGTCTCAATGCATATATTTATGTTGATGGATTTAATCCATCAATTCATCCAATATTCTTCATGCATTGCAAATGGAACTTTCCTTCAAATGTATATCTCAATGCAAACTTAGTCCATTAGGATTGTCATTTCATTACCAAAACCATACATGGGGACTATATGTACTTTCAATGTGGCATGACGACCTCCAAATCAATGTACATATTTCTAATTTCCATGTTATCCTTGCTTTAGTAGTTAATAGAGTAACTAGGGAGGAGTTTGCTCTGGTTTGTATCTATGGAGATCCCTACCACCACCAAACAGACCAGATTTGGGACCTTGTGGCATATTTTGTGTATGGTAATGCCAACAAGCCAATAGTTTGTATGGGAGATCTTAACAACATCTTGTATGATATGGACAAAAGTTCTCCCCATATGAATACTACTCGTATGCTTGCATTTTGTAATCTGGTCAAAACTTGTGGTTTATTTGACCTTGGCTACAGTGGTCCGGCTTACACTTGGACAAACAAAAGATATTCTTCCAATCCTATATATGAATGACTTGATAGATGTGTAGCAAATGCAGAACGGTGTGCTCTTTATCCTGTCACTAATGTTTATAACATGCCTATCACTATTAGTGACCATGCTCCCATTCTTGTCTCTACAGAAGGCAAGTTTAAAAAGCCTTTGCAAAATTTTAAATTTGAGAATTGGTGGCTTATGGAAGAATATTTTCAACCTTGTGCAAAATCTGCTTGGCAAAGCACTGCTCATAGGCCTTTCTATGCAAGGACTAACCACCTTGCAGGAACATTGAAGGAATGGTGCAAAAAGAAAAAACCAATTAACCAGGAACTCAATCGATTGGAGGAGCAAATAAAAAATATACAAATGAAGCCGATGCAGGAACAAAATCATAAGCTTGAAGCATCTCGCATGAACAGGTATGAAGAAAATCTAACAAAGTTGACAGAATTTTACAGCCAAAGGGCAAAAAAAAACATTGGGCAACTAAAGGAGACAGGGACACAAGTTACTTTCATAATGCTGTCATCAAGCGCAGAAGAAAGAATTAGATTGTTTCAATCACAGATATGAATAATGTTACTCATTTTAATCCTGAAAAAATTGCTCGTGTATTTGTGGACTATTTCAAACAAAATTTTCCAGACTAATAATGCAAATCATGGAAGGCCATACCTATGAACTCAACCAGATGTTCATCATGAAGATCCTACTACTAGTATTCCCGACAAGTAGGAAATTTGGCAGATACTAAATGAGATGAGAAGAAATGCTTCACCAGGACCAGATGGACTAAATGTAGCCTTATATATAGCAGCATGGGAATGGATTGGAGATGATGCAACTGATTTGGTAAGGAAATTCTATATCACAGGTATCATGCCTAGTCATATTAACAATACAAACATTGTCTTGATACCAAAGAAAATTGTTTGCAAGACTCCTGCTGATTTTAGACCTATTAGTCTTTGTAATGTCATTTACAAAATCATTGCTAAAACTTTGGCTAATAGGTTAAAGCCACATCTCCCTGATTACATCCATCCCTCTCAGCAAGCCTTCATTCAAGGAAGGAGAATTAGTAACAATATCATTATTGCTCAGGAAATTACTCATTCTTTTACCCTGAGATCGTGAGTTCTCTTGCCTTTATGCTAAAAATTGATCTTGCTAAGGCTTTTGACTGTTTGCATTGGAGCTTCATTTTCTATGCCCTAACTCGTAAATGACTTCATGATAATTTTATTAATTTAATCCATGCATGTATTTCCACTCCAATGTTCTCTGTCATAATAAATGGCCAAGCATATGCGAGATTCCGTAGCAGCAGAGGAATCAGACAAGGTTGTCCCCTCTCACCTTATCTTTTTGTTCTTGCCATTAATGAGCTTTCTATCTCTATGCAAGAGGCCATGATGTCCAAGCATTTGACAGGTATTTCTCTTGGACCAAAATGCCCCTCAATTCATTCTCTCATGTTCGCTGATGACTTATTAGTCTGTGGCCAGGCCACCATACAAGAAGCAATTACAATGAATCAAATCATCCAATCTTTCTGTACACAATTTGGTCAAACTCCAAATTGGAGCAAATCTGCTATTCTATTTAGCAAAGGAGTTGACATCAACACTCAGAATGCCATCAAGAATATCTTTCATGTTCCTACTATAGATCAAAATTCCACTCACTTGGGCCATCCTCTCATTCTTCCTGCCAAAGACAGGGCATATGCCTACAACTTTGTCATTGACAAAGTCAAGGCCAAACTTCCTGGCTACAAAGCAAATAAACTCTTGCATGCAGGAAGACTCACCCTAATTAATTCTGTTTTTGCTTCAATCCCTGTTTATTATATGTCTAACATTCTTTTTCCTAAAAAGTTCTTGTCAAAGCTTATTGCTATCATTAGAAACTTTTGGTGGACAGGGATAAGAGAAGAAACCAGTGCTAAATCTCTTCGCCTTAGAGCCTGGAAGGACATATGTTCCCCTAAGAATGAAGGTGGATTAGGTATCAAAAACATGCAAGCCACTAACAGAGCTATGATTCTTTCTGCTGCTTGGAGAATAGTGGAACAACCCAACAGTCACATTTCCAAAGTCCTTCAATCTAAATATTTTCCTGATACTTCCTTTTGGAGAGCCAACCATAATGTTCCTAAATCTGCCTTTTGGACAACTATTCTCAAAGTTATACCTATGCTCATCAACAACTCTTTTTATCAACTTACCGAATGGAACACATCTATTTGGAGCTCTCCCTGGTATAATGGCTGGAGCACAATTTACGATCATCTGGTTATCCAAGATAGTGATTTTGTTTACCCTGCAATAGTCAGAGACCTTTGGCTGCCAAATCAGAAACTTCGGAATACTAATCTTATTTGCAACCTTTTTGATCATGATATTGTCGTAGAAATAATCCAAACGCCCATTATCCAATCCGGTGGAGAAGATCTTTTGTGTTGGAAACTAACTCAAACAAGACAATTCAACTCCAAAAGTGCTTATAAATTACAACTCCAAAAGTGCTTATAAATTATGCCTGCAGGTGATGCAACAGGAAGGAGAGCCGCAACCAAGGGTCATTCCAGACAATACAAAAGCCCTTTTAAAGCAGATATGGAAGGCTAAAGACATTACACCAAGGATTCAAACATTTGCATGGAGGCTAATTAGAAAAGCGCTTCCAACAGGTAAAAGAGTAGGTAAATATTCAAAGCATATAGATAAAGAATGCTCAAGATGTAGTGCTGAAGAAGATGAATGACATATCTTTTTTACTTGTCCTTGGGCTAGAGCAGCTTGGTTTGTAAAAACATGGTACATTAGAATGGACAACTTTATTAGTAACTCCACTTCAATCATCACCATTATTTTAAATCTGCTCAGTTCAGACCACCATCATGCAAGTTTAAACAATATTTTCACATTCATGTGGTGTCTATGGAAAGCTAGAAATGAGAAGCTTTTCCAAAGGAAAGGCGGCTCCCCTGTATAGGTCTCTTTTGCAGCACAAGCAATTACAAACTCTTTTAAATTAGAAATAGATCATAATAATCTATGCAAAAATAAGATACCTATGCATGAAAAAAGGGAGGAACTAAGGCAGGGGAACACAATTGATGCATCCAAGCTTTCTACACAAAACACATTCTTCACAGATGCAGCATGGAATCTACAGGAGAGCCAAAACGAAAATGAAGGAGCACAAGCAGGAATAGGTGTCTACATTCAACTTAAGCAAGGTTACTTAAACCTTCAAGCATCCATTTCAGCTATAGGGATGATAGCTAATTCAGCTGTTCAAGCGGAAGCACAGGGTCTAAAGTTGGCAACAAATCTTTTGGAATCCCTACACATTCAGGAAGTTGCGGTGCTGACAGACAACCTCACTGTGGCAAAAGCTGCAGCAGCAAGATCGCCAAGGAAGGAACCAGGGAATTGGCAGATAAGAAGCTATATAGCAGACTTTTGTGCAATGACAGAGTTCGAGAATATGCGCATGAAGCTGCAAGGTTAGCAATCACACATGATCATGTAGCTTCTCCTATCCATAGGTTTAGTTGCACTAATCCTGTTCATACTAGAGGGCATTGTCCCCTGCTTCAGAGATTAATGCACACTCAAATACAGGGATTTGTACTTCTATGTGTAAATTGTTTCTCAGATTAATGCAATAGTATGGGCGCCTGGTGCGCCGTTTGTTTGTTAAAAAAAGATTTCATGACAGACCCGAGCCACGGACCGACTCGTCGACGTGACGGGTGTTTCAAAAAAGCATGCTCGGGAGCTGGCGTACACCTCTGTACACCACCGTATTCCACCGAGCGATATCATTTTCCTCCGACCGTATATCCTGACATGGACCCACTAGCGCTCATCCCAAGAGCCGGACCAACGACCAGGATAACATGTGCAGCTGCCGCCCAACTCAGTAACGCCGCTCTCGGGACACAAGAGATTATTTGTATTTGATTGCAAGGTTGTTTGAGAGAGACCATCTTCATCCTACATCTCCCACAGATTGATAAATATTAGGTCATTCACATGAAGGAAATTTGTGTTGTCCTACAAAACTCTGCTCTTCGAGGCCCAACAGAGTCTACAAGAATAAAGTTGCATGGTAGACATCACCTGCATCCACTCTCTCCTAACAGACATAATCGTCCAAAGATGCACCATCGAAGACTGCCGCATTACGGTGCTTGCACGTTTCCCAAAGAACCAAGGTCGTGGAAGTATCGTGGTCCTTCCGGCGTTGCGGATCAAGAGAGAGGGAGGATCACCAATGCAACAGTCGATCGTCAGGGCTGGAGGAGTTTGTTGTTTGTATCATAACCTGAGTTGTGATGCTTGCGTGTTTACATGGCACAAGAGGAATTCCAGCTGGCGCTTTTCATGAGCAATAAGAAAGAACGAGAGTTTGTTTATTGATCGAGTAAGTCCACATTGCACATCTGTACACGAAAATGTTTGTTTGTGTTGTACAATGAAAATACCTCTTTTTTTTTGTATTCTAATGTAACTACTTTGCCGCAAAAAGAAAGTTCTAATGTAATTACTTTTTTTCGAGAGTACGCAAATTGCGTACCATAGCTTGATAGAAGATAGAAAGCGTATGTACAAGAGTTTAGATGCATCAGAGCCACAAGTCGGCTGAGGCATGAAGGACACTCCACTCCTACTCCTGCTATCTCACACTACTACTCACACCACACGCTAACTCCTTTTCCTCCTGCAAGCATCCACAAATGTAGCTCTTCGAAGATCCTTGTGACTAGCTCCGTGGCACTCATCCAACTGGAATTATCGCGGAACACTCGGTTGTTTCTTTGTTTCCATATGCTCCAGCAAACTAGGCTCACAAGTGAGTCGAAAGCACGGCGGTGTGTTTTTGTGGATGTGTTTGCAAGCAGCACCCCACCAAGTCTCCAGAGTGTTGTTGCCATCGGGTATGAGTAGTGTATCTATCCTGCTCCTGGAGAAGGTCGTGAACCATACTTGCTTAGAGTAGGCACATTGAGTCATAATGTGGTCTACGTTGTCCTCTTCTTGGTCGCAGAGAAAGCAAGATGAAGTTTGTTCTTGTAGACCATGTCGCAGCCTACGGTCAGAAGTCCAGACATGGTATTGCAAAGCTAGCCACATGAAGATTTTGATGGGTAAAGGTGCCCATCACTTCCAGATCCAGCAAGCAAATGCGGCCTTAATTGCTCCCATGAATATCATCTTATAAGCCGAAGCAGAAGTGTAGACTCCGTGTTCGTTCCATGGCCAGATCGCCTCATCTTGCTGGTTGGGGTTGAGCTGCGTGTTCAGCATGATCTCCCAAAGTCGGATCAGCTGGATTAGGCCATTGGTGGACAACTCTCCTGTTATGTCCGATGCCCATCTATGATTTAGTAATCTATCCTTCACCAATCTCTTGTTGGCGTTTTGGGTGCGAATCAGTTTCTTGACATCAGGTGCAATATCATCGATCGAGGCCCCATCAATCCATCTGTCCTTCCAAAATAGCACCTTATCCCCAGATCCTAACCTCCAATGCACCAAGCTGTTGAAAGCTATCTGAACTTGTGGGTCGCATGTCATCGGCAGACCGTGCCATGGTTTAGAGGGATCAGTGCGTCGCATCCACTCCCAGCGCAGTCTTAAAGCTAGACCATGTCTTTTTAGGTCCATGATGCCGAGGCCGCCCAGCTCCTTAGGTCTACATACCTTTTGCCAAGAGACTAAGCACTGCCCTCCATGAATCTGCTCTGTTCCTTCCCAGAAGAAAGCTCGACATCTCTTGTTCACACACTCAACAACCCATTTTGGTGCATCTGCCACAAGTAGATGATGCATCGGCCTAGCCATAACGACGTCATGAACAAGAACCAGCCGGCCTGCGCGAGTAATAAGTCCTCGTTGCCATCCAGGGAGGAAGTTCAAAATGTTGTCCACGATCGGTTGCCACTCCGCTCGAGTCAGTTGCCAGATAGATAGCTGCAGCCCGAGGTATTTGCATGGAAATTTGTCCATCTTCCATGGTAGGGCTGCTGCTACAAGTTCCTTGTCTCCTTCCTCCTCGCGGATCAGAATTGCTGCAGATTTAGCAAAGTTAATTTTCAGTCCCGATGTTGTCCCAAAAATGAGCATGGCCTCTTTGACGAACCGGAGATCAGGCAGAGAAGGCCAGATAAATAGCACCACATCATCAGCATATATCGAGATTCTTTGCATCGAGGTGCAGCCTGGCATCGTACTGAGGACTCCCATCTCCTGGCCTTTAGACACGATCGATGTCAGGACATCCATGGCGATGACAGAGAGTAGGGGAGAGATCGGATCGCCTTGTTTGAGACCTTGGGCATGCATGAATTTCGGCCCAACATATCCATTTACTACCACTCTAGACGAAGCTGTGGTAAGTAGGGTTGCAATCCATGAGAGCCAAAGATCAGGGAATCCCTTGGCCCTGAGGACTTCAAAAAGGAAGGGCCATGCTATGGTGTCGAAAGCACGAGATATGTCCAGCTTAAGCATAACTCCCTTGGCCTTCCTACGGTGAAGGGATCTGGCCACTTGTCGAACTAGCACGAAGTTGTCGTGCAAGTTTCTCCCTTTTATGAAAGCCGATTGGTTTGCTTGAACAAGTTCACACATGCGAGGGCATAGCCTATTGGACAGAAGTTTCGAGCAGATTTTGGGCAAGCTGTGCACCAACGTTATGGGCCTGAAGTCTCCAACGTGGCAGGCATCTGGCCTCTTGGGAATGAGAGTAATCAAGGCCTGGTTGAGCCGGCCAAAGCCATGCCCATTATCCATGAAGATCTTGTGAATCACTGCCATAATATCATCCTTGATGATGCTCCAAGCTTTCAGGAAGAAAAATCCAATAAATTCGTCCGAATCCGGGGCACGGTCCGAGGGCATCTCCTTGATGGTTGCCCACACCTCCTCCTCTGTAAATATCGCGGTCTGATCCTCCAAGTCCAAGGGTGTGATGCCTAGAAAGTCTAGGTCCAGAGTGTGCTCGCGAATAGTGGACATACCCAGCAACTCCTTGTAAGTATCATAGAATATGCGTTCCTTGCCAGTTTGATATGTGATCAGGTTTCCCTCATGTGAGAGAGCAGGGATGAAATCCTTAACTTTTCTGCCGTTGGCCACGAGGTAGAACAGTTTGGAGCTAGCGTCACCATCCTGGAGCCATCTAATTCTAGACCTCTGCCGTGAAATTGTCCTCTCTAGCGAAGCTAGACCCAAGGTGGTCAGCTTGAGAGTTCTCCTCAACCACCTCTCTCCCTCAGAGAGCCTCCTTCTTTCCTGAGCGACGTCTAGCTGGAAAATAACCCAATTGGCGATAGCTATAAGCAGCTTAACATTGCCCGTTTTCTTCTGACCCCAAGCCGTAAGAAATCTCGCCGTGTTCCGGAGCAGGAGGTCGATCCTCTTAAAGGGGTCGGTGATCTCCGAGTCGCATTGCCAGGCTTCTCTCACCGCATCCTCAAATCCCTCGAGCTTCGTCCAGAACAGCTCAAATCTGAACCTCTGGTGTGGATGCAAATGCTCATGCAGGGCCAAGTGCAGCGGGCAGTGGTCCGAAGAGGCCGTTGACAAGGCCTGCAGAAGGCAATCCGGGTGCTCCATCTCCCAATCCACCGAGACCAGTGCTCTGTCGATTTTGGTGAGGGTCGGGGCCTCGCGTTCGTTACTCCAAGTGAACTTCCTGCCGTGTAGGAACAATTCTTTCAAGCCAGTGCCATCAACGAATTGGCGAAACCTGTGCATCATTCTCCTATCCAGGTTCGTATTGCTTTTGTCCGAGGCTTGCATAATCATGTTGAAGTCGTCAATGACAAGCCATGGCCCTAGGCAAAGCAGCCTTCTAGCAGTTAGTTCTTCCAGGAAGGCGATTTTCTCCTCATCTTCTTGCGGGCCGTAGATAGTGGTTAGCCACCAGGGTGCACCGTCGATGGGTGTCACGTAGCCAGTGAAAAAGTTTGTGTCAAGCACATGGTTTGAAATGCGCGCCAATGAAGAGTTCCAAGCAACCAGGATACCACCCCTGGTCTCGATTGCCGGAAGATAAGCAAACCCGTCATAGGCGGGGCCTAAACATTGCATAACCGTAAAATCGTCAATACATGCCAATTTAGTCTCCTGAATACAGAAAATCACCGGGTGAGTCGTATCTGCGAATTCCCGCAGCGCCTTTTTCTTCGCGGGGCTGTTGAGGCCGCGCACGTTCCAGCACACCAACTCCAGATTAGGCGACGACATAGCAGCAGATAGTCGCGCCAGGGCCTGCCAATTAGGCAAGCACAGTCACCCTCGTGGCCTCCTCCTTGCCCAGGTCAAACGGGATAGATTTGCCGAAGATGGCCGCAATCGCCTTGAGCTGAGGCTCCTAGATTGGCGAGTCGAACAGTTCGCGCAACTATCCCAGCGTACCATCGTGCACTGCCAGATCGTCATGCGCAATGCCAAGGGCCTTTAGCGGCACCGCCTCAGCTGCCATGGCCTTTGATTTTTTCGGTCCTGCCATCGCCGAGGAGCGAGTATTGCGCCGTGGCGTGAACGGGTCAACGCTGGAATGCCCACCGCGAACCGCCTCGATCTGTTTAAGAAGAGGGGGGCCAGTTTTTTTAGAATTCCCGCACAGAACGTCTTCAGGTTTCCAATAGCAATCTGCTCCTTCAGCGGCATGGTCTGGGACGTAGCGTCATGCATGGGCGCGTCCAATCCATGCACAACAATGTCCAATCCCTGTCCATGCATCCCGGACCCAGAGGCCAATACATTATTGCCCCGGGTGGCATCCACCAATGGAAGTTGTGGCCCTGCCACAGATGCAAGTGGGTCTCTCTCTGGGTACCCCTGTTGCCCCTCCAACGGTGGGCCACCCTGAACAGTGCTGGCTAGGATCAGCTCTGGCACCGGGGCCTAGCCGTTTGGCATATCAGTCCGCACCAGCCCGTCTCCCTGCACCGATGCCGATGCTGCGATGGGATCAGCACCTTGCCCCTCCTCCAAGATGGTCGTTTGAATCTGGTCAGTCACATCGGTCTCTGTCAGAGTCCTAATCTCCTCGGGAGCAGCAGCAAGAGTTGCTACCAGATGGCCAATCGCATCCGTCTCCAACTGTGGGGATGCTTCCAGGATAGTGGTGATAGGTGGAGCCACCACCGCATCAGCCTGAGGGGCCAAAGCCTGTCGCTCCGGTGGGTCCAGATGAGTCACCTGCACCTGGTTGTTGACTGGCCCAACTGGATGTGCGGCAATCGCCAGATCCTGTGTGGGTGGTGTGGCCGCCAGCCGTCCAGTGGCGCAATCTCCTGCTCCAGTGTTTTTAGTAGGCGCCCGTGTGTCTGGCCGTGGCATCGACGGCGCGGCGCGGGGAGGCGACGGCGCCAACTGTGGTGCTGGGGCTGGCGTCTCCCTCCCAAAGCTCATCGCCGGAATACGCCAGTCTGATGGTACGATTCTACCCACCAGGGCCTGCCTGTAGGAACGACCTCCATTGTAAGCCCCTGACTGAGACGGTCCGCCACCGCGCGAGTCCCGAACGCCCCTGGTCCAAGGCAGAACCTGCCAGCATCCTCCGCCGGAGAAGTCGCCTGAATTGTACGGGAAACCACTTTGGCCGCTGCTGTCTGAGCTAGATGGCCGAAACCAATCCGGCGGGTCTGCTATCCCCCATCCTACCAATGTGAATTAGGATCTTGTACTCCAGTAACTGACGGTAAACAGGCCAACGATCCGCCGGGTTGCCCAGATCAGGTGGTTCTGGCATCCAAAGTCGCTTACAGACAGGCACCTCATCAGGATCGACGCACCATGCCCGCAGCTTGAGCATCGATAAATCTTCCCTGTTGGCTGTCTCCGGTGCGAGGCTCTCCACCAAACACGACGAACCAAGGAGCTCAGCTGCCGTGTCTCTGGTCCAGGCATGGGCTGGGATGCCCTCGATCATCACATCCACTTGTGTGCGCATCAGCCTGGATGTTGCTTGTGCCTGCCTTAGCCATGGTCTGAAGAACAGCTTGAAAAACTCATGCTCAACCGAGTCCTGCGCCAGCACCGTGTTCCTGAGCCTCGGTGTTGCAAACACCACCAAGAAGTCCTCGGGATGGAATTTGTGGACAGAAAAGCGGTGCCTTGGGATCCGCAACTTCTCCGAAATGGCTTCGGCAGCCTGCACACAGGAGACCGCCAGCCGAGGGCCACCAATGTATGCAACCACCGCAGACTGAAGTCGCCTCTCCATGTCGTCGACCTCATGGGAACGGCAGAGCATGCAGATCTCGCCAGCAGCTGACGACGCTTGCCAGGGCTCCACGGGTACTGTAATGGTCGCGACTGGCATGAATCCCCCCACAAGTGGATCCTGCCGAGTCGCCGGCGACAGTCTCCCCGCGAGTCTGGTAGGCGGCAACAGCTGGGTCGTGCGCGCAACCTTAGCCATGGCGTCCCTTCGCAGGTCCTCCTCCGACCTCGGGCTCCGTGATTGCCTGCAGTCAACGGACTCATGACCCTCCAGCCCGCAGTGGATGCATCTCGGCGGGAAGGTGCAGTCATCCCTGCGGTGCCCATCCCTGAAGCACTTGAAGCACAGCCCGAAGAGGTCAGGCGGAACTTCCCGGTGCTCGATTTGGATCTGCGGCGAGCGGGGCCTCTTCCTGCCCCCCTCAGATTGCCGCTGCTTCTGCGTCGCCTTCCTCCGGCGCCAGAGCGTCTTGCGCGAGGGACCCGGGTGCTTCCAGGCCGCATCAGGCGCCGACGCCGTCACCGGGCCCGTCACCGGAGCCCGAGAAGCCGCCTGCGCCCCATCCGACGAGCCAGCGGATCCAGGCGACCCCGACAGCCCCAAGCCCGACACCACCGGCTGGGGGCGCGAGGACACCGAGGCCGGACTCGCCGGGCCGGAGGCCATGAGAGCGGAGAGTGGCCGCCGGGGACCGGAGTGGTCGCCGGCGCGGGTGTGAGGTGGACGCCGGGGCCGGGGTGGCCACCGGCGGTGGGAAGGGGAGCGGAGGGGATAACGTCCGGGGCGAAGGAACTTGGATCTCGGAACACACGGTTTATTCTAATGTAATTACCATGGAGTCATTTTCACTCTGGTTTTTCGCATATTACTGGCACCTAAAGAACACACTGTAATGTAACATTCTATAGGAATCATTTGTGGTAGGCAAAGAGAATCACTGTACTAAAGAATCAACATTTTTTCTATTGGTCGGCCTATCTGTGCGAGCAAATCAGCATGACTGCCCACGATTTAGGGTTAGTTCTTTTGACAACTTAAAAATAAGTTGTAGCCTTCTCAGCCTTTTTCTTTAAGTAGCATCTATTATTCATTGAGACTTCTACAAACTAGATATGACTAATTTAGAAGTCTCAAAACTTTACCCAAATGATAAGTGCTGCCAGACATGTGACAGGGAGCACTCCGGCCCTGACGGTTTTTTACAAGTAAATTTGCCATCTAAAAAAACTAAACCCAAAAAATAAACTGAAACTTGCCATGCTTGACAAGTAAAGCTGCCATCCTCGCGTCACTAAACTTGCCATAAAAATTTTTGGAGTTTTTTTAACACAGTACAGAGGCAAGCACTCATACATACGCGCATACACTCAACCCTATGAATACACACACACGCACCCTGCCCCTATTAGCACCTCCGAGATACTGAGCCATCATATCATCCATAGCCGGAAATCCTGAAATAAATCCAGAAATAATGCGAGCACCAGGACTTGAACCCTGACAGGTTGGGGATATCACTGTCCCTCTAATCATTCAACCATAGGTTGGTTCGCAAAAATGTTGAGAATTGTCATGTGTTAGAGCAACTCCAATGGGGCGACCCATTTCGTCCGCCGCTGTCCGTTTGAGTCGGCGCGGACAAAAAAGGCGGCCCAACGCGCCGACCCAAACGGACGCACGTCCGCTTTTCGTTTGCGGGCGACCCATTCCCGACCCATTTTTGAGCCAGATTTGCGTCGGACGCGCGCACGCTCGCCCTCTCCTCCCCCGGGCCCGCTGGTCTCTGTCACATTGCCCTCCCCCATCCAATAGCAACCCTCGCCCGCCACCGCCGTCTTGCCGTCGGGAGCCGACTGCTTCACACCCAGTGCGCCCCCACCACACAGACGCCCCCGACCAAGAAGCTGCCTCGCCGCCCCGCCAGATCCTCACCAGCACGTCGTCGGAAGCCGGCACGCTCGTCGGACGCCGGCAGGACAACAATTGGTCTGTGCGCGCCGCGACTCCCTTCACCGGCCGTCTCCTTCACCGACGCCCGCAAGCTGTTCGACAGTTTGCCAAGGTATAAAATGGACTCCACCGACGAGTTCTTTTTTCACAATTTCCTTTGTGACTCCGATGATTCGTCCTCCGGTGACGAGGAGGAGATATTGGCTGCCGTGTTGGTCCATCACCACCTCAATAGCCAGCGGCCATTGTTCCGTGGCTCCATTCTGGGCTACCGAGAGAGCGGCCATTTCCTTCTTTGGAAGGACTACTTTGATACAACAAACCCGTTGTTCAAACATCAGAAATTCCGCCGTCATTTCCGTATGAGTAGGCATGTTTTCAACCGTATTAAAGAGGGGGTGGTCGGCTATGATGACTATTTCGAGTGCAAAGAGGATGCCGTTGGCAAGATTGGTGTTTGCTAGGCTTGCCGAAGGCAACAACCCACCGGTGAACTTTACTGTCAAAGGCCACACCTACGACAAAGGATACTATTTGGGTGACGGTATCTGTCCTCAGTGGACCACTATTGTGAAGACAATACCCAACCATGTCGGACAGAAGAGGAAAAGATTTGCCCAAGAGCAAGAGAGTGCTAGGAAGGATGTCGAGCGTGCCTTTGGTGTTTTGCAATCTCGATGGGACCTGGAGCACGCAAAAATTGTGGGAAGTGTGACTGCTTGTGTGATCATGCATAATATGATCGTAGAAGACAAGCGCCCAGAACGTCTGTATGATCAAGGGTTTCGGTTTCAGGGTGAGAATGTTCTGCCTGAGCATGGAATAGCGGCAAGTTTGAACAGTTCACCCAATTTCATGAAGACATGCGTGATTGGAAAACTCACGTGCAACTGCAAAAATGATTTGGTTGAGCATATGTGGGCTCATGTTGGCAACCAATAGATGTATCTTATTTTATTCGTTTGCAAAACTATGTGAGACCTTTTTATTTTCATTTGTCTTGTAATAAACTATGCAATTTTATTCGGTCCAAAACGATTTTATTTTGATTCAAACTATGCAATCATGCAAAATATAGGGGGCCAGGCAGCCATGCCAGCACATATGGGTCGACGCGTTGGGCGCCCTGCCGACTCATATCTAAAACAGGACGGACGCCGGGCGGGCGGCCAACCCAAACAGACAAAAAACGGACGAAATCGCCATCCGTTTAGGTCGTCCCGTTGGAGTTGCTCTTAATGCCACACTTGTGGCACTGATAGGGTCGGAAATTTAGAAGTGGCTTATTTTCTAAGCTAGAAGAGAGACATTTCCTTTTAGGAAAAAGTCCATTTTAAACTCTGAATTTGTAGAGGTTCGGCGAAATGAACCCCCAAATCGAAATCCCGGTCGATTGCACCCTGAACTATGCAATCCCGGTCTAAATCGAACCTTCGGGTTGTTTGGATGGCCGGGATTCGGACATTTCACAAAGGGCGCACACCAGCTCCTGCTGGGCTAGCCCGCTTTATTTTTTTCAATTTAAAAACAAAAATTCGCCAAAGGCGGTACTCCCTGCTGGGCCGGCCCGCATAATTTTTTTCGTTAAAAAGCAAAAAAAAACTCTGCTCGAACATGAGACCCCATGCTGGTGCTGTTTGATCGAAAAAAAGAAACTTGTGAACTAGAATTTCAAAAATAAAAATAGTTCACGGGTTTTCAAAAGAAAAGCCCACGGATTTGGGAAAAAAATTCATAGATTTTTAAAAAACTGTAAAATTGAAAAAGTGTTCGTGCATATTTTTATTTAATATTTCTTTATTATCTTTTTTTATTTATCATGTATATATACAAAGTTCATTGCGTATATTAAGGAAATCTTCACAGTAATTTCCAAAATTTTCACTCATTTAAAAAAATGTTCATCTTGTATTAGAAATTTGTTCAGTGTATACCGCACAAATGTTGAATATTTATTCCGAATTTGTTCAACATATATTACAAAAATATTCATTTATTAATATTTTTTCAAAAATGCTATCATATATTTTCCGCGAGTTTGAATTATGTTCCACCACCTTTTCATTTTTGTTCGCGTTCCAAAATGCGTACAATACAAATTTTGTGCGCATTTTGAAAAAGTTTTTGTTTTAACTTTTTTGTCGCTAAATTAAAAACATTCCCGTTATATATTTTCTAAAAATACTAAAAACTGTTCACAATCTCAAAAAGTGTTCGTGTGTTTCGTAATTTGTTTGTTTTTCAGATATTTTCTTTGAAAATTCTTTGTGCTTTTGGAATCTGTTTGGGTTTTGCAAATTTTGTTCGTGTTTCATTCTGAAATCAGAATTACAAAACACCTTCACTTTTCCAAAAATATGGAATACAAAAAAGTGCGGCATCTTAAAACTGCTCGCAATTTTCAAGAAATATTTTCGAAAATGTTTTCCAATCTCAACGCTGCTCTCTATTCTTATATATTTCTGCACCGAGATGTTCAAGTTGTTGTTCTTGGTGTAGTGGCTAATGGTTCTTTGTTGGTCTCCGTGGTCGTGGGATTGAGTCTTGGTACTCGCTGTTGAATTTAACATTTTTTTGTCACGCGGAAAAGGAAACAAAACAACGGGCGGGTTGGTGGGCCGGCCCAGTCATGCATCAAGCCTGTGCGTTGAGTTGCTGACATGCCGCTCCTTGGCCCATCAGCTAGACAAACCCCGGTTAATTATAACCAGGGTTTAATTTAGACCGGGATTGCAGCAATCGACCGGAGGTTCATTTCGCCGAACACCTACAAATAAAATGGACTTTTTCCTTCCTTTTAGCTCCGTTCGTCAAACAGAGGCTCCAAAGCCGGGCTCAGTTCGAATGGCACAAACAAACAGAAAACAGACCCCGACCGAGGTCGGCACAAAAGCTGTGCCCGGGGCCACCGGTGAGTTTCACGGGAAGGGAAAATTTCCCCGAACGCGCCGCTGCAAAATCCGGACCCCGCCCACGAAAACATCAAAACCCCCAACCAAACCCCGCCGCGCACCGTTCCCCACCACCCGCCCCCCCCCCCCCTCTCGCGCTCTAGGGTTTTCCCCCGCCTCTCGCCGTCCCCCGCCCCCCCCTCCCCGCAGAGGCGCGGCGCTCCGATGATGGCGTGGGCGGAGGATGAGGCCATCGGCCCCGACGTCGCCTCGGCGGGGCTGCACGTCTCGGAGCGGATCGGCCGCGACGCCGCCGCGCAGCCCGACCTGGAGGAGGCGCTCGAGGCCTCGCGCTACGCCTCCCACCCCTACTCCTCGCACCCCAAGGAGGTAACCCCCGCGCCACCGGCCGCGTAATGTGTTATAGGGCCTGCACGCGCTCGAGCCGTTGATCTGCGACAGCGTATCTGCCCCTTTTTGGTGTATCCGAGGCTTGCAGCGGAGCTACGCGTAGGTTAAGCAGCATTAGTTCTGGGGGATTCGCGGACGTTTTTTTAGTCTTTCTGCTCTCCCTGTTGGGTTGGAAGCCGTCGAAGGCTGAGGAGAGCACGACGGGGTTGAAATTGGACCTGTTTATTTGGAACTTGGTAGAAAATCGAGGTCAATTTTTGACATAGATGCAGCGGTGTATCATTTTGTAAAGTTTGGCTGCCTATGTGAAACTTTGCGGAAAATCCTGTGAAATTTCATGTAAATTCTGGGAAACAAACTAAATTTATAACCGTGCACATTTGGCAATTTACACGGGAGACTGAATCAGTGGGATTCTAGTGTTTTTGGGACCTCCCTGTTTTGGGGTTGGGGTTGTACACAAAACACAAGATGAAAACAGTGTAAGCTTTGCAACATCGCCGACCACCGTGCGAAGGAGTGAGCTTCCTTCTTTACTAAGATTCATTCTTGTGAGCAGGCCTAAGCATATAAGTGAAACCACAAAGGATGCATCTGCTCAAAGGAGAGCTTAATCATGTCTCTCTGCAAGCTCATTGCCGTTCTACAATGCTATTTAACAGTAGACCCTCTAACACTAGACCTCCATATCGTAAAACGCACTTGTGTTTCTAGGTGTATATTAGTATTTACTAGAATGCATGCATATATTCATTTATAATTTCTAATTATGCTTATCTTCAGCTTAAACTCAATAATCTTTTGACTCTGAGTTTGGGTTGATTTGGTGCTGAGCTGAGCTCGTATCTTGTTGAGCTGAGCTTGTCTGCAACATCACCTGCAACTTCTCCTTGTTGCCTGTGAATCCTCCAACATCCTTTGCAGAACAGATTGATTAGAGTATATGCCAGCAAGACACAGTTTAACTTCCTTCGAATCTTTCAACCTCCAGTGGTTAAAGCAACCTCTGTTTTACATCCGAGAGTCTTCAGCACAGTACTACCAGCCCAATGCCATTCTTGTTCTTGCCATGCGGAGGTTTTTTTAAATTTGCTTTTCCCACCCACTTAACTCTTTTAGGCGACGAGCATCCTTCATTTCTGGTGACAGATTCAAAGTTCTACTCCATCCGTTCCATAATTCTTGTCGTGCTTTTAGTTCAAATTTGAAACAAAATTTTAGGATTTAGGTGCTATTGTTTTTTCTTGTTTGTTTCTGTGGGAAGTTTTTGCCTCAAACGCAGTTGATCCTCGAGTCTTGCTATTTTCATGATACTGGGTAACAATTGTTGTTATTAGTGACTGAGATCTTCCCTTACTCCTTGACTGTAAAAGTGCACTTTTGTAATCACTTAAATACATTGGTTTAGTAAGGCCTAGTCTTTTCTACCTTCTGTGTGAGTTGTAAGTTATATTCTGAAGTTATTATGCATTTTGAACACAATTTTTTTGATTGTATTCTTGTGAAGTTAATAACTATGTAAGATACTTTTATGTTCTACTGCAGTGGCCTCCTCTCGTGGAAGTTGCAGAAACTCGGCAGCTTCCTCCTATGCTGATTGAGAGATATAATGCAGCTGCTGGTGAAGGAACAGCTCTTTGTGGAATATTTTCTGAAATACACCGGGCCTGGGCAACTGTTGACAGTTCATTTTACGTTTGGCGCTTTGATAAGTGGTAATTCATTATTTCTGTTTATTCACCCCCTTTGCTGACACACAACTTAAGCTAAAAAACACCAGTGATACTTTATGATGCGACTCCTGTTACTTTGCATCTCAAAGCTCGTGCCATTGTTTTGAATAGTTTGCCAGGTGCAGCACAGTTTCTCTGTAGTTTTTTTCTAGAGAATGCCTTAATACCATTCCTTTTGATATGCATGTTTGTTTGGTCGAAACTGAGTGTAATGAGTCTGTGATGGGTTACCTTCTATTAAACCAAGCATCTATTATTGTCTATGAAGTTGTACCTTCTTTTATTGTACCTTACATTTAGGCAACATAACTGTATAGTGGTTGTTGAAAATTATCTTCCTGTATTTCTGTGTAATCGCATAGATGGCAAAGATCAGGTCTGATTAGCAAAAGTAACTTCACCTTTATATACTTAAATCCAATGATTAGCACAAATGATCTCACTTCTCATCAAATTTTGAATAGTAACCCCCCTCACTGGTGATAGGCCATGTTTGTCGCTTACCATCTAATACATGGCATATTTTTTCTCTATTTACCAGGGATGGCCAGTGTCAAGAGTATCATGCAGATGAGCAAGCAATTTGTGCTGTTGGACTTGCTAGAGCAAACCCTGGGATTTTTGTCGAAGCAATCCAGTACATTTTGATTTTAGCAACTCCTGTGGAGGTAAGAATGCTTGCAGGTTCTCTTGCGCAAAATTTGAGATTCAATCATTAAACTGAGAACTTCAAATAATTTGATAACCTGTGAAAAATATAGTTTGGAAAAGAGGGTCAAATTTACTCTTCCCACTAGCCTATTTTCTTGCAAATATCGAGGTAGAACAGAAATTTATATATTTTACAAAATGATGGACACAACTCTTACATCTATTCTTCAGTTTTTTTTGGGTTTGCATGTGACTATTTTGGGGTTCCACAATGCTTGACTAGTGGAGCACTGGATGCCACCCCTGTCTGGCTAGTTGCATATAGCCATGTCATACCCTGTAGTTCTGCCAAGGTGATTAGATCACCACGCAGCATATATAGGGATGTATGCAGTGAACTACGAAAAACATCAGCATGGAGCTTTCCAACAGAATACCAAACTAGTCATTATTTTCTCTCCTTCCTGTCAACATCTGTATAAGAACCTAACAATGCCCTTGTGTGGCTTGCTTGTTAGATAGAAATAATCTGAATAACAATGGTTATACTGATACGAACGGTTAGTCGATTACCAGCTTGACCATCTAGAATTGCCGAATTATTGATATGCCCAGAATCGAATTAGACAGATAATTTTTGTTTGCTTGATGGAAAGAACTCATTCAAATGATTGTGTTCATCTTTTCATTTAAGCCTCGTGCAGTCACGTTACTGAGATCCCATTTTAATTAAGATTTGTGGAAATAAAAATTGCATGCCTAACAGCTTCATGGCTGCTACTTTCTGTTAGGACAGAGAATGCTGTAGGTATAATATTAGAATACTACAAGTGATTTAAAGCAATCAATTATAGTGAAGTATCATTTATTGGAGAATGATACACATCACAGAAACGTCTTCTGTTGAACTGAGGTTGATATAAATCCTCTGGTTATGCAGCTGTTTTCCTTTTTCTGATTTTCCATTCATTGATTGACATTTACTGTTGCAAACCTGCAAATCGTGCAAGCTTTTACAAAAGTTACTATCTAGGATACTTATTTTCTAGTCAATAAATATACACTCACCTACATCTGTTGTGTCAGGTGATGCTTGTTGGAGTTTGCTGTTCTGCTAGTGCTGATGGAACAGATCCGTATGCTGAACTTTCATTGCAACCTTTACCTGAGTACATGATTTCTACTGATGGTGTCACAATGACATGCATCACATGTACAGATAGGGGTCAGATTTTCCTGTCAGGACGTGATGGGCATATATATGAATTGCAATACACAACTGGTTCAGGTTGGCGTAAACGCTGCCGTAAAGTTTGCCTTACCACGGGTTTAGGCAGTCTTCTTTCAAGGTATCAGCTGTGAAATAATCTGACCTTTTTCTTTGCCTTTTATGTGTTTCTGGTCACCTGCTTATTCAGTTGACTTGTTTTCAGGTGGGTCCTGCCAAGTGCGTTTAATTTCTCTGCTGTTGATCCTATAGTGGACATGGTTATTGATGAGGAGAGGAACACTATCTATGCACGCACAGAAGGCATGAAATTGCAACTATTTGATTTAGGAGCTAGCGGTGATGGTCCCTTGAAAAAAATCACTGAAGAAAAGAACCTTGTTGATCCACGAGATGCACCTTATGGTGGTCGAAGGCCTAATGCATCAAGAGCTGCACGATCCCCGAAACCATCAATAGTATGCATCTCACCTTTGTCCGCCATGGAATCGAAATGGCTCCATGCTGTTGCTGTTTTATCAGATGGCAAGAGATTATTCATTTCAACATCAGGTGGAAGCAGTTCTTCAGTTGGACTGAACTCTGGTTTGCAGAGGCCAAGCTGTTTAAAAATTGTTGCTACTAGGCCTTCCCCACCTCTAGGGGTTGGTGGGGGACTCACATTTGGTGCTGTTTCTGCTGCTGGCAGAGCTCAGCCGGAGGATCTGGCGTTAAAAGTGGAGTCTGCTTTCTATTCTGCTGGCGCTCTTATAATGTCAGATTCATCTGCTACAGCTATGTCCTCCCTTCTAGCTGTGCAGAAAGATTCTGCTGCCCAGTTATCACTGCCTAGTACCTTCGCAACAGCTTCTAGAAGCTCTAAGGCTCTCCGAGAAACAGTCTCCGCTTTGCCAGTTGAGGGTCGGATGCTTTGTGCTTCTGATGTCTTCCCACTTCCAGATGCTGCTTTCATCATGCAGTCTTTATACGCTGACGTGGAATGCCTTTCAGCATTCAGAAAACCTTCTGAGAAAACATCTGTAAAGCTGTGGGCCAAAGGCGATCTTCCTACCCAACATATCTTACCACGGAGAAGGATGGTAGTATTCAATACAATGGGTTTGATGGAATTAGTTTTTAACAGGCCTGTTGACATTCTAAGGAAGTTGTTTGATGGGAACACCTTGAGATCACAAATAGAAGAGTTCTTTAATCGCTTTGGTGCTGGAGAGGCTGCAGCAATGTGCTTAATGCTAGCTGCGAAGTTACTTTACACTGAAGATAGTCTGATAAGCAATGCGGTTTCTGAGAAGGCTGCTGAAGCATTTGAGGACCCTGGGCTTGTTGGAATGCCTCAACTTAATGGCACTACTGCTTTGTCTAACACTCGAACTCAGGCTGGAGGCTTTAGCATGGGACAAGTTGTTCAGGAAGCAGAACCTTTGTTTTCCGGCGCATATGAAGGGCTTTGCTTATGCTCATCCAGACTTCTGTATCCTGTGTGGGAGATTCCAGTTATGGTGGTTCGGGGGCTGATAGGTTCCAATGACCACGGGGATGGCGTGGTCGTTTGTAGGCTTTCTACTGGTGCCATGAAAGTTCTTGAGAGTAAGATCCGTTCGTTGGAAACATTTTTGAGGTCCAGAAGAAACAAGAGAAGAGGACTTTATGGGTATGTTGCTGGCCTGGGAGATTCTGGTTCCATACTGTACAGAACAGGGCCTACCATTGGTGCTGGTATCCATAACAATGGAAAGAGCCCCTACCGCATTAGAGACATGGACTCTGCAGATCAATCTGCATCGAATAAGAAGCCACGGTCGCTTTATACATCAGCAGAACTAGCTGCTATGGAGGTAACATTTCTGTAATTTCTCAAGGAAGAGAAAATCTAAATTTGTTTGCTTAATACTTTACTTGTATAACAGGTGAGGGCAATCGAGTGCCTTAGGCGGTTGCTTCGAAGATCTGGTGAAGCACTTGTTCTACTTCAACTTATTTGTCAGCATAATGTTGCTCGCTTGGTTCAGACACTAGGCAATGATTTGCGTAAAAAGTTAGTTCAGTTAACTTTCCATCAGTTAGTATGTTCTGAGGATGGTGACCAGCTTGCGATGCGGCTTATTTCTTCACTCATGGAGGTAGCACTCTTCTCCCTCTCTCTCTGCTCTGCCCAAACTGTCAACAAAAAGGGAACAGCCTTGGTGATTCATCACTCATTGCAGTTTAATCTGTACTTTCATTTGATTTTTGCAGTACTACATTGGCCCAGAGGGCAAAGGAACTGTTGAGGATATCAGCACTAAATTGAGGGAGGGCTGTCCTAGCTACTTCAACGAGTCAGACTACAAGTATTACTCCGCAGTTGAGAGTCTCGAGAAAGCATCTATGACAAACAACCAGGACGAGAGGGATATTCTTGCTAGGGAAGCCTTCAATCTCTTGACCAAAATTCCAGACTCTGCTGATTTGAGTGCTATATGCAAGAGATTTGAGAACCTACGGTAAGTTCCTTACTGAATCATCTTGTAAATGATAAAACAAATCTATAAATCCTGAACAATTTCATTTATTCGGTCTGCAAGCTGACATTCTCTGTGTTTTGTTGGATGGGAGTTCAGATTCTATGAGGCAGTAGTGCGGTTGCCACTACAGAAGGCTCAAGCACTTGATTCCAATGCTGATGTTATTAATGGGCAAATTGATGCAAGGCATCATGATACTATAACTGCACAGCGTGTACAGTGCTATGAAATAGTTATGAATGCTCTGCGTACACTCAAAGGTGCGGGACGAAGTGGGGCACCTGGTCCAGTGACTGCCCTTGATCCAGCTTCTCGAAGCAAATGTATCAAACAGATTATTCAGCTAAGTGTCCAGTGGCCAGACACAGCTTTCCACGAGCATCTATACAGGACACTTATTGAGCTTGGTCTGGATAATGAACTTTTGGAGTACGGAGGCTCCGATTTGGTTGCTTTTCTTCAGAGTGCTGGTCGTAAGCATCAAGAAGAGGTGAATCCTAATAACAACCTGGTATTGTTAGAGATGTATTTAGTATGTTAACTCAATTGAAATTTTTGTTAATGTGTTGAATCTGAAGGCCTTGTAGAAGAGTGTAGAAGAACATCTTGCATTTTATGTTGTATTTTGTTGCATTTTTGCTTGAGCTGGCTGCCTTATCGATCCTACAGGCTCCACCACTGCCTCAACTTAATATTGTTCTCATATTAATAAAATGGAAAATGAAATTATTAACATGAGTTCATTTAGTTTATATCCTGTTTAGTGTTAGCTAAAAGGTACACCATCTGCTAAAGTTTACATGGAGCCTGCCCATATCTTGTCTAATACCAGCCAGATTCAATCATACTATCATACAATTGTTCCTGCTACTTAGTTTTCTTTTTGCTCTGATAATCTAAAAGTGTCTTCTTCAACTTCTGGCTATATGATTCCTTGCATTAGAAATGCCTGTATGTTTGCTAGATCTTTCCAAGTCATCATCATCGTAACCTATACTGAGTTCAAGACTTTACTGTGTTATAAAAGAATATACATGTTGTGCTGTCCTGATTGTCTCTTTCTTCCACTTTTAAGGTTCGAGGGGCTCCTAGGTTGGATGATTTAGGTGCACCTATTTCTACTAGCCAAACGAAGTATCTTGAGCTCCTAGCAAGGTACTATGTTCTCAAGGGGGAGCATGTTGCTGCTGCCAGGATGTTATTGATATTGGCAGAAAGGCAGTGCTCCAATGCCGAAGAAGCTCCTGCTCTTGATCAGAGGTCTCCAGATTTTGTTCTGCTTCTTCTCTTTACCTCCGTATGTCCATGTGTTGTATCTATTAACACCTAACTTTGGAATCCAGGTATCAATATCTGAGCAATGCTGTGCTACAGGCCAAAAGTGCAGGCATTGCTGCTGATTCGTCGAGAAATCCTATTGACAGTAGTACAGTGGATCTACTTGAAGGCAAACTTGCAGTGCTTCGGTTTCAAATGCAAATTAAACAAGAACTGGAGTCTATGGCTTCACGGCTTGAAACTATCCCAGGCAGTTCTGAATCACCCAGCGACCCCTTTCCTCGTGATAATGTTCTAGCTGATGCAGAATCTGCCAAGGAGGCCAAGGACAAGGCGAAAGAGCTTTCACTGAATCTTAAGAGCATTACTCAACTATACAACGACTATGCTGTTCCATTTAATCTTTGGGAGGTATGATTTTCCGTGTTTCATGGAATTCAAGTTGGATCACAACATTGTTACATGATTTCAACTCTTGCCTTTGTGGAGCTGAGGTCTTAGCAAATGGACTTCTCAAAACAACCTTTCATGTCCTGTTTGTTAGCATGCTTGTGTGCATTCCACTTAGATGTTGGTTGATGTGCACTGTAAGATCATGCTGGCTTATGTTTACTACTCCCTCCGTTCCTAAATATTTGTCTTTCTAGAGATTTCAACAAGTGACTACATACGAAACAAAATGAGTGAATCTACACTCTAAAATATGTCTATATACATCTTATGTGGTAGTCCATTTGAAATCTCTAAAAAGACAAATATTTAGGAACGGAATATTGGCTACATACTCCCTCCGTTCCCTAATATAAGACCTTTTTACCTGTTCCAAAATATTGGCTACATACATACTAAAATGAGTGAACATACATACTAAAATGAGTGAACATACATACTAAAATGTGTCTAGATACATACGAATCAAGAAAAAGCTAAAATATTAGGGAACGGAGGGAGTATGAAGTGTGCACTACTGGGAAATCTTGCTGCTAGTATCATTATGTTTCTTTTCTCAGAAAATAAATCATGGTGCTCAATAAGTTTGCCTAGTTCCAAAACAAAAGAACCTCAAGGCAAACTGACGTTCTTCTGGCTTTGGTGTTCTTGCCTTTCTGTTGTTGTGTCATGCATTTGTACTTAGGAGTGCCTTTTACTTCGTAAGGCTTACATCTGTTTTGGGTAATTACTCAAAAAGTTGACGGCTTAAAGCTTGTTGTTGTTAGGTTTGCCTGGAAATGCTCAACTTTGCAAACTACTCTGGAGATGCTGATAGCAAAATTGTCCGGGAAATTTGGGCCAGACTCCTTGACCAAACACTGACAAGAGGTGGTTTAGCAGAAGCATGTTCTGTGGTGAAAAGAGTTGGCTCAAAACTAGATCCTGCAGATGGAGCTTGTTTACCTTTGGATATAATATGCCTTCATCTTGAGAAGGCTGCGTTGGTATGTGTACATGGCATCTATATATATATTTTTCATACTTAGCAGCAGTGCACTTCACAGGGAGACTTATACCATCAAATGCTCGTATCTACAGGATAGGTTAAGTTCAGGACAAGAATTAGTTGGTGATGAGGATGTTGCAAGAGCCCTTCTTGGAGCCTGTAAAGGTCAAGCCGAGCCTGTGCTTGCTGTGTATGATCAACTGTTATCGAATGGCGCAATCGTGCCCTCACTTAATCTGAAGCTGCGGCTTCTGAGATCAGTTCTCGCAATCCTTCGCGAATGGGGAATGTCGGTCATTGCCCATAAGCTAGGCACCACAACTGCTGGGGCTTCGTTCTTTTTGGATGGAACATTTTCGCTGAATCAAACAGGGTCTTTGCAGAAAGGTGTTCGAGATAAAATAATTAGTTTGGCAAACAGGTAAGCAACGTAATCCCCGTGAGTTAAATTGCTAATCCTTTTTGTTTATACTTGCTATTTTAGTGGCACCTCTTGTAAATCACATAAGCACCACAACTCCACATGCTCACATTGTGTTTGCATCTTCAGGTATATGACTGAGGTGAGGCGATTAAATCTCCCACAGAACCAAACAGATAATGTGTACCGAGGTTTCCGTGACCTAGAGGAGAAATTGTTATCTCCTTACTAGCCATTCTTTATTTGTCCTCTCAACATTGTAAAGTGTGGGATGCACATTTGTTGTTGTACCAAGTATGGGAATAAAGCCAAGACATCTTGATTCAACTGGACATTGATCTCCCATACGCTGTTTGTCCATGTAGTGGAATTTTGTGCAAGAACCCAGGAGGGGGCTCATCACGGATCAAGTTGTTTGTACATCCTTTATACGTCTGCAGAACTGTTGCCTGAATTTTGGAAACAGAGCAGTAGTCAACCTCGTTTCTTTGCACGTCACGGAGATATTGGTTTGCTGTCGTTTGATTGTGTTGTTTCCGTAGTGTTGTTAGTTCTGGTCATATATCACATGTGCTGCATACACGTGGAACCCCTATTCTTTTTGCAAATCAACACAACTGTTTTCGGAGGGATTCAATTTTGTTAAAAACACACTATTTTTTCAATTCTGAAAATTTGGTTGTAGGATCAGAGGGCTCGACACTATTGGGTTCCAAATTTGAAACTGAAACGCTATTTTATACGCCTATATGTATTGGGTTCCGCACGTTGTTGTACTGTCGATAAACACAACAACAAAAAAAGTCGTTAGCATTTGGATACTCCGAACAGTACATTAATTAACCTTTTGATGATATTCTACCCAAAAGAGTTGTGAAAGATAAGACAAAAGGCAAGCACTCATTTTGCACAGGAAATCAGTTGTAAAAAATACTTCCTCCGTCCCAAAATAAGTGTCTTGAGCTTAGTACAAATTTGTACTAGAGCTAGTACAAAGTTGAGACACTTATTTTAGGACGGAAGGAGTAAGACAAAAGGAGTGCAAGCACTCATTTTGCACAGGAAATCCAAAAAATCATGAAGCGATCTTGGGAAGACTATGTATAACTACATGTATCTGCCAACGTTTTGTCCACTTGCCGACAATGACCGAGTCTGACATGGTTATTCCTCTGCATCATCAAAATCCACACTGCCCGTCATCATATTGTTCTCTCCTCCCAATTCCTTCATTATTTGCTGCGACTCAGCCAGCAAATCTTGCAAATGTGGTGCATCCATGAAAGGATCGTGCCGAGCAGCACCGACGAGGGTCCTCCAGCATTTCATGTAGTGCGGCCTGAGGGCGTTGGACACTATGTTTCGTGTACGAGGCTGCGACAGTAAATATCGTGTTAAAATGGTTATTTAGTTCTGTAGTCTGTGCTGACTGCAGATCATGTTAAGCAGAAAGGCTGATGCCTCGTCCAGTGTCACAAATTGAAACCGACGCTCTCCTGCATGGTTCGAAATAAATAAATAAATGAAATTCACAGTCCAAGGACCCAACACATACCTCATTGTAAAGTGAAACCCACTTGCGCAGAGCTTGTTCAAAATGTTCATAATCAAACTGAAACAGAGAGATCCAAGTCAGCACTGAAGGAAGTTGGTCAAGTATGCAGAAGCAGTTGTATCCTTGTTATTTGACACAGTTTTAAGTGTGGGATTTGTAACTTAGAACAATAAAACCAAATTTGCCATACATATACCATAAAATAATAAGCTGAACGAGACCATTACAATTAGTGAACAAAATTTTAAAATAAAACGCAATCACTTTATAAATTCTAGAGCAATAAGTCTCATCCCATCCGTAGCAAACAAATTCTAGAGAATCATCATTTCTGTCGACCCACTGAGAACGAAGTAGGAATTATATGAATAAAGCAACATGCATTACTACAACAAAAGCTAAATGAAGAAACTGTATATAAGCAGTCAAGTTGATAAAACGTAATTATTACATGATTAAGTAAATTCAACATACAACAGTGGTATATCGGACCTTTTCAAATTTGTTAAAATGGATTCGTAACGTGGTATATCGAAGACTTATGCGATATTTTGCTGGCCATATGAATAGCCAGCATTTGTCTGGTATGCGCACAACATCAATCTTGAAGTATCCATGCCTCATATGTTCCCGAGGAAGCCTTAGCAAGAGTACCGAGTTCTAGAGTGAACATTGTTTTGTTAGAAGCAAACAAAAAAGATGATGTATCCAATAATTGCCAAATGTATAAATGAAGCACAGGAAAAGTACCGCTGGTGCCCATGCTTGCATTGCCATTCTTCCAGAGTCAAGAAGTCCAACAATTTCAAGTGCTTCCAACTACAACAACAGTATCATCAATAGAAAAAACATGGCATTCACACATCTACCTGGTTGTGAAGAAACTAACAACATTTAAGTAAATAAAATTCCAACGTTTCACAATCCTAGCTACAACTCTGCCGTATCAGGTTACAAATGGATTCAAGGATGCCGGGAGATAATTCTTATGTAAACAATTTCGGATATAATGCTAGGCGTTTGTGTTATGTCTTCATTGGAAAATGGGGTTGAAAAGTATTTGGGTGCATGCTTGTCTATGCTGACATGACTCAAGAGAAGGACCTAAATAGAAAGGGAATATGATAAGAGTCACATTGCGGCATGCAAAAAACAGGAGAAATGTGAAGGCATGGTGATGTTAAAAGGAAGCTTTATGGTAACCATGACAAACATGAAATTTAATGCACCAATTGTTTATGTAAAAACACAATCCATGGAATCCTGAGAGTTGCAAATCTATTGGATTCTTAATCAGTGGAGAGAAAACTAAATAAGCACAAAAGCAGGGGAAGAAAAATGTAAGAATGGACAAGGGTTGGACATCATGAACATATAACTGGAAGATAAATCCCTTTGTGGGTGGGTGGGAAACATACAAGTATTCCTGTTGCCGCAATCCGCTCCAATTCGATAGCGAAGGCATTCTTCGGTTTTTTCTGATCTTCCCTCGACGGATTCAGTATTTTTTCCGCTATCCTACCATGACGAAACATAGATTCACAAAGAATCAAACAATTTACTACACTACTGCACTTAGTATCTAAGCATCTTTTTAGTTTTGATGTGCCGAATGGAACTATGGAGATTAGGAACCCAAAACGTGTAAAAATATGCAGCTAAAAGGAATACCTTATCGAATCATTGACAAGTCTTTTTCCCCTCACAAGGTGAGATCTACATAGGTCATTGTTCACTTTGATATCACTAATAATTCTAAGCAAACTTAGCCTTGCCAAGTGTACCAATATACTTGCTACCTGTAACAATGAGACAAGCATACAACAGGTTATTAACCACTAATAGTATGTGACTGTTTAACAAATTTGTGTTAATGTTTCAGAAGCCAGTCCCAGACTGGCTCCAGCAAGGTGGCTGGTATTACCATCAGGTTCTATGCTTCTAACCACAGCAGAGAGAGTATTAGGCCACATGAGCCAAGTCATCCTAGAAGGGCCATATGGGCCGAATCAGTCATCCCATATACAAATATCACGTGTAACAAAGGATTCAAACACCTGTTTACATGTTCTTAAAAAACTTCACAAAGGTATTGTAAGATAAACAATTTTAAGAAGGCGAGGTTCCAAGTAACAGATGTTGTGATATACTACCAACTATGACCATCTGAGACAACTGGCCACAATGCTTTCATCTGGTAACACAAGATGACTTTCTACCATAAATTGAAAATCAGCTCAACAGCCAAATATTACAAGGCAATGGCAAACCTGAATATGGTCTTCAGATAGAATCTTTTTTCTGACTGCAAGGCATCTAAACATCGTAAATCATTGAACCTGTAAGTAAGAAAACTTTAAAACTGGCTAAAGAACCTAAAAGTAACCTTTTTACCTTTGCAATAATTCTTCTGATTCCCTCAGCTTCCCTAGGGTTACAAGAGTGACACTTAATTGTACGGCTGCGACTGTAGTACCCAACGAATCCCATCCCTAGCAAACAGTTCCACAGATAATTTTCAGTAGTTTACGTAGGGATGATGTGACAGGCTCTGGTCAAGAGTGCCTGTCACCTTTCTCCTTTTCTGTTTTCAATCAGCTTTTATTTTGTTTCCTATATGCTTTATCAGAAAATAGATGGACTGCCAATTGGACTAGAGTTTCACAAAATATGTCACATCAAAACTATTTCACAGACTTTCTACTACTTGAGATGTTGTCGAACGGTCAAGAATCATTGTATGCTATTTTCTGGTAGAATTTCAACCCATTGAAATGTCAAGGATCACTGTGAATGCACTGGTATCCCCCCCCTAGCTATGTTGGCATGTTAAATCCACTGTTATACATAACGAGTAGGACAAAGCTGAAGCTCTTGATATTTCATAAATTTGCACATTTAGGATCACCGTGATGCTATTTCGCTAAATTTGCACATCTGGTCTACGTACTACCTCCATTCCAAAATAATTGAAGTTCTGGGTTTGACATCTAGAGCACTAATTAGTCCCACGAGATACTTTATGAACTATATTTTCGCATATGTGTATTTGGTTATGTAGATCCTAGCACATTTTTCTATATAAGTTGGTCAAACTTAAGCTAGTTTGACTTAGGACAAACCTATAACTTTAATTATTTTGGAATGGAGGGAGTAAGAAGAGGCAAGAGCAATAGTGATATGTGCTTCAACGCGCTTGAATGCGTATGTAGTCATACATTGTCCTTCCCTGCTACCCCACTCAACCTTGAATAAACAAACAACTAAACACGACTTGTGTTTCGGGCAAAGTTAATGCAGAACTTTACAGAAAATCAGTGTGACCAACTAAAGCACCAATTTAAGGCCCACATTATGTTCATGCCTGATTTCGTACGACAGACTACTGAAGAAACATTGTAGGATCACAGCTACATGTGCATACCTTCGAAAGCTCCATAATATGTAATATCTTCCTTCGCAAATTTTCAGCTTCATCCAGTTGTTTCAGATTCATCAACTCCTGGAAAAACTGGTAACATGAGTATGAAGCCACAAAAAATGCACTCAAGAACAAAGTAAAATCACAAATTACGATCATAAAATCACAAACTGGTAACACTTGGTTGGGGGAGTGGATGTACAATCCTACCACCTGGGTTCAAGTCCTCACGATGCAAACTTATGTTCCTATTCATACTGTAGGGCTCTCCCCTACAGTTCTACTAAAAAAAGCAGTGCAGGGCATACAATAAGAGAAAAAAGAGATGCAATCATTGCTAGGAACTTAAAAGGACTGATCAGCAACCTAGATCATGATGAAGTACGAATGATCTATGGCACAACTTCAAGTTATAACCATTCTTAGCCTTTTACTTAGCAAATGGTTCTGATGTAACAATTTAATAATTTTAGTGTAAATTTGATGCCAATTGTCAATCAGCGCTGAAAATGATGAAATTGATTTTCAAGGGAGTATGTTAGATCCGTAACTTTATTTCACTGTCTCCTTAACACTAAAAAACAGACACAGTGTGCAAGACCTGACGTGTTAACTTTCATGTTAGGAACAGACTCCTGCGATTTTTGTCTAATTAGTATTCAACTCAGAATGGATTATACACACCACAATTTCTACATACACTATATGGTTTGTGTCTAAACTAATTTCCTGTAAGCAGTATGCAGAAATGAAACAAACCATTGAATACAATTGCTGCAGTCCGTTGTTTGCCCTATTATATTTTTCTTTTTCGAGAAAAATGCAGAAGTCTTGCACGATAGAGAACAAGCTCTGTACAAGCCCTAAAAGTGGCAACACCCTAAATTACAATGCCACACTTCTAAGTGCTAGGCATCGCTGGGAGAAGCCCTAAAAAGGGCAACCGACTACATGCCTTTCCGCACCGCTGATGGGGTGGAGAGGATGACCTGATGCCACCATATCACAACAACTGGAGGTCACGCCGTGGATCCACAAGAGCACCTCATGCCCTAAGGTGTAGGAGAAAGGGCAACCTATCAGTGCTCCTCAGATTGGCGACAAAGACATGCCGATGTAACCTGCAGCCCCCTGCCTAGCCTAGCGTATTTTAAACAAATAATTAGGGATCTGAACAAAATTTAGCATATAAAATTTTGGGGATACTTTTACGCGTCATCTAGTCTTTCCATTCTCTGTCCTCAACCCTATAATATCCGTCTAAGAGCATCTCTAGCAGACCCCGCAAACGGCCGGGACGTGAAAGTCGTTTGAGGGCTCCCGCAAAAATTATTTACGGGACGGCGAGCCCTCCGGCGGAACAGTTCCCGTAAACCCGTCCCGCAAATGTTTTGCGGGACGCGTTTGCGGGATCTATTCCGCGCCGGAGGGCTTGCCGTCCCGCAAATACAATAATAAGCAAATATTTAGCAAGTTCATCATCATATATATACATCACTAGTTAATCATCATACTAGTTCATCACATCCAAAATCATGTGCAACAAACGAGGTATCAAGTTTAGGTTCATGAATGCGCGATAAAACAAGACAAAAGATGCTCAAACGACATTGATCAATCAAGCAATATTCTCATTGTTGCGAAGAACGTTGCCACCAACACCGCCCCTAGCACCTCCATCGCCACCATCCACATTGACCGAAGAGCTCGCATCACCATCTTCACGAACTTGAACCGGAGAGTGAGCACCACCATCACCACCATTCACTTGGACCGGAGATTGAGCACGACCACCATCACCACCATTCAGCTTCCTGAAGCACCACCAACCATGCCGACGACACCTCCGCCACCCATGTCGAGGCCACCACCACCATTGCCGAAAGAAAAGCCCCCTCCAAACCCAACACCACCACCGGTCATAAGATTTTGGAGCTCCATCTTCCTCCGGAGCATGATCTCCATTCTTTTCATCTCCCAAAATTCTCTTGCCATTGCATCCATGCCCTCCGGATTCATCATCATGAACCGGTCCTCCTTGGCGGTCCTCTCGTCCTTCCTCCTTTGCTCCTCTAGGATGAGCTTGCGCTCCTCGAAGGCACACCTCTTTTCCCATTTCTCCTCTTTGTGCTTCTCTTTCTTTCGGCCATGGCAACTTTTGCATCCCAATGCTTGGCTAGCATATCCTCCTTCATCTTCGCCATCTCACCAATTTGATCCCTCAAAGTGATTGCCTCGGAATTCCTCTTGACTCTTGCTTTCTCCTTCTTGTTTCCATCCGGTTTGCCCTTGTTTCTTCCTCCTCTTGGTGCATCATCACTATCATCATCATCTTCAACCTCCACTTTGATGCCTCTTTTAAGGGGATCCCTTGTCCCTCACCCTCCACTTCTCATTATCCCGGAGCCATTTCCAACAATTTTGACGATTGAATTACCGGACATTGGAGGCCGGGATTTGGTTGTAGTACTTGTTGGTAATGCGATCCTAAACACAAACATTGAGACAAGTATGAGCTCATAATCGTCCTATGCACACCGCTAGGGACTTGAAGATGAAGAAATGCTCATATAATCATCAATAGTGACGCCACTTGGTGGTGCATTCCGCACTTGCTCCAAGCACCCGAACCAATGGGGGCAAGCTTTGTTGATGGTGTTCCAACGGCCTTGAAGGCCTTTCAAGCTCCGACCGGATGGGAATGGCATCATTTGATGAAATTTGTCTTCAATTCTTTGCCAATAGTTGCCATATGTTTGATCCTTGCCGGTGATGGAGTCAAGAGAGATGCTTTCCCATGCTTTAACTAATCATGCATCCTTCGTCTCCATGTAGTTGCCAGTCCTCCCCAACCTAGCATCATAGTCGGCCTCTAGGATCTCTTGCACATCATCATCATCTTCATTCTCATTGTGCACCTTCGCGTCGACCTCAACATATGATGCATCGAAATCGCCAAGAGGGGCACTCAAATTCACCATGCTCTCGGCCAACATCTCCGTATATGTGTAGGGCACATTTTGGCTACAAAAATCGGCGACCAAAGCTCAAGCAATTGTTCCGGAAGGCCGAAAAATGATGACAGGAGCAAAGCAAGCAAAATATTTTTTTACCTCCCGGCCGTTTCATTGAACACGTCGTAGGCGTGGCCGGCGGCATCGCTGTCAATGTGGATGCCACGCTCGGCCGGAGGCGGAGGAGGAGCCCGACCCCTTGACGCGATTGCCTTCTTCCTCGGAGGCTTCGCCCACGCATTGGCGGGGCCGGTCGAGGCGGTCTTCTTCCTTTTGGGCGGGGCGCCTGGAACCGGAGCAGGGGTGATGCTCGGTGGTGCCGCGCCGGCTGTGCCACTTTGAACGAGATGGCTCCCTTGGCGCTTCCTCTTGAGGGCGGCGGCGGCTCCATCCGGCTGAATTCCGGCTCTGCGAGGCCGGATAGGCGGCGGCATTGGGGTGGGAGGCGGGAAACGAAAGCCGGCGTAAGTGCTTCGCGCCAACCGAAAGGGGATCCGGCAAAATTGGGTGGATTCCCGCACATATGGAGGAAATGGGCTCGCGGATGCGGGATCCCACAAAAAAAATTCCGGGACGGCCCGATTTGGCTGATATGCTTGGGCCGGGGATACGGGATGGATCCCACAAACCGGCGGTTATTTTAGCGGATGGCCCGGTTTGCGGGATCTGCTAGAGATGCTCTAACTGATTATACAGAACCATGCTGGATACTGTATTAAAGGAATCCATGAACCTTGAAAGGATGCCTCGCTAAATGAGTGAACTAAATTTTAGAGACACTGGTCTAATGCTTGGGAGTACAAGGGTTTAATCACCATGTTGTTGCATGGTTGTCAAATGTATTTTATGTTTTCAATATGCAACTTTGTGGCATACATGCCATGTTTTTGAACACTAAAAAGCATCACTGCATATTCCATTTGTGAACATGAACACAGTTGAAACCCCTATGCACAAGTTCAGAAAGTGCAGTGGTTATTGAGAGGCAGGAAATATGAGGTGCTTACCGTAGAGTGAAACATCATTCTTTGTAAGCAAGCAGGGGATTCGCCAAGTCCAGCTTCCTATTTTAATCTTCATTAAGCCCCCTTTATGCCAAAAAAAGATTAAATGTACTCTGAAATGGTAAGCATACCTCAAGTATCCTAATAGATTCTCGGACAAGAGCTTCTGCATCTTTTCTTTTTCTTTGTTGACTTAGCACCTAAGAATAGACAAAACAATAGGTTTAGCTTTTGTGACATACACGTGTACTCGTTGTATCTGATTTTCCCTTAATTAATTGTGCAATTCTATTCTTATTAAAGAAAGGCAGAGATCCTGCCCTTTGAGAGAGATGTCTCTAGAGAAAACAATAAGAGAATACAGTACATATAACAGTACTTATACAGCAACAGAGCAGTTGTACTTGTACCCTGGCTAGAAGGTACATTGTATTTGCATAATCTGGGTGACCAGGCCCCACAACACTTCCTTGTATCTACACCAGAGTTAAACCAATGAGCGTTAGAACTACAAAAAAATATCCGAAAAATTAGTCAATAGTATTATTTCTGTACAAAAGTGAGCACACATATAGTGATACGTAACTGATATGCACCACTCACAAATATTTGATGATTAAAAGAAAACAAATAAAACAACAGTCAGCAGAATACTATGACTAAAGCTTTTTACTCATAAACACAATCTACTAATACTTGCTCATGCTAGCTTCAACAGTGAGTTGCAAGAGTTGTTCATGTTATCATCGATTAACATGCATACATTTTTTTAGTGCTTTGTCCAACGGGTCATGACACAAATAATGATATATTTTCCTGATGGCCTATCATTTAGTCTGCTTACGTGCCAACAGCAGAACGATGTGCACGCCAGATAAACTAAGTGTGTACTGCTTAACTTGGATGTTGTTAATATGAAGTATCTCAGTGGCATAGAGAAAGGAGGTTCAAGAATTACCTTCAAACATGCAAAGAGAAAGGAGGTTCAAGAATTTAGTATTACCTTCAAAGCATGCTGAAAATAATAATTTCAAACATGCAAAGAGAAAGGAGGTGCAAGAATTTAGTATTACCTTCAAAGCACGCTGAAAAAAAGAAACAATAGAAATAGAAAATGATATAAGAAGCAAGTTTGAGCTGAAGAAAACATGCATAAATCATAGAAAACTGAGTCAATAATTGTATGAAAATCACAATGGCAAATTTTTCTTTTTTACCTTTCAAACTTTCTATTCCACAAGCAGCCTCTTTAATATTTTTGTTGCGCATGAGCAGACGACAAGCAACTCAAATAAGCAGAGATGCTTAAATTAATGAATCACATTAACAGCAAGATAGAAAATGGCCGCCGTGCTAATGCTTTCATACAACACAAATGAGTATTCACATGAGAACTTCTGCAGTGTTGTGGATGCTATGTAAGAACTCTATGGTATATAATGATGGTATGTTTCTTTAAGGGGACATTTGATTCCTATGTTCGAATTTGCAGGCTCTAGGAAACGTTCATAAAATATGCAAGTTAGAATCAGATTGTGCAAATTATTCAGGTTTGCAAAGATAAACGAGTAAACGGCTCCACGATTGATCTCAGCAAGATAAATGAACTACATATTAAGGGTAAGCAACAGAAAGTGGTTCTGTTCTGATATATTCAAGCCGTACAAACTATTGCCTGCTAGCTGTTACATTTTTTCCCCAGAACAGTAGGGGAGAGTTCTATTGAGCTATTATATGACATTTCACTCAAACACTTCTTTTAGGCCAACCATCTGACTATTAATCACTTCAACACTTTTCAAACTGTATAGCATAACACAAATTACAAAAAATTTTGAAAATTGAACTCGAAAAGATTCATAAGGTAACAACAGGTACCTCATAACATGTCTGAGCTTGATCAAACCTGTTCTGAATATGATAGTGTTGTCCAAGATTACGCAAAGCTCTTCCAACCCTACAAGAGGTATGTATAACATTTTTTATGCAGAACAAGCTAATTCACCAAAGTAGGGAATTTAGATGGAACTTCATAAGCATCGACAAGTGTGATCAATCATGCAAACACAGAGTGATCATGATATAATATTAAGTTCTCGGCTATTACAAAGGCGGAAGTGTACACCATTCTGCCGCTCATCAACAACAGTACACACCAAGCAGGCAGGGATGCATAACATGCACCATGTAATGGAAACAAATATTATGTCACCTATGCATCCCTTTCTATCCACTCCAATTTAACCCTAAAAACTAGCCTTTTGCCCTTGAGATATAACCTTATGTTCACTCCTTTTACAAAATGAACCGAATCAGAAGTTACTGAACAAAAATCTTAATCTAAAACTTACAGTACCGTATATCATCAGGTCCAAATGATTGCTCCAAGATTTCAATTGCTTCCAGAAATAACGGTTCAGCTTTCTCAAACTCTTTTCTTAACACATAAAACTCCGCCTGCAATATTGAAAACAGAGAACAAGAGGAATGTCTGTTCAGGCAAGAGCAGGTTTATGAAAGCCACCACAAGACAGGACGTAGCCTGGCCTTTTAAATTCTTACATGGAAACAATCGAGTGCTGGTGTGTTAAATGCAACCCGTACAATTTAACATACTGGGAGAACGTAATGATACATAATGAATTCAGTACATGATGCACTGATGCCAAGAATTCGGGTCATTTAAAGTTGTTTGGCTGAGGATCTTGGCTGGTTACTGATGCAATGGATATTCACTTGGTAGAAAGATTGGACCCTAAAAATACAGTGCATGCAATCTAATATTGATACACCCAAGTATTTTAATTCTAAAGCATAAAAACTAGTTGATTCAATCGTGGCCATATCCTACATAGTGTTAAGTTGTCAGTACCCCACCTCCAGAGGGCTTATGTGGCATACAGCCTTATATGCAGTTAAAAAAAAGTGATACCTACGACGAACTAGGCATCAATTTCAATCAGTACAGTTTCTAAGCTCCCACGAATTGAGAGCTCGTGGTCAATCGCTGTAAAGAGAGTCGGTTCGTGAGGCCGATTGTTAATATTTTCTACGCTGCTTAGCTGTATATAGGCCTGCTCGCAGATGAGCCGTGGCAATTTTATGGGCCTTTTGCTTATGTGTTGGCCGCTGCGTGTCTCTCGCTTCTCAATTAGTTTTGTGGGCGACGGCTGTGCGTCGGTTCGCACTTCGCAGAGAGGGCGTCGGGGTGTTTCCTTCGCTGGGCGCTTGCTGTTTTCTCGGGGAGGGGGAGTTGATTGTGCCGCCGGGGGCTTCGTCTTCCACATCAGCCTTGTCCGATCTGCTGGGTGGCCGGAGGTGTTCATGGGCGACGTCTGGTTGCGGGGATTCGTCAGACTGTTCTTGTTCCTGCGCTGCATCTTTGTTTTTCTCTGTACTTGTTTCCTCTTCTGATTTGGGTGGCGGCTTTCTTCGATTGTGGGCTCTATCGGTGCCTGTTCCTCAGAGGGGTGGTTCTTCATCGACGGCGCATAGGCAGACTCTCGGTGCCTCGTGGACAAATTGGCGCAGCATCTGGCGTTCAACCCTAGCCCACCTTCATCAGCCTCTACCACCTCCTCTTACTCCCCCCTTTCTCAGCGTTGGCCGCCCTCTCCTCCTGCCGTCCACGATGCGACCCCACTGCGGCGCCCTCCCCTGCGAACCTGGTGGTGGTGATTACTACGATGGGCGAAGGGGCACGGTTCGCTGGAGGACGCGGCGCCCGGTGGTGGCCTGCCACGAGCAATAAAAATTCGGGAATTCAAGATGCCATACTTCTCTGGAATGGGCAATCTCAGCAGCAAAGTGCCCATCGTCGGATGGCCGATTGCTCAGGAGCTCAATAGAGGGGGCGGGTATCTCTGATCCATACATTTTCTCTTAAGTTTTTTTGTCCTTCATTTTTTGGATTCAGTTTCCCATTTAGAAAGCAGGCTATTGCCTGGCCTTATAATGAGCATATATGATAATGAGTCAGGTTTTGCGATCAGATTCACAGTTCAGCTAATAGCAAGAGCAAAACGCAAAGATAACAATGTCTAAACAGGGACAGGGCGGCGCAATGCCCAAATACAGTTTAGTTGCGCGACAAAATGCAGCAAAAGAAGGTTCTTCCATGCTTATTCAGGTTCAGATTCTTCCATGGTTATTTTTTTGGATTTAGCAAACTGTTCAAATGAGAGATGTACCATATCTTATTCATTCCATGGCTGATTAAGAGCGTAGTATAAAGTTGCTGCTCGAAGAAGATGAAGAGGTGATCTACAGCTCTTGATTTTGTACAGGGACCTTATGTGGCAAACCAACAGAGGAATGTGGATGATCGAAGCAACTTATTCTGTAAGATGCTTTAATTCATTCTATGACCCGATTGCTATAAAAAATGCCAACACAGGTTTGGGTGAAGTACTAGGAAGTATGGTCAATTAATTTTGGCAATGCTCTGCAACGGTGTGGTGCTTGTCTAATGCTTGAGTGAGTTCCATGCTCTCTCCTTCATTTCCTTCTTTGTTTTTCACAAATTAATTACCTTCTTCCTGCCATTTCAGCTGATCGGCCTGAAGGCCAAATTGATGTATATTTAGTTTATTTTTCTTTGTTCAAGCACAAAAATGGCAGCACCTGTACTTCCTGGATAGGATTACCTTTTGACATTTCATGGTATTTTAGTCCTCACGGTTTGCAATATTTGCAATATTAGTCTCATATAGTTGAATTACAATGTCCATTGAAAGGGGATTTAGGATTTACACAATCATTAAATTGTTCAATGTCAGTATAGGGGACAGATTGATGCATTTCCCTTTATGCAGGCATTGGCATAGCTAAATCACAGAACGCCCTGAGAAGCAAGACAATACCCGATGCCCCTGCCTCCTTTTCTGCTGCCATTGACATCGGATTTACAGGATATTTGTTCATGGATGGCTATATGAATTGTTATATCTGCCATATTAATATCAGCCTCTTGGTTTATATGGTACATACACAACAGTGGTTGCCATATGGAATCAACACACCGAGGGCTCCAATGCCAAATGATATATGGACATGGCCAGCAGAGGATCAGTGGTGTTGTCCTTCCTATTGGGGTGACATGTCTTATATTTGAAGGTAAACAATCAAAGGCCAATTCCTCTGCAGCGCCCATACATTTGCTTTTCATGCTGAATCCTGTAAGGCTGTTTCCTTGCCTTACCAATACATTTTATATATTAGAATGTGGTCGCTTCAGGGATCAACATTGTGCAAATGGTATGAAAATCCTCAACTTCCTGAAGCCATTGCCTTGCAAGATAGGTAAGCGTTGGTAAACTGATTCTCTACTACAGGCTTAGTGCTCCGAAACATCATTTTTGCCATTCTCCTTCTCTTTTGTAGGAACAATCCCATATAAATAGTACTCCTTCCGCTACAAAAAAAAGTGAACTAAAACCACGACACTTTTTTTGGATCAGGGGGAGTACCACTTAATTATAACATAGAATTTGAAGAGAAGACAAAATATGTTTTGTTGATTAGCATCTAAGAGAAGGGGAGCCTTGGCGCAGTGGTAAAGCTGCTGCCTTGTGACCATGAGGTCATGGGTTCAAGTCCTGGAAACAGCCTCTTACAGAAATGTAGGGAAAGGCTGCGTACTATAGACCCAAAGTGGTCGGACCCTTCCCTGGACCCTGCGCAAGCGGGAGCTACATGCACCAGGTTGCCCTTTTTTTTTTTTGATTAGCATATAAGAAATTACATCATGCAGTTATAATATCCGTTCAATTACTCCTGGTCGTATCCATTCAATTCATATCTGTAGGCAAAACTGATGCAACCACATAGTCATTTATTGCTAAAATTAACAAAACGAAATTTTACATTGAATCGCTCTTTCTATATATTTTTTTGGCCGAAGAGATATATCGCTAAGTGCATCAGGACAGCAGGGCTGGGTTTCTTTCTAATGACCTCAACATGGTCTGCAGGTCACCTAGCTCACTCACAGGCTGCACTGCATGCGCATGGGGCATCAGCAACATTGTAGTTGAGTCGGACGCCCACCTGGTGATTCAGGCAATCAAGACACAGCCACGATTTAGGTCGGAGTGGAGTTCTGTTCAGGGATATTAGGGCCCTAACTTTTCTGCATTTCAATGTGTTTTCTATTTTCTATTGCTCATGGCTATATAATAAAGTGGTTGACGCTCTTGTGTAGTATGGATCAAAGATGGTACAGTAAGCTCTGAGCTGTATGGCCTACCTTCATACACGAATAATGACTCAATTGAGAAAGAACCTTTTTGCCAGCACATGTCAACCTTTTGTATTTCCAGCATGTCAATCGTATGTATTCTCGGCGCGGCAAAGCACGCGTGACCCTCTAGTTTCAATTAAGGTAGAAGCAAAGGTTCGAACCCAGGCTGGCTAGCCCACCATCCATGGTGCTAGCTAGTAAGCCGATTGGCGCCTTCTCTTGTGCAATTTAGAATTAAAAATAGACAAGGACTAGAAAAGTTGGGCGCGCTTCGCTGCGCTGTTGGTGTTGGTGGGATTTCATTTTTTATTTGGTTTGGCGCATGGGGAGAAGATGGGGTGTTTTTTTTAATATAATATAATGCGGTGTTTTGGTGAGCCCTTCCTGATGGCGTGACTCTGTTATGTGCTAATCAATATGTGGGGAAGTTTCCTGCGCTGGTGGCCGCATGTACTGTATAGGTGCTACAGTATCGCATGCTGGCGCTTCTTTTTTGCCAGGTGGTGAGAGGCGCGCTGGAGATGTGTTTTTATAGGCTGGTGTTGCCAATTGATTTGAGAAATCGTTGGCCCAGTCAAAATCGTAAACCAAATACAAAATTGAATACCTCAATCGAATGAGAGAGCTCCTTAAGAAATCGTTTACCTCAAAATCGTAAACCAAATCCAAAATTGAACACCTCAACCGAATGAGAGACCTCCAAAATTAGGGATCATAGTGAATTTAAAGATGTGTTAAATGCGCACGAATTTACCAGGTAAGTGAACAAGGATATGCAAGAGATTGTTTGGTTCAACGTCTAACCTTGCCAAACTTTGCCACATACTTCTTGCCAAACTCACGTTAAGTTAGGTCAATAAAATCTGAGTGCACTTTAGCATCACTAAGAGAATCTTGCCACACCTTTTTAGTCCATGACACACAAGACCCATCTGTCAGAATATTAATCTTTCCTAACGCGTGACTACAAACTAAATCCCATACCTAAATCGGTCAAACTTGCCCATCTTAGAGTGTGACAAAGTGTGGTTATGTTTGGCATTTTGGCTATGAACCCAAACAGGTCATAAAACTCATAAAGCTTATGGAGTGCAAGAGTTCCGTTCATTAGAGAGGAAAACAGAATGTTACTTCAGTCTCCAGTTCATAGTCAGAGGTGACAATTACCAAGTTTTTTAGTGCCGATGCAGCATGTGGATCTCTCAGTCCAAATCCTTCTTTAGCTTGATGTAGGGCTGCCTTGAAGAACCTTTCAGCTTCATCTAGTTTTCCCTAAAAAAGGAGATAAATACATATAATAGGATAACAATAACTGTACTTCAAAGGTCGAACGCAGAGTAGGAGTAACTAAAGATGGACCCGTCCTTTCCTCCTTACGTACAGTCATACTCCAAGGAACATTATGGTATTAGAAACTTGTGATGCACATGGCATATGGTCCAAATGATCATAATTAATGCAAATGTTCAGCAGTCCAATGGTTTACTGACTCAAGCAAGTTTTAGAATATGTACTTATGGAAGTTGCTACACTCAAGCGTTCAAGCAATAGCAATCCAAAATATCATGACAAGTTACTATTAAGTTTCAGCATATGAACATAAAAACAGAGCGTAGTTTAATGACAAGCTAAACCTTCCAGTTTCACAAGGTTAATTAGGAAACTAAAGGGCTTTTGCCCATAGAAAGAGTTGTAGCAGGTGGCCAAACTGTGTGGACCAAACAGTTAGCATCATGTGGCCTGGCACCTGTCCACCGCCGAGCACGTCCTGGGCACGAGCTGCTGGATCGAACGCCTTCATCCCAGGACGCGCTCCAGGGCCAATCTTGCGACGTTCAGGCTGGCCGCGCGCACCCACCACCCCGACAGCATCCGCCGCGTCGCCGTTCTGGAGATTGTCGAGCAGATCCCTGCGCGCCTGAGCTCCGACAAGCCCACCATCAGGACCCTCACTTACCCTATCGCCATTGCTGTGGCCCGCGCTGAGCCAGCTCGTGCTCCACTCCTTCGCGCCCAGCATGGCACGGGACAGGGAGGGGATGACGCGCACGACGGCGCCCACGACAACCGCAACCGGGCGCCAGGACCCGGCCATGGCAGGGCGCGCCGCTCCGCCGCCCGGCCGCGCTGATGGCATGGTCATGGACGATGCGCTGTGGCGGGCACAAAACCGGCCAGGACGTGTGGACGGACTCGCCGTGTCGCATGCCTGGCCTGCTCTAACCGGCGAGGGCGCGACGCCGCCCGTACTGTGCAAGGATCGTTGCATGGCATCGTGGCCTGGTCAGCAGGGGACCCATGCCCCTCGTCGACAGGCCAGAAAAGGAAGAGGCAGAGGATCACAAAGGGGCGCTTTGCAGGCAGGCCCTGCGGATAAGGCTGTCGGAGACACAGCTGCCCCCACGACCATGCCAGTTGGCAGCGCCAGTTTTGCTGCAGCGACCCTGATCGTGGGTGTGGAGGCGGGTCAGGCCCCAGATGGCGGTCTCCTGTTGGCTGCGAGCTCACCAGAACCAGCGCGGGACTCGAACTCCGCTGGGAACGGCGCGCCCGATGACGATCGCGTGGGGGCCACGTCTGGCTCGTCCGATCCCATGCATTGTCGGGATCTGGACTCCGTCAGCGAGGTTCCTGATACGCCGCCAGCGCTTGCAGGCCATTCTGCGGCTCGGTCGGGACAAAGCAGCAACACCCCCACGCCAGCGACTGGGGAGATGGGCCCTGGTGACAGCGCCGACTTGCCCCCCGGACCCCACGCGGACGCCAATGCGCTGTCCCCGACAGAACTGCCGTCACCCAATCCCGAGCCCCAGACGCCCGCATCGCGGCTGGACAGGCCCCAAGCCCAGCCCACCCTGCAGGAGGCCGCCGCGGGCCCCGCTGTAGCCCAGCCCATGCAGACGGGAGCCCAACATGGCTCCTCGCGACTGACACCGAGGAGGTTCGCGTCGCCGCCAATCACGCTGCGCCGATCTCGCGCACGCCCCTGCACGCCGAAGACTTGGACCCTGGGAGAGTTTCTCGCGGCCGCAACGAAGCACATCACTGCCGCCTTGCCAACCCCAGGGAAGAAGCCGCGCCGCCCGCTCAACTTCGCACCCAGACGAGGCCGCTCGGCCACCACCGCCGCCTCGCCGGCTGTCCCACCCAGCGCTGAGCGCCGCGCCCAAGTTCAGATCCTCCGCACGCTCGGGATTGTCGGGACCAACCAGAGGATCACGACCGCTGAGATGAAGGCGTACGACGACATGTTCGCGGCGCCCATCCCGCTCTCGGTGCTCATGGCCATCGCCGCCCTGGTCGACCGAGAGCTTCCCGCGGACTTCGCTACCGCGGCTGCTGCGACGGCCACCGCTCGGATGGCCGGCTCGCCATAGGGCTAACGCGATGCCCGCCCCCATCGATCATGTGCACCCATGGATCACGACATCAAGATAGCAATATGGAATGTGCGCGGCCTCAACGCGCGCGCCCGATGCTATGCCATTAGATCGCTGCTTGACACCACCGGAGCCTCCATTGTATGCCTACAAGAAACTAAAATGGCTTTGATCTGCTCGTCTGTTGTCCTCGATGCCCTCGGTTCAGAGTTTGACGACTACACGTACCTCCCGGCGAACGGCACGAGGGGAGGCATCCCGCTTGCGTGGAAGAGCAGGGTCGTGTCCATCACTAACCCCCTGTTCACCACAAACGCCGTCACGGCAAGGGTTGCTACGGCCATCGGCACGCCTTGGTGGATGTCCGTCGTATACGGCCCCCAAGAGGACGCGGACAAGATCGCCTTTCTGCAGGAGATCCATGATATACGCGCGGACTTCCCCGGGCCGTGGATGCTTTGCGGTGACTTCAACCTGATCCTACGCGATGAAGACAAGAACAACGGCAACTTGAATCGCCGCATGATGGAAGGTTTCGTCGCCTCGTCAATGATCTTGCACTCAAGGAGGTAACCTCAATGGAAGGCGATTCACGTGGTCCAACGAGCAAACCCCGCCCACCCTGGTGCACCTAGACCGCGTGTTTTGCACCGTGGACTGGGAGGGCACGCACGGTGATTGCCACTTGAGATGCCTCGCCTCCGTCGTGTCCGACCATTGCCCGCTCCTCCTCGACTGCGTGCCCAAGCATGCTGTGCATCGGAGGTTCCATTTTGAGGATTTTTGGATGCGGCTTGACGGATTCCACGACACGGTCGCCGCGGCCTGGGGATCGGTGCGCGACCCGGACCCTTTCCGGCGTCTCATGCTGCGCCTCCAGTGCACCGCCCGCAGACTAACGAGTTGGAGCGCCAAGTCCAAGGGATGCATTCGTGACAAGATGGCCATTTCCCGCGAGCTCATATCGCGTTTCAACAAGGCCCATGAAGACCGCACGCTCTCTCCCCCGGAGGACTGGCTGCGAAAGCAGCTCAAGATCTCATACTTGGGGCTGGCCTCTCTCGAGCGCACAATCGCGAGGCAGCAAGCGCGGATCACCACGCTCAAGGACGGCGATGCTAACACAGCCTTCTTCCACCGGCAATGCTCATTCCGTCGACAGAAGAATCACATATTCAGCCTCATGGCCGAAGGACATGCGATCACGGATCAGGAGGGAATGGCCCAAGAGGCCTTTACATACTTTGACGATCTCCTTGGCTCCCCCGTCGCCCGCAACCACACGCTGGACCTATCGCAGATCATCGAGCCACATGACCTGGCCAACCTCGAGGCACCATTTAGCCTGGAGGAGATATGGGGCGCCGTCAAGCGCCTCCCGGCCCGCAAAGCGCCGGGGCCGGATGGTTTTACCGCGGAATTCTTGCGGGCCTGCTGGAGCATCATTAAGCAAGACTTCTTCGACGTCTTCCAGCAGCTCTTTGAGCTGCGCGGTCGTGGCTTCTGCAAGCTCAACCAGGCCCTCTTGACATTGCTCCCAAAGTGAGCAGACGCCTGCCAACTCCGCGACTACCGGCCGATATGCCTCATTCACCTCGTGGCGAAGATCTTCGCAAAGGTGCTATCGCTCCGCCTTGCGCCCAGACTGGGAGACATGGTTAGTCGCAACCAAAACGCCTTAATTCCGGGACGGAGTCTGCACGACAACTTTGTCCTCGTCAAACAATCGATAAAGCTGCTGCACCAGCTAGGGACTCCGAGAGTTATGCTCAAGCTAGACCTAACGCGAGCCTTCGACTCCCTATCTTGGCCCTTCCTTTTTGAGGCTCTTGGCCAGTACGGATTCAGACCTCGCTTCAGGGAGTGGCTTGCGATCTTGCTATCATCGTCGAGCACTCGGATCATGATCAACGGAGAGCCGGGACCGCCAGTTTGGCACCGCTGCGGGCTGCGTCAGGGCGACCCCGTATCTCCGCAGCTCTTCGTGCTCGCCGTGGACATCCTTGGGCGCCTGATCAGCCGCGCCCACGACGTCGGCATCTTGCAGCGGCTGCACCCCCGACAAGACATACCGGCCATATCGCTGTACGCCGATAACGTGATGCTATTCTGCCATGCCACCCAAGACGACGTGGAGGCCTTCCGTGTGATCCTGGCCATGTTTAGTGAAGCAAGCGGCCTCTGCGTGAACTATGCCAAAAGCTCTGCCACTGCCCTCAATGGTGACCCCGAGGCGGATGCTACAATTGATCAGGTCGGATGCGTGAAAGCGGAGCTGCCCATTACTTACCTCGGCATCCCGCTCACGCTACGCTGGCCCTCAACCGCCCAACTACAACCCCTTGTCGACTCGATGGCCGCTCGGCTCCCCACATGGAAAGCATGGCTCATGAACAAAACCGGGCGGCTGGCTTTGGTCAAATCGGTGCTTGCCGCGATCCCGATACACCAACTGCTCGCGTTTGCGCCACCCAAGAAGACCCTGAGACAGCTCAAAAAGATCCAGCGCGGCTTCTTGTGGGCTGGGCGCGCCGCCGCTAACGGCGGACACTGCCACGTCAACTGGCGACGTGTGTGCCGTCCGCTTGAGTACGGCGGGCTGGGAGTCCAGGACCTCGAGCGCGCTGGCCTCGCGTTGCGCCTGCTGGATGTGGCTCTCCCACACGGACGACAACCGAGCATGGCGAGGCCTTGACCTCCAGTTTTCTCGTGAGGAGCGCGCGTTGTTCTTCGCATCGACGACCATGTCGCTTGGCGATGGACTGACGTCACTGTTTTGGGATGACCGATGGATCAACGGTCAGTCCGTGTGTGAACTCGCACCGGCACTCTACCAATGCATACCCAAACGACGACGCAAATCAAGAACGGTGGCCGCAGGCCTTGCGGGCAACGCTTGGGCTCGCGACACACAAGGAGTGATAGGGATTCATGAGATTGGCCAATACCTGATGCTTTGGCAAGCCGTACAGCACATTAGCCTATCACACAGGCCTGACCGAATGCTTTGGAGATGGACGGCTAGTGGCACCTATACGGCACAGTCATGCTACGCTGCAACCTTCCACGGGTCCATAAGATGCCCCTCTTGGAAGCTTACCTGGAAGAGCTGGGCACCGCGCCGCGTCCGTTTCTTCCACTGGTTGGCGAGCCAGGACCGGTGTTGGACGGCGGAAAGACTCGCCCGTCGTGGCCTACAGCACCATCCACGATCTCTCCTTTGTGATCAGGCCCCTGAGTCGATGCGGCACTTGCTCCTGGAATGCCCGTTTGCGCGGCAAACCTGGCACGACGTCCTGGCTTGGGCGAGGATACCTTCACAACCGCCGAGCAATGAGGCCACCCTTACGGACTGGTGGCAAAGAACGAAAGGGCAGACCCCACATGCGCTACAGAAAGACCTACAATCCATCGCCATGCTCGTCCCTTGGATGATCTGGAAGCAGCGGAACGAGTGCGTCTTCGAGAATGTGCGCCCCTCGGTTCACACACTCGTAGATAGGATTAAGGCCGAAGCCAAATGTTGGGCACAAGCCGGCGCATTGGGCCTCAGGGTAGTCCTTCCCACTAATTGGGATGTTCACTGATAGGGTGCTAACCCATGTAACCACCACCTCCTAGGAGGACTGTATCTTCTCATCTTTTCAATGAAATGAAACGCAAAGAGTCCTTTGCGTTTTCTCGAAAAAAAAAGATGATCGTGATCGAGTTTTGCATCAAATTTAGATAACACATATTAAAAAGAGTAAAATGCATCATAGGTCCTATAACTATCCGAGGTGTGTCACTTTAGTCCTATAACTATCAAAGTGCAGATTTGGGTCCCAAAACTATTTCGAGTCGTTCACTGCAGGTCCTATGGCCGCCCCAGCAGCGTTGACCGTCCGACGTGTCACCTGGACTGGTGCCACATCGACCAGAGGGGCCCACCAGGCTAAACAATGAAGCGCTTATTTGCAGGAAAGCCCTTGAAATCTCAGCACATCTCATGCTCAGACCCTCCATCTCTCTTCTACGAACGAATCTCTCTGAGGATATGGTGGCGACCGGCGGCGTTCGCGATTGATGTCCAGCGATTGGAGGCGCAGGACGGGAGTCGGGGCTGCTAATCCGACCGCGGCGCTGGTCCGATGGCTCCATCGCGGCGGCTTCCCAACACCCCTCCTCTGGAGTATGGTAAGAACCCTAACCCCAATCCCTGCTGCACCCCCTTTTAGCTTAGAGATTTCAATAGAGTAGCAAGATTTGGCACGATTTGGGCATTACAGCTTAGATATTGTGTTGATTCAGTCTGAATGTACATATGGCTTCTCTTCCCGTACTGAAATCTTCTGTACTAAAATCTTTCTGTACTGAAATCTATTTCAAAAGAGTTGGGCATCTTCCTGTACGTATGGAGATTTGAGCATGTTCCTGTGCGTATGGTGATTTGGGCAGTATTTTTCCTGCAGTATATAATCCCTACTGTAACTATAGCCTTGTTATGTACAGCGGTATCTTTTTTTGCATTATAAGCTCGTCCTGTACACCTATAGTACCATTTGAAATTGTACTACTGATGTATATATGTACTAGTGGTGATGCAAAAGAAATTGTACAGCTGATGTATATATGTACTCTGTTTTTTTTTTCATGTAATAGGACCCAAGGAGGAGCTGTTCTCAGTAGAGATTAGTGCGTATCTATGTTTATGTAAGAGCACTCTTTATGTAATGACAATATGATGTGCTACTTCCTGGAATTGTGGCAATTCTCATCTATATATTTGCATGTTAAGTTGCAACATCATTTCTCTCTTCTATGATTGTCCAGACCAAGTCTCATTTATCATTTGTAATCTTAGAGAGAGGGTGTGAAATATATATTCATTTGTCATTTGCATGATCATTTGCCGCGCCGGCTTGTTCCTGCTACATCTTGGTGCCGTCGAGCTTGTTCCAGACATGGCAGAACTGATGAAAGAGAGATGAGATTGCAGAGAGGAGGGCTGCGGCTGGAGAGAGCAAACAGTGTGATGGACCAAATTGCAAAATGTATCAACCACCAATGGCGGGAAATCTTCCACGACGCGCTCTGGGTCGTTGTGGCACTGGTCCAGGTGACACGTCAGCCAACAATCGCTGCTGGGGCGACCATAGGACCTGCAGTGAACGACTCGTAATAGTTTTGGGACCCAAATCTGCACTTTGATAGTTATAGGACTAAAGTGACACACCTCGCATAGTTATAGGACCTATGATGCATTTTACTCTATTAAAAAAGGGATCATGCTGGAACAAAGTGTGGAACTATAGGTAGTAATTTTTTTATAAGAAAGATAATGCCAAAAGGTGGGCTAGATGAAGCCAAGGACAAGAGGTACTTGCTTTTATGAAAAAAGCTTTTGCTTTATCCGTGAAGATTCTCCATTTGATCGTGTGTTCATTTGAGATCACTGAACCATCTTCAATCCGACGTAGACCAGTAACAATAGCATCAGCTTGCTTACTCATTGTAGCTGCTGGAGCAACTGAGTCATCCTGAGCCAATACAGAGCCGTCGCTCAGGCTAAGAAAAAAAGCTGTAACAAGAGCGAGGTTAGGATCACACGATATCAAATATGAGTTTTACTTCATTAAAATTTGAAAAGTAAAATTATAATAGAGCTTCAAAGCTTTAGAGTGGGAATTCTATTAAGTTGCTGTGGATCAACTCTGGAGTATTGAAGACTGAAGTTGGGAAAATAATGGGAGGACTTGTGAGGCTTTTGGAAGTTCCCCACATTGGTTATTTTCAACGTAGCCACGTTGGTTGCTGAAAGGCAACAAACCTAATTGAACACATTTGCTATAAATATAATTAAATTAGAAGTGGGGCAGTCCCCTATGTTAGCAAGGTAGCTTTTGGGAATGCGGATGCCTTTACAATCTATATTCCTACAGTTGGTACTAGAGCCTGGTTCTGAGTTCTGACATCTCTGGCTTAATTGGACACTAGTGTGTGACTGACCGATGGATGAAGGTCCCTACGGGACTGTCGGTTGTACACCGAAGGAGCCAGTGAGTTTGAGGGGCCGTTAGTGTATGGTGAAGTGCTGACAGACACCGACTGTAAAGGGGAGGATTTTCCAACTAAGTAAAACATGAACTGGAAACAGTAACTACTGATTTTTTTTCTGGGTTTTTCAACACCAATATCTGAAGAGGGGAATTGCTGGAACAGTGGAGGTCAATGGACCTTAATTACAAGTTTTCAGCAAAGCAAAACAGGAACTAAACACGCTAACTATTGATCTCCCCCACGGGGTTTTCAACACCAATATGTGGAAGAGAGATTGCTGGAATAGTGGAAGAGCAATGAACCTAGTTGCATTAATTTAATAGTTTTTCTTGCTTGTTTCGGATCCTGTTTTAGGCTCAGTCCGCGGTTGCTGAACTTTGCAGTGCTGCGCTTATATTTTATAATCTGCCGTGGAAAATTAGCCATAAAAGTAACACTAGAATTAGGGAAAAGCGGGTGGGCCAAACAGGATTATGAGAATCCACCGCAATGCCAAACGCAGAATTAATTATAGTACTTTCAGTTTTAGCTTTCTAGTGTTTGCTTTAGCTCCTGTTAGTTATTCTTTTGATCTGGAAGCTTGCAACTAGTTGAGGAAGAATAGTTATGAATTCCCACTTTCACCGCTTGCTGGCTTTGTGAGATATCAGCTGTGGAACAAAACAAAATCAATCAACACTTCCTTATGGATCCGGCATTCTTTCTCATCGAATAAGCAATACCAACAACACATGTGCACATGAAAGTTTTTTTGGCACCGTTACTGGGGAAGCAACCGCTGGAGCTTCTAATTTCTTGCTTTTGGTAGCTTAGTATATTTAGCTAGTTTAGTTATTTTTTTCTTAGTTTAAAAAACCAAAAATATTACTGGAAGGGCAAGGGATCTAATTTGTAAGTGCGGGAGCCCCTTACCTCATAACTGCATTGGGAATGAGAAGGCTTTTTTGATCCAACAACCAATGTTGGCATCCACTTATTCTGATAAAAGTGAAGGTTCTATTGCTACTTGGTGCCGTATCCTCTACGTTTTCACTCATTGGACTGTGATGCTTGTATTTATCAGAAATAAACTGTAGTAAATAGTAAGTAATTGTTTTGTCATGTGTGAATGTGCAGGTCATTGCGTTTGTAACTTAGCTTGTAAACATGGGTGAGAGAATGCCTTAAATCATCAAAAGAAACAAGCTGTCCAGTCCATTGTTTCCTAAACTCGTGTCTAAGAACCTAGAAAGTTATTGGTTGTTGCATGTGTGCTGGAAGAGAGTGGGCTCCAGAAATGTATTTATTAGAAACGTTAGCATGTTTGTTGTGCATGTCCAGAAGTTTATCTCTATACCATTTGCTTGTTTGTTGGCATGCACAGTTAGCGTGTTTCTCAATCTGGTGACAAGATAACCCTCCCTCAACTTTTCTCTTCCACCTCACCCAAATGCTGAAATTGCATGCACCCCACTTGGTAGCAAGTGATATAATAATACTTTTAGTCCAACTATTGTCTTGCACTAAAATTTATGAACTCAGCAACAGCTAAGCAGTCTGCAATGCATGAAAAGGGATGGTGCATATGCATGAGAACCGACAGACCTGCTTGTCCAATCAGTATAGCGCCAAACTTGAAACCCAGCCGTCGATTGGAAAAGTAACCAAAGTTACCATCATTAGATTCAGAACCTGGGGGAGAAAATCATGCGTTTTGTCAAAATGGCCATGTAAGCAAACACGAGCAATGTCACTCTTGGCTGCACTAGAAACAATAGAAGCAGGACAAATCATAAGAATGACTCAATTTAATTAAAATAAATCAATTCAGAACAGTTCACTAACAAAGGACATAGCTTAGTACTATCATGGATCAAGCAAGCTTTAGCGTTGCATATTTCGTGACAGCTGAACGGCTCCCCAGAGACTCAGATTCACCCACAGGTTGTAGCTCGCACATTCCAATTCCAGTCTGATCCCATGACATGAACGGCCTTGGGGGACATCATCGGTTCTCCCTAATCTACTCTCAGTTCGTCGCGGTCCTCACCTATCTCTTCTCTCCATGGAAATAATCGCAGGCACGCAACATCATCCCCCAATATTTTGCCACTAAATCAACTCAATTTTACAAGCCCAGAGCGCATCGCACGATCCAACCGCTCAAACCAGCTGAAATCACACTACTCCGCCTCGCTACAGCCATTTCCCTGCTAAACACGGCCCAGGGATCCTCCTGCGGGGGTTAACGCGAGACCACGGAACAGGGTCACAGGGGGAAGCGCTCACCTGAGGAGGAGGCAGCAGCGGCCGCCGCAGCGGGTAGGTGGAGGCCCCTTGAAGGCGGCGCGCCGGCGAGGCGATCTGCCGGGGCGGGGGCGAGGGCGAGGCGGCCGCTCCGCAGGAGCGAGAGCAGCCGCAGCCGCGAGGACATGGTTTATTCGAGAGCAGCCCTGGGCCTCCTGGTCTCTGGCCTGGGGGTTATGCGGTGAGGGGCTCTGGGAGAGAGGAGAAACCTTTTGGGCCCCACGCGCGGGCCATACTTCTCGCTAGTCAAAGTGTGATCCCTCGCTCCTCCGCGCCGCCGCTGCCGCTGCCATGTCCACCGCCGCCGCCGCCGCCGCCGGCCGAGGTCTCAAATCCGTCTCCCGCGCCGCCTTCTCCTGGAAGCCGGTGAGTGAGGGCCAGTGAAGGAGTCTGTCTCTAAACCCTGGAGCGCTGACTGGTTGTTTGACTAACCCCTTCTCCCCTCCCACTAGACGGGCCGGGCGCAGCAGACGCTCGCGGCGGCGGTGAGCAGGTCGGGCGTGGGACTCCACTCGGGCGCGCGCGCCACCGCCACGCTGCTCCCTGCGCGCGCCGGCGAGGGGAGGTACTTCGTCGTGGAGGAGGCGAGGGTGGCGGCGGAGGCGGGGAATGCCGAGCCACAGTCTCCGCTCTGCACCACGCTGCGGAGCGGGAGCGGCGGCGCGCGGGTGCGCACGGTGGAGCACCTGCTATCGGCCATGGAGGCGCTCGGTGTCGACAACTGCCGCGTCGAGGTCAGCGGCGGCGATGAGGTGCGTGCCAGTCTCGCCGGATGCTGCTAACAGAGTAGTTGGGTAGACGTTCATGTCTGAATCCTAGTATCCATGATGTATTTCCGATTCATGTGAATTTATTTTTAAGCGATGACAGATCCCTTTGCTTGATGGATCAGCGCAAGAGTGGGTGGAGGCCATACGGGGTGCAGGTCTGTGTGCGGCCGAGGATATCGGTGGACAGAAGTTGGAGAAACTGGCACCCAAGATCGACGAGCCTGTTTACCTGCGTAAGGACGATTGCTTTGTAGCTGCATTCCCTTCCTCGCAAATCCACATCACCTATGGAATTGATTTTCCAAAGGTATGTATGTCTCATGCCCTCCCCTTTTTTTAAGTCAACGAAATGTGATTATTGTAGGGGGTTAACGATGTGGTTGGTATGCAATTTGGTTTGTATTTTTTATTGTACGATGTATCACTTCTCGAATTGAAAATTCTAAGTAACAAAGGTGCATTACTGGGAATAGAATGGTATTTTGTTGCTATGAGATCGATGTCAGATCAGCACTGCCTGAAGCTAGCCTTTGACTTTCTTTTCATATGTAGTGATTTGGTAGAGGCCATTAGATTGTTGTTATTGGGTCTTAAGTTTGGCGGACTTTGCACATGTTTTAATCATGGTGGAATCAAAGTTGGGAGAGCTCGAAGCCTGTCACATTCCCGATGCATAGAACAGTAGTTGTTCATACAGATAATGTGTGCCAGGACATCGACTGTGAGGCTTAATGTTTTTTGTGCATAAGGCTGAAATTATCCTTGTGTTTTTATAATCATTGATTTGATGATCATCACAGGAGTAGTCATTTATGAAAAAATGTAAGCACCTTCATTTTTTATATGCGTTAATAAAATGCTTGCCCCAATGCCTCCTGTTGGCAAGGACATGAACAAAAGGAATGTTACCTAGTTTTTATTACTATCTTTAAGTAAAAGCTTTGACAGTGTGCAAAAAATGCTTCAAGGGACTTGAGCAAACTATGCATCCTATTGTAGGCGCCAGCGATTGGTTGTCAATGGTTCAATACTTTCCTGGATGCTGATATATACTCAAGCAAGATAGCTCCTGCAAGAACTTTCTGTATTTTTGAAGAGGTTTGCGCACACATTAACTGATGTTGATATGTAATCTATTATTACTGTTGTTTTCTCCTCTCTTTTTACTGTATACTGGCAATATCATTCATTCTCTGGTACTAACAGGGGGGAAAATCAATGTCTTTCTCATACAGAATATATGATACTCCCTCCATCCGGGTTTGTAAGGTCGGCACGGCTTTTAGGTTTCCAATTTGACCAACGAAATGTGTGTAACATGCCACCAAAGTATATGTTTGGAAACTTCATTCAACTACGAATCCAATGATATATTTTTAGTGGCATATAACACACGTTTTGCTAGTCAAATTGAAGACATAAAAACCCATGCCCGCCTTAAAAAACCCGGATAGAGGGAGTATCATAAAAAATTCTCCAATAATAATGCATTGCAACTTGCCTAGCACATGGTTTGTTTCTCATGTATTTTATCATGATTCCATGGTGCATAACTTTAAAAGTTTATATTCGTTTCCACCTTCCTGACTAATGAGTAATGTCATGAATCTTGCATAACTAAGGATTTCAAGTATTTCTTTCATTTCCCATATTGCTCTGTAGTACTACAATCTGCGTTTTATCCTTTCTGTTGGGGATTTTGCAGAATTACTGGCTATGTCTTACATTCCCCAGCAATTTTCTGGCCTCGTCCTTATGAATTACTCACTTCTTCACTAAAGTAGTGATCTAAACACTCTTATATTTCTTTACGGAGGGAGTACACTTGAGTGCAGACACTCACTTCTTCGTTCTGCAATTCTAACTTCGTCAGGTTGAAAAAATGCGTGCTGCCGGGCTTATAAAAGGAGGATCACTGGAAAATGCTATGGTTTGCAGGTGAATAATAATATGTTGGTGGTTTCATTGTTGACATTGTTTTAATAAATACATCTGATGATGCCTACATGAATGAATAAATGATCTGGCTTTAATAAAAAATATGATTACTTTTTTCATCAATAACTCAATTGCAGTACTAACAACTCTTTTGTCAAATCTAATTGAGGAATAACTGAATGATTAAGTAATCAACATGGTTAGTCGCCAGAGCTTTCTAAGAATATGCATGCTCAATGGTTTTGTAGAAGTGTAGTTAAGTATAAGCTTAATTTAGTTGGTGCTTAACTGATCATGTAGTTCATACTTCACATAATATAGCTTTACAATAACACTAGAAGTGCCCATCTTTTTTTAATCCAGTCAAATAACATCAGAAGTACTGTGTATGCATTATATTGGTATTGTAGTAATTGGCCATCCCCATGTCAATTTAGTCAGATAATGGTATACTTGTTTGGCAATTGACAGTATGTCTGGTGGTTGGCTTAATCCACCACTTCGTTTTGATGATGAACCTTGCCGCCACAAGATTTTAGATCTTATAGGTGACTTCTCACTTCTTGCACGGAATGGCAGCCAGGGTTTTCCAATTGCTCATGTAGTTGCCTACAAGGTACGTTCTTTAACTTCAATTGACTACAGCATTGTTATTGTATAACGTGGCGACTGCATCTTATAAGTTCGTAGCGCATCACTTTTGTCACTGGTACTATAATTGTCTTATTCGTGGCCCATGATCATTTGGAGTATGCTTGCTTAGCACTGGTTAGATTTCCATCCAGTCCATCTGTGGGCTTGATTTACTCCAGCTCACCTTTTCAATTTATTTTGTACTCCCTCTGTAAAGAAATATAAGAGCGTTAGATCACTACTTCTAAACGCTCTTATATTTCTTTACGGAGGGAGTAATTAAGAAGACCTTGAACATTTATCAAGCTACTTCAAGAATATACTTGAGATTCTTTTGTTGTTAGGTGAATTTAAAATAATCTTTTCATGGCTTGTTTTTGGAGGGCTTGCTTTTGTAAGTTCATGTATCATTTTTCATGAGATTTTTTGTAAGTTCATGTGTCATTTTTTTTGGAGGGCTTGATTTTGTGATCATCACGTTCACTTGCCTATTTTTCTTGAACACGCACACATACGTGTCATTTTGTATTAGAAGAGAGTGTCGAAATGGCGCAAAACGTCACCAAGCCGCATCCAAAAAGAAAAGCAAGAAAATGACAGCAAACAAAAGGAACAGAAAAAGTAAAAAACAGGAGCACCACCACAACTGTACAAGCCTGTTGCTGCTCAAACACACATTAGCTTGGCTTTTCTAGCTTTGTGTGAAGTTCTCCCTTTATGAAGTAAACATCCAATACCATTTGTAGTGGTAGGCAATAAGAACTATGTAGTTCATGACAATGAAAACTATGAATAATGACCCCTGGCCGGTGGTAGATCAGGGATCTAGTCAAAGTTAGGCAAAAAGTTACAGTTGATCAGAAAGGAAGCATCAGTTACCGAGTAAAAAGTATGGTTATTCCACTATTGTGACAGCCTCAACCAAAGGGAGCATCAGTTGCAATAACACTCATTGTCCTGATTGTGACCTTAAACCACAGACCAGCTTTTTGTGTTTCTTGGCACATCACAACCTCTTGCTTTCACGTGCTGTGCCGAACATGTCGTCCTGAGACGATAGGGTTTATCTTAGGACATAGCATATTCCCGCTAGATTTTTTTTTCTTTCTGCACAAGAATAATCTATCTGATAGAATGGTTTGTAGAGTATTGCCCTCGCTTCGTGTTCCTATGTTATCCAGTTTATTATGCTACCCTTAGAGCTGTGTAAATAAACTAGTTTGTGGCATCCGAACTTGATATTTCTCCTCTGATTTGTCATAGGCTGGCCATGCCCTGCACACCAGTTTCCTACACCATTTATCGGGGGAGACCAGTGTGGACCAAGGAACGCTTGCTTGGTGATCTTGAAGCGTGTGTATGTGGAGCGGGTACTGTTCATATGTTGGTGATAGTGATGCTCGACAGGAAGACGGCAGATTTCAGCATACCGTACTAATAACCATCTGATGGCCCTCGCCCTCACCCTGACAGTCGGACCGGCTGTACTGTACATCTCCTCCATCTTTGGCAAGTGATTTCTTCAGTTCACGAGCCATATATAGTAGTATTATCACATGCTTTGGGGAGATTGATCCGAAGAATTATGTTTGTGCACCATGTGTTATAGTTGTACCTGAACACGTTTCAGTGAATCTTGTACGGTGCCAGTCTTGGAATTCTGGACGCAGAAAGAAAGCTGCCTAGCTCGTGTGGTCCTCCAGCCCGTGCTGGCCACGCCGGAGGTTCATTCCTTGGTTTTGTTCGGCTGGATAACTACGAAGGCGCGAGGACGTGTGGATGCCAAGCCGCGAAAGCGACGGCGATGGGGTCGTGCCTTTACGGAGGTAGCAGCCGACTCGCTGTCTCGCGGCGGTCGTGGTGGTGGTGGTGGCAGTCGGGTGATGGAGTGATGGAGATCTACCCGACAGAAAGCGCGGCGCTCCCCCTCGGGAGGTGGCGGCGGTGGCTCCAGGCGATGTGGCGTCGTCTCGTCAGCCTGTGCAAGAGCCCGAGTCGTACTTGTCTTCCTCGACGAGGCGGCCGGGTTGGCGCCCCGGATCCACGCAAGATGGGCTAAAACGTGTGGAGCTGATGAAATGTTGCTTTTGTGGTGATGAAAGTTAGCCTTCTGTCGCCAGGTGGTTTGGTTTGGTTTGGTCAGAGTTGGAGGGCATGCTAGAAACGGCCAATGGCTGCGTCTCTATTTGCGATCCCATGCAGAAATACCCCCAGCTTTTTCTTCCGGTGGTATTCGAACAAGTTCTATATAAAACTCAAGTGTTTTATACAAATCGATATCGATTACAGTGACTTGCACCACGTGGTACAAGTGGTTAACAACCAAACTTTCATAGGCCTGGCACCGCCACTACATGCAATTATATACTACGTACGTCTAAAGCCAATCATGCATGCACCAGGATCTAGCGAAATTTTGCGCTGCAAACGGCGCTAGAGATGATGACAGTTGCTAATCGTTTTCTACTGCCACTGGAGCTACTTGCAAAAATGAAAAAGGGCAGCACACCTGTTCGTACGCCCACCTGACTAAATCCACTTGACTACATATATATATGGTTCAGAAAAGAAATCCACTTGACTAGTAGTAGCATTTTCAATACTACTGTACTAATATAGACTATCAGCATGCGGCCGTGCCTGCCATGCACAAAAGATTCGCCGTCGGGTCAGGTGGGTTTAGTTAATCATCATCATCATCATCTACCGGCTAACGGAAACAGGCATGGCCACATATCCTCTCTCGGGGGAATCAAAGGAAAAATAGATAGATTGACAGACGAGGAAAAGAACTCCGGAGAAAGATTCCCCACAGCATCTCGTCAGACACGCGCACCGCCAGATCTTCCCGCCATGTGATGCTCTCTTCCATTTTTACCGCGGCCGATCTACCCCGTCAGTTGATCGCTTCAACTGAAGCAGGGGACGGCCCAAGTGAAATGAGCGGCAGGAAGGCACTGGTGGTAGCAATTCTGACGCACTAGAATACAGAGCAGCTAGATCCCTGATGATGATATGATATGATAGGGGGCCCCTCGGCGGTTCGTAAGCGCTGTTTGGTGGCCTCTTTTGCGTTGGCGGCCGCCCGTTTGTTGTGTCGCTGTGGTGCTTGTGTCATTGGTCCATAAACCTAGATAGATCATGCCCTTGGCGACCCAAGTGGCGAATGACTTGTCCAGCTCTGATTGGAGCCGGTCAGGATGCAGTTTCACATCCGTATATGCCTGCGTGCCGTTTCTGTCATGGGAGCGCATGCCATGTTTTACAAAAAGACAATATGGGATTCAAGCGGCGGCTGGCGAAGGCAGAAATAATTTTCAGGTGTGGCAGAGTTTATGATGAAGAAAATTCTCGTATAATCAAACCATGCAAAATTGTACTCCTCCATCCCAAAATAAGCGACTCAACTTTTTCTTAACTTCAGTCAATACAAAGTTGAGTCACTTATTTTGGGACCGAGGGAGTACTTGCTTCAAAAATTCAAAGTTTGGCTTCGGTTCTGGAATAGTTTTCATCATTTACTTGCTCTGTTCGTGATTTACAAAAAATAATAAATGTATATTATTTTGTGCTCGCAAATTTGATGTTTATTAGAGAACGCGCAAAGACCAAATCTAGAGTCCGGTATGTGCAGGATGAAGCGGGCACGACCGGCTCTACTAAATATATCCAAACAACATCCTATTTATTTCTTGAATTGACCAGATATGGACATTCATTAGCAAGATATGCATTTCGTCCAGAAGTTAATCGTTTGCATTTGTCCATTCATCCACCTTTTTTGCAGTCTATTCTCAGATGAGCTTGCTGAGGTAATGATGACAATAAATAAATTAGATTCTCTAGCTTATGTGGTTCAATCGGAATGGATTTACTCCCGGTCTAATCTTGGAGTGAGCTGCCTCTAGGCTACTAATGGTTTTGTTTCCACGAAATTTTGGAAGTGTTTGACAAAACCTGTTACCCATGTAGCTCCCTCTGCTTCACCAACATCTAACGATACATCTAGTTATTTATTTTCTAAATAGAAAGAACAATGTATATACTACGTAGCACTACGCATGGTGCATGGATATCATATGAATCCTAACTACTGTATGAGTATCTCAAACTGCATTTCCGGCGAGGAAATATACTATTCCCTCAAATTGCATTATATCTATGTAACATGCTACCTCGTAGTGGATATAGTAAATAGCCTACACCAGTTTGTTCATTTGTTTATTACGCCAAATTGATCATCTTGATTAATCAAAGAGCCAAGTAGCTTACCAAGTGCCACGAGAAGGGCACATATGATTCGCCCCATCAAGCCCTTCCCTGGTTGATGTGCTAGCCTGGTGCATTTGGGTCTTTGCAATTGCCCGTGTATTAATTGAAGGGCAAGTCCAATCACATGCAGCGCATATATACGGCGTCACCTCACAGGCTTGGGAGATCATGTACTATCCCCAACCACTAGTATATTACCTAGACCAATCATAGGATCATACAATAGTCATGATATTATTGTTATTATGCGCCTTTCTGCGGTGTGGCAACTTTGCAGCCGTGCTGTATGGCAGAGTGGTGAAACGGTGATATGTGATGACTAATGAGAACCTTTGTGTTCATCCATGTAGATAATCTGATGAATTTCAAAAATTCCTAAGCATAAGCTGTAATCATCTTGCCTAAAAGATCATAAACCGCAATGCCAATTTGATGCCCAGAATTTCTAGAGGATTGTAACACCTAGGAATTTCTTCTATGTTGGTAGTTTGATTGTAGGATTGCAAGGATTTTTCCATGTAAGTATAATTGCACCACATTTCACATTTTCTTATTTTCATAGACTTCAACCCCTTGAAAAGACTCATAAAATTGCAACCAAACATCCTTTTAATGACGTACAATTCAAGATGACGTGATATGGCAATCTTGCATTTGTGAATTCTTGCGTTATGGGGATCTTATGGATCAAAGAGACCTTATGTTGAAATATAGGATGGGCCTTGGGCCCTCTAACAATTTCAGAAAATCTGCAAGGGCCCATGTGGGTTTTATGCAGGGACGTAGCTGCCTCATAGGCATTGGGTCAGTTGACCCCTATGAATTTCAAAAATTCTTCCCTAATTCAGTACTAGTCACTAACATTTATAGACGGATGAACCCACTGCCATATACATGACCCCATCAAACATTTCTTCTAGCTTCGTCTCTGGTTTTATGGCAATGGGTGTGATGGGAAGTTTAGTCGCATAATGCTAGTTGGAGAGGAGTTGGACTTCCTTCTTATAAGGGATTCTCTTTCATATGCTATTGGAGCTTGAGAAGAGAAGTGGTTCCCGTGCGCTCCTTCATTGCCGGAATGAGCCGAGCTCACATCTATGCGCTTATTTTGCCGGTCGTGGGTCCAACCCACGTCTCTCCACGCGGCCGCGCCTATATATTGGAGGCGCCGGCCAACCCTAGCTGCCACGAAACCCCTTGAAAAGATTCATAAAATTGCAACCAAACATCCTTTTAATCACGTACAATTCAAGATAACGTGATATTGCAATCTTGCATTTGTGAAATTCTTGCGTTCTGTGGATCTTATGGATCAAAGACACCTTATGTTGAAATATTGGATGGGCCTCCATCCAACAATTTCAGAAAATCTGCAAGGGCCCATGTGGGTTTTATGGCAATGAGTGTGGGAGACGTTTAGTCCCATATTGCTAGTCGGAGAGGAGTTGGACTTCCTTATAAGGGATTCTCTTCCACATGCTATTGGAGTTTGAGAAGAGAAGTGGTTCCCGCGCGCTGCTCCTCTGTCGCCCGAACGAGCCGAGCTCACACCTATGCGCTTTTTTTTGCCGGTCGTGGGTCCAACCCACGTCTCTCCACGTGGCTGCGCCTATATATTGGTGGCGCGACACGCTGTCATTCCTTTTGCTGCTGCTGCTGCTGGTTGGAAAAAGTGGTTGGCGTAAGCGAGGTGATTGGCCTTCGCCTAGTGCCTAGGCGGCGCTTAAGCGCCCTAAGCGCGGCCTAGGCAGTAATATAGTTTTTACTATCAGGGTGTATCTTGGTTATTATATGTGCATCGATACTAATTTAGGGCATATAAATAAGTTAACTACCAGCTACTACCATTGTAATATGACCCGTTTGGCATATTAGAGCAATATGTCATGATTTCTGGTTTGGATAGACAATTTCTTGCTTACCCTGCCTAGACGCCCATTTATGCCCCAGGCGAGGCGTTTGGCCGTCGCCTAGCGCCTAAGCGTGCCTAAGCGCCTCCTAGGCACTGCTTTTTCCAACAGAGGTTGTTGCTACTGTCGCCGGTTACCCCGTCCTGTCCACCACGTACACGGTTGACGGGGGAGCAGGCCTCCGAAATCCCGCCTCTCCAAATCCTATATGGGAGAGAGGCGATTAGATTTTTAGGGAGCATCTCCTAGGCAAGTGCTCGCCACCGTTCGTCTGCATCCACTATGTTTGCGTTGCCTTTGTCATCATCATGTCCACCGACGTCGAGAGAATCGCCGCCGAGAAGGCTACCACTGGCAAGAAGGCGGCCGAGGATGCCATCGCCGCCGCCGCCGCTATGACCAACTGGCCTACTGGTATAAAACGCTTATCCCGCTCCTGTTTTTTCTATCATAGCAGTACTAGCTACGTGCGTAGATGTTTCTACTATATGCATAGTACGTGCTTATGTTGATCGTAATCAGTATGTTATGGCAATGCCATGTTCATGATTTATTCATGGATTAAATTAATTGAAAAAATGCTAGTATACTCAACAGTCCAAAAACCTAATGTCTGTAGGCAATTTTTGCCATTGCTTTGCCGCTGCACTAAAACCAGATAAGTTTACTGATACATACTTTAAGCATTGGCAGACCCAAAACCACTTTATGGCTCATAGCTATGAACATGTTCTGGGTCACCGGTGTTACTCCCATGGGAACGATTGCTCCTGATCAGGAGAAGGCGTTCAGGGAGGCCACCGTCGTATTTCTTGGAGCAGTTCTAACTGTGACTGGAGATAAGTTGGTTTATTTACATATGCAGGTTGCCAAGGACTTGTGGGAGATGCTCCAATCTAAATTCAGCGCAACCGATGCTGGTAGCGAGATGTATGCCATCGACCAATTCCATGATTACAAAATGGTCGAGAACCCGTTCTGTATTGGAACATTCTCATGAGATACAATGCATCGTTAAGGAGCTTGAGCTTCTTAAGTGCAACTTACCGGGCAAATTTGTCGCGGGATGCATAATCGCTAAGCTCCCTAATTCGTGGAGGAACTTTTCTACTACTCTGAGACATCAGAGATGAGAGTTCTTAGTTGAGGATGTCTTCGGTCACCTGAGTGTTGAGCTGAACTCGAGAGCAAAGGACTCACACGGGAAAGGAAACGAAGAAACTTCTATAGCCAATATGGTACATCAGAGGAACTTCAATTCCCACAAGCCCAAGGAAAAGAACTTTGTCCAACATAATACCGACTTTAAGAAGAAGGGTACGAAGCCCTCAAGAAGAACAAGAAGAGAGATTGCTGCTTCATGATGACCCACAAGTATAGGGGACCAATAATAGTCCTTTCGATAAGTAAGAGTGTCGAACTCAACGAGGAGCAGAAGAAAATGACAAGCGGTTTTCAGCAAGGTATTTTATGCAAACACTGAAATTATCGGTAACAGATAGTTTGGAAGCAAGGTAATTTGTAACGAGCAACGAGTAGCAATAGTAACAAAGGTACATCAAGGTAGCCCAATCCTTTTTATAGCAAAGGACGGACTGGAGCGTTCTCTTATAATAAGCAAAGCGTTCTCGAGGACACATGTGAATTCATCTAGTCACTTTCATCATGTTTATTTGATTCACGTTCGGTACTTTGATAATTTGATATGTGGGTGGACCGGTGCTTGGGTGCTGTTCTTACTTGAACTACCCTCCCACTTATGATTAACCCCTCTCACAAGCATCCGCAACTACGAAAGAAGAATTAAGATATATATAACAAGACTTTTCCCCTTATATATATATATATATATATATATATATATATATATATATATATATATATATATATATATATATCATGAAACATATGGATCCAAATAAGCCCCTTACAGAATAGCGCATAAACTAGGGTTTAAGCTTCTGTCACTCTAGCAACTCATCATCTAATTACTACTCCACAATGCCTTCCCTTAGGCCCAAATATGGCGAAGTGTCATATAGTCGACATTCACATAACACTACTAAGGGAATCACAACATACATATCATCAAAATATGAAACAAATACCAAATTCACATGATTACTTATAACAAGACTTTTCCCTTGTCCTCAAGAACAAAATTAACTACTCACAAATCATGTTCATGGTTAAGATCAGAAGGGTACTGAATAAAATCAAGGATCTGAACATATAAGCTTCCACCAAATAAACCAACTAGCATCAACTACAAGATGTAATCAACACTACTAGAAACCCACATGTACCAATCTAAGGTTTTGAGACAAAATACGAGAGATGAACTAGGGTTTGAGATGAGATGGTGCTAGTGAATATGTTGATGAAGATTGGTCCTCCCATGATGAGATGTGCTACCTCTTGAGCACTGCGTTGGTTTTCCCTTGAAGAGGAAAGGGTGATGCAGCAAAGTAGCGTAAGTATTTCCCTCAATTTTTGAGAACCAAGATATCAATCCAGTAGGAGGCTCCTCAAAGGTCCCACGCACCTACACAAACAAACAAGAACCTTGCAACCAACGCGATAAAGGGGTTGTCAATCCCTTCACGGTAACTTGCGAAAGTGAGATCTGATAGAGATAATAAGATAAGATAAATATTTTTGGTATTTTTATGATATAGATTGGAAAGTAAAAGATGCAAATAAAAGTAGATGGGAAACTTATATGATAAAAGATAGACCCGGGGGCCATAGGTTTCACTAGTGGCTTCTCTCAAGATAGCATAAGTATTATGGTGCGTGAACAAATTACTGTCGAGCAATTGATAGAAAAGTGCATAGTTATGAGATTATCTAGGCATGATCATGTATATAGGCATCACGTTCGTGACAAGTAGATCGAAACGATTCTGCATCTACTACTATTACTCCACACGTCGACCGACTCCTGCCTGCATCTAGAGCATTAAGTTCATGAGGAACAGAGTAACGCATTAAGAAAGATGACATGATGTAGAGGGATAAACTCAAGCAATATGATATAAACCCCATCTTTTTATCCTTGATGGCAACAATACAGTATGTGCCTTGCTGCCCCTGCTGTCACAGGGAAAGGACACCGCAAGATTGAACCCAAAGCTAAGCACTTCTCCCATTGCAAGAAAGATCAATCTAGTAGGCCAAACCAAACTGATAATTCGAAGAGACTTGCAAAGATAACCAATCACACATAAAAGAATTCAAAGAAGATTCAATTATTTCTCATAGATAAACTTGATCATAAACCCACAATTCATCGGATCTCGACAAACACACCACAAAAAGAGTTACATCAAATAGATCTCCAAGAAGATCGAGGAGAACTTTGTATTGAGATTCAAAGAGAGAGAAGAAGCCATCTAGCTAATAACTATGGACCCGAAGGTCTGTGGTAAACTACTCACAACTCATCGGAGAGGCCATGGAGATGATGTAGAGGCCCTCCGTGGTTGATTCCCCCTCCGGCGGAGCACTGGCGAAGGCTCCAAGATGGGATCTCGCGGATACAGAAGGTTGCTGTCGGTGTCAAAACCGGCGGATCTCGGGTAGGGGGTCCCGAACTGTACATCTAAGGCTAATGGTAACAGGAGGCGGGGGACACAATGTTTACCCAGGTTCGGGCCCTCTCGATGGAGGTAATACCCTACTTCCTGCTTGATTGATCTTGATGATATGAGTATTACAAGAGTTGATCTACCACGAGATCCTAAAGGCTAAACCCTAGAAGCTAGCCTATGGTTGTGATTGTTGTTGTCCTACGGACTAAACCCTCCAGTTTATATAGACACCGGAGGGGGCTAGGGTTACACAAAGTCGGTTACAGAGAAAGGAATCTTCACATCCGACTCACCAAGCTTGCCTTCCACGCAAAGGAAATTCCATCCGAACACGAGGCGAAGTCTTCTATCTTGTATCTTCATAGTCCAACAGTCCGGTATACGCATATAGTCCGGCTGTCCGAGGACCCCCCAATCCCGGACTCCCTCAGTAGCCCCTGAACCAGGCTTCAATGACAATGAGTCCGGCGTGCAGATTGTCTTCGGCATTGCAAGGCGGGTTCCTTCTCCGAATACTCCAAAGTAGATCTTGAACATAAGAATCGTGTCCGGCTCTGCAAAACAAACTCCACATACCTCGGTAGAGAGTACAATATCCCACGAGTCTAATCTGCCGACAACTCATTGCATGACATCACGCCACGGCCCGATCTTTATTCGAACCGTTTTTATCATGCCCCTCCGTATTTCGAGGCGCAGTTTTATTGGCACGTCTTGTCGAAGCAGAGATCGTGTCCCCTTGTCACGGGATTCTCATCAATGCAGGTATGGGTAACCCAACTGTGCCATCAAAATAAGCGAGTTTTAGGGTGAGTGGGGAGGCGCATGATTTTTACTGCCTTTATAAAGGGATAAGGTTTCCTCTCTTTCACCCACGCCCTCTTCTTCCTTTGCTCATCCATTCTTGAGCTCCAGCGCCCAAGCACCCACCAATTTCGCCCAAAAAGCACTCCAATCATGTCTAGATCTGGAGCGCAAGGCAAGTGGATGGCCTCCTCCGTTCAGGAGAAGGATATCAAGAAACTCTGAGAGGCCGGATACCTAGCCAAGAAGATCGCACACCGTCTCCCAGCGGCGGGACAGATCGTCCCTACTCCGGAACCCCACGAGAGGGTTGTATTCCTCCCTCACTTCGTCCGCGGGCTGGGGTTTTCCCTCCACCCATTCGTTCGCGGCCTTATGTACTACTACGAGATAGATTTCCATGACCTATCCCCCAATTCCTTCCTCAACATCGCAACATTCATCGTTGTGTGCGAAGCCTTCCTCCGCATCCCGCCACACTTCGGGCTATGGCTGAAGATTTTCAACGTGAGGCCCAAGGTGGTCGGCGGAGAACACGCCGAGTGCGGAGGAGCCATGGTGAGTAAGATGCCCAACGTCAAATGTCCATCGGGTAAATTCAACGAGCTCGTCAAAGGTTGGCAACAATAGTGGTTCTATATTACTGAGCCACGCGGCGCCAAATGGTCCGCCGCTCCTGAGTTCTGATCCGGAGCTCCACTGCGGCTCATGTCCTGGCCCGAAAAGGGCCTAGACTGGCCTTCGTCCGACGGGCTGTCGGCACTCCAAGTGCATATCAAGAGCATGGAGGACAAGGGTATCAAACTTGTTGATGTGGTCCAGGTGATGCTAGCTCGTCGGATCCTTCCTTGCCAATGCCGGACTTGCCACCTATGGGAGTTTGATCCGGCCAAGCACCAAACCTTGCTGGAGTTCTTCGGCACGACGCACAAAGACATCTGGAAGGTACTATTCAAGTCCGGCAAGTCGTGGCCGAACACTGCCGAGGATCACGGGCACAAAGCGTCCCGCCCCGCAAGTTTGGTGAGTCTCTATATGTTTTCAAGGTGTATCCTCTATCTAAATACCCTGGAGAAAACACCTAATATTTTCCCCGATGATTTTATCAGGCCTGGACGGAGAAGGCAGAGCGGATCTACTGTCTGGCTACGCTGCCTGAAGAACAAGCCGGTCCACTTCTGATGAAGATGTTGGTCCCGACACCATATAAGGCGCCGAAGATGAAGGCCCAGAAGGAGGCCAAGGAGACCAGGGGCGGGCTTCGTCGCAAGGGCACTTCAGACATGGTGTCTGAAGACACCGAGGCCCACTCCTCCTTTGAAAAAGACGAGGAAGAGGCGGAAGAAGAAGAGGAAAGCCAGCCCCCCTGCAAGGGGGAGAAAGAAGAGGACGACATCCACACGTTTGAAGGCCGAAACATCTAAGAAGGGGAAAGCATCCCTTCCATACGAGCCTACCGCGGCCGCCGACAGCAGCCCGGAGTGGGAACCCAGGGTCGAGCCCCTGGCCAAATCGTGAGTACAAAGAAACCCGGACACATCCATATATCCAGTCTCACTTTTTCATAGCATTAATATATTGAGTCACCTATTCCGCAGTCCGGCCGGGTCCGAAATTGAGGGATCTTCGTCGGAGGATTCGCTGGACCCGGATGCAATGGATAGCGAGACCCTCCTGACGGCCTCTTCTCCCAGAGGTGCGGACGACACTGAGGTGTCGTCCCAAAGGGGCCCAAGCCAGGTCGAAGCTCAAGAGACCGCCGGGGAGGCGCCGGGGGGTCAAACCTCGACAACCGGACACACGGGGGAGCAGACCCCCATGGATGCTGAAGGCGGAGGCCGCCCTAAATTTGGCTCCTAGCCAGAGACGACTCCGGAGACCAACACGACTCCAGAATCAGGACGACAGCCTTCTTCAACAGAAGGCGGTGCGCCTATTCCACCGATGACCTCAGTCCATCCAGAGGTGCCGGATACTTTGTTGGCAGTGCTGCAAAGTGCTTCCATCGTTGAAGAGCATCGCACCCTTATGGGTGTGGTGATTGAGAAGGTCCAGCTCGCCAAAAGCGGGCTAACCGAAGCTTGCGCCAGCCTTCTAATAGGCTTTGAGGTAAGTTAGAGAATGTCATAATATAGATAATAGACCCTGATACACTGTTCCGTGTTTCAGAAAGAAAGCTGGACAGAGGATCAAACATATTTTGCAGGAGACTAATTAGGGAATACCTATGTGAATGAACAGGCGTCGTTAGTGACTGCAACCTCTCATACTGCGGAGGTCTCCGGACTGAAACAAAGTCTGAAGCAGGCCGAGAAGGAGCTCGGCCAAGTGAAAAAGCAATTGGAGAATACCCAAGGTATGGGAGAACTTTGTTTGTATTTAAATACAAGTGAGTAGTTATGTTGACTCTAAAATGTCATGATATGAATTAGGAGCGGCGACCGAAGTCGAGGCTCTTAAGAAGGCGGTGGCCGAGGCCGAGAAAAGGGCGGCCAAGGAGCATGCCACTCATGAAAACCACGAGGCCCGTGTTATTGAAGTTCAACAAGAGCACCAAGAAGCTATAGGGAAGTGCGAGACCTTGGAGCAGAGTATAAAGGATCAAGAGTCCGAACTCATCAAGGCTCACCAATCCGCACGCGATGCCCGGGCTGAAGCCCAAGGCACCCTCCAGGAAATCCAGGAGGCCCGAAAGATCACCGCGGGTAAGGCCTTTATTATGCAAAGCAAATACGCAAAGAAAAGATTTCGTCTACTGACCCAGATTCGGAGTTCTCCAGGGGTGTTTGCGGATCTGCCACGCAGCATGTCGGACGCCGAACAATTCTATCGAGCCGAAGAGGGGAGCTCGGCGGAGAAGCTGTTCTGGCACAATATCTTGTGCCAGAATACCCAGTACCCTTTGCCGATCAGCTGAAGCAACTGGTCGAGCTGTAAAGGGCGGCCGAACTGGCCCTCAAGGATTTGATTATCCGGCTATGGCCTGCCGAACCAATTCCCGGCAGCTACTTCGGACTCGTGAAGCGGCTGGTTAGTGCCTGTCCTCGGCTTGACACCATCAAGTGGTCGGTCTGCATCGAAGGTGCGCGAATGACTTTTGCCCGTGCCAAGGTGCATCGGGCGAAGATGGATGCTGTCAAGTTGATGACCGAAGGACCGCCCGAAGGGAAAGAGCACCGCAAGCGCGAGCTGTATTATGACAGTGTCTTGAAGGGATCCGCCTTGTGGCGGAGCAGTGTTCCAAGGATATTATCTTCCCATGAATGTATGCATGTTGCCCTATGCTGTAATATGAAACAAGATCATGGTGTAAAATAATGCTTGTTATTCGAACTATTACCTCCTGTGCGGCCGTTTTTTCAATTAATGCTGAGAGTTGGCTAGTCGTCGGCTTCTGCCCCCACGTAGGAAGTACGGGGGTGTTCAGGATAAATCTAAACACTCTTTACTCCAGATTTTTGGTCCTTAAAGGAGGTGTTTAGCGCGACGAACCACGCAATCGGACTATAAGGCTTTATCACCCTCACTTAGCCATAGGAGTTTGACAAAAGAAAAGTAGGCGCAACCCCTAGTGTTCGGAAGACCAAACTTGGGGTTTTAGAAGGCACTTGATCGGATAAAAACCTATCCGTCGCACGATGCATTAGTTATCGCACAATGCGGAAGAAATCGTTAAGGATTTTGTGACCTCTCGAACAGCTGACCAGCTCTTGCCGCATCATGACAGTCAGTTTTCGGCTTTCTCTACTGAGGTGCTCGTCCAGAAGAACCGGGACACAATCGCACTAGTTCTCCCTTTACTACCCTAGCCGATATAGCGGAACGTAGGGTAGCAAGCATATGAGCCGGGCAACCCAACAGTTCACCAAAGACATGATTCGGAGGCAATGCATATAATGCTATAAGTTCGGGGTGCCAAACTGTACTGTAAAAGTGTTCGGACTTTCTTGCCGTGTTATGGGGTACGATGAAGCCCCTGGCGAATTAAGGCGTACCATAATGTACGCGTGCAATTAAAAAAAACTAGACAAGGAAGGATCAGGTAATGAAGAAAACACTGCCGATTATTTTTTGTTGTAATTTGATTAATACGTCAACGCGTATGTATACAAGTAGTGCAATGAGCAAATAAGGCTATTTAACATGCCATTACCAAGAGCAAGCTGCGTGCGGGTATTTAAAACAGGTATGACGATCGTTAGTAGAGACCACCTGGGTATTCCCTTGTACGTCCAAGCCCCTAGCTTCCTTGGTGTATCTGTTCTGCTATGGGTCCGATGAGCAGGTTTATTAGAAAAGGCCTCGCGAAGAGAAAAAACCTGAAAGAAAGAGAAAAAGTGAAGGTATGCGGATCCAAGAGCGGTTGAGCCATATTGTCGATCGCAGTCTAGTAGTGCCTCCGTCCGTGCCCATGGTATTTTAAGTGCGTAGTTGTGTACGCGCGGCACAAATTTTACCACATGGCTGGGGCTGGGACGAAGGCCGGGTTGCTAGTTGAGCTCTGGACAACCCGGATGGTCCTATTGCAGAGTAGCACGGACCCGCTTAACGGTGTCCGGGGTCTTTATTACTGAATTGAGGTTTTGCCTAAGAAGGCTATCTTGTACTTCTGCTGCAAGGGCCGCGGTGTGCTCCTCAGTACGGAGGGAGCGCTCCGTGTTTCCATTGACTGTTATAACACCGCGAGGTCCGGGCATTTTGAGCTTAAGGTAAGCATAGTGCGGCACCGCATTGAAACAAGCAAATGCGGTTCGTCCGAGCAGTGCGTGATAACCACTGCGGAAGGGGACGATGTCGAAGGGTAATTCTTCGCTTCGAAAGTTATCCGGGGATCCGAAGACCACTTCCCGTGTGATTGAGCCCGTAGAACAGGCCTCTACACCCGGTATGACACCTTTAAAGGTGGTTTTGGTGGGTTTGATCCTTGACGGGTCAATACCCATTTTGCGCACTGTATCCTGATAAAGCAGGTTCAGGCTGCTGCCACCGTCCATGAGGACGCGTGTGAGGTGGAATCCGTCAATGATGGGATCAAGCACCAGTGCGGATGAACCGCTGTGACGGGTACTAGTCGGATGGTCCCTTCGATCGAAGGTGATCGAACAAGAGGACCATGGGTTGTATTTTGGGGCGACTGGCTCCATCGCATAGACGTCCCTTAGTGCGCACTTCCGCTTCCTTTTGGGGATATGGGTAGCATATATCATATTCACCATTTTCACTTGGGAAGGAAACTTCTTCTGTCCCCCTATGTTCGGTGGCCGGGGTTCCTCATCGTTGTTGCTTTGTAATCCCTTTTCTCTATTTTCGGCATTTAACTTGCCGACCTGTTTAAAGACCCAACATTCTCTGTTGATATGATTGGCTCGCCTATCGGCGGTGCCATGGATTTGGCATGGACGATCGAGTATGCGGTCCAGGCTAAAAGGGCCTGAATTGTTTCTATTAAGTGGCTTTTTCCGCTGCCCAGACTTGGAGCCACTGAATCCGGCATTGACGGTCGTGTCTTCAGAGTTTTCGCCGTTGTTTTGACACTTGTGTTTACTACGTCGGGGCTTGCCGTTACTGTCTCTAGCTTCCGAAGTGCTAGGTTTACTTGAGGTGTTGTTGCTACGAGCTAGCCAGCTATCCTCGCTTGCACAAAAGCGGGTCATGAGCGTCGTAGGGGCTGCCATGGACTTCGGTTTATCTTGTCCGAGGTGTCGGGCGAGCCACTCGTCGCAGATGTTATGCTTAAAGGCCGCTAGGGCTTCAGCATCCGGACAGTCGACAATTTGGTTTTTTTTAGTTAAGAACCGAGTCCAGAATTTCCTGGCTGACTCTCCGGGCTGTTGGATTATATGACTTAGGTCATCGGCATCCGGAGGTCGGACAATAAGTGCCCTGGAAGTTGTCAAGGAATGCATCTTCCAGGTTCTCCCAACTGCCAATACTGTTTTCGGGCAGACTGTTCAGCCAGTGCTTGGCTGGTCCCTTGAGTTTTAGCGGTAGATACTTGATGGCATGGAGGTCATCGCCGCGGGCCATATGTATATGGAGAAGGAAGTCCTCAATCCATACCGCGGGATCTATTGTTCCACCGTATGATTCAATGTTTACGGGTTTAACTTTAAACCCTTCTGGGAATTCATGTTCCATTACTTCCTCAGTGAAGCTGAGGGGGTGTGCGACGCCTCTGTGTCGGGCTACGTCACGACGCAGCTCGAATGGAGCCAGTCTGCGGTAATCGGCCCGGACAGGTGTGTATTTGTTATATTCGGCGTGGTGATCATCGTTGCACATTGGGGCGCACCCCTGCGATTCGTAGATCGATCTGGTCTGGCCTGCTTTGTTCTCCAAGTCGTACCGCAGGTCATGTGTGTATCCCCGAGTTGTTGTGTGTTTGTTTGTTCAACGACGTGGTGCCGGCTTGTGCTCGGGCTGAATTGCTGCTTTGTATTGACCACGCGGTGGTCGGTCGGCCGCATTGTATGCTCGCACTGCCGGCTCCAGCGCCTCGTCACCGAATTGAGGTAGCAATTTGCGCTTCGGGTAACTTTTGATTGGGTGTTCGAGTCCATATTCCTTGGCTGCCAGGACCTCAGTCCATCTATCAGTGAGCAGGTCTTGATCAACTTGAAGCTATTGCTGCTTCTTCTTCAGGCTCTTTTCCGTGGCTACAAGGCGGCGCTTGAAACGCTCCTGCTCGACGGGATCCTCTGGTACGATAAATTCTTCATCGCCGAGGCTCACCTCATCCTCGGAGAGAGGCATGTAGTTGCTGTCCTTTGAGTCGTCGTTCACGACCTGTTCATCGGGGCTAGCTAGCCCATCTTCCCGTTTGGCTTGTTCGAAACTTGGCTTGGCGGGGTCTTTATTGTCTTCGGCATCATCCGGAGTGCTGTTCTCTCTTGTGTCGGTATCGCTATTTTTACCATGGCGTGATTTAGAGCGACGCCGTTGACGCTGGCGCTTAGACTTCTTCTCAGGAAGTTTATCATCGTCCGCATCTTTTATGTCATCGCCATTGTCTTCTTTGGGTGTATCCACCATGTATATATCGTATGAGGAGGTGGCTGTCCAGCGCCCTCTGGGCGGTGGTTCGTGTTCTTCCCCGGCATCGTGATCCATACCGTCGATGTCTTTGGAGTCGAAGTCGAGCATGTCGGTCAAATCGTTGACAATGGCTATCAAGTGGGTGGTGGGTGGGCAACGAAGTTCTTCATCTCGGATCCCACTCAAGCCGGACATAGTTCGGCCAGGAATCTCCTGACAAGGAGAGATACGTTAATGAGTTTAACATGTCGCCTAGGGGTGAGTGTTGGAAGATGTCCGCGGAGCTGAACTCTAAGATCGGCGCCCAGTCAGATTCGATGGGTGCAGATGTACGCGGTTCGGAGCCTATAGCCGGAGACGAGTCCGAGGTTCCGAGGACACAGGATTCATTGGAGGTCAGGTCTGTGTTTGGCTCTAACACCGTTGAGTCCGCGACTTCTGTGGTGAGGTTGAGCCTCCCACTCTCGGATGGCGTACTCTGCTCTGGATCTAGGGCTAGTGCGGTTACAAGCGCGATCTCCTGCACACAGTCTGATGACAGATTTAGGTCATGTTCATCATGGCGACGGGGCGCGGCTGTCATGGGCTGAAATCTGTCGAAGATCAAGTCCCCATGGATGTCGGTGGTGTAGTTCAAGTTTCCAAACCTGACCTGATGGCCAGGGGCGTCACTGTCGATCTGCTCCAGATGGCCAAGCGAGTTGGCCCGCAGTGCGAAGCCGCCGAATACAAAGATCTGTCTGGGGAGAAAGACCCCACCCTGGGCTGTGTTGTTGTAGATGATCGGAGGAGCCATCAAGCCTTATGGTGACGATATAGTGGAACTCTCAATGAAAGCACCAATGTCGGTGTCAAAACCGGCGGATCTCGGGTAGGGGGTCCCGAACTGTACGTCTAAGGCTAATGGTAACAGGAGGCGGGGGACACAATGTTTACCCAGGTTCGGGCCCTCTCGATGGAGGTAATACCCTACTTCCTACTTGATTGATCTTGATGATATGGTTGTGATTGTTGTTGTCCTACGGACTAAACCCTCCAGTTTATATAGACACCGGAGGGGGCTAGGGTTACACAGAGTCGGTTACAGAGAAAGGAATCTTCACATCCGACTCGCCAAGCTTGCCTTCCACGCAAAGGAAAGTCCCATCCGGATACGGGACGAAGTCTTCTATCTTGTATCTTCATAGTCCAACAGTCCGATATACGCATATAGTCCGGCTGTCCGAGGACCCCCCAATCCCGGACTCCCTTAGTTGCGGCAGTGGAATTAGGTTTTCGTGGTGCTCCTCGATGTTTTCATGGTACGGGAGTATATATAGGTGAAAGAAGTACATCGGTGGAGCCACGAGGGGCCCACAAGGGTGGGGGGCGCGCCCACCCCCTTAGGGCGCGTCGGGCACCCTCGTGACCGCCTCGTTTGTTGCTTGACGTCCACTCCAAGTCTCCTGGTTTGCATTTGTTCCAAAAAGATCGCTCCCAAAGGTTTCATTCCGTTTGGACTCCATTTGATATTCCTTTTCTTCGAAACACTGAAATAGGCAAAAAAAACCAGCAATTCGGGCTGGGCCTCCGGTTAGTAGGTTAGTCCCAAAAATGATATAAAAGTGTAAAGTAAAGCCCATAAACATCCAAAACGGGTAATATAATAGCATGGAACAATCAAAAATTATAGATACGTTGGAGACGTATCAAGATGGTCGTTGGTGATGACGATGGCTTCAATTTCCCCCTCTTGGAGGGAAGTATCCCCGGTGGAATCGCTCCACCGGAGAACAAAAGTGCTCCTGCCTAGTTTCCGCCTCGAGATGGCAGTGCTTAGTACCAAAAGTTCTCTCCTTTTTTCTAGGTAAAACCCCTTCATATAGCAGAAGATGGGGACCGGGGGCCTACTAGTGGCCCCACAAGGTACCTAGGCGTGCCGAGAGGGGTGGTCATGCCTAGGTGCCTTGTGGGAAGTTGATGGGTCCCCTCTGGTACTTCTTTGCCCAAGTATTTTTTATATATTCCATAACTATTCTCCGTGAAGTTTCGGCTCATTTGGAGTTTTGCAGAATAGGTATCTCTGATGTAGCTTTTTCAGGTCCAGAATTCCAGCTACCGGTGATCTCCCTCTTCATATAAATCTTACAAATTAAGAGAGAAAATGCATTAGAATTGCATCACAAAGTGTTATAATGACTAAAAACACTGTAAATAATAGTAGGACAACATGATGCAAAATGGACGTATCACTTCACTTGTGGTTTAGATGAACACTGGGCCAACAAGTGCCCTAACAAGTTCAAGAAGCGAGGGCAGGACTCCAAGTCTGCCGATATGAATGTGAGTAACAATGAGAGTGGTGCATCTGGGTACGGTAATCTATTTGCTGTATTTTCAGTTTGTCAGACAACCGATTGGTGGGTGAACACAGGTGCAAATATTCATATGTGTGCTGATATTTCATTATTCTCTTCTTACCAGGCCACAGGTCACGGGTCTGTATTGATGGGGAATGGTATGAGTGCTTCTGTTCATGGTGTTGGCACAGTCGATCTGAAGTTTACTTCAGGAAGGATCGTGCAGCAAAAGAACGTGCAACATGTCCCCACCATCAAGAAGAATCTCGTTAGTGGCTCCCTTATGTGTAGACAAGGGTTTAAGTTGGTCTTCAAGTCTAATAAAGTAGTTGTTACAAAATATGGACTATTTGTTGGAAAAGGTCATGAATGCGGAGGTCTATTCCACCTTTCCCTCGCGGATTTTTGTAATAAAGTCATGAACAATATTCATTTGAATGTCAATGAATCTGAAGTTTGGCATTCACATCTTTGTCACATTAATTTTGTTGTGATGACACGGCTAGCAAAATTGAATTTAACCCCGAGTTTCTCTTTAGCGAAAGGTTCTAAGTGTCATTTGTGTGTGCAAGCTAAGAAACCTCACAAGGCTGCAGAGGAGAGACACTTGACGCCACTAGAACTCATACATTCCGATCTTTGTGAGATGAATGGTGTGTTGACTAAAGGTGGAAAGAAATACTTCATGATGTTGATAGATGATTCCACTAGATATTGCTGTGTATATGTTAAATACTAAAGATGAGGCTCTACACTACTTTAAAGTCTATACGACAGAAGTTGAGAATCAACTTGAAAAGAAAATTAAACGAGTCCAGTCAGATCGTGGTGGAGAGTACTTCTCTAAAGATTTCGACTCCTTCTGAGCGGAACACGGTATTATTCATGAAAGGACACCTCCCTATTCACCCCAGTCAAATGGGGTTGCTGTTGGGGATATAACTCCTAGGTATGACCCGCCCAGGAGGGGCAGGGTCATGCCATTGGCGACTTAAGCATGAAGCTGGCGGTTCATGGATCAAGCTTGTTGAAGGCCCAAGGCCCAGAGGCGGCTCAAGGCCTAAATGTGTGAACTGTCAGGAGATGACTTGTTCTGTAGGGCAAGTTTAGTTAGGAATCGAGCCGGTCACATTTGTGTGAGCCGGCCGGGACTCTGTAAGCCGCCGGGCATCAACCTATATATAAAGGGTGACCCGGTGGCGAGTTGACTCAAGAAACAATCAATCGAGTACTAGGTCAAGCATATTCGCTCCCTGGTAATTGAAACACAAGCAATACAAACGAAAGCAGGAGTAGGCTTTTACCTTGTTGAGAGGGGCTGAACCTGGGTAAACTCTCTATGTCCCTTGTCCCGTGCAACCCCATTAAGCTAACCTAGCTGCGATGGCTCCACACCTAAGTCCTTTTGCTAGGGCATCTGCCATGTTAAATCCACGACAGTTGGCGCCCATCGTGGGGCCAGAGCACGGTGGCTTCGAGTTCTTGAAGGGCAGCTTCTCAGGGATCAAGGGATACGCCGTGGGCCGGATGACCAAGATTCGCCGCGGCAAAATCTACATCGATGATAGGAGATGGGGTCCCGAGGCTGATTCAATCGAATACGGGTACCGGGTCCCCTTCGGCAGAATCCACATCTTCATCAGCAAGATCGGCGAGTCAGAGCCTGAGCCGGACACCTGCACCAACATCATCGAGATGGCTCAGCGCGCGCAACCCGCCAAGGTTCAAGCCGCCCTGAAGCATGCTTTTGTGGGTTTTACTAAAGGAGTGGATCTTGAGGGAGGATCTGTGTCTGGTGGAGAGACGACCATCTACTCTGGCGATGAGTCCTCAACTGGCGAGACCAATTCTATGTATCAATTGCAAGATGATAGGCTTGGGGGCTGTTCCGATGGCGACAGTATTCCGGATCCCTGTGAGTCACCGAATAGAGTGGCGATCTTCATGGCTAGCACGCAGCCGGTGCAGAATTCATCAACTACAGCAGCAATGATTTCCAGTTCAGCGGTCGCTGCGGCAGCCGGGGCAGGAGGCCCTGTGCGCCCGCCGACTCAAGTTTTATCTGAACTATTGGAGGCTTTGGCAACTTTGCTAACGGTGGAGGTAACCCTGGCGAATCAAGCACAACATAACATGGACATTGCAAAATTGCGTGATGAGATAGCTCAGGTTAAGGAGGATCTTAACACTGAGAATGCCAGGATGGCAACATAGTGAGCCGCCTTGGAGGTGGAATCGCAGCAGATTCAAGCAGAGAATTTTCACTTGAGCTTGGATCAGAATGCATCAAGCACTGTTTTTCCCAGGAGATACCAGAGTCGTCTGCCTCACGAGCTTGATGCAAGAAATCTTTTCAATACGCCTGGGGCAAGACCAAGTAACCCGCCCGGCGTGACCCGGGCCCCTAAAGCGCCTAGGACTGGAGCGACGGCTCAATCCCATGCGGCGGATCCGGACCGTGTTAATTTAACCCCGCCTCAGCAAGTCTCAACACCTCCGGGTCACTTCTCTAACCCGTTGGACAACATGATCACCGTGGCATCACGATTGGCGGCTCTCCCAGTGACAGGTGAGAGTCGTGAAGCGGTCGAGGCTCAGAAAGTTGTAGAGCTTCTTCAGATGGTGGTGGATCAGCAGGCGGCTTACTCCTACAGCCGTGATCGAATCCACTCAACTCCGTGTCAGAATCGAAGCTATAGCCGACACATGGAGTCGCCGGAGGTTTCAAGAAGTGAGCAACATCGTCAAGGTTGTTAGAATCGCAATTCTATTATACGATTCTATGACTTTACGATCCAAACTAACCCTATGATTCTACAATTTTAGTTCATAGAATATATGTTTCTATGATCCTGATAGTGAAGATTCTACGATTTGCGATCCTATCATCGGAGCTCCGATCTAATTCAAAATCGCGATTCTGACAATCTTGGGCATTGTAACCAGCCCCGTGAGCATGACCCACTGCAGGCTGATAACCGTGCTCAATTGTTGGTAGATCAGGCCAGGGCATGCCGTGAGGCAGAGCTAGCGGCTCAGTTGGCAGCGCAGCAGCCTCAGTTACACCCTTCGACGTCCATAGAAGCTGGGATGACTTCCAGGGCAGTGGGTGTGCCGTGTTTAGTGCCAGCTCTATGCAACGAGGGGTTACCCAAGGACTAAAAGGGCCCTCGAAAGGTACCCAATTACACAGCGGATCAACCCCCGGAGGCTTGGATTGAGAGCTATGAGATGGCCATGGAGATGTTGGACGTCAATGATGCTGCGTGCGCTAAGTATTTCACCATGATGCTGGATGGGCCGGCTCGTACCTTGTTGAATGGATTGCCCCTAACTCCGTCAGATCATGGGCTGAATTGAAGGCGCGTTTTATTCAGAACTTCAAGGATACATGCAAGCAACCCACATCAATTCTTGATTTAGACACTTGTGTTTAGAGTGAGGGTGAATCAACTGCCCGTTGGGTACGCCGGCTCTTGACCATTATCCACTCGTTGGATAGCATCAACGCCGACTCAGCCGTCCTGATTTTGGAGAAAAATTGCTGTTTCCTTCCCCTCAAATAGAAGTTGGGGCGGCTTAAGTGCCATTGCAATGATATGGGGGAGCTCATGGCGGCTCTTGTAAAATATGTTGATTCTGATAACACTAAAGACCCTGAGTCTGATGAGGAAAAGGGTGGCAAGGGGAAGAAGAATGGCAATGCAGAGGGACAGCAGCACAATGTGGCGGGTCAAGGTAATAATGGTAAGCGCAAGCAAACTGATAGCGGTTTAGACTTTGTGGCTAATACCAACACACAGAATAATAATTAGCATCATAAGGGGAAGTCATCAGTGCCCCGGTTTGGTGGACCAAAGTTCAATCTTGAGGCAATAATGAATCAGCCTTGCCTGAAGTATGGTACTTAGGATAAGCTGGCCACTCATCTCTGGAAAGATTGCTTCATCATGAGGGAGCATAGGAATTCCCCCGCACGACGGGTCAGGATCCGGCTCTCACGGATCCGGCTTTGGAGGTGGCGGCTCAAACTCTGGATTTCAGGGTCAAGGCAATCAAGGCGGTTTTAACCAGCAATCTAATCAGGGTAATCAGTAGCAGCAGCAGTCTGGTTATCAGAGTAATATGAAACAGCTGAATAGTGGTCAATATCATGTGTTTACCACAAGTTTGTGCAAGCTAGATCATAAGGTTCATAAGCGAGCGGTGAGCTCGGTTGAGCTGGTGGTGCCTCGATACTTACGTTGGTCAGAACAGTCGATTGTATGGAGCCGTGAAGATCACCCGCCCGAGGTTGATAATCCGGTTCAGCTGGCATTGGTGGTGGCACCACATGTTGGAGAATACACGTTCACTAAGGTGCTCATGGATGGCGGCAGCAGTATCAATATCCTTTACTATGATACTTTCGCCGTATGAATTTGACTGACAAGGATCTTAAGCCATCCTATACAGTTTTTCATGGGGCGGTGCCCGGTAAGTCGGCATATCCAGTTGGCAAGATAGCCTTGGACGTAGTTTTTGGTAACGAGTATGACTACAGGGCTAAAAAATTGACTTTTGAAGTGGTCAAGATCAAGAGCCCTTGTCACGCCTTGTTTGGATGGCTGGCTTATGCTAAATTTATGGCACAGCCTTGTTATGTTTATCTGTAGCTTAAGATGCTGGGTTATAAGGGTACCATCACAGTGCATGGAAACAGAAAGATAGCTTTGGAGTGTGAAGAGGGCGACACCGCCTATGCTGAGTCGGCTTGTGCAATGGAGGAGCTGAAGTTTTATAAAGATAATGTTGACCCGGCGGATATGACCCCCTTGAAGAAGCCAACCACAGAGCAGGACCCGCTGTCAAAGTTTAAGTCGGTGGATGACACTAAACCAGTTGACTTCGTCCCTGGCGACTCATCCAAGAAGTTCATCATCAGTGCTAACATGGACTCGAAATAGGAAAGCGCACTCATCGAGTTCATCCATGAGAACCGGGACATCTTTGCATGGAAGCCTTCTGACATGCCAGGTGTACCGAGGGAACTCGCTGAGCACACTCTTAATATTGATCTGAAGTTTAAGCCGGTCAAACAATTCCTTCGTCTTTTTAATGAAGAAAGGCGCAAGGCCATTGGTGAAGAAGTGGCCCCGCTCTTGGCGGCTGGGTTTATTGTTGAAGTTTTTCATCCTGAATGGTTGGCTAACCCGGTGCTAGTGCTTAAGAAGAACGGCACTTGGCATATGTGTGTGGATTACACGAACCTTAACAAGGCTTGCCCGGCTGATCCTTTTGCTCTCCCTCGTATTGATCAGATCATTGATGCTACAACGGGTTGTGAGCGTTTGAGTTTTCTAGATGCTTATTCTGGTTATCATCAGATCAAGATGGCAGTTAAGGACCAGGAAAAGACATCCTTCATCACTCCCTTTCAAGCCTTCTGCTACGTGTCTATGCCTTTTGGGCTCAAGAGTGCCCAGGCGACTTATTAGCGTTGTGTTCAGAATTGTCTCTGCAGCCAGATTGGACGCAATGTTCACGCTTATGTGGATGATATCATTGTGAAATCCAGGAAGAAGGAGACCTTGATAGATGATCTTAAGGATACCTTTGACAATCTCCGAGTTTACAAGATGATGCTTAACAGGGATAAGTGTGTTTTTGGTGTACCAGCGGGCAAGCTCCTGGGTTTTCTGGTCTCTGAGAGAGGTATTGAAGCTGACCTGGAGAAGATCAAGGCTATCACTTCCTAGGCTAAGCCGGCGTGTATTAATGATGTTCAACGTCTAGCGGGTCATATAGTAGCCTTAAGTCGGTTTATAAGCCGCCTGGGGGAAAAGGCTATTCCTCTATACAAGATGATGAAGAAGACATGTCATTTTGTCTGGAGTGATGCTGTCAATGAGGCATTTGAGGCGCTTAAGAAACAGCTGGTTGAGCCGCCGGTTCTTGCGACTCCTATCGATAAGGAGCCCTTGCTTTTATATGTGGTTGCTAACAGCAAAGCCGTCAGTGTGGCAGTTGTTGTGGAGAGGAAGGAGCCAGGCAAGGAATATCTGGTTCAAAGGTCGGTTTACTATGTTAGTGAGGTGTTAATTGAGTCTAAGCAAATATACCCACATTGGCATAAGCTAGTCTATGGAGTATTCATGTTGAAACATTATTTCTTTGGTCATCCCATCACTATGGTCAGTTCTGCTCCTCTTGGGGATATTATTCAAAACAGAGAGGCTACACGCCGGCTGGCTAAGTGGGCCATTGAACTTGGACCCCATGGTTTGAAATATGTGCCTCGAACAACCATTAAGTCTCAGGCCCTTGTTGATTTCATCAATGACTGGACAGAGTTGCAGATGCCTGTGGATAAGCTGGATAACACGTGTTGGACTATTCATTTTGATGGATCCAGGCAGTTGGAAGGCTCGGGGGATGGAGTTATTTTGACTTCCCCATGAGGTGATAAGTTTTGTTATATCTTAAGGCTGATGTTTCCTTGCACTAACAATGCAGCTGAATATGAGGCTTTACTCCGTGGTCTTCGGATGGCTAAGGAGATGAACCTAAGCCGGGTCAGGTGTTTTGGCGATTCAGATCTGGTGGCTCAGCAAGTCTTAGGAACTTGGGATTCCAAAGACCCGCTCATGGCGGCTTACCGCCGGGCGGTTGATGATATTACTGGTCCTTTCAAGGGTTATCGGGTGGAACATGTTGATTGCAGGAAAAATGAGGCGGCTGATGCTTTAAGCCGGCTGGGGTCCCAGCGTAAACCGGTACCACCTAATGTTTTTCTTGATGTTCTGAATAATCCTTCAGTTAAGTTGCCTACAGAAGAGGATCTTGCTATCCTTGACCCGGAGGCACAGTTGGTGGCGGTTCTTCATACTATTCCTGACCGAACATCTCCATATTTGGCTTATATACCCAGGGTGAATTACCTCATGATGAAACTTTGGCCAGGCAAATAACCCAGAGGTCTAAGTCAATGACTATTCTCAATGGAGAGTTACACAGACGCAGTGTTACAGGGGTGTTTCAGCGATGTATCTCTCCCGAGGAGGGCCGTGAGATTCTAAGGGAGATTCATGAAGGAGATTGCGGCCATCATGTCAGCTCTAAGTCTCTCATCGCTAAGGCTTTTTGTCATGGGTTTTATTAGCTGACGGCTCATGCTGATGCATAAGATCTGGTTAGCAAGTGTGATGGTTGTCAGAAATTTTCCAAACGGGCTCGTGTGTCGGCTCATGAATTGAGGATGATTCCAATTACTTGGCCGTTTGCAGTTTGGGGCCTGGATATGGTTGGACGTTTCAAGAGGTCCAAGGACAAAAATACCCACCTTTTGGTGGCAGTTAACAAGTTCACAAAGTGGGTTGAGGCAGAGCCGGTCAGCAAGTGTGATGTGGCAACGGCGGTTCAATTCATTAAAAAGGTGATTTTCCGTTTTGGCTATCCTCATAGCATCATAACTGATAATGGCACTAACTATTCTAAGGGTGCTATGAAAGAATTATGCCAACAAGAGCATATTCGTATTGATGTTTCATCAGTGGCTCACCCTCAGTCCAATGGTCAAGCCTAAAGGGCCAATCAAGAAATCTCGAGAGGTATAAATCCCCGGCTTATGGTCCATTTGCAGAGGACGCCGGGTTGTTGCGTTGAGGAGTTACCCTCAGTGCTGTGGAGTATTGATACTACCCCCAACAGGTCCATGGGTTATACGCCTTTCTTCATGGTTTATGGAGCAGAGGCAGTTCTTCCCTGTGATATCCGTCATGACTCGCCGGCCGTACATCGGAGGAGTGGTCTCGAATATCAATGAGGGGCCTAATGTTGGGGATATAACTCCTAGGTATGGCCCGCCCATGATGGGTCTGGTCATGCCATTGGCGACTTAAACATGAAGCTGGAGATTCATGGATCAAGCTTGTTGAAGGCCCAAGGCCCAGAGGCGGCTCAAGGCCCGGAGGCGACTCAAGGCCTAAATGTGTGAACCGTCAGGAGATGACTTGTTCTGTAAGGCAAGTTTAGTTAGGAACCGAGACGGTCACGTTTGTGTGAGTCGTCCGGGACTCTGTAAGCCACCGGATATCAACCTATATATAAAGGGGTGACCCGGTGGCGAGTTGACTCAAGAAACAATCGATCGAGTACTAGGTCAAGCATATTCGCTCCTTGGTAATTGAAACACAAGCAATACAGCCGAAAGCAAGAGTAGGCTTTTACCTCGTTGAGAGGGGCCGAACCTGGGTAAACTCTCTGTGTCCTTTGTCCCGTTCAACCCCTTTAAGCTAACCTAGGTGCGATGGCTCCACACCTAAGTCCTTTTGCTAGGGCATCTGTCGTGTTAAATCCACGCCAGTTGCCGAACGAAAAAACTAGTACTCTAACTGATTTGGTAACCCATAATTAGATATGTCGGGTTTATCCAAGGCATGGTGGGGGCAGACTATATTGACGTCATGTCATGTCCTGAATAAAGTTCTGACAAAGGATAATGTGATCACTCCCTATGAGAAATGGGAGAAGTACGACACTCTCGTACTTGGGTACTTGGGGTTGTTTGGCGAAAGTCAATGTGCTGATCCCCAAAAAGAGTAATCTTGGACTAAAGACCGTGGACTGCGTTAACTTGGGTTACGCTAAGAACAATGTTGGCTATAGATTTCTAGTAATGAAATCTGAGATACCAACTAACATGAAGGTTGCTACTTGTGATTGGAATTGGGATTTCCCTAAAGAGGAAGGGTGATGTAGTACAGTAGTGATATGTCTCCAATGAATCTATAATTTATGAAGTATTCATGCCATGTTTATTATAGTTTTGTATGATTTGGGTGCACTTTTATATGGTTTTTATATGATTTTCATGGGCTAACATATTGACCTAGTGCCCAGTGCCAATTTCTGTTTTCTGCTTGTTTTTTATTTTCCAAAAAATCCATATCAAATGAAGTCCAAATGCAGCGAAACTTTTTGATTATTTTTTCTGGAAGGAAAGGGACCCAGGAAGCTCTGGGAGAGTACCAGAAGACCCACATGGGCCCCACAAGCCACCAGGGCGTGCCCAGGGGGTGGCTTGCGGGCCCCCTGTGGCACCTCTTTGCATGATTCCAATGCCAAAGATTCATATAAATATAAGAAAACCCCCAGAAATAACCCTATAACTTCGACTCCACCGCTACAAGCCTCTACACCAAAGAGATCCCATTTGGAGCCCTGTTCCGGCACCCTGCCAGAGGGGGAAATCATCACTAGAGGCCATCTTCATCCTACCGATAGTCTCCATGATGAGGAGGGAGTAGTTCACCCCCGGGGCCGAGGGTATTACTACTATCTATGTGTTTGATCTCTCTCTCTCTCCCTCTCTCTCTCTCCCTCTCTCTCTCTCGTGTTCTTGGTTTGGCACGATCTTGATGTACCGCGAGCTTTGTTAATATAGTTGGATCATATGGTGTTTCCCCCTCTCTATCTTGTTGTGATCAATTGAGTTTTTACCTTTCAGGTTTCACTATTGTCGAATTGAATATTTTTATGGATTTGAGAACACTTGATATATATCTTGCATATGGATAGCCATGGTGACAATGGGGTGTTCTGTTATGATTATTGCATGCCTCCTATTTATGATGATTACAATGATGAAAGTGGGTTTGGAAAAGTGTCAACTCTAGGTGATTCCAATATTTTGGAGGGTGTTGAATCTTATTGTAGTAATTATGAAAGTGGATTAGGAGAGGTCATGACTTTATTTAATGATGATTCCACTATCTTGGAAGTGGTTTCAATTTATTTGTATAATGAAGTTGCTAGTGTGATGACTATGGTGATGAGATGTATGCTATATAGAGTAATGATAACCATGAAGCTTGTCATCATGATTTTAATGTTCAATTTGATTATGTCAACCAAGTATCTCTTGATAGTCATTTTGTTGAGTTTGCTCCCACTATTATAAAGGAGAATAAATTTGCTTATATGGAGAGTAATAAAATTTCTTTGCTTGTAGGTCATGAAAAGAATGCTTTATGTGATAGTTATATAATATTGGCATGAAACAATCAAAAATTATAGATACGACGAAGACGTATCACCACTCCATGCAGGCAAAGAAAGAAGCTGCCGTGGATGTCGACGAGGTGACGCGGCTACGCGGATGTCGACGAGGTGATGGCCAGCACGTCCCCGCCCGCCGCCATCATCGAGGAGAAGTAGAACACGGGAGGCCGCCGCCGATTGTATCCCATGAAGGAAACCGCCGAGGCGACACCGATGGAAACAACCGGTGTCTTGCACGATTCTTCTTCATCCGGATGCTAGAGGAGGACAAAGAGATTGGGCAGCGACCATTTAGATTAGGTATATTAATTCTACCAGGCTGGTTGTAATGGGAGTATCATAAGTAGTATCATGCATGCCAACTAGGAAAATTTGATGAGGTGGCATAGAATTAAATGAAGAAAGAGGGGGTTGAGTATCATATTGTGATACTGTATGGAATTAAATTACTCCCATTGTGGTTAGTTCTTAGGCCTTGTTTGTCTAAACCTCCTATCAAGGGGTTTGGAGAGGAATGGAGGGGAATTTGGCTTGTACATGATTTAATCCCCCACAATCCCTATTAATCCCTGTTAAAACCCCTTGAATCGCACATGTCCTTAAGGTTAAAAATGACCAGGATTACAGAGAACAGGGTACAAACTTCAAGGATTTAAAGGTAAGGGTTTGTTTCCGACTAGCTCTACAACCTAAAGGTTTATATAAATCAGACTTCACTCTCCCCTCACCCACACGCCTGGGTACACTCATGGTGGAGCGCATTTGCACATGAAAAGGTAGATAACGTGAGAATTTGAGACATCTAGTCATCCACTTATGTGGGGTCTGGGACCAAATGTCAGCCATACCAAGTGCGACCTAAACGTGGTAGCGCGGTTATTGATCGAGTTTCTTTTTACTGGTACATTAAATGAAAAAAATATGGTTGCGCACGTATTCAATCTAAAATGATCGCTACGGAGGAAAAAACAATTACTAATCCACTAGTCCACTTTGGGACTTGCTTGCTAGGGTTGTTCTCTTCTTCTCAATCTCTCACCCTGTCCAGATCTAAACAAGACCATGGTGTCCACTCTATTTCTCTCTCTCTCTCTCTCTCTCCGGTTGGCATAGATCCGGCCGGATGCCTTCCGCTGGTGGTCGCTGGTGGCGGGGGAGGAAGCTGACACACGCTGTGTTCTCTGACCTAGCGCCGGTGTGGGAGATCCTCCTCACCCTTGCTCCCCACCGTCGAGTTGGCATATCCCGCCTACCGGAGGTATAACTTTTTTTAGAACCGTCCTTGTTCTAGTGGTCCAGCTCCCCACGTCATTGCATCCCTTTTTTCATCAAGTTAGGATTGCTCCCCACATCGCTGCATCCTGTATGTGGATATTCTTCTAGTATTACAAAGCTCTCCATGTAGCTAGCTCCGTCGGCTTGTCGAACACTTGAACACCACCAAAATTTTTACTATTAGAGGAAAAAAGGTACTGCGGATACTGGCTAATGAACCAATCTCTTGGTTGGAAAGGGAAATAAAGATGTTGGCCTGACTGGTCTCTTGGTCGAAAAAGGACGGAAAGTGAGGGGTGTTGGGTTGACAATTCAACCTAGAATGAGCACGTCTAGATTTCTTGTGGTCACATAGGAAAGGTCACTGACGAGAACAAAAAATGCACAAATCTAGACATGCTGCCGCACTCGGCAACACCTCTGCCTCATCACTTTATGCCTCCATGGATGTAAAATGTGCTTGTGCCTCCCCTGTTCCTATGCCCTTACTGTTGCTGTTAATCTAACATCACATGTAAAATGAAACAATGCCACTGTTAATGTGATGTCGCTGTTAAATAATGCTGCTGTCAATCTATTGCCATTGATAAAATGAATCAATGCCACCACCATTTTATGAAATGCTTCTATCTTGCTTTATTTCTCATAAAGAGTATTTTGGGCCATTACACTAAACTCTGACACTGGTAACATAGCTGCATCTCCGCTGAACTGCACAAAATTTAATTGCACAATGGTTGACACGACGATGTGTTTCTCCTTTCTGTATCACCCTTTGTTAGAACGATCGTTCCTGTTAACCATGCACGTACATACTGATCAAGTGTTACTCCCAATCTGTCATCACATAGTCATAATGCAATTGTTATGCATGTTAATGTAAGCCCCCGTTAATCTAGTGGAAGTGTTGATTTGATGTGATGGCACTTCTTAGTTAATGGCACCTTTTCATACTGTCACTGTAATGCCATTGATAACATATGAGATGCTGCTGTTAATCATATGCCGCTGCAAAAAAATGACACTGCTTAAATAACCATGTTACATATTTGTGCAAACAAGGTTGTCTATCTCCATATGGTGTTTATTTGTGCAAACGGAAGCACAAAACTCAATTTTAGTGGAAACTATTGTCACCTGACCTCATAGTGCTCCAGGTATTCCTACATTCTGAACTAGGTAGAATGACCAAGGCAAGATGAAATAAGCTTATTCGTACGCTGACGTGCTGTTTGCAGTGTGGAATGAGCCTGTCTTGTGTGTAGGGGCAAACAAGCACTGCAGCTGCTCCATCAACACAAGATAAAAGAGACCGAGTCATTGATGGCCTGGCTGGCGAGTGATCTCTATTGTCTGATGTTGAGTGATCTCTATTGCCTCCTCTATTTGCTGCAATGTGTCAACGTAAATTGCACAATGAGCCATCAAGCTAGCCGTGGAGTTGCCAACATGCTCAAAGTGCATGCAGCATTGAGCAGAAAGAAGCATGCCTAGGAAATTAATGCGTGTGTAGGGAGGCCCTTTGCTCAGAGAAGCATCTATCATTTTTGTTTATTTCTACACCTTCTCACAGCTTTGTCTTGGTTATAGTCTTGTGAATCATTTAGATGCGTAAACATGCTGAACTTAAGTGCTTGTGAATATTAGCTAGTATGCATACTGTATCTTGTGAAGCTTAGTTTAGTGTGAATGTTAGCATGTCAACCTTTACAATCTATGTATATTGTGGGCATGTTATTTGACCCCTCATTTTGCCGCGCTACAACTAGTGTGAGTGTCTACATGTAGTACACCGTCCTCTAATTTGGTGGATGCCAAGCCGGCCCGAAAAGGAGCTATAACTTATTTTCAAGTTGAAAAATGTTACCGATGAGGAGCCATAATTAAGCTGGAGGCGTCTCTTTTTTTCTTTCAAATGGGTAATAAGCTGGAGAGCTGGAGAGTGTCTCTAATGGGATGCCTCTAGTGTTAAGGCCCTCCAGTATGAAACACGGGCCGCCAATTGGGCCGATACAAAAGCCTATCCATCTTAAAGCCCATTTGTTTTTGTTTTTGCGAGAAAAGCCCATATTTCTTGAAGAGGGGGCGATCCCAGAAAAACCCTCCTTCCTCCTCGCTTCCACTTATACTACAGCTCGCTGGACTCTCCTGCTTCCTCGCTCCCCAATTCCCCTCGCTCCCCATCTTCCTCACTCGTATAGAAAACCCCCACTCACCTTCTTCCTCACTCGTACAGAAAACACATGCTCCTCTTCTTCCTCACGCCTACAAAAAACCCCAACTATCCTTCTTCCCCACTCGCACTGCCACTAGGCTCGTCTCTCGCTACTCTACTCAAACCCGTGAGCTCGGTGCGACGCCCGCAAGGAAAATGGAGTTGGAGTTCGTCCATCGATAGACTACCAATGGTGTTGGATTTTTTCAAGATCTTATATATCGGAATGTTTTGTATTGATCTGAACAAAATTATTGGCTTGCTGCGATGCTTTCCATGCCTGGAGAATTTGTATATAGAGGTCATTACTTCATGCACATTGAAAGTCCACATGTATTGTACTAGAATTACCGTTTGGTTATCACTCTATCGACATACTCTTTTTTTATACCTTAATTTTTTTCAATCTTCATGTCTATGTAGGCAGCAACACATGGAGAAAAACATGTAACCAATCGGTGGTGTAATAAGTACCGGGATTTTCTCAGTTCTTATGACATTCGTTTGAGGACAATAACGATTAAAAGTTATGCATCCAATCAGGCAAATAGAAACTTCGTCACATTCTTCATGTTGAATGCGTCCATGAGGCTTAAGTTTTTCAACAAGAAATTTCTCACGGGTGGATATGTTGAACAACAAAAGAAGAAGTTTCAGGTCGACAAATGGGCTTCTGAATGTGCTCGGCTTCTATTTACAACAAATTATCGTCATATGGTAGTAAACTTTTTGGCACAGGATGTTGATTTTATGGATCAGACCGACCAATTTGTTTGTGACTGCCAAAAACATTGGTTGGGTTAGATGTTATTGCCATTCATGTTTAGTCTGGGTTTTGTCTAAACCTGATGAACAATTAATCCTTGGGCTTTTGTACCATTTGTAATCTTGAGTTAGATGTTGTTGCCCTTTTCAACTCGGCTGTGACTAACATATTTTCTTGGAAACAAGGCAAATGGCTTGCCATTTCCTTTATTAAAGAGAGAAATATTGTAATAAATCCCAACAAATGGAAATAGCATCACTCTCGCCGGTTGGTTGAGCTCATTGTGCATTACAGAACCCAAGTGCTTAGTGCCCGCCAGCACCCACAAACTTATTTTCAGCTAGCACATGTAATAGGCATTTATTCTTCATGAGAAAGGCTGCATGGCGGTGATATATTTGGATTCTAACATTTGGGGACCACAAGGAAAAAGCCTATCCAAGGCGGTGAATTAGTCAACAAACGATTCTGCCTTCCAGCCGTTGGATTGACATCCAACATCTGTAGTGTTTCTTCTATCTCTTGTCTTCTTCCGCCAACCGCCCAAAACAAACCATGCCGCCGGTCCGCCTGCTCCCGCCTTGCACGGCTGGGTGCGCCTCCGCCGCCCTACCGTATGCTCAAACGTTGGCCAGTCCATCCCCTCTATTCCCCCACACGTCTTGTTACTCTCCGGCGATGTCAGCCCCGACCCGCACCTGCACCCAAACCAGTTAACCCACATACTCCCCTCTGCCTGCAACTACACTGCCGCATCTTCTATGGCTCCTGTTCGTTCCCATCCGAGGCCTCCCGTCGTGCTCCGCCTTGGTTCGCTCGCTGTGTGCGGTACGCTGCCGTCTCGCATTGTCAACGTGGTCAACAACCGTGAGGAATAAGGAGATGATTGTACGTGGAGAGGATGACAGTAGGGACCTACCAAGGTCATGGCAGTATGCAAGCAAGTGCCTCGTTATTACCAGCCCAAAAAATGGTTCCTCCTAATGGTTGGTCTTCTGGGTCCCACGCCATTGTCAACGTAGTCAATAAATGAAAGAATTACACAACAAGCGGCTGACACCAGGGACCCAACAGGTCGCACAGTTGTTATTTACTTTTTTTGAGGAAAAAGTAGTTGTTATTTACTAGTTTTAGAGACGGATCAGGGTAACAATGGGGCTGCGCGGGGGCTGTGGCCCGTCTAGCCAGGGTTTTATTTTATGTTTACCACATCATGAGCCTAGTAGTGTTTTTTTCTTTCTGAAAATAGCTAGCCCAGTTCTACCTTTTCTAAAGAAATACCCAATGGAGGCCTACTTGCTTTCTCAGCCCTGTTGTGTTGCAAATCTTAAGGCGAGAGCAATGTATTCGCTTGCCCAGAAGATGAAGTAGTAAGAAATGGGATGTAAATTTTAAAAGCACAATAAACCGGCAATTAGTTTCAAATATCTTTTTTTAAGACTAGCAAAAATGCCTGTGCGTCGCAACAGGAGAAAGAAAATACCACACGCTCCTAATTTATAAAAAAGGTCTATAATCTGAGAATTTGTAGCTACCGCCCAAACAAAGATGGTCTTAGCCTACAAAAGCGCAGTTCAATATTCCACATGTATTCTATTTCAACAAGGCTTGCATATAGATTTAATCCGTACAAATAAACGGGCAAGTGATCATGCATTTATTCATCTTATTTGCGAAATAAGGTATTGTTACGGGCCGGTAAAGGAAAACGATAAAAACAGAGAATGACACATTAGCACACTATGGAGACGTGTGCATCAAGGGCAGTTTTCAGTTTAAACATCATCAACTTAGGGTAACTCTTGAACACTTTTTTTCACATGCATATTTCTTAAATACATGAAGAGTTGTTGAAAAGATATAGGATTTTTTAAGCATAAAGAGAGATATTTTTTGTCTGGGAAAGAACATTTGTGTATGGTCTCCTGTGGACGTAGGTACTTGCATCCATATTTCATCACTATTTCTTGCCATACATGTCATAGGTATTGGTCCCTGTTTCATCATTATTTATATCTTGTCAAACATGTATTTTATTTTATTTTTTGTCGTGCATGCCTCCTTTTTACTTTTTGCCATGCATGTCCTCTCTTTCTTCTTTCTTATATATAGGAGAATAGCGCAACATCTCATCTTTATTGGATCTCCACTGCATTTTCTCTTTTATTTCTTTTATAGCGGACATCCCATCTTTATTGGGTCCTTCTTTTATTTCTTGTCATGCATGTCCTTATTTATTGGGTGTCTCTAGCAAATTTATCTTCAATTCCGTGTCCAATCCTGATTTTGCTGAGGTGTTCATCCCCAATCCGAATCACTACCGGTATGAAAAAAAGACGGATAATGCATTATTGATTAAGATTGCACCATATATAGTATTTTTTAAATTATTAATAGGTAAAATAACATCATATTCAGATTCTACATATTTTTCTAATCAAAATTCATATATAACATGTTAAATTTGGAGTGACGGTTTAGAAGATATGAGTATTTTAAAAAACATTTGATATGTACTACAGGTTTAATGTCAGAAAAATCAGGGTGGTTTCTATAAAATAACATGACGAACTAAGAATACCTATCTCTTTTATTAGTAGGTATAGATTTCGAATTTCGAATTTAATTGTTTTTTTGCGGGAAAAATTATGTTGGATTTTAAATTGATATAAATTTATTATTTTTAAATTAGTTTGAACGTGATTCAAAATTTGGGGATTAAAAACAGTTCGGACTGCACCGAAATATGAAAATTTCATTGAATTTTTAACCGTGGCTAGAATATGGGCTATAATGGTAACAAAAAGAATATGGGCTTCAAAAAATCCTTAAGAATTAGCCAATGGGTTGTACATTTATTAGCAATAATGGCAGATGGATTGTATGCTATTTTCCACATATTTGAGGCTGACTTGTGGGCCTACTAGGTTGACACGTACGCTTTCCTAAAAAAGGTTGACACGCATGCAAGCCCGTGTCAACTTAGTTAACACACACGAGCAATGACTGTTGGATGTCCATCCAATGGTCGTGGTGCTTCTTCAATCTCTACTCTTCCCGTTCCAGCCGCTCAAACCAGCACCGACGGGACTGCCTACTCCCTCCACCCGTGGCTGGCTGTGCTGCTGTGCAGGCCTCACCGCCCCACCCTACTCCCATTGCTGGCCTCGCCATCCCTGTACTCACCCAGGCCTCCTGTTATTCTCTGGCGACGGCAGCCTCACACTACAGTCGAACCAGTAAACCCTCATGCTCCCGTTTGTGTCGGAAACAACTGTCGAGTCTTCCCCGGCTCCATGTGATTCCCTTCCTAGGCCTCGCCGTCGTCCACCGCCTTGGTGCTCTCGGCGCGACGTGGTCAACATGGTCAAGAACGAGTTCCATCGGAAGAGGATTGTACATGGAGAGGCTTACAACTGGGTCCACTGCCGCAGTAAGGAAGTGTCTCCTTATTATGCGCAAAATAATGATTCCTCCACCTGACAGCGCGGACCCACTGGAAGGGCCTCTATATTTTACAAAAAATGTTTCCCTCCTGACAGTTGGGACCCACTAGCTATATCATCGGACGCAAGGAAGTGCCTCCATATTAGGCACGAAAAAATGATTCTTCCCCCTGATAGTTGGGACCCTTCAGCTATACCTTCGCACGCAAGGAAGTGCGTCCTTATCCTCCCTAACAGCTGGGACCCACCCGATTGAAGCATACGTAGCCTTGTTTGTCTGGTCGTGAACGTGTATGTACATACTGGTCAATCGGTCTCTCTGCAATGTTGAACCGTGGCCGAGCAAGCAGCGACACATGTAGTAGTAGAGCCCCCGACATAGCAATTCAGGCAATCTAGTCTAAACCATGTACATGTATGTACAACCATATGCCAAAAAATACGGCTACATGCGTACATACGGGCGCAGTCTTGAATGCCTACTCGCACATACATACGGACAGTGCACTAGTACATGGAGAGGCAACGGCATCCTGTTCATTGGAAGCCAACCAGCTGGGTCAGAATGGAGAAACTGCATCATGTTCATCGGGAGGCAACAGAACGTGTCGTGTGCATCGGGAGCCAACTGGCTTGGACGGAACAGCCAAAACGGGGTGTGGCGTACCGCAAAACGGAGGGAAACGGCCTTCTGCTAGAGCACGTACGGTCTAAACGGGGTCCTGTTCATCAGGAAGGGTTTGGCATACCGCAAAACGGAGGAAACGGCCTTCTACTCGACTGGCTATGGTCAAAACGGGATCCTGTTCATCGGAAGGGGTCTGGCGTACCGCAAATCAGAGGAAACGAACTTGTGTCGGAGCGCTACGGTCAAAACGGGGGTCCTGTTCATCAGGAGCGGTGTGGCATACCGCAAAATGGGACTCCGCAAACTACTGTTCACCGACCGTTGACTTCCTTCAGCCTCCACATGCATTGTTCATCCACCGCGTCTTCCATGTGCCTCCACCAGCTACTGTTCATCCATGGGCTACTGTTCATCCAGCCCTCTACCGGCTACTGTTCAACTAGCCCTCCACAGGGTCCTGTTCATCCACACCCAACCAGCTCGGCTGTGGTAGCCTCCTCTCGGGGTCCTGTTCATCCAGCGGCAACGGCCTACTACCACGGGGTCCTGTTCATCCACAACCCCACCGGGAATTGTTCATCCAACCCCAACCACATCTCGACTCGTTCAACCAACCCCCACATTCACTGTTCATCGAGAGGCAGCAGGTTCGATCGGCTTCAGTAAGTAGCAGCAGCAATGATCAATCGGGTTCAGTTAGCAGTGAAGGAGTCAGTCGGGTTCAGTTAGCAGCAAAGGGATCGATCAATCGGGTTCAGTAACGTAGCTAGTGCAATCGCTCGGGTTCAGTAAGCGAATGCCTCGCTCGGGTTCAGTTAGAGCCCAACGCCTCACACACACGCGCATACGTATATGAGAGAAATGTGCAAACCTCCGTGCATCACTCGGCCCCGACCACCCACCGTAACCGGGAACTCCCCGAAATTTTCTTTGCCCTCGCTTCCACCATGATTTTTTTCGTCATGGACGGCCCAAAGAATGTCATGCAGGTGCGTCCCTGGCCCGCCCAGGATGAAAAAGCCCATTTTCTGTCATGATTTTTTGTCATAGAAGTAGGAGCCCGCCACATCTATGATGATACCAGGTTTTGTCACAATTATCATCATAGAAGTGTCATAAGCATGATAGAAAAAATATTGTTCGGGCCAAAATGTCACAGATGTGTCTCTTTTTGTAGTGGAATAGGATGGCATCACAATCCCCACAACTGCGTTGTCACTAACACAACTATGCTCACACCCAAACCGGAGTTTGGAAATGGCTCATTTAAGTAAGTTGCAAGGGAACTAAGCTAGAGAGAACAAGAAATAAATACTAAACTAAACGGAGAAAATAAACTATGAGTATTATGTGATGTTTTAGATTAGATTTCAAGCATATAGGTACAACCTCGTTTGGCTCCGGCATTGAATCGAGTTCGGCTTTACGGCTATGCCATTGTGGCTAAGTCAGTACCTGCATTATAGGATACGGTGGTCTGCTTCTGGTTGACGGTCCCTCAAAAAAATTATCTCTCAAGATGCGCTATGTTGAGATAACTTATTCATCTTATTTCTTGTCCCATACTTGGGGAGCCTCACGCAAAGATATTAAGGTCCTAGGGGTCATGAGGATCGGACGAAGGCATTAAGTTCTATGGACAACCGTGCTCCTAGAGTAATCATGTTCCCCTTAAGGTATCTGCTGTTGGTGCTCCGGGACCAGGGGTACCCAGGCCTGTCTGCCTGCATCCCATCATGTGGCATCTTTGAAGGCCTGGTACGACCCAACGCCAAGACTTCATGAGCAAGAACCTCGCGAGGGCCCCCTAGCCTCGCGAGGCGGACTACATGAAGGCCTTGCGAGGTACACATCAATAACATGTATATCAAATATACCTTTGTTCACTTTGCCATCCTTCTTATCCACTAAATATTCGGGGTAGTTCCGCTTCCAGTGACCATTTCCTCTGTAGTAGAAGCACTCAGTTTCAGGCTTAGGTCCAGCTTTGGGCTTCTCCACGGGAGTGACAACTTGCTTGCCATTCTTCTTGAAGTTCCCTTTCTTTCCCTTTGCCCTTTTCTTGAAACTAGTGGTCTTGTTTAATAATCACCACTTGATGCTCTTTCTTGATTTCTACTTCGTCGATTTCAGCATCATGAAGAGCCCGGGAATTGTTTTCGTCATCCCTTGCATATTATAGTTCATCATGAAGTTCCAATAACTTGGTGATAGTGACTAGAGAACTTTGTCAATCACTATCTTATCTGGAAGATTAACTCCCACTTGATTCAAGTAGTTGTAGTACTCAGACATTCTGAGCACATGCTCATTGATTGAGCTATTCTCCTCCATCTTGTAGGCGAAGTACTTGTCAGAGGTCTCATACCTCTCGACACGGGCATGAGTCTAAAATACCAATTTCAGCTCTTGGAACATCTCATATGCTTTGTGGCATTCAAAACGTTTTTGAACTCCCGGTTCTAAGCCGTAAACCATGGTGCACTAAACTATCAAGTAGTCATCATATTGAGCTAGCCAAACGTTCGTAACATCGGCATCTGCTCTTGCAATAGATCTGTCACCTAGCGGTGCATCAAGGACATAATTCTTCTATGCAGCAATGAGGATAAACCTCAGATCAGGGACCCAGTCCGCATGATTGATACTATCATCTTTCAACTTAGTTTTCTCTAGGAAAATATAAAAAACATAAGGAAGCTACATCGCGAGCTATTGATCTACAACATAATTTGCAAAATACTATCAGGACTAAGTTCATGATATATTAAAGTTCAATTAATCATATTACTTAAGAACTTCCACTTAGATAGACATCCCTCTAGTCATCTAAATGATCACGTGATCCATATCAACTAAATCATGTCCGATCATCACGTGAGATGGAGTAGTTTTCAATGGTGAACATCATATCTACTATATGATTCACGTTCGACCTTTTGGTCTCAGTGTTCCGAGGCCATATCTGCATATGCTAGGCTCGTCAAGTTTAATCCGATTATTCTGCATGTGCAAAACTGGCTTGCACCCGTTGTATGTGAACGTAGAGCTTATCACACCCGATCATCACGTGGTGTCTCGGCACGACGAACTGTAGCAACGGTGCATACTCAGGGAGAACACTTATACCTTGAAATTTAGTTAGGGGTCATCTTATAATGCTACCACTGAACTAAGCAAAATAAGATGCATAAAAGATAAATATCACATGCAATCAAAATATGTGATATGGTATGGCCATCATCATCTTGGGCCTTTGATCTCCATCTCCAAAGCACTGTCATGATCTCCATCGTCACTGGCTTGATACCTTGATCTCCATCGTAGTATCGTTGTCTTCTTGCCAACTATTGCTACTATGACTATCGCTACCGCTTAGTGATACAGTAAAGCAATTACATGGCGATTGCATTTCATACAATAAAGTGACAACCATATGGCTCCTGCCAGTTGCCGATAACTCTGTTACAAAACATGATCATCTCATACAACAATTTATATCTCATCATGTATTGACCATATAACATCATAACAAGCCCTGCCAAAACATGTTAGACGTCCTCTACTTTGTTGTTGCAAGTTTTACGTGGCTGCTACGGCTTCTAGCAAGAACCATTCTTACCTATGCAACAGAACCACAATGATTTTTTATCAAGTGTGTTGTTTTAACCTTCAACAAGGACCTGTCGTAGTCAAACTCAATTCAACTAAAGTTGGAGAAACAGACACCCGTCAGCCACCTATGTGCAAAGCACGTCGGTAGAACCAGTCTCATGAACACGGTCATGTAATGTCGGTCCGGACCGCTTCATCCAATAATACCGCCGAATCAAAGTAAGACGTTGGTGGTAAGCAGTATGACTATTATCGCCCACAACTCTTTGTGTTCTACTCGTGCATATCATCTACGCATAGACCTGGCTTGGATGCCACTGTTGGGGAACGTAGCATGCAATTTCAAAAAAATACCTACAATCACGCAAGATCTATCTAGGAGATGCATAGAAATGAGAGGGGGAGAGTGTGTCCACGTACCCTCATAGACCGAAAGCGGAAGCGTTAGTTAACGCGGTTGATGTAGTCGAACGTCTTCATGATCCAACCGATCCAAGTACCGAACGTACGGCACCCCCGTGTTCAGCACACGTTGAACTCAATGATGTCCCTCAAACTCTTGATCCAGTAGACGGTCGAGGGAGAGTTCCGTCAGCACGACGGTGCAGTGACGATGTTGATGATGTGATCCGTGTAGTGCTTCGCCTAAGCACTACGACGCTATGACCGCAGGAGTAAACTGCGGAAGGGGGCACCACACACAGCTAAGGGAAATCTTGGTGTGTCTTTGGGGTGCCCCCCACCCCCGTATATAAAGGAGGAGGGGAGGAGGCGGCCGGCCAAGGGGGCGCGCCAAGTGTGGGGAGTCCTACTAGGATTCCCCTTTCCTTTTAGGAATAGGAGAAGATGGAAAGAGGTGGAGGAGAAGGAGGAAAGGGGGGCCGCACCCCCACCCCTAGTACAATTTGGTTTGGGCTGGGGGGGGGGGGGCGTGCCTCCACCTGGCCGCCGCCTCCTCTATTCCACTAAGGCCCATGAAGGCCCATTAATCCCCCGGGGGGTTCCGGTAACCTCCCGGTACTCCGAAAAATGTCCGAATCTTTCCGAAACCATTCTGGTGTCTGAACATAACCTTCCAATATATCAATATTTATGTCTCGACCATTTCGAGACTCCTCGTCATGTCCATGATCTCATCCGGGATTCTGAACAAACTTCAGTCATCAGAAACACATAACGCTTAGTACAAATCATCATCGAACGTTAAGCGTGCGGACCCTACGGGTTCAAGAACTATGTAGACATGATCGAGACACATCTCCAATCAATAACCAATAGCGGAACCTGGATGCTCATATTGGCTCCTACATATTCTATGAAGATCTTTATCGGTCAAACCGCACAACAACATACGTTGTTCCCCTTGTCATCGGTATGTTACTTGCCCGAGATTCGATCATCGGTATCATCATACCTAGTACAATCTCAGTACCGGTAAGTCTCTTTACTCGTTCTGTAATGCATCATCCCGTAACTAACTCATTAGTAATATTGCTTGCAAGGCTTATAGTGATGAGCATTACCGAGAGGGCCCAAAGATACCTCTCCGATACTCGGAGTGACAAATCCTAATCTCGATCTATGCCAACCCAACAAACACCTACGGAGATACCTATAGAGCATCTTTATAATCACCCAGTTACGTTGGGATGTTTGATAGCACACAAGGCATTCCTTTGGTGTCCGGGAGTTGCATAATCTCATAGTCAGAGGAACATGTATAAGCATGAAGAAAGCAATAGCAATAAAACTGAACGATCATTTTGCTAAGCTAACGGATGGGTCTTGTCCATCACATCATTCCAATAATGATGTGACCCCGTTATCAAATGACAACTCATGTCCATGGCTAGGAAACTTAGCCATCTTTGATTAACGAGCTAGTCTAGTAGAGGCATACTAGGGACACGTTATATTGTCTATGTATTCACACGTGTATTAAGTTTCCAGTTAATACAATTCTAGCATGAATAATAAACATTTATCATGATATAAGGAAATATAAAATAACAACTTTATTATTGCCTCTAGGGCATATTTTCTTCATTTATAACCTAGGGTGACACGGCACTATCTCCAGTTCAAAAATATAATGTAGGCATGTATTCCGTAAATAGTCATACATGCTTATGGAAAGAACTTGCATGACATCTTTTGTCCTACCCTCCTGTGGCAGTGGGGTCCTATTGGAAACTAAGGGATATTAAGGCCTCCTTTTAATAGAGAACCGGAACAAAGCATTAACACACGGTGAATACATGAACTACTCAAACTACGCTCATCACCGGGAGTGGTCCCGATTGTTGTCACCCCGGGGTTGCTGGATCATAACATGTAGTAGGTGACTATAACTTGCAAGATCAGATCTAGAACATGGATATAATGGTGATAACATAAACGGTTCAGATCTGAAATCATGGCACCCGGGCCCAAACTGACAAGCATTAAGCATGGCAAAGTCATAGCAACATCAATCTCAGAACATATTGGATACCAGGGATCAGGCCCTAACAGAACTAACTCGATTACATGATGAATCTCATCCAACTCTTCACCGACCAGTGAGCCTATGAAGGAATTACTCACTCCTGATGGGGAGCATCATGTAATTGGCGATGGAGATGTGTTGGTGATGACGAAGATCGAAGATCCCTCTCTCCGGAGCCCCAACGGACTCCAGATTTGGCCTCCCAATGAGAATAGGAGACGACGGTGGCTCCGTCTCGTGAAACACGATAATTCTTTCTCCCTGATTTTTTCTGGAATAATGTAATTTTATAGCGTCGGTTTCAAGGTCAGCGGGGCCACCAGGTGGGTAGCACCCACCTGGGCGCACCTGGGGGGCAGGCGCGCCCTAGTGGGTTGTGCCCACCCAGGTGCCCTCCTCAGGTATCTCTTGGCTCCAGAAATTCTCTTTATTGATATAAAAAATCCTTGCAAAGTTTCGTTCCATTCCGAGAACTTTTATTTCTGCACAAAAACAACACCATGGTAGTTCTGCTAAAAACAACGTCAGTCCGGGGTTAGTTTCATTCAAATCATGCAAATTAGAGTCCAAAATAAGAGGAAAAGCGTTAGGAGAAGTAGATACGTTGGAGACGTATCAGTGCGCTCCCCATGCTGTGCACACCTACCATCAGTAATGTTTCAGTCACCAAGACCCTCATCAATGGCAGCACCGGGCTCAACTGAAGGAAATATGCCCTAGAGGCAATAATAAAGTTGTTATTTCATATTTCCTTATTCATGATAAATGTTTATTATTCATGCTAGAATTGTATTCACCAGAAACTTGATACATGTGTGGATATATAGACAAAACACCGTGTCCCTAGTAAGCCTCTACCAGACTAGCTCGTTAATCAAAGATGGTTAACTTTCCTAACCATAGACATGTGTTGTCATTTGATGAACGAGATCACATCATTAGAGAATTATGTGATGGACGAGACCCATCTGTTAGCTTAGCATAATGATCATTCAGTTTTCTTGCTATTACTTTTCTTCATGTCAAATGCATATTCCTCCGACTATGAGATTATGCAACTCCCGGATACCAGAGGAATGCCTTATGTGCTATGAAACGTCACAATGTAACTGGGTGATTATAAAGATGCTCTACAGGTATCTTCGAAGGTGTTTTTTGGGTTGGCATAGATCGAGATTAGGATTTGTCACTCCGAGTATCGGAGAGGTATCTCTAGGCCCTCTCTGTAATGCACATCATAAGAAGCCTTGCAACCAAAATGACTAATGAGTTAGTTGTAGGATGATGCATTACAGAACGAGTAAAAAGACTTGGGTAACGAGATTGAACTAGGTATGAAGATACCGACGATCGAATCTCGGGCAAGTAACATACCAATGACAAAGGGAATAACGCATGTTGTCATAACGGTTCGACCGATAAAGATATTCGTAGAGTATGTGGGAGCCAATATGAGCATCCAGGTTCCGCTATTGGTTATTGACCAGAGAGGTGTCTCGATCAAGTCTACATAGTTCTCGAACCCGTAGGGTCCACACGCTTAATGTTCGATGACAATTTTGTATTATATGAGTTATGTGATTTGGTGAACGAATGTTGTTCGGAGTCCCGGATGAGACCACGGACATGACGAGGAGTCTCGAAATGGCAGAGAGGTAAATATTGATATCTAAGATGATAGTATTTGGACACCGGAAGTGTTCCGGATAGTATCGGGTATTTATCGGACTACCGGGGGGGGGGGGGGGGGGGGTTACCGGAACCCCCAGGGGGAATAATGGGCCATAGGAAGGGAGCACACCAGCCCACAAGGGGTGCCCCCCTTATGGTAGGAGGCCTAATAGGAGAAGGAAGAGGGGGTTCGCCCCCCCTTTCCTTCCTCCTTCCCTCTTCCCTTTTTCCCCCTTCCGGTAAAAGGAAAGGGGGGGGGGGGGGGAATTGGACTGGGGGCCCAAGTAGGATTCCACCTACTTGGGGCACCCCAAGGCTACTCCCTCCCCCTCCCACCTATATATACATGGAGAGGGGGCGCCTAGAACACACACCAACAATTGTTGGTCGTGTGCGGTGCCCCCCTCCACAGTTTACGCCTCCGGTCATATTCTCGTAGTGCTTAGGCGAAGCCCTGCATGGATAACTTCACTATCACCGTCACCACGTCGTCGTGCTGATGGAACTCATCTACTTCCTCGACACTCTGCTGGATCAAGAGTTCAAGGGATGTCATCGAGCTGAATGTGTGCAGAACTCGGAGGTGTCATACGTTTGGTGCTTGATCGGTTTGAATGAGAAGTTCGACTACATCAACCGCGTTGGCAAACTCTTCCGCTTTCGGTCTACGAGGGTACGTAGACACACTCTCCCCCTCTTGTTGTTATGCATCTCCTACATAGATCTTGCGTGAGCATAGGATTTTTTTTGAAATTGCATGCTATGTTTCCCAACAGTGGCATCCGAGCCAGGTCTATGCGTAGATGATATGCATGAGTAGAACACAAAGAGTTGTGGGCGGTGATTGTCATACTGCTTACCACCAATGTCTTATTTTGATTCAGAGGTATTGTTGGATGAAGCAGCTCGGACCAACCTTACATGACCACATTCATGAAACCGATTCCACCGACAGACATGCAACTAGTTTTGCATAAAGGTGGCTGGCGGGTGCCTGTTTCTCCAACTTTAGTTGGATTGAATTTGACTGCGGCCAGTCCTTGTTGAAGGTTAAAACAGCAAACTTGATAAATCACCATTGTGGTTTTGTGCCGTAGGTAAGAACGGTTCTTGCTAGAAGCCCGTAGCAGCCACGTAAAACTTGCAACAACAAAGTACAGGACGTCTAGCTTGTTTTTGAAGGGCATGTTGTGATGTGATATGGTCAAGACATGATGTGATATACGTTGTTGTATGAGATTATCATGTTTTGTAAAAGTTATCGGCAACTGGCAGGAGCCTTATGGTTGTAGCTTTATTGTATGAAATGCAAACGCCATGTAATTGCTTTACTTTATCACTAAGCGGTAGCGATAGTTGTAGAAGCAATAGTTGGCGAGATGACCACGACGGTACGATGGAGATCAAGGTGTCAAGCCGGTGACAATGGAGATCATGGCGATGCTTTGGAGATGGAAATCAAAAGCACAAGATGATGATGGCCATATCCTGACACATATTTTGATCGCTTGTGATGTTTATCTTTATGCATCTTATTTTGTTTAGTACGACGAAATTATAAGATGATCCCTTAACTAAATTTCAAGGTATAAATGTTCTCCCCGAGTATGCATTGTTGCGATAGTTCTTCGTGCTGAGACACCACGTGATGATCGGGTGTGATAGGCTCTACGTTCACATACAACGGGTGCAAGACAGTTTTGCACGTGAAGAATACTCGGATTAAACTTCACGAGCCTAGCATGTACATACATGGCCTCGGAACACTGGAGACCGAAAGGTTGAACGTGAATCATATAGTAGTTATGATCAACATAGAGATGTTCACCATTGATGACTACTCCATCTCACGTGATGATCGGACATGGTTTAGTTGATTTGGATCACGTATCATTTAGATGACTTGAGGGATGTCTATCTAAGTGGGAGTTCTTAAGTAATATGATTAATTGAACTTAATTTATCAATAACTTAGTCCTGATAGTTTTTACATATCTATGTTGTAGATCAATGGCCCGTGCTACCGTTCCCTTGAATTTTAATGCGTTCCTAGAGAATGCTAAGTTGAAAGATGATGGTAGCAACTATACGGACCTGGTCCGTAACTTGAGGATTATCCTCATTATTGCACAGAAGAATTATGTCCTTGATGCATCGCTAGGTGAAAGGCCTGCTGCAGGAGCAGATGCTGATGCTATGAATGTCTAGCAACCTCGATCTGATGACTACTCGATAGTTCAGTGTGCCATGCTTTACGGTTTAGAATCGAGACTTCAAAGATGTTTTGAATGTCATGGACCATATGAGATGTTCCAAGAGTTGAAGTTAATATTTCAAGAAAATGTCTGAGTTGAGTGATGTGAAGTCTCCAACAAGTTCTATAGCTGCAATATGGAGGAGAACAGTTCTGTCAGTGAACACATACTCAGAATGTCTGGATATCATAATCACTTGACTCAGCTGGGAGTTAATCTTCCAGATGATTGTGTCATTGTCAGAGTCTCCAATCACTGCCACCAAGCTACAAAGGCTTCATGATGAACTATAATATGCAAGGGATGGAAAGACTATTCTCGTGCTCTAAGCAATGCTCAAAGCTGCAGAGGTAGAAATCAAGAAGGAGCATCAAGTCTTGTCGCGAGAAACTACGACCACCTATGGGACCAGGACGACCCTTGCTGGTTTGGCACGGGGGAGTCGCATTGCACAAAGAGCAGACAAATGTGAGGCAGCACGGCACAAATCACACATGCAGTTTTACCCAGGTTCAGGCCGTCGCGGGGCATAAAACCCTACTACTGCTTTGGTGGATTGATGGTGGAATGTGGTGGTGGAGCGTAGTACACTTGCCCGGCAAGGGTTGCCTTAGGGCGACAGCAACTAGGCGCGTACGAGGGTGCGAGTTATCCAACTCTCTAAACTCCCGAACCCCTTCTACCGTTGCCATGGGCCTTCTTTTATAGGTTAAGGGGGTCACCACAGTGGCCAATCGGTCATTAGACACTGATAAGATAGCAAATAGTGCTATCATACCTAACTCTGCAGGCTAACAAGGCGCATTTAATGCGCCGTTTAACGTCGCGTTGTTGGTCACCCGGCAAGGCTTGCCGAGCTATCTCGCCAGCTCCATGCCTGCTCATCTGACACATCATAGGACGGGTGTCATCTGTGGGTTTTCTTGGTAGAAAGGGGCTGCCATGTGGCGAATGGCTGCCACTTAATCACTCTGCGGCTTGACACCGCACTCATCGATGACGTGAGTCGTGGTGGGGTGGTCGGTGAGTTGATTTGGCCTTCACAAGTCCCAACAGGCCCTACCGGGATGCCTTGGTCATCTTCTCCCGAGGGTGGCATCGCCCCTTGCCGGGCTCGCCTGCCCGGCAAGGGAGGCCTTTATCTTGATGATGTCTTGCTTCTCTGGCTTGGCCTTGGTCCCTCTAATCTGTTTGTTAGTCCTTTGAATCTCTTGGTTTCTCGTGTTCTGTCTTGGCTTGGTCCTTCAATCTTGATCTTGCGCATGTGCACAGTCAGGGTAATAGACCCAGGGTTTGTTGCACCGACAGAAGCCCCCGGGCCTGCCCCGAACATGCTGCCGAGCGTCGTCGGGGTCGGGCCTAATAAGTGCACAGGCAGAGTTGTTGAAGAGGCTGGTCTCTTGAGATCTTCTTTGCTTCTTCATTAGTCTTGATTCCGGGCCAGTTTCCGGTTTCCCCATGCGTCGTGCAAAGCCAATAGTGGTGGGGCCGCTCCAGTAATGGCCCGTGAATGACTTTAACACACGGGGTAGAAACTACCAATTCACTCTTCATACCACACCCTTATCCTTAGCCACGTATGCTGCATGCATCACGCGGGGTAGGTAACGGAGGCACGTGCTGCGGGAGAGCATAATGGCGAGGGCCTGACTTTCCTGAATTGGTGGAGGAGGACGGTGGTCGCCTGTTTGCGGGATCAGCCCCCAGCCCCACCCAATTGCCTATAAAAGGAAGAGCGGGGGAGGAGTGGAGGCATTCATCCACATTCTTCTTCTCGTCTGCCTTGCTCCGTCTTGGATATGCTGTAAGGGAGAGCCCGAGACTGGCTCTCGGGCTTTAGCCTTGGGTTGATGATGCCGAGTGATGGTGTTAGCACTCTAGGAGTGAGCTTGGTCCAAGTCCAAGGTGAAGGGCTTGGGATCGTTGGAAATCCCAGTACAGCCCCTCTCCTTGGAACTGGGGTTGATGTCGACGAGAGGCGCACCTTCCTGCCCGCCAAGGAGGGGAGCGGCGCGCCTCAAGCCCCTTGGTCGTCTTGGCCGCTCGCCATTTCTGTGGAGGGGGCATCAAACCGCGAGGCCGGCACTTCCCTGGAGAGGTGTTGATGAAGATGAATCCAAGGAAGACGGAGAAGGAGGGAGGCAGGCTGTTAGGATGGAGTACTACTGCATCAACGTGTTCGTCTCGTCCTGGCGACCTGCCTCCTTGTCTTCCCGTTCCTCCCCTCCTCCCGGGCATCGTCATCACCAGTCTCCTGGTTGCTGGGGAGGGGGCTATTCTATTGGTGCCTTCGCCTCCTCCAGCAGTCTTCAAGATGAGCTTTGGTGGACGACTCCACTATCGCTCGAGCTGGGGCTTCTGGCGGGCCCTGGTGGTGGTGACCAAGGGCGCCGCCGGGCTGCTCTGGTCGCCCTCCTCCTTCACAGCCTCGCCACTCCCGATCTTGTCAGGCCTTGCGTCCAGCAGGCCTCATCGAGGTTGGGGTGGACTCCTGCTTGGGCGCTGCTCCTGCCCCTTTTCTTCTCTCCATGCTTCCTGCGGGAGAAGGAACAGGGAGAGGAGTTTACAAGGCACTTATCATTTTTCAATCTTAAACTTGTGGGCACTTGCCGAATTTTAATTCAAATAATGTAATCTCTCAAGTCCATGCTCGTGTTCTGTAATTCTTGTACTTGTATCGGCATGTTAATGAAAAAGATAAACCTTGCTGGGAACCCGTGCATGTATATGTCCATGCAAAGGTGAGATGCCTCTTTAGTGTAAATAAACGAGCTTTCCCGGTAGGCTACCTTGCCGGCACCCTTTTTGTCTACCGGAGATCCACATCTGCCGGGTTACAGACAAAGGGACCAGCCCCCCGCCAACTTCTTTTTATCAAAGGCCACTGCGACCATTCTGACCGAAGCAATGTTCGACTCGAGAATGGGAGCACCTAAGTCTAAAAAGAGTGGCAAGGTTTTCTAATGCATAAGTTATACCTTACAGAACATGAATGGACAAGAGGTAGAACTTATTTGTTTGGCTTGCCGGGGATCGCAGTGTCGGGCAATCTTCTCAACTCCTTGTCGAAGCCAAGTTCACAGCAAGAACCCGCAGCTTCATGCAGATGAAAATGAATGCAAGATGCGACCGTATCTATATGCATATGCAGATGCTCATGAAATGCTTGTGCAGTGATCTGGAATGCTCATACATGCATGCAATCTAGGTTGGGCCCCCCTACAACGCTTCTTTATTTTCTCTTGCACGGGGTCATCGCATCGGCTTTGTACAAGGGGTTACATGCAGCCGGGGCAAGGCCTGTACAAATGCGTGGCTGTCGGCCAGGGCTCGACATCCTCGTGCCTTACGGGTAGAACTTGCGGAGAAGCTCAATATTCCATGAGTTTTGCAACTAAGTGCCATCTCTGGTCTCCAGATGGACTGCGCCAGGTCTGGTGACTCGTACTACCCAGTAAGGGCCTTCTCACTTTGGTGATAACTCGTGTGTACCCTTGGCGGACTGAACGCGCCTAAGGACAAGGTCACCTTCCTCAAAACACTGGGCATGAACCTTGCGGCTACGATAGCGATGCAGGGCCTGCTGATAGCATGCAACATGCGTAGCAGCCCAGAGACGGTTCTCCTTGAGTAGCATAGCATCGTCACGGTGGTGCTGATCTTGCACGACTTCATCGTAAGGAAGCACTCGAGGTGACCCATAAATGAGTTCCATGGGGATAACTGCTTCTGCCCTGTAGACCAGGGAGAAGGGAGTATGCCCAGTAGCTCAGTTTGCTGTCGTTCTGAGGGACCAAAGAACCACCGGCAGCTCTCGATCCACCGCCTGCCATGCTTATGCAGTGTACCAAAGGTTCTTGTCTTGAGTCCACGCAGCACTTCAGCATTCTCCCTCTCGGCTTGTCCATTGCTCCGGGGGGGGGGGGGGTGCCATAGAGGCGAATGAGATCTTGCATCCGAGGACATGAACATATTGCATGAAGGCGCGGCTCGTGAACTAGGTGCCGTTGTCGGTGATGATCCTTGCCGGAACTCCAAAACGACACACCAGATCTTTGAAGAACTTGATAGTTGACTGAGCAGCCGCCTTTCTCATGGCAGTCACTTTCGGCCACTTTTCAAACTTGTCAATGGCAACAAACAAGAATTCAAAGCCCCCGATTGCTCGGGGGAAGGGGCCGAGGATATCGAGCCCCCACACCAAAAATGGCCATGATAGACGGATTGTCTGGAGAGCTTGGGTAGGCAAGTGGGTTTTCTTGGAATGGAACTGGCAGGCTTCACAGTTAAAGACTAGCTCGACCGCATCTTGGAGGGCTATGGGCCAATAGAATCCTTGCTGGAATGCTTTCCCAACTAATGCCCTTGATCCAATGTGGGAGCCGCACATTCCTTTGTGTATCTTAGCCAGTAGTCCCTTTCCTTCTTCCTGGAAGACACACTTCAATTTCATACCGTTGGGCCTCCTTCTGTACAGAGTGTCATCGACAAACTGATACATACTGGGCCACCGGGCTACTTTTTCAGCTTCGTCTTGGTTGCCGGGAAGCTCTCCGGTATGGAGGAAGCGGACAATCTACCTTGCCCAAGTTGGAGCCTGTGGCTCGGCAACGAGGACTAACAGCACCTCCTTTGCTGTGGGAGCACCAACTCGTATGCAGGGTCCATGGGTCCTGCTGGAGGGCGTGGTCCGGCAGGCTGCGAGGAGTTGTTTCTGGCAGGGTCTCTGTCGGTGTCAAAACCGGCGGATCTCGGGTAGGGGGTCCCGAACTGTGCGTCTAGGCGGATGGTAACAGGAGACAAGGGACACGATGTTTTACCCAGGTTCGGGCCCTCTTGATGGAGGTAAAACCCTACGTCCTGCTTGATTAATATTGATGATATGGGTAGTACAAGAGTGGATCTACCACGAGATCAAGGAGGCTAAACCCTAGAAGCTAGCCTATGGTATGATTGTTGTAATGTATGTTGTGTCCTACGGACTAAAGCCCTCCGGTTTATATAGGCACCGGAGAGGGCTAGGGTTACACAGAGTTGGTTACAATGGTAGGAGATCTACATATCCGTATCGCCAAGCTTGCCTTCCACGCCAAGGAAAGTCCCATCCGGACACGGGACGGAGTCTTCAATCTTGTATCTTCGTAGTCTTGGAGTCCGGCGGACAATGATAGTCCAGCTGTCCGGACACCCCCTAGTCCAGGACTCCCTCAGTAGCCCCTGAACCAGGCTTCAATGACGATAAGTCCGGTGCGCATAATGTTCGGCATTGCAAGGCGGGTTCCTCCTTTGAATAATCTAGAGAAGATCATGAACACCAGGATAGTGTCCGGCTCTGCAAAATAAATTCCACATTCCACCGTAGAGAGAATAAAATGTACACAAGTTCAATCTGCTGACGTATTTTGCGGCATGACATCACACCACTACCAAGCCTTTACTTGAATCGTTTTTTATTATACCACCTCAGCACATTTAGCGAAGCGGTTTCCTTGGCACGTCTTGTCGAAGCAGAGATCGTGTTCCCCTTATTCCTGGATTCTCATCAATACAGGCGTGGGTAACCCAACCGTGCCCGTCGCCACGCCTCCTCTATCGAAGGTGAATCCCGAACGGTCACGGAGACGGCTCTTGGTATTTTCTTCAATCTCCCATCGAATCCTTGCTCCAAGTTCCAACACCCAGAGCCCCAGATTCGAGCGCTTCGGACCTTCAACAATGTCCGGCTCCGACCTTCAGGGCCGGTGGATGCCCTCCTCCGTCACGGAGGTGGATGTGTTAAAGCTGCGTGAGGCCAAGTACCTGTCTTACGAGATTTCGCACAGGTTGCCCGCCCAAGGGCAGGCCATACCCACTCCCGAGCCCGGTGAGTACGTCGTCTTCATATCCCACCTCCGTCGGGGTTTAGGCTTCTCGACGGACCCCTTCGTGAGAGGGCTCATGTTCTACTATGGGCTGGATTTTCACGACTTGGCTCCGGAGTCCATCCTCCATATTTCCGCATTCATTATCGTCTGTGAAGCCTTCCTCCGTGTCACCCCCCACTTCGGCCTGTGGCTGAAGACCTTCAATGTGGAGCCGAAGATGATCGGGGGGCGTCAAGCAGAGTGCGGCGGGGCGGCCATAAGCAGGAGGGCCAATGCCCCGTGGCCCGAGGGCTCCTTCCAAGAGGAGCTTGGCTTGTGGCAGCAGGAGTGGTTCTATATCACCGCTCCGAAGGGCAGCAGGCAAAAGCCGCCGCCTTCATTCCGCCCGGGACCTCCACGACGGTTTATGTCGTGGGTCAACCAAGGACTCAATTGGGGGCCGTCAAAAGACGTGCCCCTATTGCAGGGCCGGATTCGAGACCTCCAAGCAAGGGAGATCAATCTGGTAGTGGTGATGCAGGTCATGCTAATCAGGCGTCTTCTGCCCTGCAAACGCCGTCCTCTCCGGTTATGGGAGTTCAATCCGGAGGGACCAAGAATTATCCAACACTTCATGGGTACGACACCCGTGGAGATGTATAAGTTGTTGTTCGGACCACAGGCGATGTGTGCGGAATTGACCGAGGATGCGGGCCTAAGCTGCAATCGCCCGGATACTCAGGTAAATAGCTCAGTGTACGGACGTTCCGTTTGTTTGATTTTCTATAATTCGCCTTCTAACCCGTTATCCTCCATCAGGAGTGGGTAGCGCGAGCAAAACTGATAAGGTGTCCGGCCCCCCTCCCAGAGACCGCACCGGAGCCCGTGCTGGTCAGAATGTTGGAGGTAGCGCCTGTAGAAGAAGGCGATGGGGAAAATAGAGGAGCTATCACCTCGCCCAAGGGGGCGCTTGAAGAGGGGGTGATCGAGAATCCCTCCTTCTAGGGGGAGAAGAGGACCGCCTCCGAAGACCCGGAGGCCAAAGCCCCTAAGCGGGGGAAGAAATCTTCACCGGAGGGTCCTGCGTCCGGGGAGACCCCAGGCGTACAATCTTCTCTAAAGGATCAGCCCTCCAGCGAGCCGTGAGTAGGAAAAGGGGAGTTCATTAATAAGAAAATATCCCTATTTGTGCTTCTGAGGATAACCAAAATTTTTACCTTACAGTTCGGATCTGCTGCCTTCTCAGACGAGTTCGTCTTCGGGGGATCTTCGTCCGGAGATGATGGAGAGCGAGACGCCTCCGTCTGCTGTGCCGTCGGACAGGGCAGACGAGCCTGAAGTATCGTCACGGAGGGTATCCCAGAGCCCGGTGGAGCCGGAGAGTTTGGCGCCGACTAGTGTTCGGCCGAGGGAGCTGAAGGATCTGCTTGAGAGGGCGTCCATCTCAGAAGATCACCGTGCATTGATGAGCATGGTGATTGGAAGGATTTCGTCCGCCAAAAGCGGATTGCATAATGCCGTCAGGAGTTTGCTGGCGGGATTTGAGGTACGCAAGAACGATGCACCTTTTTGACAGTTTTGCACATAGAAGTATGCCCTGTATAGATAGTAGCCCCTGAGACTCGGTAGGTTGTCGAAAGCGACAGCGTGACGAGGATCAAAATCGCAGGTATTGAATGTTGCCTTTCCTATGCAGGTGGCGGATAGTCCGGGGGCTAGCCGGACTGGTGGAGTTGTCGAGTTAATGCGGCAACTTGATGTGGCGGATGCGGACATCGCGCTTGTCAACCGGTGACTTGACGAGTCGCAAGGTAAATGAATTCTCTGCAGTCACTTATTTAAGGGAGCCAAAGCCCGCCTCTTACAATATTTATGCTGTGATGCAGACGGTGCTGCTGCTGTGGAGAGCCTTCAGGCCGAGCTTGCTCAAGCCAAGGAGCAAGCCAGAAGGAGTGATGCGGTTGCCTCGAGGGCGGCCGAGGAGTTAAAAGCCGAAAAGGCTGCACACTGCCTAAGCAGGGAAGAGATGGCCGAATTGGCCGTGAAATTGAAGGATGCTACCGACCGCAATGAGGCTCTTGAAAAGGAGCGCCTATCGGAGCGAGAAGACCTGGGGAAGGCCACTGCCAAGGCCAAGGATGCCCGTTCTGCAATGCGGGCTATGAAGGAGGAGCTGCGCCAGGCCGGAGACATTGTGGCTGGCAAGCCTTTTCTGCTGCGTCGCTGGTTTACGGATCCAAAGTATGCCCAGCTTGGCCAGCTGTGGGGTCCGGAGGATCCATATATGGACTTAGCGGCAAGTGCGGCGGATGCCGTTGTGCACTTCCGGAGTCAGAAGGATCACAAGACGAAAGAGCTGTTTTGGTCTCAATTCCATAGTCCGGGTCGTTCACTTCCGCTGACCGATCGGTTGGCCGATGGGCTGAGCTGAACAGGTTGTCCGGACTTGCCATGACTGATATCGTGGCTCATGTCTGGCCAGAGAGGCCCAAGGCGATGAGCTATTTTGGCTTATTGCAGCAATTTCTTGGAGCGGTGCCGCATATCAAGGAGATGAAGCGGTCGGCCTGCATAGAAGGTGCGCGGATGGCCCTTGCCCGTGTGAAGACACATTGGACAGAGATGGATGCCACCGCTATTGCAACCCAGGGTTCGGACGAAAGCCGGTTACCCGCCGAGCACTATTTTGGGGAAGTTATGCGTGGCGCTCGTGTAATAGAGTCGCAGTGCTCGAAAAATGTCACGTTCAAATGAACGTTTTATCTTGTAAAACAATGATTATGATGTAACCGCTTTTTATACTTGTGCGTTCCAAGTACTGAAATATCTCCTATGCGGCCGTTTATGTATACGTTTGTATAACCTGAAAGATGGCAGTCTTCGGCTTCAGCCCCCACGCACAAGGTGCGGGGGTGTTCACAAAAAATAGCGCGTTTTCACACTTAATCCGACGTCTCGGTCCTGTTAAGGAGGTGGTAGCGTAGCAAATGAGGCAATCCGGACTATGATGCTTTATCACTTTCACTTAGCCATTGGAGTTTGAGGGTGGGGCTACGATATAGCCCCTGGGGGCACCGCGCTTCTCCGGATTCGGGGCGCGTGTGTGCCTGACCGGGAAACGGTCCTTCGTCAAAGCGGGGAATTCTAAACATTCCGGTAGTCGATCGAGTGGTTGACCAGTCTCTCGCTGTATCATGACAGTCAGTTTTCGGCTTTCTCTACTGAGGTGCTCGCCCAGCCGAACTGGGGCACAATCGCAGTAGTTCTCCTGGTGCCGCGTTAGCCGATGATACGGAACGTAAGGTAGCAAAACACAGGAGCCAGGCAAACCCAACATTTGACCAAAGACATGATTCGGAGCTGATGCATATAAGGCCTAACTCGAGACGCCGAACACTCCCTAAGGTGTTCGGTCTTTATAAAAATGGGCAGAACAATGCCCTAAGCCCCTAGTGTCTAGGTACGGGCAAGGTCCTCTGACGCGGCCGATGCCAAAACCTCAGGCTCCACTTTGGTTATAATGGGAAACCAGGGGATTATAACAACAAGAGACAGTAAAAAAGGTTTACGCAGGGTCTTAATCTGAAAAGAATCCTTGCGACGGGTCCCTACTGCACGTCTGCGCCTGTGTCTCTGTTGTGCCGTTATCCTGGACGGGTATGCACGTTGTTCATCTGTAAAAAGAGAGGAACTTAGTTTGGAAGGAAATCGTGCGAAAAATATATACGAAGGAAAAAATATAAATAAATAAGTAAAGCGGAGTCTATATGAGCTCGCTGTTGCTTATGCGTGCAGCCCCTTGTGAAGGGGTGTGCGGCTAGGGAGCCCCTAGCTTATTTATGCCGGACTCGTCTAGCCGTGTCCGGGGTCTTTAAATGACCCTCGCACTGAAATGATGCCACGTGGACCGGGCATCTTAAGTGTAAGAGACGCGTAATGTGGTATGGCGTTGAAGCGGACAAAAGCTTCTCGTCCCAAGAGTGCTTGATAGCTACTTTTAAATGGGACGACATGAAAGATTAGTTTTTCGCGTCGAAAGTTGTTCGGTGACCCGAACACAACTTCTAGTAATAAGGAGCCTGTGCACTTGGCGTAAGGGCCTGGCGTCACTCCTTTAAAGTAAGTGCGGCTGTGTCGAATTTTAGTAAGGTCTATCCCCAACTTGCGGATTGTGTTTGGATACAGCGGGTTTAAGTCGCTGCCTCCGTCCATCAGGACTTGTGTAAATTGCAGCCCGTCGATTATAGGATCCAATATCAGGGCAGTCCATCCTGCATTTCGAACGCTTCTGGAATAATCCAGGTGGTTGAAAGTGATTGGTTTTGATATCCAATCTCTATGTTCCGCTGGGTTGGACCGTGCAAGACCCATTTTAGCTGGTGCCACATTGTTTTTCCGTATTATCACATGAAGTGAATTTACTGTTTTGACCTCTTGTGGGAAAGTCTTTTGTTTTCCGGTGCTCTGCTGGTGGGGTTTATCATCATCCTCGCTTGATGCGTCGAGCCCCTTGTGTTCGGCGTTTAATCGGCCGGACTGTTTGAAAACCCAACAATCTCGATGGGTGTGGTTTGCAGGCCTTCCGGGGGTACTATGGATTTGACATATCCAACCCAAAATTTTGTTTAGGTTGGATAGCTCATCACTGTTATCCTTAAGGGGCGGTGTTTTGTTGTTTGGCCGCGAGCTTTTGAATCCGGCGTTGACCGCCGTGTTCTTTGGGCTTTTCTCTTTATTCCGGTGCTGATCTTTTCTGCGCCGTGATTTTCCGTTTCCATCTCTGATCTCGGATGTACTTGGGTCGCTGGTGCTGCATCTTGCTAGCCAGCTGTCCTCTCCTGCGCAAAAGCGGGTCATGAGGCTTGTTAGCGCGGACATTGTCCTCGGCTTCTCTTGGCCGAGGTGTCTGGCGAGCCATTCGTCTCGGACGTTGTGTTTAAAAGCTGCTAAGGCTTTGGCGTCCGGACAGTCGACTATTTGGTTCTTTTTGGTGAGGAACCTGTTCCAGAATTTGCACGCTGACTCTCCGGGCTGTTGAGTTATATGACTTAGATCATCTGCATCTGGAGGGCGGACATAAGTTCCTTGAAAATTTGCTCTAAACGCGTCCTCAAGCTCTTCCGAACTTCCAACAGTGTTTTCTGGGAGGCTTTTGAGGCAATGATGGGCTGGCCTTTTGAGCTTGAGGGGTAAGTATTTTATTGTGTGGAGATCATCTCCTCTAGCCATGTGTATGTCTAGTATATAATCCTCTATCCAGACTCCAGGGTCTGTTGTTCCGTCGTAAGCCTCTATGTTTATGGGTTTAAATCCTGCTGGGAATTCATGATCCAGCACCTCGTTGGTGAAACATAGTGGGTGTGCGGCGCCCCTGTATTTGGGTGTACCGATGTCTTCGGACACTTGACGTGTTGCGTTGCTTCCTGGGGCCCTCTTCTTTGGCCCGTAAATGGACCTGGCTGGGCCATCTGTTTTTCCAGGGTCATTAGTCGGCTTATATGCGGCGCCGCTTTTAGATTTTGGCCTATCATCTGGCCGTCTATCCGACCAGGTGGCCTCTTTGTTTTTTGACTGTGGAGGCTCTATGGCCTCCTCGTCAAATTCTGGCAGCAGCTTGCGCTTCGGGTAGCTCTTTGATTGATGGCCATTGCCATATTTTTCTGCGGTTTTGAGCACTTTGCTCCACCTCATTCTGAGTGTATCTTCCGCTGTTTTGAGCTTCCGTTTTCCCTTCTTCAAGCTTCTTGCGGTGGCGACGAGTCTTTTCCGAAGGTTTTTATTCTCCGGCGTTGTGTCCGGCGTGAGGTCGTCTGGACTGTTGTTTTCGCCGGGCCTAGACTGATTATCTGACTCGTCCTGTTCGGACGGTTGCTTGTCTGCGTGTTCGTCGTCCACTGGTTTGCCCTGCTGTATTGCTGGGTCATTAGGAGCGCTGTTTTTGTCGAGGTGGGACTTAGGGCGGCGTCTGCGTCGCTGTTTTGGTTGTTTGTCAGCGGGATTATCTTCTGCCGCGCCCCGTTGGTCCTCGTCATCGCTTCCTTTTGGGGTATCCACCATGTATACGTCGTGTGACGAGGTGGTCTTCCAGTGCCCTGTAGGCGCTGGTTCTTGTTCATCTCCGGCATCGTCGTCCATACCGTCGATGTCTTTGGAGTCATAGTCTAGCATGTCGGTTAGATCGTCGACAGTGGCTACAAAGTGGGAGGTGGGTGGGCTTTGAATTTCTTCATCGCTCTCTTCCCAACCATCCTGGCCATAATCCGGCCGGGGCTCTCCGGATAGCGAGAGATGCTTTATTGAATTTAGGATGTCGCCAAAGGGCGAGTGTTGGAAGATGTCCGCGGCGGTGAATTCCATAACCGGCGCCCAATCAGATTCAATTGGCAGGGGCGCGGGAGGTGCGGAGTCCGGCAGGGAGTCCGGTACCTCGGAGTCACGAGCTTTACAAAGGACAAGGTTAGTGTTCGGCTCCATCGCCGTGGAAGTTGCAGCCCCCGAGGCAGTGTCCAGCCACCGATCCTCGATCTAGGCGATCGGCTCCGGACTAAGGGCCGGAGCGGATTTGTGTGCGGCCACCAAGGCACTGTCCAGCGGTAGAGCTAGATCATGCCCATCGTGACAGTGCGGCACGCTCGGCTGTGGCTCGAGCCCGTCGAAGATCAAGTCCCCGCAGATGTCAGCCGTGAAGATTAGGCTTCCGAACCTGACCTGATTGCCAGGGGCGTAGCTTTCGATCTGCTCCGGATGGCCAAGTGAATTAGCCCGCAGTGCGAAGCCGCCGAATACAAAGATCTGTCCGGGGAGAAAAGTCTCATCCTGGACCGCGTGGTTGTTGATTGAAGAAGCCATCGAGCCTATCGGTGACGACACAGAGGAACTCTCAATGAAAGCACCAATGTCGGTGTCAAAACCGGCGGATCTCGGGTAGGGGGTCCCGAACTGTGCGTCTAGGCGGATGGTAATAGGAGACAAGGGACACGATGTTTTACCCAGGTTTGGGCCCTCTTGATGGAGGTAAAACCCTACGTCCTGCTTGATTAATATTGATGATATGGGCAGTACAAGAGTGGATCTACCACGAGATCAAGGAGGCTAAACCCTAGAAGCTAGCCTATGGTATGATTGTTGTAATGTATGTTGTGTCCTACGGACTAAAGCCCTCCGGTTTATATAGGCACCGGAGAGGGCTAGGGTTACACAGAGTTGGTTACAATGGTAGGAGATCTACATATCCGTATCGCCAAGCTTGCCTTCCACGCCAAGGAAAGTCCCATCCGGACACGGGACGGAGTCTTCAATCTTGTATCTTTGTAGTCTTGGAGTCTGGCGGACGATGATAGTCCGGCTGTCCAGACACCCCCTAGTCCAGACACCCCCTAGTCCGCCGGACTCCGAACCCCTCGCGCCCCTACCAATCAAATCCGGTTGGGCGCCAATCATGGAGTTCACCGCTGCGGACATCTTTCAGCACTCACCTTTTGGTGACATCCTGAATTCGCTAAAGTATCTCTTGTTCTCAGGAGAGCCCTGGCCGGATCACGGTCAGGACGGTTGGGATGCGGACGATAAAGAAATTCAAAGCCCACCCACCACCCACTTAGTAGCCACTGTCGACGACCTAACCGACGTGCTAAACTTCGACTCCGAAGACATCAACGGTTTGGACGACGATGCCGGAGACGACCAAGAACCAGCGCCTACTGGGCACTGGAAAGCCACCTCAACTCACGACGTATACATGGTGGATACACCAAAAGGAAGCGATAACGAGGAACAACGGGACACGACATAGGATAATTCCCCCGAAAAACAACCAAAACAGCGACGCAAGCGCCGCCCGAAGTCCCGCCTCGATAACAACAAGACCCATACTGACCCAGCCGTAGAGCAGGGCAAACCAGCAGACGATGAACATGCTACCAAGCAATCATCCGAACAGGATGAATTGGACGAGCAACCCATCCCCGGCGAAAACAACAGTCTAGACGATCTCACGCCGGACACATCACCGGAGCATAAGAACCTTCACAAAAGGCTCGTCGCCACTGCAAGAAGTTTGAAGAAGCAAAAGCGGATGCTCAAAATAGCGGAAGACGTACTCAGAATGAGATGGAGCAAAGTACTCAAGACTGCAGATAAATACGACGATAGTCACCAAGCAAAGAGCTACCCGAAGCGCAAGCTGTTGCCCGAATTTGACGAGGAGGCCGTAGAGCCCCCACAGTCAAAAAACAAAGAGGCCGCCTGGCCGGATAGACGACCAGATGACAGGCTAAGAGTGGCAAGCGGCGCCGCACACAAGCCGGCACACGATCCACATAAGGACCCTCGCAAAAAGGATGGCCCGGTCAGGTCCATCTATGGGCCAAAAAAGAAGGCTCCAGGAAGCAACACAACACGCCGAGTGTTCGAAGACAACGGCACACCTAAATACAGGGGCGCCGCACACCCACTATGTTTCACCGATGAGGTACTGGATCATGAATTTCCAGCGGGATTCAAGCCCGTAAACATAGAGGCATACGACAGAACAACAGACCCCGGAGTCTGGATCGAGGATTACATCCTACACATACATATGGCTAGAGGAGACGATCTCCATGCCATAAAATATCTACCCCTCAAGCTCAAAGGGCCAGCTCGGCATTGGCTCAAAAGCCTCCCAGAAAATACCATTGGAGGTTGGGAAGAGCTCGAGGATGCGTTCGAGCAAATTTTCAGGGGACTTATGTCCGCCCTCCGAATGCAGACGATTTAAGTCACATAACTCAACAGTCCGGAGAGTCAGCACGCAAATTCTGGAATAGGTTCCTCACCAAAAGGAACCAAATAGTCGACTGTCCGGATGCCGAAGCCTTAGCACCTTTAAACATAACGTCCGAGACGAATGGCTCGCCAGATACCTCGACCAGGAAAAACCAAGAACAATGGCCGCGCTAACAAGCCTCATGACCCGCTTCTGCGCGGGGGAAGACAGCTGGCTGGCAAGATGCAGCACCAGCGACCCGAGTACATCCGAGGTCAAGGATGGAAATGGGAAATCACGACGCAGAAAAGAGCAGCGCCGGAATAAGGAAAATGGCCCAAATAGCACGGCGGTCAACGCCGGGTTCAAAAGCTCTCGGCCGAATAACAAAACACTGCCCCTTAAGGATAACAGTGACGAGCTATCCAACCTAAACAAAATCTTGGATAGGATATGTCAAATCCACAGTACCCCCGGGAAGCCTGCAAACCATACCCACAGAGATTGTTGGGTTTTCAAGCAGTCCGGCCGACTTAACGCCGAACACAAGGGGCTCGACACACCAAGCGAAGACGATGATGAACCCCACAAGCAGCACGGCGGAAAACAGAAGACCTTCCCACTAGAAGTCAAAACAGTGAACTCACTTCATGTGATAACAAGGAAAAATAGTGTGGCACCTGCTAAAGCACGCGCCGCACGGTCCACCCCAGCGGAGTCCCGAAATTGGATGTCAAAACCAATTACTTTCGATCATCAGGATTACTCCAGTAGTATTCGAAACGCAGGATGGACTGCTTTGGTATTAGATCCTATAATCGACGGACTACAATTTACACAAGTCCTAATGGACGGTGGCAGTGATATAAACCTGCTATACCAGGACACCATCCACAGAATGGGGATAGACCCTACCAAAATTTGCCATACCGGCACCTCCTTTAAAGGAGCAATGCCAGGCCCTTGTGCCAATAGTACGGGCTCCTTACTACTAGAAGTTGTGTTCGGCTCATCCGACAACTTCCGTCGCGAAAAGCTAATCTTCCATATCACCCCATTTAAAAGTAGCCATCAAGCACTATTGGGACGCGAAGCTTTCGCCCGCTTTAACGCAATACCGCATTACGCGTCTCTTACACTTAAGATGCCCGGTCCACGCGGCATCATCTTATTAAATGGTAACTTAGAGTGTTCCTCGACCACGGAAAAACGTGAGACTGCCTTGACAGCCACAAACTAATCCGGCCTGGCTGATTGAAGCCCCTAAAACAGGTCATTTAGACTCCGGACACGGCTAGGCGAGTCCGGCATAAACAAATAAGGGGCTTCCCAGCCGCATACCCCTTTACAAGGGGCTGCACAAACGAAGAATGAGAGCCAATAAAGCTCAATTTTATTCATTTCTTAAAATCATACTCTTTTTTTACATGCATTTTTCGCACGATCTTTTTTCAAACTAAGTTCTTCTCTTTTATAGATGAAAAACGTGCTACACCCGTCCAAGATATAGCACAACGGAGACACAGGCGCAGACGTGCAGCAGGGACCCGTTCCAAGGATTCTTTTCAGATTAAGACCCTGCGTAAACCTTTTTACTATCTCTTGTTGCTATACATCCCCCGGTTCCTTACCATAACCAAGGAGGAGACTGAAGTTTTGGCATCGGCCGTGTCAGGAGATTTCGCGCGTACCTGGACACTAGGGGCTTAGGGCATTGTTCTGCCCGTTATCATAAAGACCGAATACCTCAGGGAGTGTTCGGCGTCTCGAGTTAGGCCTTATATGCATCAGCTCCGAATCATGTCTTTGGTCAAATGTTGGGTTTGCCCGGCTCCTGTGTTTGCTGCCTTACGTTCCGTATCATCGGCTAACGCGGTACCAGGAGAACTACTGCGATTGTGCTCCGGTTCGGCCGGGCGAGCACCTCAGTAGAGAAAGCCGAAAACTGACTATCATGATATAGCGAGAGACTGGTCAACCACCCGATCGACTACTGGAATGTTTAGAATTCCTCCGCTTTGAGGAAGGACCGCTTCCCTGTCAGGCACACACGCGCCTCGAGTTCGGAGAGCGCGGTGCCTCTAGGGGCTATATAGTAGCCCCACCATCAAGCTCCTATGGCTAAGTGAAAGTGATAAAGCATTATAGTCCGGTTGCCTAGTTTGCTATGCTATCACCTCCTTCAAAGGACCAAGACATTGGATTAAGTGTGAAAATGTGCTTTTTTGCAAACACCCCCGCACCATGTGCGTGGGGGCTGAAGCCGAAGACTGCCATCTTTCAGGTTATATATACATATACATTAACGGCCGCACAGGAGGAATTTCAATACTTGAACGCACAAGTATAAAAAGCCCTTATACTATAAATATGGTTTTACAAATCATACATGTCATTTGAACATAACATTCTTCGAGCACTGCGACTCTACTAAACGAGCGCCCCGCAGGACTTCCTCAAAATAGTGCTCGGTGGGTAATTGGCTTCTATCCAAATCCCGGGATGCAACGTTGGTGCCATCTCTGCCCAGTATGTTTTGACGCGGGCGAGAGCCATCCGTGCACCCTCTATGCATGCCGACCGCTTCATCGCCTTGATATGCGGCACCGCATCAAGGAATTGCTGCACTAAACCAAAATAACTCTTTGGCTTGGGCCTTTCCAGCCACAGATGAGCCACGATGTCCTTCATGGCAAGTCCGGACAGCCTATTCAGCTCAGCCCACTCAGCCAACTGATCGGTTAACGGAAGGGGACGCTCCGGACTATGGAATTTATACCAAAAAAGCTCTTCCATCTCGTGATCCTTTTGGCTTCGGAAGTGCATGACCGCGTCCGCCGCACTCGCCGCCAAATCCAGATAAGGATCCTCCGCACCCTGCAGCTGGCCCAACTGAGCATACTTCTGATCCGTGAACTTCCTGCGCAGGAGAAAGGGCTTTCCAGCCGCAATGTCTCCGGCCTGACGCAGCTCCTCCTTTATAGCCCTCATTGCAGAACGGGCATACTTGGCTTCGGCGATGGCCTTCTTCAGGTCCTCTTGCCCTGCTAGGCGTTCTCTTTCAAGAACCTCATAGCGGTCGGTAGCATCCTTCAGCTTCATGGCCATTCCGGCCATCTCCTCCCCGCTTCGGCAGTGAGCAGCCTTTTCGGCTTTTAGCTCTTCGGCTGCCTTCGAGGCAGCCGCATCACTCCTCCTGGCTTGCTCCTTGGCTCGAGCAAGCTCTGCCCGAAGGCCCTCCATAGCAGCGGCGCCATCTGCATCAAGCATACATGTTGTAAGGCGTAAGCATCAGCTCCCTTACTAGGTGACCGCGGAGAAACCACCCACCTTGTGACTCGTCAAGTCGCTTATGGACAAGCGCGATGTCCGCATCCGCAACGTCCAGTTGCCGCTTCAGTTCGGCAACTCTATCAGTTCGGCTGGCCACCGAACGCTCCGCCCCCTGAATAGGAACGGCGACATCTTAACACTGAGATTATGATCCTCGGCACGCCATCGCTTCTGACAACGTACCGAGTCTCAGGGGCTACTATCCATACATGGCGCACTCTATGTGCAAAACTGTCAAAAGGTATGTCATTTTTACGTACCTCAAACCCCGCCAGTAAACTTCTGACGGCCTCATGCAACCCGCTCTCAGCGGATGAAATCCTTTCAATCACCATACTCATTAAAGTACGGTGATCTTCTGAGATAGACGCCCTCTCGAGCAGATCCTTCAGCTCCCCCGGCCGTACACCAGTTGGTGCCGAACTCTCCGACCCCGCCGGACTCGGGAAGACCCTCCACGATGACACCTCAGGGTCGTCCGCCCCGCCTGACAGTGCGGCAGATGGAGGCGTTTCGCTCTCCATCATCTCCGGATGAAGATCCCCCGAGGATGAGCTCTGCTGAGAAGGGCTGAGATCCGAACTACAAGGTAAGAACTCCGGTTATCCTCAGAAATAAAAACAGGGATGTCCCTTATTACAAAGCTCCCTTTTCTACTTACGACTTGCTGGAGGGCTGATTCCCTTGGGGAAATAGTGCGGCTGGGGCTTCTCCTGGCGCAGGACCCTCCGATGAATATTTCTTCCCCCGCTTTGAGGCCTTGACCTCCGGATCTTCGGAAGCGGTCCTCTTCTCCCCCTGGAGGGAGGGGTTCTCAATCCCCCCTTCTTTGAGAGCCTCCTTAGCAGAGGCACTCATTTTCCTGTTTTCCCCTTCACCCTCATCTGAAGGCGCAACCTCCAGCATCTTGACTAACACCGGATCCGGCGTGGTCTCAGGGAGGGGGGCCGGACACCGTATAAGTTTTGCTTGTGCTATCCACACCTGTCCAAGGGATAGATGGTTAAAAGCCAAATCCATGGTAAATAAATGGACGATATGTCCGGACACAGGGCTACTTACTTGATTATCCGGGCGATTGCAGCTTAAGCCAGCGTCCTCGGTCAATTCCGGACACACCTCTTGTGATCCGAAGAACAGTTTGTACATCTCCAGGGGTGTCGTACCCATGAAGTGTTGGAGAGCTCGTGGCCCCTCCGGATTGAATTCCCACAGGCGGAGGGGGCGACGCTTGCAGGGCAGAAGATGCCGAATCAGCATAACCTGTGTCACTACGACCAGATTGATCTCCCTATCTTGGAGGTCTCGAATCCGGCCCTGCAATATTGGTACGTCCTTGGACGGCCCCCAGTCAAGACCTTTGCTGATCCATGACGCTAGCCGTCATGGAGGGCCCGAGCGAAAGGCGGGCGGCGGCCTCTGCCTGCTGCCCCTGTGAGCGGTGATATAGAACCACTCCTGTTGCCACAAGCCGAGCTCCTCCTGAAAAGAGCCCTCGGGCCATGAAGCGTCGGCCCTCTTGCTTATAACCGCTCTGCCGCACTCTGCCTGACGCCCCTCAGTCATCTTCGGCTCCACATTGAAGGTTTTGAGCCACAAACCGAAGTGAGGGGTAGTGCGGAGGAAGGCTTCGCAGACGACAATAAATGATGAGATGTGGAGGATGGACTCCGGAGCCAAGTCGTGGAATTCCAGCCCATAGTAAAACATGAGCCCCCTCACGAAGGGATCCATCGGGAAGCCTAAACCCCGACGGAGGTGAGACACGAACACGACACTCTCGCTAGGCTCGGGAGTAGGAATGATTTGCCCTTGGGCAGGTAACCTATGCGAAATCTCGTAGGTTAAGTACCTGGCGTCTCTCAGCTTTAGCACGTCTTCTTCCGTGACGGAGGAGGGCATCCACCGGCCCTATAGGTCAGAGCCGGACATTGTCGAAGGTCCGAAGCGCCCGAATCTGGAGCCTTGGGTGTTGGAACTCAGGGCGAGGGGCGGATTCAATGGAGGATTGAAGAAAAGGAACATGCCTTGGTCTCATTATAAAGGGGGAGAATACCAAGAGCCGTCCCCGTGACCGTTTGGAACTCGCCTTCGATGGAGGGGGCGTGGCAACGGGCGTGGTTGGGTTACCCACATCCGTATTGATGAGAATCCCGGAATCCATACAGACAATACATAAGCAATATATAAGTATGCAACAAAAGGATCGAAAGAGAAAAGCAAGACATTAATAGCACGATTCATGGTCGTACTAATAAATAGCATCGATTACATCTAAGTTGAATGACTGTCCAAACCAAAGAGACATACAAGTTCATTAAAGTTCAATTACAACATGAGCTAATCGATGTTTCAGAACTACAAATAGCATCACTACTTTCGACTCGACTCATGGGACCGGAGTGTGGATGAAGCCACCGTCTTTCGTGATGGTCATGAAGTCGCGGTCGTTGTCAGCCTGCATTTGTAGCGTTGTGCCTATCTCACTGTTGGACGGTTGATATCTGAGGTAGAACTGCCCCGAGGTATGAAGGACATCTTGATGGATGATTTCTGCAAACTCCGACTGGATGCGAAAGAATTCTTGTCGGAGGTCCGCGTCCTGGATTGCCGCCAAGCTTGCAACCCAATCTTTGACATTATTTGGTAGCAGAAGGTGATTATGGTCCCGTACGATCGCCCGCATGTGATGGAGGGCATAGTAGGCATCCTTCTGACCACCAGGCGGCTGCTTGACGCAGGGGAATGTCGTATTGTGGGTGAACACATGTCTGCCGTACCTACGAACTGGCCTCTTAAAGGTGCCTCCAAATGTGGCGTAGCCGGGGAGAGCATCATCAAGAACTTTCTTGATATTTGTGTAGTCTATCTTGGAGTCACGGTCCGGGTTGAAATACGTGGCCATGGAATATTTCAGGCTTAAGAGGATGAGTGTGCAATGTGTGTCACTGCACAGAACACAGAATGTTAGAAAAAAAGAACGATCGAAATCTAAGAAATCATATGTTAAGGGGCGGTGAGGGGATGACTTACTCGGGAAAGTAAGGCACGAGGAAGTTATCCTTATCTGGGTTTGCCAGAATGATGCCTTCGAGGTGTGAACTCGCGACTTGCCGGTCCCCAGCGCTGCCCAAGATCTTGGCACGCATGTAGAAGGGGTCGACTATCATGATGTCCGGGGTCTTGTCTCAAATGATCCGCATCTCCATACTCAGCGAAAACAGTCGAAGGAAGGTGTAGTGCAGCGGATGAAGGTCAAACATAGCAAATATGTCATCAAACCGCAGGACGATCGTACCCCCGATGGCGCCATCCATAAAGCCCTTGCCTTCTGGCACCTTGGCCACGAAAACCGGGTATGCCACATCATTTTGGGAGAGACGCCGCTTCTCCAAAGAAAGAACACTATCATGCAGACTTCGCATAGCACCGATTGCAGCATTGAGCATATTTGTCGGTAGCATCACCCTACCCGCCACATGCACCCTCCTCGAGATATCCTTAGGTGAAGGTGGCCCGTCCTGAGCACGGATCGTACTCGGTGCCGGCTGGCTCGCACTGGCGCCCTTGTTAGTCTTTCGTTTCCGTCCCTTCTTCTTGATCTGCTGTAATGGGACCGAGTTCTGCTCACAGACCGCCTTCTTGAGCGTGTTGGGGCTGATAATATTTCGCACCTCAGCTATTTGAGGCTCGGTGAAGGCGGCAGCTGGAGGCGTCTCCTGAGAACTGAACGCCAGACGACGCCTGTTGCAATTGGGTTTCTCCGCCGTACCAGCTAGATCGCGGTCGTCTTGGTTGGGTTCTTGAGAAGGAGGCCCGCAGAACTCGTCAGTGTACCCATGTTCGGCAAAGTACTTATCAACGTTGGTAAATGTACCGTCGTAGTTGTCGTCGTCGTCCGGATCCTGTGCCATATGCATGTCCAGATCCTGTGCCATAGGGATGTCCGGTATGTCCGGTAGCATTGCGGCATTCTTGCCATGGCTTGGTGCCGGCACGACTGGCGGTCTTGTCTGTGGGGTGTTGTCCCCCGCCCCCAAACGAATCTGGCTCTTCGGCCAAAGCAGGGGCCAGCTTACGCAGGCGTTGAGGGTCATCACATCGTCTTCATCGGCCCCAGTGGGTCGAATCGGAGGTAACACCTCGTCGCAGCCTGGCAGCACCCGAACCAGTTCAACCCTTTACAAGGTGGGTGGCATCGGATTACCGTGGAACATGGGGTTGCTCGGTTGAACGATTCTGCCCTTGGCGACATCGACCAACTCGCCGCCCACGAAGTGCAGGAGAGTGCAAGGAACGTCGGCGGCGCCCTGTGAAAACATGTAGGGCGTCAGGGATGCCCAGTCAAAGGCGAGGAGATGAAGTCATCGGCTGAGAGGCTTAGTTACAGTGATGCCGTCGAGCTCGGCTAATGTCGAGGCACCGCCAACGACGGGCGTGCAACTGACGGAGGGGCCGCTTGCTGGCGAGGTGCCGGCCGGCGTACACCCGGGTGCATTAAGCTCCAATGCCCGTGCCGGCGCCGGAGACATGAATACCGCCTCCGCCGGAGACACCAATGGCGCCGCCTGCGCGTTGTGTGAGTTGCTGTCCGTGAAGCTGGGAACCGGGGGAGGCCCCTGTTGGCCGCCTGCAATCCATGTCGTCAGCCCATGAATCAACGTAGGCACCATGGCGGTGAGCGTCGTTCCCAGTTGTTGTTGCACTTTCTCTTGGACAATCTCCGAAATCCGTGCCACTTGTGCCTTGAGTGCTTCAACCTTGCGCGACTGGCTTTCCGAGCTGGTCTTTTTCTCCTTTCGCCCACCAGCGGTATAGTATGACGACCATTTTGTGGACAAGCCTTTGCCAGCCACACGACCAGCTAATGACGGCTTACTGAGCTTATCCTTGTTTTTCATTATGTTCAACGCCCTATTTAAAGGCGTGTCGAAAGGGGAGCTTTGAGACGACCCCGCGCTACTACTTTCAGTGTCCTACGGAAGGAACGTGAACCATTTAGAAATATTGGGGATTAATTAGAATGCAACCATATGGAGCTAATTACGTGGGGGTGTATTCCTTACCAGAACAAGCTCAAGCTCCCTGGTCTTCGGATCCGTGGTAAGCTCCTTTGTTACCGGGTCCTCCTTGTACTGGGCCCTGAGAAAGTTCCTGGTTTGCTTGTCACAGTATTTCTCGAAGCGGGGTGGTAGGCCTCGCTCGGCACGCTCCACGTCCTCCTTGTCCCATATAGGCTCCGCCACTCTGTAACCGCCGGGACCGAGTTGGTGGACCCCTAAGTTCAACTTCCGCATTTCTTTCCCCCACTGACTTGATTCGGAGGTTGCGCTGCTCTCGCACTTGATCTTGAACTCCTTGTAGTCATCTTCGCTGATCAAAGGATATTTCGCCTTGATCTTCTCATAACTATCACCTTTTTCAATCATTGCCTTCATCGTGCTTCTCCAAGTAGACAGGGCCGTGCTCATCCTCGTGAGGGCGGCACTGTTCACTTTATTCCCTGAGAAGCGTGTGTTTGCAAAGTCAGCGGGGAACTTGTATCGTTCGTGCAGCTTCATGAAGAGGAGGCTACGCAAATTCCCTCAGTCCTTATGCCTTAGGTTATCGGTGTTGATCGAGACGGTGCTCCAGAGAATGCACCCGAGCTGAACCGAGTACCCCTTGACTACTTCTTTGGGCGCCGTCGGATGCCCATCAGAGTTCACTTCAATAAATTCCCCCTTGACGGTGTCGAGCACGCTCGGGCGCTGGTCCTTCCGTTGCCTCTTCGATTGGCTGCCATCTGTGCGTGCGCTGCCATCATCAGTGGTGGCATCCTCGGCGGCACCATCAGTGGTGTCATCCCCGACGCCACTAGGGGTTGTGTAGTCAGGATCGGTGTCTTCCGCGGCGTCCTCAAAGCGGTGAGGTTCTTCCTCCATCTCCTGGGATAGCTCCCAGAATTGCTTGCCGCCTGAACCGCCGGCCTCATCGTTGTGGGCCATGTTTCGCTCTAAATCGGAAAAAAGTTTGGTCAAAAAGTTGGTTATTGTCAAGGAAGAAGATCATGGTCTCATCATTTAGGTTTTGTCGACACCGAGGCATCCTAAAAGCTAAGCTTTTATCATTTAGGGTTTGTCGACGCCGAGGCACCCTAAAAGCCTAAGCGTACATCATTTAGGTTCTCATCGACATCGAGGCACCCTAAAAGCCAAGGTTTCATCATTTAGTTTGTGCCTAATCACTTGGCTCTATTGCCACCTATGGTTTAATGCAGCAAGAATGGCGGGGCAGTTGATCCTACTTAATTAAGTACTAAGATACCTCAGCCCATGCCTTTGCAAAGTACCCCATATGTCCTATTTTTAGCAAAGTCATGCTAAAATTCATGGAAAATTTCAGCATGACCTTTGCTGAAAATAGGACATATGGAGTATCCAAATTTGCCGGAACGGAAGTTAATCGACATTTCGGCAAACTCAAGGGCCTCTCGGGGTACAGCAGCAGCATCACAAGTTGACAAAATTCCCAAGTAGTACATCAGCAGCATCACAAGTAGTACCAATGAACATATAGTCCAACAAGTTGAAAAAGCTGAAGTTCTCAGCATGAAGAATCACACAACACAACACCTACATTATGATGATACATTTGGAGATTGCACATACAGTTTTCACATAAGCATAATTGTTCTGGAGATTGCACATACAGTTTTTGACAGCACATCACCTATGACAACACATACAGTTTTTCACATTTGGGGTAAGATGTGTCTGTGATTTGCATTTGCATTTGCATTTTTCAACTAGGAAACTACCTATTACCGCAGTCTGAAATTCAGAACTTGAATACAACACTAGTCATATTTGGGGTAAGATGTGTCTGTGATTCACAAGTTAAGACCCTCGGAAGGGCATATACAGCAAAATTAGCAGATGTAAACAATATATATATATATGGTTCAGAAGTTTGTGTTCAAGATGCATATAAAGAAGGCATAGAAGAATTAGCAGTTGAAAATGTTTGCTGGCCAAAACGCAAATCAGGGCTTGTGTAACATGCATGCAATCTGGAACATGTTTCTCTGCTCCTCCTTTCCTTGTCTCCAAAAACACATGCACCTAAGTGAACAAGATCACATGCTAAAGACCATGATGAGAAGTTTATCTGTGCAGAATTCTACAGAACCTGACTAACATTAAGTTGCATTTGCACAATTCTAAGAAACTGTTTTATCAGACACAACTATGAAACTGTCTAGCAAACCAACAGAAACTAACTTGGCCAAGCGACGAACTCTCCGAAAACTACGGAGAAGAGAGGGACAGATTCTATGCTTCACAGATCGCTGCTGAACTAACATTGTTTAGTTTTGCCATCTTGATTTGTTACAAAGCATCTTGATAGTAGTATTGCAGCCTGAGTTGGTACATGTGAGGGTACGAATTCCTGTACTGATACATGTGTGTGCGCTTTCTTGTCTCAAATTCAGAGCTTGAGTACAAAACTACACTACTTATGTTTGTGATTCACAAGTTTATAGCCCTGGAACCGGCAGTATATGGCAGAATTAGCAGTTGTAAACGGGATAATAAAGAAGCAAAAATGCAAAGCAGGCTAAATATCACGATGCCAAGACGCCAAGTTATTTCTGAACATTTTCCCCGTGCTTATTTTCCTCATCTCAGGAAACATATGCATGTGAGCGAGCGAGATCACAGGCTAAAGACCATGCATCATGACAAGTTCATCAGTGCAGAATTTTACAGAACCTGACTAACAGTAAATTGCATTTGCACAACTCTAGAAAACAACTCGGTCAGCAAGTAAGTAGAAACTAGGAAACTAGTTGCATTTGTATTTTTGAACTAGGAAACTGCCTAGTATGCTGATACAGTACCTCTTAGCCCAGCAACCAAAACTCTGGAAAACTCCTTAATCAGACACAAGTCTAGGAAACTTGACAAAAACTAGCACGAATCACTGCTGAAACACTAAAACATAGCTGAACAACCGACATTTCTGGCATACAACGGAATCAATGTGAGGCATAATCTTACGAGTCAATCAAAACTGGAAAGAAGGGCATCGGTTGATAACTAGTTTTGGAAAGAAATCCTAATCGTTGACTCATCACAATTATCCAGACTCCTACTATCAAAGTCATAAAGTGATTCACTGACTAGATTGCTGGCCACCTCGCATGTCTTCAGTCTCTCAAACTGCATCTAGTAATATTCTCCTGTCCCCATCAAGTTATCAACCTCCAATGCGTCAACAGCAGCTGGCGTGCTACTTTCAGCTCACATCCAAACAGCGACATATATTGCCACGGAGGCTCGCTCAAAAGAATGCAGTTCAGACTTCAGAGGAGGAACAGATAAAGAAAGCTAGGGTAAAAGTTGCAGCAATGCCAGCCCCAGCCTACCTATCTCCTCCCTTCCTCCCCTTGCTCCGCCTCCACCACCCCACCACAGGCACCGCCAGCACCAGCACGAGCGCGCCCCTCCTATCCGGTGGCTGCAACCGTCGCAGCCGCCCACGGCACATGTCAGGTACTGCAAACTCCTGTGGCATCTCCTATCAGGAGCGAGGATATGCCCTAGGGTTTGCAGGGGAGGGGGTGGAGGAGAAGGGAGGAATCACCTGGGGAGGGGATGGAGGTATGGAGGAAGACGCCGGCATTGAAGCTCCGACAGCGGCTGGGCGTTGAAGCTCCGGTGACACGCAGCAGGCTCCTCCGCTTGCCTGTCTCTGTGTCTCGCCCAATCCGTTCCATGCGGGTGCCCTCGAGGCTTGGGCGGGAGGACGTCGAGGGCGCGGGCGCGGGTGGAGGGGGGACGGCGAGGGAGGCGGCGCTCGGCTCGGGTACGACGAGCACGCGGGGAGGGGGGGGGGCAGCGAGCACAGCCTGGGACGGCGAGCACGGGGGCGGTGGTGGTCGGTGGTGGTTGGGCGCGGGTGAGATGAGGCAGGGGAGAGATTAGAGAGAAATGTGAGAGATTGGGGATTTAGTGTGGGGGTGTAGGACCTTGAGAAGAGGTGTCTAGAGGGGGGGTGATTAGACACTAAGTACCAAAGTTGCAGTTTTTAAGTTCTTTAAGTTTAAGTGGAGTTTAGGCACAAGTTTAACATTCACAATACATAACAAGCAAGCATGCAAAGAGTATATGAGCAGCGGAAAGTAAATCATGCAACTTGCAAGAATGTAAAGGGAAGGGTTTTGGAGGATTCCAACGCAATTGGAGACACGGATGTTTTTGGCATGGTTCCGGTAGGTGGCGCTATCGTACATCCACGTTGATGGAGACTTCGACCCATGAAGGGTAACGGCTGCGCGAGTCCACGGAGGGCTCCACCCATGAAGGGTCAACGAAGAAGCAACCTTGTCTATCCCACCATGGCCGTCGCCCACGAAGGACTTGCCTCACTAGCGGTAGATCTTCACGAAGTAGGCGATCTCCTTGACCTTACAAACTCCTTGGTTCAACTCCACAATCTTTTTGGAGGCTCCCAAGTGACACCTAGCCAATCTAGGAGACACCACTCTCCAAGAAGTAACAAATGGTGCGTTGATGATGAACTCCTTGCTCTTGTGCTTCAAATGATAGCCTCCCCAACACTCAACTCTCTCTCATGGGATTTGGATCCGGTGGAAAGAATATTTGAGTGGAAAGCAACTTGGGGAAGGCTAGAGATCAAGATTCATATGGTAGGAATGGAATATCTTGGCCTCAACACATGAGTAGGTAGTTCTCTCTCAGAAAATGTATGCTGGAAGTGTAGGTCCAGTCTGATGGCTCTCTCCATGAATGAAGAGGAGGTGGAGGGGTATATATAGCCTCCACACAAAATCTAACCGTTACACACAATTTACCAAACTCGGTGGGACCGAATCGAGAAACTCGGTCGGACCGATTGGAAATCTAGTGACCATTAGGATTTTCGGTGGGAACGATATGCAACTCGGTAGGACCGATATGGTTAGGGTTAGGGCATAACGTAATCTCGGTGAGACCGATTACACAAACTCGGTGAGACCGATTTTGGTAATAAGCTTTCCAGAGAGTTGGTCAGGCAAACTCGGCGGGACCGATTACTCAAACTCGGTGGGACCAATTTTGGTAATAAGTTAACCAGAGAGTTTGCATTGTAATCTCGGTAGTACCGATTGCTCAAACTCGATGAGACCGATTTTGGTAATGGACATACACAGAGAGATTACAATCCCATCTTGGTGAGACCGAGATCCCTATCGGTAAGACCGATTTGTCTAGGGTTTGTGGCAGTGGCTATGACATCTGAACTCGGTGGCGCCGGATAGAAAGAATTGGTGGGGCCGAGTTTGACTTTAGGTTTAGGTCATATGTGTGGAAGTGGGAAAGTATTTGACGGTTTTGGAGCATATCACTAAGCACTGTGGAGCAAGAAACTCATTAAGCAACACCTCATCCCTTCTTGATAGTATTGGCTTTTCCTATAGACTCAATGTGATCTTGGATCACTAAAATGTAAAATGAAGAGTCTTGAGCTTGAAGCTTGAGCCAATCCTTTGTCCTTAGCATCTTGAAGGAGTTCCCACATCCTTTAGTCCATGCCACTCCATTGTTGAACTTATCTGAAACATACTAGATAAAAGTGTTAGTCCAACAAGAGATATGTTGACATTAATTACCAAAACCACCTAGGGAGCACTTGTGCTTTCAATCTCCCCCTTTTTGGTAATTGATGACAACATACATCAAAGCTTTAGATAAAGACATAAAGAATAGCAAGTAAAGCTTTGGAAAGACATGTAACAAGCATAGGCCCCCCTACATGTATGCAATCATGTGAACATGGTATATAGAAGCATGTGAGAACATAACCATGATAGAGCAGGCAATGTGTTACATGTATCTTGGCCATATGCATCAGAGCAAGGAATATTAAAGAAAATACCTTCATGCCCATGAGTCCTTCTTGCAAACAATATGTACATCAGCAAGAATTCCTCACACACATGATTGTGATGCATATACTTAACTTGTAGTCTTGAGTTGGCTTAGGGTAGAATGAACCTGTGAAAATAAGGTCAGATAACACAGATGCACCTACTAGCCAGAGCAAACAAAAGAAACCACAAGAATACCAAGACTGGGATGACATGTAGAGAGTGAGTACTAAGTACCACATTGGATTAGACATGTCCCCAAGAGTAAAGATATGCAATGAATTTAAATGATTTCTTTCCCTTAGATGTCTTGCTCCCCCTGAATCTAGCATGGGATACTGGGAGAAGATAGGGTATAGAAAATCAGAGCTGAAAGATATAAATGAACAGAGCTAATGCAAATAAGCACATATGAACATGTCTTTCCCCTCAAGAAGACATGTGGCATCTCTCCTCTTGAATACCAAGCATCTGGGATCCTTGAGGAATACTTTCTACTTGAGTATTCTCTCCCCCTGGAGATCTCTTTCTCCCCCTGAGGAGGTGATATTCTCTTTCTCTGATGTGATCTCTCTAAGTGATAAGCTTTGATGTGATCTCTCTCTCCCCCTTTGACATCAATTTCCAAGAAGGGTTTGATCCTTGAGACACAGTACAAAGCATTTATAAAAATGTGATGCTTGTAGAGGACAAGATTCATTGAGTGGAGCTGGATCAGAAGAAACACAGAATAAGTGGCAAACTGTTTTTCCTGTTGTGAAATCGGTGGCACCGAGTGGTATGCTTCGGTTGTACCAAAAGGATTCGGTTGGACTGAGAACAACAAATCGGTGAAACCGAGTTCATCGCAGAGAAAACACTTGTCACCTTAGCTCACTAGACTAGTAAGATCTCACAAAGATTTGCAAGGAATTTACTGAATGATATGCAATGAATTGGATGCAGAAAATGCAGAGCATACAGAAAGAAATCTAGATGAAGTTTTTTTGAAAGGGGAAACAATTATGCATGAGACAAATGCAACAACACAGAAAAGAACACAAGAGAACTTCATATAGAGATGGTCGGCGACAAAGTCACCTATGTTAGAGTATATTGACTTAGGAGTCAAGTGAGATCACTTGATCATAGGTCATACTCATCGTTTAAGCTCAAAATGGGGTTGCTATTTTTCGTTTAAGCATCTTGATGTATTCACATCTTGTCGAGTTGCTTTAGCTCATGTCTTGGAGTAAAGCTTCTCTAAGATGGAATAACATACCTTGGTTTGTGGTGTTGTCCATGTAGTTGAACTTGTGTGGGTTGCTCAAGGTTGATGTAGCTCATCAAGAGTTGGGAGCACCACTTGGAATTTGAGTCCATCTACCTACATGGGTTAGTTCTTGCAAGGAAGAGCACTTGTGTATCCAAAATTGACAATCATGAAGCTCAACATAGAATTTGTCAAAGGATATGTTTGAATGGTTCCGTGCTTCCTTGTCTTCAACCACCATAGTGTAGAAACTTGGTGATGAGAGATTGCTCAAGATGTGAGTAGATTACAATCTCATGAAATTTGATTCCACCAAGTACCTACATGGGTTAGATAACATGCAAGATCCAAATATATCCAAGACATAAGATTTTCATCATAAGATAAATATCAAGAATTAGTCATAAGCTCATGTCTTGCATGTATCCAATGGAGTTTCTACTCCAAGTTTGAAGCATCTATGATGTTAAATTCTCCTCTTAACCTGCAAAACACTTTCTCATCAAGAGGTTTAGTGAATATATCCGCTAATTGCTTTTCAGTGCGAACATGCTTAAGATTAATGTCACCCTTAGCAACATGATCTCGAATGAAATGATGACAAACTTCAATATGCTTAGTTCGAGAATGTTGTACAGGATTATGACCAATTTTAATAGCACTTTCATTGTCACAAAGCAATGGAACATGTTTCGCATATATCCCATAATCTTTAAGAGTTTGGGTCATCCAAGTAATTGAGCACAACATGAACCAGCAGCAATGTATTCCGCTTCGGCGGTGGATAAGGATACCGAGTTTTGTTTCTTGGAGGACCAAGACACAAGAGATCTAAAAATAAATTGACAAGTACCCGAAGTGTACTTCCTATCAACCTTGTCTCCGGCATAGTCCGAGTTGGAGTAGCCAACAAGATCGAAAGAGGCCCTCTTAGGATACCAAATGCCAAAATTTGGTGTATGGATTAAGTATCTCACTATCCTTTTCACGGCCTTAAGATGACATTCTTTAGGAGTAGCTTGATATCGTGCACACATGCACACACTTAGCATGATATCGGGACGTGAAGCACATAGATATAACAATGAACCAATCATAGAGCGATGAACCTTTTGATCAACCGGTTCACCATCTTTGGTCAAGTCAAGATGTCCACTAGTAGGCATGGGTGTAGTCATACCTGTGCATTCTTGCATATTGAACTTCTTGAATAAGTCCTTGGTGTACTTCGTTTGAGAAACAAAGGTACCTTCCTTGGTTTGCTTGATTTGCAACCCAAGAAAGAATTTGAGTTCACTCATCATAGACATCTCAAACTTCTCCGACATTAGCTTCCTAAACTTTTTACTAAAATGAGGGTTAGTTGAACCAAATATAATATCATCAACATAGATTTGGCACACAAATAGTTCTCCATTAACCCTTTTAGTAAAAAGTGTAGAATCAATTTTCCCAATTTCAAAGCCTTTTTCAATAAGGAACTTGGTCAAGCATTTATACCACGCTCTAGGAGCTTGTTTAAGACCATAAAGAGCTTTGTGAAGTTTGTAAACGTGATTGGGTTTCTTAGGATTGACAAAGCCGGGAGGTTGCTTAACATAAACTTCCTCCTCTATTTCACCATTTAGAAAAGCACTTTTAATGTCCATTTGGTACAAGGTGATATCATGATGATTAGCATAGGCAAGTAAGATGCGAATGGACTCAAGTCTAGCAACGGGAGCATAAGTCTCACCATAGTCCATACCTTCGACTTGTGTGTAGCCTTGGGCGACGAGACGTGCTTTGTTGCGAACTACTTGTCCATCTTAATCTTGCTTGTTGTGAAACACCCATTTGGTACCGATGATGTTGCGGTTGTTGTCGGGCTTCTCAACCAATGTCCAAACTTGGTTCCTCTCAAAGTTGTGTAGCTCTTCATGCATAGCATTTATCCAATCCGGATCTTCCAATGCTTCTTCGACCTTCATAGGTTCAATGCTAGAGATGAAAGAATAGTTTTCACAAAAGTTAGCTAAACGAGTTTTAGAGCGAGTGATTCTCCCGGTTTGAATATCATTGTAGATTTGCTCGACGGGATGGTCTTTAGCAATTCTTGCTCGAACTTGTGAAAGCTTTTGCTTGTTTCTTGGTTGAACTTCTTCTTCATCTTGTTCTTCATCTTGTCCTTCTTCATTGTTGGCGTTGTCGTTCTCTTGTCGTGGTGGAGAAGGAGGTTGTTGACGTTCATCTTGATGCACTTCCTCGTTTTCTTCATCTTGGTGTGTACCACTTGTGGATGCTTCCATATCAACTCTTGGTTCACCTTGTCGTGAAGTAGAAGCTTCCACTTGGACAGACGAGGTACTCTCCTTCACCTCCGTTGGACGAACCTTGCCAATAGACAAGTCTTGGATTGCTTCTGAAGGATCTTTTTCTCCTACATCAATTGGCAATTGCTCTACTTGCGAGCCGTTAGATTCATCAAACTTCACATCTACCGTCTCTTCAACCTTTCGGGTGAAATTGTTGTAGACACGGTAAGTGTGAGAGTTTGAGCCATAACCTAGTAGGAAACCTTCATGAGACTTAGGAGCAAATTTAGAACGATGATGCTTATCAAGAATGTAGCACTTTGAGCCGAATACTCGAAAGTATCCAACTTGGGGTTTGTTACCGGTGAGGAGCTCGTATGTCGTCTTGCCGAGTAGCTTGTGAAGATACAAGCGATTTTTTGCATGACAAGCTGTCTCAACCGCTTCTGCCCAAAAGTGCTTCGGTGTCTTGTACTCATCATGCATCATTCTCGCCATTTTGTTGAGCGTCCGGTTCTTCCTCTCAACAACTCCATTTTGTTGAGGTGTGTACGTAGCCGAGAACTCGTGTGAAATCCCTTCTTCATCAAGAATGGTGTCCACATTTGCGTTCTTGAACTCCGTTCCGTTGTCGCTGCGAACCTTCTTGATCTTCACATCAAATTGATTTTGGGCCTTCCTAGCGAAGTTTTTGAAGATCTTTTGGACCTGCGATTTATCATTGATAAAGAACACCCACGTAAATCTTGAAAAATCATCAACTATAACTAGACCAAAAGAATTTCCACCGAGACTCTTGTATGAGTTGGGACCAAAAAGATCCATGTGAAGTAGCTCGAGTGGCCTCCTTGTGGTCATGATGTTCTTCACGGGATGCCTTCCTCCAACCTGTTTACCTGCTTGACAAGCGCTGCAAAGTCTATCCTTATCAAATATGACATTGTTAACACCAAGGATATGATTTCCTTTAATAAGCTTGTCAAGGTTTCGCATACCAACATGACCTAGTCGTCTATGCCATAACCAACCTTTTGAGGATTTAGCAATGAAGCAAGTTTTAGGTTGAGCCTTTTTAGTGAAATCAACAATGTATAGATCACCTCTACGCACACCGGTAAAGACCATTTTATGATTATCTCATCGAAACACTTGGCAATCTACTTCAGTAAATAGGACATTGAAACCGAAATCAGCAAGTCTAGATACTGAAAGTAAGTTGTATCCAAGAGATTCAACGAGCATGACATTTTGTATGGAGCTATCATGTGATATGGCCACCTTACCGAGGCCAACCACCTCACCCTTTGAGTTGTCACCGAAAGTGACATACTTTCGAGGACTATCATTTTCAGCAAGCTCACGAAACATGTCTTTATCTCCGGTCATGTGATCGGTACATCCACTATCAAGAACCCATTCCTTTCCTCCTGACATATATCCCCGAAGATTTGCCATAAGACCAAAATGTCTCATTGCATCATCAAGATCGAAGTCACTATCATCATCCTCATCATAGTATCCATGTTCAACATCGTCGTGTGGTGGATCAAATCCTAGAGAGGGTAATTCGTTAGAGTGAGTTTGACAATGATCTTGCTTATGAATTTTTATAGCTTCGGAAATAATATCACTAATAATTCCAACATCTCCTTTGGCACGCATAAGGTTTGTAAGTTCAAATAGACGATTACAAAACATAGGATCACTAGTATTCATCTTACTCAAAGCAATAGACTTATGGAGAATTTCATTTAGATTTTTCAAGTAATAATCTGGAAAGCGTTCCTCAAGAAATTTCCATATAGTGTAGGCACACTTAAGAGTAGGAAAACATCCAATCAAGTTTCTAGACAAGCCTCTAATGATAAGTTCGGCAGTTCTAAGATTCCTAATCATGTCAATTGACTCATCAAGGGTAGGATGCATAGGATCAACATGAGGTGCACAAGGCTAGCAATGTACTTGTTTAAATGATATTGATTGAAAATTACAAGCATCTCATTTTTCCACTCATGAAAATACTCTCCATCAAGAATAGGCACTCTATGTCTAAAACTCCCCAAAGTAGACTCATCCATCTTTCTCCAATGGTGATTAAACCAAGGCCATGGAGACCAATGCTCTAATACCACTTGTAGGACCTTGAGAAGAGGTGTCTAGAGGGGGGGGGGTGATTAGACACTAAGTACCAAAGTTGCAGTTTTTAAGTTCTTTAAGTTTAAGTGGAGTTTAGGCACAAGTTTAACATTCAGAATACATAACAAGCAAGCATGCGAAGAGTATATGAGCAGCGGAAAGTAAAGCATGCAACTTGCAAGAATGTAAAGGGAAGGGTTTTGGAGGATTCAAACGCAATTGGAGACATGGATGTTTTTGGCGTGGTTCCGATAGGTGGCGCTATCGTACATCCACGTTGATGGAGACTTCAACCCATGAAGGGTAAGGTTGCCCGAGTCCACGGAGGGCTCCACCCACGAAGGGTCCATGAAGAAGCAACCTTGTCTATCCCACCATGGCCGTCGCCCACGAAGGACTTGCCTCACTAGCGGTAGATCTTCACGAAGTAGGCGATCTCCTTGCCCTTACAAACTCCTTGGTTCAACTCCACAATCTTGTTGGAGGCTCCCAAGTAACACCTAGCCAATCTAGGAGACACCACTCTCCAAGAAGTAACAAATGGTGCGTTGATGATGAACTCCTTGCTCTTGTGCTTCAAATGATAGTCTCCCCAACACTCAACTCTCTCTCATGGGACTTGGATCTGGTGGAAAGAAGATTTGAGTGGAAAACAACTTGGGGAAGGCTAGAGATCAAGATTCATATGGTAGGAATGGAATATCTTGGCCTCAACACATGAGTAGGTAGTTTTCTCTCAAAAAATGTATGCTAGAAGTGTAGGTTCAGTCTGATGGCTCTCTCCACGAATGAAGAGGAGGTGGAGGGGTATATATAGCCTCCACAAAAAATCTAACCGTTACACACAATTTACCAAACTCAGTGGGACCGAATCAAGAAACTCGGTCGGACCGATTTAGCAAATCTAGTGACCGTTAGGATTTTCGGTGGGACCGATATGCAACTTGGTAGGACCGATATGGTTAGGGTTAGGGCATAACGTAATCTCGGTGGGACCGATTACACAAACTCGGTGAGACCGATTTTGGTAATAAGCTTTCCAGAGAGTTGGTTAGGTAAACTCAGTGGGACCGATTATTCAAACTCGGTGGGGCCGATTGTGGTAATAAGTTAACCAGAGAGTTTGCATTGTAATCTCGGTAGTACCGATTGCTCAAACTCGGTGAGACCGATTTTGGTAATGGACATACACAGAGAGATTACAATCCCATCTCGGTGAGACCGAGATCCCTATCGATAAGACCGATTTGTCTAGGGTTTGTGGTAGTGGCTATGACATCTAAACTCGGTGGCGCTGGATAGAAAGAATCGATGGGGCCGAGTTTGACTTTAGGTTTAGGTCATATGTGTGGAAGTGGGAAAGTAGTTGAGGGTTTTGGAGCATATCACTAAGCACTGTGGAGCAAGAAACTCATTAAGCAACACCTCATCCCTTCTTGATAGTATTGGCTTTTCCTATAGACTCAATGTGATCTTGGATCACTAAAATGTAAAATGAAGAGTCTTGAGCTTGAAGCTTGAGCCAATCCTTTGTCCTTAGCATCTTGAAGGAGTTCCCACATCCTTTAGTCCATGCCACTCCATTGTTGAACTTATCTGAAACATACTAGATAAAAGTGTTAGTCCAACAAGAGATATGTTGACATTAATTACCAAAACCGCCTAGGGAGCACTTGTGCTTTCAGGGGGGAAGCTTACTAATGGCGCACCCCGCAGCGGTGCGCCATTAGTATTTTTTTAGATAGCAATGGCGCACCCCCTGTCGGTGCGCCATTAGTAATCTTTTTTATATAGCAATGGCGCACCAGCCAGAGGTGCGCCATTAGTAATCTTTTTTATATAGCAATCGCACACCAGCCAGAGGTGCGCCATAAGTAATTTTTTTATTTTTTGTTGCATCTAATAATTTTTAAGAAAATGAATATGAATATGAAATAGTAATAATTTTTTATAAAAACAATAATAATTTTTTAAAAAAATTCGTCAAATTTGTTATTTGAAAATATTTATGAATATGAAAAAATTTCATCAAATTTATTATTTGAAAATATCATCAAATTTGTTATTTGAAAATATAATCAAATTTGTTTTTTTTATTGCAATTTTAGTTGCATTCATTTGTGACGGTGGAGCGGGCCGGGGAGGGTGCGGTGGGTCGTTGGCGGCGGTGGAGCGGGGAGGGTGCGGGGTGTCGGTGGCGGCGGCCGGTGGAGCGGGGGAGAGGGTGCGGGGGGTGCTCGGCGGCGGTGGAGCGGGGGAGGGTGCGGTGGGTCGTCTTCAGTGGTGGAGCGGGGGAGGGTGCGGTGGGCCGTCGGCGGCGGTGGAGCGGGGGAGGGTGCGGGGGGTCGGCGGTGGCGTCCGGTTGAGCGGGGGAGGGTGCAGTGAGTCGTCGGCGGCGGTGGTGGAGCGGGGGAGGGTGCGGTGGGTCATCGGCGGCGATGGAGCGGGGACGGTGCGGGGGGTCGGCGGCGGCGGCCGGCGGAGCGGGGGGTGCTCGGCGGTGAGGGGGACCGGATCTGGCGAGGTGGGATAGCGATCGAGATGGAGGGGGATCGAGATCGAGTGTTCATGAAATTTAAAAAATATTCATGAGTTCAAAATTAAAGTGCCCATGAAATATAATCGAGAAATGAAGGCTACAATTTAAATACAATCGATCTTAGCTAGCTATCTGTTCACAATCTTCTTGCCCTTATTTTTCGTAAATGGAGTTCTTCTCTTGAACGGATGTCCTTTAGGTAGGGTGGTCCTGCTTCTTCTTGTGGTGTATGCTGATACTTCATCGTCGTCGTCATGTTCCATCTTCGGGTCGCCGTACTTGTCGAAGTCTTGCTCATTGGCGACTCCATCCATTTCGATGATCTTCCTTTTGCCTCTCCTCACGACAACACGACTGGGCTTTGGCAGGTCGGTAATGAAGAAGCATTGGTCCACTTGGGAAGCCAGTACCCATGGCTCATTTTTCGCGGTGACGTTTGCACGCACGGTCTTGGATTTGGCTTCGGGTATAACCATGGTGGTGAAATACCTGTTTTCTTTTATGACGCTCTTGGCCCATCTGACACGGAACATCGGGACCTTCTCTCCAGCGTAGCTCAGCTCCCAGATCTCCTTGATCCTTCCGTAGTATCTGTCCTTGTCATCACCGGTGTAGGATTCCATTGTTACCCCGGAGTTCTGATAACCATCGCTCTTCATGTCCTTTCCCTCGGTGTAGAATGTGTAGCTATTGATATCGTACGCCTCATACGTCATCAGGTTGTGCTCGGCGCCCTGTGACAAGGCGAATATGAGTTGTTCTTCCGCGGAAGAATCCTCATGTAAAGGGTACGACAGAAGCTTCTGCTTGAACCAACGCGTAAAACATGAGTTGTGCTCTTTGATTATATCTTTGTCCATCCTTTGTTGGCCTCGGTCATTGTACGTCTTCTCGATAAAGGTTTTGTGCTCTACCACCCAAGGATCGACCACGTCTATGTGTTGTAGCGCGACTAGGTTTGCTCTTTCAAAGTCGGCGAGTCGACCCTCGAAGTCGACGTGCATTTCGTGGTGACCCTCACGGTGAGCCCATCCAGCGAGCCTGCCGAGGTGCCTGTTGACGGGCAGACCCACGGGGTTCTCAATGCCTAGATAATTCGTGCAGTAGGAGATGCACTCTTCGGTCAGAAAGCCCCTGGCTATGCTTCCCTCTGGACGTGACATGTTGCGAACGTATCCTTTGATGACACCATTCATCCTTTCGAACAACATCATGCTGTGCAGGAATGTCGGCCCGAGTTGGATGATATCCTCCACGATATGGACCAGCAGATGCACCATAACGTCGAAGAATGCGGGCGGGAAGTACATCTCAAGCTCGCATAGTATCACCACGAGCTCTTCCTGTAGCCTTCTGAGTTGCCTCACGCCAACCGACTTCCGAGAGATGACATCAAAAAAGTTGCATAGGCCAAATAGCATTTCACGGACGTGCCCGTCCATGATCCCACGGATTGCAATTGGAAGTATCTACGTCATCAGCACGTGACAGTCGTGAGACTTCATCCCGCTGAACTTCTGCTTCACTGGGTCTAGGTATCTGCTTATCTTCCCCGCGTAACCATAAGGAAGTTTTACTCCTACGAGGCAGGTGAAAAACTGATCGATCTCCTCCTGACTTAGAGTGAAGCACGTGGGAGGGTAGTCATTTCCGGTCTTCTTGGCCTTTTTGCCTTTGCCATGACTTTCCATGTCCTGCTTCGCCTCATCATCATCATCATTAGCGTGAAGCTCCCTTATGCCCATTGATTTCAAGTCTGCCCTTGCTTTCGGCCCATCTTTGGTCCTCTCTGGCATGTTGAGCAGGGTACCAAGCAGACTCTTGCACACGTACTTCGTGATATGCATGACATCAAGGCTGTGAGGCACATGGTGGATCTTCCAGTACGGCAAGTCCCATAAAACAGACCTCATTTTCCATACCTTCAGCAGCGGCTCTGGCGCCTTTTGCTTCTTTCCCGACTCTGGTGCCTTTTGCTTCTTTTCCGGCAGTGGGCAATCTTTCCAATTTTTCAACAACTCATCTATTTCCTCGCCGCTCCTCGTACGCGGGCGTCTTCGGGGTTCGGTTTCACCATCGAACAGATCCTTGCGTTTCCTCCACGTGTCATTGTCGCGAAGCCACCTTCGATGTCCCATGAACACAGTTTTCGAAGACCCGGGATCTCTATCTAGCTAGCGATACGTTGTGTCATCCAGGCACCTGACGCATCCAGAAAATCCGTGGACCACCTGCCCCGCGAGATATTCGTAACTGAGATAGTCGTGCACCGTCGTGAGCAATGCGGCTCCCATAGGGAAATATTCTTTCTCTGCGGCATCCCACGTATTGGCTGGCGTTTTCCATAGCGTGTCTAGCTCCTCTTTCAGCAGCCCCAGATACAGATTGATGTCGTTCCCTGGTTGTTTCGGCCCTTCAATTAGCATACTCATGTGAATGTACTTCCTCTTCATGCACAACCAGGGGGAAGGTTGTATATCCACACAAACACAGGCCAGGTGCTATGTGTGCTTCTCTGGCTGCCAAACGGATTGACTCCATCGGTGCTCGCACCCAGCACGATGTTCCTTGGATCCTTCCCAAATTCTGGGTGTTCGAAGTTCAACGCTTGCCACTGGCTCCCATCCTTAGGGTGACTCAGCATCTTGTCTTTTTTATTTATCTCCGGATCATTTGCGTCATCTTCTCGCTTCTTCTCCTCCCTATCCGTGTGCCAACGCAGGAGCTTTGCTACCTTAGGGTCCATGAAATACTGCTGCAGACGAGGAGTGATCGGAAAGTACCACACCACTTTTCAAGGAGCTTTCTTCCTCTTCTTGTATCGAGTGACGCCGCACACCGGACATATGGTAGACTCCGTGTGCTCATCCCGATAAATAATGCAATTGTTCATGCACACATGGTATTTCACGTGCGGTAAATCCAAAGGACACACGATTTTCTTCGCCTCCTCGAAACTGGTCGGGCACTTGTTCCCCTTTGGAAGACGTTCGTGCCAGAATGACATGTTCTTGTCGAAGCATGCGTCGGTCATTTTGTGTTTTACCTTCATCTCCAGAGCCATGAGCGTTACTTTCAGGCGGGTATCCTCGGGCCTGCATCCTTCATACAATGGAGTAACCACGTCTATCTCCAGTTGATCCAGCTTGGCTTTCTCTCGGGTGGTAGCTCTTGCGTTATCCGTCTGCTTGAGAAGCAGCTCTTGAATATGAGGGTCCTGCACCCAGCCCATCGATGGTCCATCGTTGTCTGCTCTGCCTCTTCATCTTCATGATCGTGCCCTTCGTCTGCTATGGCATCTTCCTCATCATCATGTTCGGCATCTTCTACATGATGACTGTGTACAGCATCACCGTCGTGATCATGTCCTGGAGATTCTTCGGCTTCTCGCCCGCCCGAGCCGTGGTGGTTGTCTTGCTGCCCTTCCTCATTTCTTGCCCGGCCCCATGGACGAGTTCATAGTCATCTTCATCACCTTGCCACCGATAGCCATCCATGAAACCATGCAAGAGCAGGTGGTCCTGCACCTGCCCGAAATCCGGGTCCTCAATAAGGCTCTTCAGCTTGCAACTTCGACACGGACATCTTATCTCCGTCTCGTTCTTTTGAAGCATCTCGGCCTTCACGGAGCTCAAAAACCTATTCACGATGCCTTCGGTCATCGTGCAAACCATGGTCGCCTGCGGGGTAGAGCAAAACGATATTTTAGAACCAATAAAAAATTTGGCATGACTTTCCCTAAAAATAGGACCAAAAAGAATGCATAGTGCCAAAATCTCGCCGAAACGGAAATGAATCAACATTCCGGCAAAATATTGGCAACTATCGCATTTCAAATACCGGTACCTGCAAACACAAATATATATGCAACACCACAAACATATGCAACACCACAAACATACATAGATCTAGCTAGGCCACAAAAAGTGCATGTGCACGTTGTTGGAGGGAGAACAACATAAAGATAGCTTCCCCCCTTACTTACCTATCAAAAAAAGGTAATTTAACCACTTAATTTGGATGAATCTATGGTGCAAATGAGGTGAGGAGGAGGAGGAGGCAGCCGAGAAAAGCTTGGAGGAGGAGGTGGAGAGAATGAAGTGGGGAAAGTGAGTGGGTAGGTGTGGTTGTCCAAAATATCTTGTTGGTCCCAGGTTACTAATGGTGCACCACCTGCAAATGCGCCATTAGTAACCCTGGTTACTAATGGCGCACCTGCTGGTGGTGCGCCATTAGTAGTTTGGCAAAAAAATAAAAATATATACATAGATATATACTAATGGCGCACCGTGGCATAGTGCGCCATTACTAGTTTAAACTAGTAATGGCGCACTATGCCACGGTGCGCCATTAGTAGTTTTACAAAAAAAAAATAAAAAAAAACTACAGTAGTGGCGCACTGTGTGGCTGGTGCGCCACTACTAGTTAGAACTAGTAATGGTGCACTGTGCCTGGATGCGCCATTTGTATGTTTGGAAAAATAAAAAAAATGTTACTAGTGGCGCACCATGTGTCTGGTGCGCCATTAGTGTCTTCCACACTAATGGCGCACCTGCACATGGTGCGCCACTACTATATAGTAGTGGCGCACCACATGTCAGGTGCGCCATTAGTATCCATTTCATCTATAGCCCTTTTCCTAGTAGTGGAATATGCATCCAGAAATGAGAGCAAATCACAACGTGAAGGGGAATACACAATCTGATCAATACGCGACAAGGGAAATGAGTCCTTCGGGCAAGCCTTGTTGAGATCTGTGAAATCAATGCACAACCTCCACTTCCCATTTGCCTTCCGGACCACCACTGGGTTTGCTAGCCAAGTGGGATGTGGCACTCCTCTGACCAAACCAGCTGCCTCAAGTTTCTTGATCTCTTCTGCAATAAACTGCTGTCTTTCCATGGACTGCTTCCGGACTTTCTGTTTGACAGGTCTGGCATGTGGGCAGACAACAAGGTGGTGCTCGATTACCTCCCTGGGAGTATCGGCGATATCAGATGGTTGCCAGGCAAACACATCGATATTCGCCTGTAGGAAGGCAACAAGCACTTTTTCCTATTTGTCATCGAGAGTGGCGTTGATAGTGAAAGTACCATCAACGCCAGCCAGCCCTACCAAGACCTTTTTTGGGCTGCAACAACCTTGGATCTCTTCCTGTGGGAGCACTCTGGCACATTGTCAATAGGTGCCATGCACTCGGTGGGGGCACAATTCCCGGACTCTTTGTCGGAGGTCCTACAATCCTTCTTCTTTCCTTTACTTTCCTTGGCGGGAACTGCTGTGGCCGCTGCCTCTGCCGTGACTGCATCCCGGTACATCTTGTCCACACGAATGATGGCATCTTTCTCATCTGATGGGATGGTGAGAACTCCTAGTGGCCCAGGCATCTTCAGGGTGTTGTAGGCATAGTGGGATGCCGCCATGAACTTAGCCATAGCTGGGCGTCCAAGAATCCCATTGTACGGCAGGGGGAGATCAACCACATCAAACACAATGTTCTCAGTCCGGTAGTTAAGTTCTCCCCCCAAACGTTACCGGCAACGTGATCTTCCCTTTAGGATGACTCCTGCCGGGATTAACTCCTTGAAACGTGACGGTAACCTCTAGCTCTTCCTCTGCTATCTGAAGCTTGCTGATAACTGCTAGGGAAATCAAATTCAGTCCGGCCACA